>CM053624.1:28993820-29028941 GCA_028646595.1 Phalanger gymnotis | reverse complement strand
TTTAGCATAAGCCCTAGAGGTAGAAAAATTCCTATGGGCAACAACACTATCACTCAGAAGGGAAAATTCAACCTTGCCCACGTTACCTGTCTTCTCCAGCAAAATGCCCAAATAACAGCTGTAAGAGAACGTATAATTTTGCCCACACTTAATGAAACTCTAGAGTCATGTTGTTTGCTTCTGACTTCAGTATTAGCAAAATTGATTTTCATAAAGTGTTGTGACATTTTATTTGAAAAATACCCCCCCACAAGAATGTTAGTCAAAGAACTAACTGAAAGTTCATCTTTATCTCTATATGCTTACTGTATATAGTTGGCTATCTTTAAGAGTCTTAAGAGAGATAGAGACTTCAGTTTTCGATGCCTTTGTCTCAATACACAGACACGCACACACACACACACACACAGACACACGCACATACAGAGTACCTCCTTCCATCCTTTTCTCCCTCTACTCTTTCTCCTTTCTCTCTTCTGCTTCCCTCTTTCTTTTCATCTTTACCTCCTCTTAACACACACTTTCTCCCTCCCCTTCTCCTTTTCCTTTCTCCCCTTTTCTCCTCTCTCCTTACTTTTCTTCTCTCTCTCCCTTCTCATTCTCTCACTACTCTAGCTCTCTCTCATTCCTCTGTGTCTGCCTCTCTGTCACATACAAATACAGCCCTGCCTTTCCTCACTTTTTTCCTTTCCCCATCCTCTCTCCTCTCTCTCTCTCTCTCTCTCTCTCTCTCTCTCTCTCTCTCTCTCTCTCTCTCTCTCTCACACACACACACACACACACATACACATGACAGAAAAACTAGCAACTCAGTTGACTGCATGTTGCCACCCTGAACAAGCCTCAGATATGACATGGAACCAAAAGACTAGACACTGAGACATTGTCCTATCCCTGCCCCTACTGATGCCTCAACACCAAGTACTGCTGTTCCAGTTCGTCTAAGTGTGGTGCTGCAGCTGACTAAAGATATACTAGCTGGTTTCTTCCTGGTCTGGACATGTTTCTGGAAGCTCCTGGCTTAAAGAGCTTGGGGTAGGCTGCGTGGCCAAACAAAGCTTGACCAATATTTCACACTAGAATGTTAATGGTGCATTTTGAAGAGAAGGGAAAAGCTGGGAACCTCTCCTGTGGCAATCACTGAATAATGAGCAGTTATCACTTTGTTAAAGATAAACTGTACTCAGCAAATTCCCTGGCATAGAACACTGAGGAGGCATAATTATTGTTCTTGACAAAATATGCTTTTATTATAAATAAAACTTGAAAGATGAGGGATAGAAGACAGTGTTTGGATATACAGACGAGGCTCAGAACATCTCCCTACTCCCAAGGAATTGAAAAGAAGGGTATGGAAAGCAGCAAAAGATATACCTTCAAATTGGTCCTGGTCAAAGGGTAGAGAGTCATGGGCTTATAGAGTTCAGGCAGAATTGGAAAAGACTTTAAAAAGCATCTAGTCCAATCCCCAAAAATGTATAGTCAGGGAAACTAAGGTCCAGAGAAAGGAATAATTTACCCAAAGCTATAAGGTTAGTGAGAGTTGCAGGTCAGATTCAAACCCAGATCTTCTAACTACAAATGCGATCCTATGTCTATTACCTCACTAGATATGGTGGTGATGCAGAGTTAACACATCTGTAGCACAGCATCTCATGGATCCAAAGATGAAAGAGACCAGAGGAGTAATGACATCCAATCCTCTAAATCAGGGGTGAGGAACCTGTAGCTTTGAGGCCACATGTGGCCTTCTAGGTCCTTGAGTGGGGCCTTTTGATTGAGTCCAAGTTTTATAGAATAAGCCCTTTTATGAAGAGGATTTGTTCTATGAAGTTTGGATTTAATCAAAGGGCTGCATTTGAGGACCTAGAGGGCCACATGTGGCCTTGAGGCCGCAGGTTTCCCACTCCTGCTCTAATTCTGCAGATAAGGGGATTATAAGTAGGTTTTGAACCTAGGTCCTCTGACTACAAAAACCAGTGATCTTTTCACTCCACTGGTCTTGGAGGAAAACATGAGCATAGGGGGAAACAGGACTTTCTTATACATTATAGATGGGCCTTCTCCTCATGGCCATGCTATGGACTGCTCTGTGACTTTATTTATGTTACAACCTCTCCGCAGGCCCCAATTATTTCATAAGTAAAAGGAGGGAGGGAGTTCGATGAAGTTATCTTTTAGGAGTATTGCAGCACAAATATGAGATTAAGATTTTTTACATATATATGTATATATATATATACATATATATATATATGTATATATATATATATATATATGTATATATATATATATATATGTATTGCAATGGAAAGGAAGATAGCTCTTTTGGGCATAGTGGAGAGAATGATGACCAAGGTAGCAGGAGAACTGGGTTGAAGTCCCAGCCCCACCACTTATCCTCTGGGTCTTTTTAGGTGGGCAAGTCATGTCTCTTCTCTTGGCCTCAATTTCTTGATCTATAAAATGGGGGTATTGGATTTCCAATATACCTTCTAGCTCTGATATTCAATAATTACTCCCTCCTTCTGAATGTTTGCAGGTCAGCAGCATTGGTAGTAGATTTAAATGTACATAAAGCTCCCTACTTGATTTCCAGGGACCCTTACAAAGTCTCTTCTTCCTCACCTCTTCAAACTTTCTCTCTATCTCTCTTTGTGTCTCTCCTCTGTCTTTGTCACTGTTGTCTCTCTGTCTCTGTATCTCCCTCTGAGTCTCTCTATATTTCTTTCTGTCTTTGTCTCTGTCTCTGTGTCTTCCACTGCCTCTGTCTCTCCCTGTGTGTCTGTGGGTGTCTCTGTCTCTGTCTCTTTGTCTCTCTACCTGTCTCTCTCCCCACATCTCTGTCTCTCTTTGCATGTGTCTCTGGCTCTCCTCTGTGTCTTCCACTGCCTCTGTCTCTCTCTGCGTGTCTGTGTGTCTGTGTGTGTCTCTGTCTCTGTTCCTTTGTTTCTTTGTGTCTCTGTCTCTTTGTCTCTCTGTCTCTGTGTTTCTCTCTCTGTCTCTCTCTCTGTCTCTCTCTCTGTCTCTGTCTCTGTCTCTGTCTCTGTCTCTCTCTCTCTCTCTCTCTCTCTCTCTCTCTCTCTCTCTCTCCCTCTCTCTCTCCTTTCTTCTCCTCCCCTCTCACATTCTATTGAGAGCTGTACTGAGAAGAATCTAGCCACCTTCACTTGGTTCGGAAAATGGTATTGAGTCAGTGCATGCTCTTAGGTAATAGTGTTAATCTCGAGGAAAATAGGTCAATGGCATTTCAGAAAGAGTTAAGAAAGAGTAATTTGGGAAGCAATAGAAAAATACAAACAAAAACCCATGATTTGAACAAGTTTAGAATGGTTAGAGTTAGCATAAAATTCAAGTACCAGAAACAAAGGGAAAGCCACTTGGAATGATCTGAGAAGAGGGAGACCAAGAGGTTTGGGAAGGTTAATAATTTTGTTATATGAGGATTATTTGAAAGAACTCAGAATGTTTTTCACTTGGAGAAATTTTAGGAAGGGCATCATAGTTGTTGATGACCTTAGAGATTAATATAGAATTATATGTGGATTTTTTTTTCTGCAAGTGTCATAGGGATAAGAGAGTAGATAAGTGATTTTATTAGTATAGGGAATTCCCAGAGGAATAAACTCCCACCACTGATGCAGGTTGACATCTCAGCAGTTTATAGCCTTAAAGATTTTCCTAGAGATTGAGAGGTTAAATGACTTTGTTAAGTCATGCAACCAATATGAATCATATGAGAAACTCAAATTCAACTTTTCTTGGCTTTAAGGCCAACTCCTTAAAAAAAGTCCTAACTCTTGGAAATTTTCATGTAGGTGGCATTTTCACTTTCAATCCTCCTTCAGCACTGACTCTCCTCCAATAAAAATCAAATATTTTCATTAACCAGCTATCCAAATTCCCCTTGGTATCTTCAGATGAAGGGTAGTAAAGGAAAAGAAATAAAGAAAAAAGAAAGGAGAGAAGAGAGGTGAGGAAAAGGGAGAGGAGAAAAGAGAAGAAAAGGGATGGAAGGAGACAGATAAAGTAGAGGAAAAGAGCAGAAAAGGAAAGCAAAGTAAAGGAAATCATGTAGTCTAGAAAGCCAGGACCTTCACAAAACTATCCCCAAAGGGCTGAAAAAAACCTCGAAGACTAGGACTAGATCAAGTTCAGCTAACACCAACATGAGTGGTGCTTCAGACACATCATCTCCTGGGCACGGTGACATTTCCTGATTTTTCCCCCCTCCCAAGATTAGTCGGAACACAGAAACGATTGGGCTTTTATCTGGGTTTATGTGGCAAAGCTGTTGGTAGTGAGAAATAAAATCCATGGCTTCTGATTCTCCATCCAGGGCTCTCTCTTCAAGCTAGTGCTTTGGGGGTACTGTCATCTGATGCCATGCTGTCCATCATGACCCTTTCATTGACGGGGAAAGCACAAGCTCTCTTTCTCTTCCTGATTCTTCACAGTCTTAAATTTTTCCAAGGGCTTTCCTTTGGCACTATTATTTTTTCTTAATCCATCCTTTTGTTCCCTGGTTTTAAATTAATCTCATTGGTTTAAACATTTATAGAAGCTAGCTTGTAGGCTTTATCCCTCATTACTGATCATTTTTAATTGTAGGGAATCCTCACTCATCATCAAAAATATTATTTCTGATACTTAATTTACAAGACTTTGCTCTTGTCTTCATTTGCTTTCATTCATCTGTGTTTAGTGGTTTTTTTCATGAGTGATTTATGCTGTTAATACAAGTGATCATTTCTATTCCTCTTTCTTCCTCTAAAGAGGCAATAGGTTTCTTTTTCCTATCTGCCCTTCCTTCTGTCTTCTCTCTTCTCCAAGTAGCCTTCAATTTGAATACAATTTCCCATTTCTGATTTGTCATCTCTCTCCCTCTGTTATCTCCCCCTCTCTTCCTCCCTACTGTTGCGGGTTGAGACACTTAACTGGAATAAGCCTAGCTCATCTCAAACATAAACTCTCATTCCGTGTCTCCAGTCTCTTCATTTACCCTCCCCACTAGTGAGAAATCTAATCATCTCTCCTTGATTCATTCTGAAATTACTCAGATTCTGCTTTGCTTCTTTTTTAATATCCCTTTTCTTAAATGATAAACATGTGATGCTATAGCCAATGCTGTTCTCTTCTTTCCTGATAACTTCTCCTCAATGTTGATAAGCTTGCTAAGCTACCATATAATGAATGGCCTGTACTGTTGTAAAAGAGGATTTTTTTTAAATGACAAAAAGATACAATTTAGAATAAAATCCACTCTGAAATCAGCTTCTCCTCCAACTCAATTACATTCAGATATCCTGCTCTGGTAAGACCGAGAGACATGTTCTAACTCCCATTGGTTTCAGGGTCTTTGATGAGTGTTTCCTTGGTAACGGTGGAAAGCCCAGACACTTAAAACAGGAAGTGGAGAGCGATGTTCCTAGGCTTTCTTAGGCTCCTGGAGTGGCATCCAGCATCATCAGGAGTCTTGAGCGCTCACCGTTTAGGACATGGCTGGTTCTAAAATGTAAGGCCACCTATTTACCCCAGTAGCATCCAGGTGATTAAGGGAGGCATTTACAAGTGACCATTCCCCATGGCTATAGTGGTCTACCTCCTAACCTCTGCCTCTGAGAATCTCTAGCTTACTTGAATATTCAGCTCAAGTGAAGTCTGCAGGAGGTTTTTCCTCATATCCCCAGTGCTAGGGATTTCCCCATAAGACTACCTTCCATCTACTCTGCATTTATCTGGTAGGCCCAAAGGTCTGTATATGCTGCCTCCCATATTAGAATGTAAGCTCCTTAATGGAAGGGGCTGTTTGTGGTTTGATTTGTTTGTTTTTTCTTTCTGTCCCCAGCACTTAATATAGCACCTGGAAAATAGGAGCCACTTAATAAGTATTTGTCTATTGATTGTAACACATAGACTATTCTAGATGGAGACTAATGGCATAGTGATTTTTCTATGTCACACTCATTTCCCCTTTCCACATGCTTGGATGAGATTCTTTTGTGGGCAATGATTTTCTGTTCTGTAAAATGAGAGGTTTGAACTACATGACTGCTAAAGTCCTTTTTAGTTCTAAAACATACATTTTTATACTTTCCTTTTTCATTCAACTAACTTCCTTCTTTCCTTTCTTTCTTCTTCCCTCCCTCTTTCCCTTCCTTCCTCTCTGTCTCTCTGTCACTGTCTCTCTGTCGCTGTCTCTCTCTTTGTCTCTCTGTCTCTCTGTGTGTCTCTTTGTCTCTGTCTCTGTCTCTCTATTTCTCTGTCTCTCTGCCTCTCTCTCTCTATCTTTCTCATCTCTCTCTCTCTCTCTCTCTCTCTCTCTCTCTCTCTCTCTCTCTCTCTTTCCCTCTCTTTCTCTCTCCCTCTCTCTCTCCTGATTTTCCCTCTACTTCATATTTTTAGAGGTATGAGGGACCTTGGTGGCCACCCACATTAATCACTTCCTCTTACAGATGTCAGCTGACATACATGAGGGTTAAGTGACTTGCCCAAGTAGAGAATGACACAGCAGTAGAGAGTGACAGAGAGGGTTTGAACCCAGATCTTCCATATCTAAATCCATGATTCTATGGTTTGTTCTTTAGAGCCAACCTCAAACTGACCCTAACATCAATTAGAGATGGATGGCAGATTCACAATGTATTCTGGAGCTTTGAGGTGCCATGGCCACTGTGCAGTCATGTTGGAGGAATTGATTTCATGTCACCATCAGTCAAATTGAGAACCTCTCTTCTCAGTATACTATTCCTCATGAGAGAATGACATCACAAATGAATTTCTGATCACCTTTGATAATATCACCAATCTCTGACATCATTGATCAGTCCACCAATCCCTGATCACTCCATGGTACATTATTCAATGAAAAAGAGCCAGTAATCTTTGCCCTGAATGTCTATGGACCTAGAATTATAGATTTACTAGCCTACTTCTGCTTCTTTTCCTGGTGTCCAGGCTGCTGCCTCGAAAGTCCTATTATCAAATTCACTACGTTCCTATAACTGTGACCATCACCCAGGATCCCTATGATTCTTCTAATCAAAACTTCTTTCCTCCCTTCCCTTATATGTGTTCAAATATGTTCAAATATAAGCTACTTGAAGGCAGAGGCTGTATTACTTTTGCTCTTATATCCTCTTCACCTAACTCAGTAGATGCTTAGTAAATCTTGTATCAATCATTCATTCATTCATCTATTCATTCATTCAGCTCTGCTGGTTCTACCTTTCTCTGCCGGTCGAAAGCAGAGTTTCAAATGCAGCTAATCTAATACAATTCTGAAAGATCTATTGATTTGTATTAGGAAGCCACTATTTCACATAAGAAAGTTAGTTTGGAACTTTTTTTTCTTATCACCATAGACATAGCCAACAAATTATGCACTTCAAGTGAATTTTTAGCCATTCTACCTGCTACCTGCCACCTGCAGCCCAACTGTTCCTGCTCTGCAAACTAATCTAAATATACAACCTGCCTCTTTAATTACCCAGTCTTCCCTTCCTTAATCTGTGACCTTCTCTGGATTCCAGTCTAAACATACAGTTGGAATATGAGTTTAGGTGAATCTATATATATAGGTATGTGGACAAATGTGGTTGTATTAATGTAATTATATTAGAAAAGATCCTACTATGGACTACAATCTGGTGCCAATCTGGTCTGAAGATAATATTTTAATGGTGGTGACTGAAACTCACTTTCTACAAGTCACAATATTTCTAGAATATAAATCTGGGTTTTTATTGGTGTCTATTCAGTCTTCCTTGGTCCCAAGGGAAGCTTCTCAGGCTGCCCACCTCAACTCAATCGGTCAAAATATGATAAAATAAAGTTTGCTAGTTGGAAGCAAGTTTCCATAATGCAGGAAGGAAAAATAACAGAGGACATCAAAACTGGGTATTCAGAGCATGGGTAAAAATGTAAGAGTCTTGAGGGAAGAAGCCATTTTTGTTTTTCCATGTAGCATCATCTCTGACACATAGTGAGCATTTAAATGCCTATTCAATTGGAGATTGGTTATATTAGCAGTTTTCTCAGGGTCCTTTGCTTTCTCCTCTGATCATCTCCTTTCTTCTCTTTCCTCCCCTCTTTTCAAGTGCCTCCCTTCTCCCTAGTGGAAGAGGCAGCAGGATGTAAATGACAGAGATTGAGTTTTAAATACAGGAAGACTCGGGTTCTAGTCCTAGCTCCAGCAAATACTTTCTAAGTAACCTTGAGCTAGTTGCTTAACCCATCACTGCTATAGGCAATTTTTGAAGTTGAAGAGAGGGTACCAAGCCACACTGGCAGGTGTTTTCCTCACCTGAGAGTGCCCCGGACCAATGAACTCACAGTCCAGTCTGATCCTTATCTCTGGTGCTGCTTCTCTCCACCCCAAACTGGCAGTTCAACAGACTCCATGCTCCTTTGCTTTTAAAACCCCTTCTTTCAAAGCACAGGGTTGGAGCACTATGTATGGATAAAGCTGTTCTCCCTGATATTGCTGGAAGGAGGACAGTGCCAAGGGCTCATCTACATGAGGGCACCACCCTTTGAAATTTCATGCCTTCATCTGTGTGATTATGGAAAGGAGTGTGTGTGTGTGTGTGTGTGTGTGTGTGTGTGTGACTTGATGTGGTCCCTTATTTTCTAAATCTTTTACTGATTAGAACAAGTTTCTTTAACAAAATCAGTTATAAGTCTCTTGAAAAGAAACAGCCACAGCCTCTGTTCCAAACTCTGTTTGATGCATGCAGAGAGAATGCATTACAAAGTACTTCTTGCTTGCTTACTATCCCTAGGCATTGCAGTTATCATCTAGTATAAACTGTGAATGCTTCATTGTGAGAGAAATGCTAAGACGGTCTTTCCCCACTAATTAAGCTTTGCACAGCAGTCAAGGAAAAAAAAAAGACTCTGGTCCCTATTTCCTTCCTTCTGTTGTCATTCCCTTAGACTAGAATATGATCCTTCAAGCAATGAATGATGGGCATTTTAGCAGGCCTACCTTGCGCATGTCTTTGCCAAAGGTCTCGCTATAAGTGGTGCCGAGGATTTCAAACTGGACGTAGGGATTGGAGCTGTCTTCTCGGAACTCCATCACCCCTGTGAGGCCGGTGATGTGACCCTGCCAAAGAGAATAGAAAATATCACTTCTCTATCAGACTAGAAGGAACTTCTGAGAGAAGGTAAAATGAAATGGGCAGGAGATTTTTTCCCATAAGGGATGCTCAAGACCTTATAGAGAGAAAGGAAAATAGCTTGAGGAGCCTTGGATAATAGTGAAGGATCATGAATAAGTATTACCATATCCTTTGCCATTGTACCTTGGGACTTTTTTTCTTCTGATTTACAGCTGAAACCTTCCATGTGTTCTTTCTCCCACATTATAGTATAAACTCCTTGAGAGCAGACACTGCTTTGCTTTTCTATTTGTATCTCCAGTGCCTTAGACATAGTAAGAAGTAATCACTTCATTCATTTCTTCCTTCCTTCCTTCATGCATCTTGCTGAGTTAGCTAAGTCCCAGGCTTAGCCCAGGAGCTGATTTCATCTGAAGCACTAGCTTCAATAAGGTCATCTAGATTTCTGAACTCTAGAAATTATAATGAATGATGACTCATTGGTTCAGCACTCCTCTCAGAGACTGTGCCACTGGTAACAATTCTATGGTTAAACCAAAGGAAATACCAGTCATAGCCTTGATCCCCCAACCACGACTATTTTTTCTGATTGTCTTTCCTTTAGGTAGCTAATATTTCTACCCACCAAGAGAAGCAGAATCATTACATATGGACAGAGCTTATAGAAATCAAAAAACATTTCCCCGTTTGTCCAAGAAGCTAGAGTACGGCTATTTCCTAACCCCAAAGGAAAACATATAATGGCATGGAAACCACAGTCCAATATTCCTATCACTTTCTCCCCTTGAATAAACTTCCCTCAGCAAGGATTTCCAGCTCTTCATCATGATGCCAGTTGATTCAAACTGACACCAATACATTTTCACTGTTATTGAAACCCTGAGCAATTTATTGAAGATAAAACTCCAAACACCTTAGATTTCCCTAAATGCTATTTCACAATTTCTGAAGGCCAATTCACTTTAACAAGTCTTCTGTGGATTCTCTGATTCACTTATAACCCAACTTGCTAAGTTTGCCTCCATCAGAAATTCATAAGATATCTCAGCACAGGAAACCATCATAAATATAGAACAGCCTGAGTTATCCCAAACTAGATGCAGATTCCCGTTTTATTAACACAACACAGTGCCAAATTCCAAGAATAGTTTCCATGATGGCATCAACTTTTATCCAGATTAAAATCAAAATTGAGTTAAAGGCTAATAGGAAACTAGAGAATTTGTTGCATGGTCACTAGGCTATAAAAGTAGCCATCTAGTCTAAAACCTTGCTCTATCCAGAAGAATTAATCTTAAAATAGAAAAGAAAATTAATATTCACATCCTAAATTATTCATGAAATGGTGCCCAGCCATTTTTATGAGATGGGAGTTTCCCAATCAGTACCTTCTTGATAGTGTCCAACATGGAACGGCCCCCATTCCAAGGTTTGGTGGACTTCCTCATGCAGTTCAGGCTTGCCATGCTATGCCACTTCCTATCTTCCAGCTTTCGGTGGAAGGCATTTGCCAGCATCAACACACTGTCATACAGGTAGAGGTTAGACACCTGCAAAGATTTTTTTAAAAATAGTAGAATCATTTGCAAAGACATACTTCTAGAGAGAGGATAAGAGAAGGACTTGGAGATCTAAGACATAGACCTCGTCTTCAGCTAAGTCTTACATACATGCTTGTTGATCAACTGATTCTAACACCTTAGGATCATAAATTTAAAATTGAATGAGACCATAAAGGTTATTGAGTCATATAAGAATAAGTCTGAAGGTGGAAGGGATTGATCTCAGAGGCCATCTAGTCAAATCCCATAATTTTAGAGATGAAAACTAAGACTCAGAGAGGTTAAGTGATTTACCTAAGATCACGTAGGCAGCAAAGATTTGAACCCAGGCCCTCTGGTTTCAAATACAGCTGCCTTTGGACTGTTCCATAGTATCACATATGGAAAATAAGAATCCAACACACCCACATGTATAGAGCACGCTTCAGTGGTGGCAGCTGAGTCACCACCACCCAAACAGGCCTCCAGAAGCCTGAGGAAAAGGCACGTGGGCTTGGCTGCCTCTCACCCCCACTGCCAACCCTGCAGACACTAATTGGCAACAGCCTCACCGGCTGTCTGCAGAGCAGCCTGAAAGTGAAAAGAAATACATTACTTGTCACCAAGCTTCCTAGAGGGAAAACAGTTTATGAATACAAAACGGTAATAAAAACAGAGATCAGCTGAGCACTCAGAATGCAGGCAGCGCCCATTCTATCCCAGAACAGAGACAGACCTGGCATGCCCATTCCCAAAACCAATTCAAGCAATCCGAGTGAATAGGAGGGATAGCCAGCACTTTCTAACAGTGCCAGTTAAATTCCAGTCACTACCAACAAAGAAATCCACCAGACGAGTCCTGATGACTATTTCAATGATGTTATCCTAAGGTGGAGAATTATGAAAAGCAGGGAGGAGGGAAGGAAGGAAGGAAGGAAGGAAGGAAGGAAGGAAGGAAGGAAGGAAGGAAGGAAGGAAGAAAGAAAGGAAGGAAGGGAGAAAGGAAGGAAGGAAGGAAGGAAGAAAGGAAGGAAGGATGGATGGAAGGAAAGAAGAATGGAAGGAAGGAAGGAAAAAGGGAGGGAGGGAGGGAAGGAAGGAAGGAGAGAAGGAAGGAAGAAAGGGAAGAAGGTAAGAAAAGGAGGGAAGTAAAGAGGGAAGGGAAGGAAGTAAAGAAGGAAAGAAGAAGGAAGGGAAAGAAGGGAAGAAGGAATGAAGAAAAGAATGAAGGAGGAGAGAGAAGAAAGGGGAGACGGAAGGAAAGAAACAAGGAAGAACAGAAAGAAGAAAGAAAGAAAAATTTATTAAGCATCTACAAGGTGCCAGGAACTATGCTAAGCATTTTACAAGCATTAACTCATCTGATCCTGACAACAACCCTGGGGAATAGATACCGTTACTATCCTCATTTTACAGATGAGAAAACTAAGACAATGGTTAAAATATTTGCCCAGGATCATGCAAATAGTAAGTATCTGAGGACAGATTTGGACTCAGTTGTTCCTGCCTCCAGGTCCAGCTCTCTCTCCACTGTACCAGCTCTTGGTTTAAATTCATGGACTGACCCATACAACTTGTGTTATAACGATCAAGTTGCTTTGTCTTTCTGGGCCTCGGTTTCCTCATCTGCACAGTAAGTATAATGATCCTTCCACCACTCGCCTCATAGACTCATTGAATTTCACAGGTGAAAGAGACCACAGTAGTCATCTAGTCCAACTCAGGCTGGAAAAGGAATCTTCTATACAAAATTCCCCCCAAAGTGCTCATTTGTCCATCACATAGAGGCCCCAAGTAAATTACTACCCACTGCTGTCCTAGGCAGCTCATTCCACTTTGGGTTTGCTCTCATCATTAGAAAAAAATTATTTATGTTGCCTAACAATAGATTCATCTCCTGGTAACTTCCATCTGTTTTTCTAGTTCTCTCTTCTTGAATTGAACTGATTAAGTCGAATCCTTCTTCCATTTCACAGCCTTTCAAATACTTGAAGGCAGGTACAATATAGTCCCACTCAATCTTCTCTTCCCCAGACAAACATACCCATTTCCTTTAGCGATCCTCATGTGGAGTCCCTCTGCTCTCCTGGTGCCCCACCACCACCCCAGAGGCTGTGCAATGCATTTATAAGACCCTTTCAAAGCTGTGATAACCTAGAAATGACCACAATGTTCTAAATGAAGCCAGACTTGAAAAGAACTGTCACAACCAAAAACTGCTTTGTAAATTGATGGAAATGTGAGGAGGAGGAGGAGGAGGAGGAGGAGTTTTTGCACTTACTGTTGTTATCATCATTTCTGTTGATGTTGATGATAATGACAATGATACCTAGATGCTGAACTTTCAGGAGCCCTGGGCCTTTCCACACACTCCAACGCTGCACTCTAAGGACTCCTGGGACTTTCTATTCACCCAGAAACTGAATCTTCTGATATGTGTTGTTTCTCTCAATTAGAACATGAGCTCCTCAGAAGGAGGGACTACACAGCTTTTCTATTTCTATCATCGATGTTTAACGTCATGTTTTGCATACAGAAAACACTCAATAAATACTTTTTTTCTCATTCATTCAACACTGACGATGATTAGCATTGCTTCATTTAATTGACTTGAGGATGTAAGTCTTCTTTCTGATTGGTTTGATATATCTGATAGTTTATCTGATAGTTTAACTTATCAGATATACAGACTTACAGCACAACCTTCAGAATCAGAAACAGTTGTATTGGTGCAGTGGATAGAATGCCAAAACTGAAGTCACAAGCTCCTGAGTTCAAATCTGGCCTTAGATTCTTACTAGCTATGTAACCCTAGGCAAGTGACTTAATACTGTTTGCCTCAGTTTCCTCATCTGTAAAAATATGCTGGAGAATGAAATGGCAAACCACTCCAGGATCTTTGCCAAGAAAAACCCAAATAGCTCATGAAAGGTTGGACACGAATTAATTACAAGAACACGAAAGCAAGCAAATAACAGGCTGAAAATGTCCTAGGAAACAAAGTCAATCTAAATTAGGATGATACTTGGCTACTTACGGACATAAATGAAATTCCCCACAAGTGGCCATTAAATATAGATTTTTTCAATAACTTCACAGGCCAAAAACAATTTCATGATGGAAAAGAAATGGTCATGAAGTGCAGGAAGGAATGCTCATCCTCATCATTTTTAGATTTTCCCTCAGAGGCACATGGCCATGCTATTATCTTGCTAGTCCTATGCAGTGCTTTGCAGTCCCTATTGAGCTGCTATTCAGAGGAACTAGGGCACCTGAGGTACTAACACAGAACACAGTTGCTGTTGTGATTATCTGACTCAGTATGCAAAGGAGCAGATGCCAGGTGGGCTGGGGGTACAAGGAAAAAGTTATTCTATGGCCAGAAAGAATTGATTCCCCTCTCCTGTCAATCTTCCAGCTATTGGCAACCCTGGCGCCTAAATAATTCACCATAGTTGTACCTTTCCAGAGACTAAATTCTCTAATATTGGCAACCCTTGAATTCGGTGGGAGCTGAAACTGCTTAAGGTTTATTCTCTGCTTGAAAAAAAATATGGATTAAAAAAGACTATGAAGAATAAATTGGAAATGATTTTTGTCCTCTTCCCTATTGTTATGATTTTCTTCTATTTATCTGAATTGTTGATATAAGCCAATAATCTATGTACTCATGAGTTCACATAGTAATCAACTTTAATAATCCACTTGATCTCCTGCACAGGCTAAGCTGCCTGTACCAAATGGAATTTCAAGGAGCCATGCTTGTGGAAATCTCTTCTAAAGTGGATTAAGGGGACTGAGTCATAATTGGTGATTTAAAAATACATGAGTATGTTGAGGTCTGCAATTAAAAGTATAAAACAGGACTTGAGTCACAACAAGCCATAGGAAACCCTTCACCCTCTCACAAGTCTGCCTGTGTGGATGAGAAACCACATTTAATTTCAGTGAAAGGAGGTCTTCCAGAATGTTCTTTGCTGATTTTCCCCTATGAGAATTTGACAAAGAAGTAATCTTAGCTAGCAGTTAGCCCTCTTTGAATCATTTGCTTCTTCAAATAGCTTCAGGGATTCCATGTTGTTGTTGTTGGTTGTTGTTGTGGTGGTGGTGGTGGTGATGGTCACTGAGTCATTTCAGTTGACTTTGACTCTGCGTGATCTTATCTGGGGTTTTCTTGGCAAAAATACTCTAGTGGGTTACCAATTCCTTCTCCAGCTTATTTTTATAAATGAGGAACTAAGGCAAACAGGATTTCATGACTTACCCAGGATCACGGAGCTACTAAGTATCAGAGGCCAGATTTAAACTCAGGAAGATGAGTCTTCATGACCTCAGGCCTGGCACTGTATCCATTGTGCCATCTAGTTGACCCACTCCATTTTGACTGTAGGAAAAAAAATACTAAATCCCATAAGGACATTTAAATCCCTTTACGCAGACAATAAAAAATGCTTGGGAATCTACCTGTCAGGACAAACCTAGGGATTATGTGAATACAACTACAAAATACTTTTCATACAATTTAAAACAGATCTAAACAACTGGATAAATACTAATTATTCATGGAACTGGGTGGGGGGGATTTGCAGCAAGTTTCTCTGATAAAGGCCTCATTTCTGAGATATATAGGGAATTGATCTAAATTTATAAAACATACAAGGCATTCCCTAACTGATAAATGATCAGAGGATATGAACAGGCAGTTTTTAGATGAAGAAATTAAAGCTATTAATAGTTACATGAAAAATGCTCTCAATCACTACTGATTAGGGAAATACCAGTTTAAAGCAATCGTGAAATATCACCTCACACCTATCAGATTGACTAACATGATATTAAAGGAAAATGACAAATGCTGGAGGGGATATGGAAAAATTGGGACAGCAATGCATTGTTGGTTTAGTTGTGAACCAGTCCAACAATTCTGGAAAACAGTTTGGAACAGCCCTTAATCTGAATGCTTATTGAAGCTTTTTTTAGCTTTCTTGATTTTTATTGTTTTATTTTGTTTGTTTTCTTTGCAACATAGCTAATCTGGATTTATGTTTTACATGACTTCACATGTATAATTGACATAAAATTGTTTGCCTTTTCAAGGAGTGGGAAGTGGCAGGAAGAAGAAGGAGAATTTGGAACTCAAAATGTTTCAAAATAATTGTTAAAACCTTTTATATGTAATTGAGAAATATTTAAATAATAAAAAAAATTATAAAAAATAAATCAAGATTGCATATGCTAAAAAAAAACCTTCATAAACTGATTATTATTAGATTGGAGAATTATAATGGATCTTGGTGGCCACTTAGTTCATGTCATATGCAAAGGAGTATCTCCTCTAACATATCTGGCCATTAGTCATACAGTTTCTATGTAAAGAACTCTAGGGAGGGGGATCCCTGACACATTTGCATATTTCCTCTTGTTGTACATTCAGAGGCCAAAGAAAATAGGTCCAACCCTCCTTCTATATGATATTCCTTTAAAGGTTTGAACATGACCCTTGTGCCCTACTGTTGTCTCTTCTCTAAGATATGTAACACTTCTAGTCTCCAATATATGAACAAGTGTCCAGTCCCCCATCCCTTCTACCACAAATTCTTTTTTCCCCTTTGAAATGTCACTTCTTCTTCCTCTAGGAAAATTTCATTCTCTCTAATGACATGGAATATGGAGATGCTTTCTTAAAGTTCTTTCATTCTTTTCTTTCAAGAGAGACAGATAAAATAGTAATTCAAGGGTGACAGAAACCCAAACACCACATAATATATGAAAGTCCTTGCACAGTTTTCCTTGCTCTCCATGATTTAGATTTTTAACCTTTATTTTCTTCTTAACTACTTGTGGATGTTTGTAGTTCAACCACGTTTACAATTAGCACCTCTTTATAACTTGCCAATCAGATACAACTTTCTTTAGTCATCTGCACTTACATCACCCTCCTATCTGTTTCATTAATAGTCCCTACACAGAAATATGTTCTGTCAATTTTCTTTATCTTCTAATTTTTCCATTTGCCTTTTAATATTTACCTTAGTTTGTCTTTCTAACTATATTCTCCTTAATCTTGTCCGACATTTTGGGTCTACTCCCAAAGACCCACTTTGGGTCTTTGCTCTTTCTAAATACTCCTTAATTTTTTTTTATTTTTAAGAACTAGGAGATCACTAAATAAAAGCTTAAAAAAAATAAAGTGGAGATCTAGTGATCTTCCTGAAGTCACAGAGCTAGTCATCTTTAGCAGTTAGATTTGAACTTGGTTCTCTGACCAAGCGTCTGACTCTTTCTCTTATACGATACTATACCAAGAGATAGAAAGAATGTGAAAGGAAGAGACCTAGAATGAAGAGGAGTTTGTTAATAATAGAAAAGGATTTCAAAAGTCAGTCAATAAGCATTCATTAGAATGAAAAAAGTAGGCAAAGAAGAGTAGAAATTAGAGAAAGCTACAGCTGAATTTATCATTTACAGGGTGAGAAAGGGGCTCCAGTATTGCATAAATGACTCCCCAAAATTACAAAGACTATCATCTATAGGACCTAATATTAAAAAAAATAGAAAACATTTATACTCCATCATTGGTTGGCAAAGTCTAGAGGAACCATGAAAATAAAGATCAGCCATTAATTTCATCTATGACTAGGTCTAAAATAATTATCTTGGTGCCCTGAGAATGTTTATTGTCCAAAACCTTGACATTGCCAACCTCAATATGAGAGAGAGAGAGAGAGAGAAAGAGAGAGAGAGAGAGAGAGAGAGAGAGAGAGAGAGAGAGAGAGAGAGAGAGATGATATACCTTTGATTGACAATATCAATGTCGTTGGAGCCCAAAAGTGCTCAAAAGGGCCCAGGGTGAACACATGGAACATTAAAGAAGTGGCCACTATGGTTCAGCAGCAAAATTTATGACCCCAGACACCAAGGAAGGAATTTTTTAAGGTACTGAGTTCAAACAATATCTTACTCCTTTATTATTTTCCTAGACCTGAAAACTCTAAATATAATCGCCATGATATTGAGGTTGAGGCAGTGAAATGTATTCAAAAATGGGTAGGGATCCTCTTCCAAAGTTTTTAATATCTCCATCTGTATTAGGGCTTGGGAGATATATTTCAGTGATCTGTAGTGGGCAAATAAGAAGTTGAAATAATGGAAAAATCAAAAGCCACCAGTAATATCTACTCCAACCATGTGAGTACTTTGGATAAAAATATAACTGCTTATAAGTTAAATACTTATGCAAGGCTTCCTGCAACAAATGTTAAATCAGTGGTATGTATAATAGGTGTTATAGGAATTCAGATAATGGCTCAATCACTGAGAGCTGAGGCAGTTAACTTCATTAAAGCTATAGAGTTTGATTTTATAATAGATCCACTGAAGGACCTGGAGGTGTTTAGTCTGTCAAAGAGAAAGCCTTAGGAAGGATGTAGTCATTGTTTTCAAAGGCTGTTATTTAGAAGAAGGATTCATCTTTGGCTTGGCCCCAGGAAACAGAACTATTAGTAGAGGTTGAGAATGGCAGTGACAGGTTTTGATCTGAGAAACTTCCTGATAAATAGAGTTTTCCAAAATGACAATGGACCCAATCCCCAAGATACAGTGGGTTCCTCAATCTTGTAGATTTTCAAGCAAAGGCTGGAAGAAGACTTGGCATAGATTTTAGAGATGCTAGGTATTCTTTGAGGATCTTTCCAACTCTGCAAACCTTTTTTTTGAAACTGATTCCCATCAAAGACTATAAAGGAATAATAGATTTACAGCCAGCAGTGATGTTAGAGGTCATTAAGTCCAACAACCTCATCTTATATAAGAGGAGATGGAGGCTGGGAAGTTAAATGACTTTCCCAAGGTTACACACATTTAGTGTCTGAAACAAGATTCTAACCCACGTCTTCCTGACTCTAAGATGAGTGATTGAACCATCATACATACTAACACTTAGTAGGAGGCAGAAGTCAAGTTAAATAACACCAAATTCTTCTCCTCAAGAAGCTTACACTCTAGTAGGGAGATAGAAGGTAGACAGAGAGACAGATCAATAGATGATAGATATGTTAGAAATATGGAGAGATATAAAGATATCTATATTGATATCGTTATCTATACCAATACAGATATTTATATCAAAATAGATTTATATGTACATTCATACATATGTACAAATATATATATTTATGTACACGATATATACATACATGTACATAGATACATATATGCATGTATGTATATATAGAAAGATAAGACTTTTGGGACACCCTGTATGCATATAAATACACAGTCACACTCACCCAAAAAGTGTCTGTGTGGTTCCCTACACCAATTGCACAAATTCTATCCTTATACAGGACATCAGTGATTGAAACCTCATAGAGTTTGGAACTTGTTTCCTTGTGCCTAGAATATCAGGGAATCAAAGAATATTAGATCTTGAAGAACCTCAAATGTCAAGGACCATAGCTTAGAAAGCACAATCACAAGGCATATCATGGCCACGAGATAGAATTTATCCAAGAAGTGCAAAATTGTAGTCATGAGCATAATGGATCATATGGTCATAGGTTCAGAAGTAGAAGAGTGCTCGAGTCATCTTTGGAGTCATCTTTCATTTTATAGATCTGGAAACTGAGGCCTAAGGAAGGGAAGCGACTTGCCCATAGTCACAAAAACAGTAAGCTTCAGAGGCAGGATTTGAAAACAGTGATTTGAAAACCTTTCTCTGTTTCATAGACTTGGAGGCTAGATTCCACTTCACTGCTTGAAATCTGTTAGTTATATATTTATGGGTAAGTCAGTTAATCTCCTTGAATTTCAACTTTCTTATTGGTAAGTATGGGTAGTAATATGTGGGACAGCTCTGTGAGGTTATTACACAAACAGGGCTTTACTAGAATTAAAGGTATTGGAGAATTGTGATTTATTACTGTTATCTGGCCCTTGCAACTTGACCTCACGGAAGGAAGTTAGACCTCTAACCATCTTCAAAAGTATCTTCTGTTTCTGATTACTTCTAAGCTCAATGATTGCCTTTCTCTTTCTAGCATAAGGATTATTCTCTCTGATTGAAAAGATAAGGACAATGGGGATTGATTGATTCTACTTTTTCAAGCAGCAGCTTTATTCCTTGTTCATCCCACTCCATTCAAAGCCTAAAGGGTGAGGGCCCCTATGTGGTCCTCATCATCTGAAGGAGGAGCGATAACTTCTTAGACTGAGCAAAAGCATTTGTGACTCTCTTCTTACTGGAACATAGAATTCCTTTATATTTCTTCCTAAATGTGGGCCTTCACCTCTGTATTTTGAATGCAACATTTCAAATTTTGAGCTCGTTGGAAATCTCTCCATGAAGCCACAGCAGAGATATCCATCTTTTTTTTCTTTTTACTCATCACTATCACTTCTAATTATGTTGAAATAATTTTGTTCTTGAGACTCTTAAGATAACTTCTATTTGCTTTGCAAGAACCTAGGCTGCTGAGCGTCTTTATTCTGAATGCCTTCGAATTTCCTCTCCTAAACTCGAGGACCTACATCCAACTATGGCTAGTATCCCCTCTATACCTATCTAGGATTCCAGAGAAATGAGGGAAGGAAGGAAAGAAGGAAGGAAGGACAGAAGGAAGGAAGGAAGAAAGGAAGAAAGGAAGGAAGAAAGGAATGAAGGAAGGAAGAAAGGAAGGAAGGAAGGAAGGAAGGAAGGAAGGAAGGAAGGAAGGAAGGAAGGAAGGAAGGAAGGAAGGAAGGAAGAGAGGGAGGGAGAGAGGAAAGAAGGAAGAAAGAAAAGTAAGAAAAAAGGTAAGAAGAAAGGAAAAAGAGATGATGGAGATAGATATATAGATATATATCAACATAAACTGTGAATATATGTATATATGAATATATACGTACATGTAAATATGCAGAGATCAACAGTATACAAGGCTTATAGCTATACTAAGACTTTCAGGACACCTCGTATGCATACACACACAACTCATATATATATATATATACACATATATACATATACATAAATGTATATATATATGTAGGTGTGTGGGTGTGTGTATATGTATATATGTATGTATGTATGTGTGAATATACATACATGTATGTATGTATATATACATATGCTTATATATTGTATATGTACTTGAATACTATGATGAATACCTAATAGAGGGATAAAGTTAACTAAGTTAAATGCATCTAAAGTATTGACTAGCTACTCTGACCCTTTCTTGGCTTTGGACATGGACAGTTTGAGAATTTGTCTTGCTTGACTATTCATATTTGTTATAAGTATTTCCTTTTTCTGTTATTTTTGGTGGCAGGGGAGATAAATAAATAACAAAAATGAATTCTTATTAATTTTTCAAAATAAAATTCAATAATAAATAGTTGTTTGGAGACATTGATAGCTTCCAGCTGAGTCGAGAGGGATGGTTTTCTGGAGTACGTGGCATTTGAGCTTACTCACAGCAAAACGTGGGGTGTGTGTATTGGAGGAGCATCATGCAGGTAGGGAGCATGGTAAACAACAAGGTTTATAGGTAAAAAAAAAAATTGGACAACCCTGAGAAATCATAAGTAGTGAAGAACATTAATTTTCACATGTTTAAGCAAGTGAAAAACTTCTTTTATGTATATATACACAATCTCCTCCTCCATTGTGTTATCAGACAAAGATATGAAAGGCCAGCAGATGGCTTCTATGGCACCATTTCAACTTTAGACAGAATGGAGTTCCCTCTGAACCCTCTTGGCATAGCATCTTCATGAAAAAGGAGTTAACCCCACAGCAGTAAGAGGCCCTCTCTTTATCCTATAACATGCATGCTGCCGACCTAGTCCACTTTCCTCTTGTTGCTTCAGATGGGCTGCCTTTGGCAAAGCCCCACATTAAGTTCACTATGACTCATAAACTGGCAACTTCTCATCACCCTGCTCTTTACAGCAATGACATTCAGGCAGTGGTTTTCCAAACCAAGTCAATGGTGGACCCCTAAGGTCCAGCCTCTTCTTTCATGTAATGGAATGTCCTGATTAATATTACAGAAGCTGAGATGTCGTGCGGGCTGCTCTTTGAGAGGGAAGATCATTACTGGGACATGGCGGTATTTTAAAGAAAGAGGCCAAGGCACCCCTGGGTGGGGACTTCTTCATCATCTGACTCACATGCCTGAAATAAAGGCCGCTCTTCTTCTGTGGCGACAAAGGGGTGATATTTAAGCTTCAGGGCCTGGCCTAGACAAGGGAGCCTTTTGGCATGGCTTTCTCCAAATGAGCTCCTGAAAGGGGTGCAGAGAGTGGGTCGTGTTGTGAACAGCAGTCAACTTTTGCTCAGGCATCTGCCAGAGAAAAGGCCCTGCCCAACTGGGAAATGAAAGCCAATCTTCCTCCTATCCCCAGATTCATGTAGCCTCAACCCAGAGTGAGGAAAGGGCGTGTGTGTGTGTGTGTGTGTGTGTGTGTGTGTGCGTGTGTGTGCACGCGGTATGTGTGTGCATGTGAAAGAGAGACAGAGAGAGAGAAAACATCTAGTTTTCATGTATAATCTCTATAGAGTGACACTAGAAAATATTAAATGATCTCCATTCCTACCAATAGCTCAAGAGCTTTTTCTGAAAAAAAAAACAGGAAATGAGGGATGGGGGGAAAGAAGTTATAGCCCACCACAGAGCACAAATTGTTAACATTATAGATTGTCTAGAACCACAGCATCAAGGGAGCTTCCTCGCACCCCTGACCCAAGGAGCTATTCCATAGTAGCTGAATCTTCCTTTAACATTTAGCCCCTATATCCAATTTTGTCAACCCCCAAAAAAGTTGTATTGGCCTTTTAATACCTAATGCACCAACATTCATAATTATATTCAGGTACTCTGATAGAAACCAGGTAGCTTTGAGTGATGCCTTATATACTCCCCCGAACTGACTTTGACCTTGGAACACATGGACTCTTGTGTTTTTTTTTTTCTTAAGACACTGTTAATCTGAGTGACTTCTAGTTATTTTTCCAATTAATCAGATTTTAGGGGTGTGTATGTTTTCTTTCCTCTCCTTCCAATAGGTTTAATATCTTTAAAGCTAAAGCTTTTCAATTTGAGTCATTGAAATAACATTTTTGGACCTTCTCCAAGAATTTCCAATCATTACATGTTATTATGATGTTCCCTCCAATGGTTATTGCTCTCCTTGTAGTTATATGAGTCCAAACCCAATTGGTACACTTATTTTGTATATATCTGAAATAAAACTTTGTTTGGACTATTTCATTACTGAATCTGAACACTCCATTCTCACTGCTACTTATACAAACGGTCAGGGATTCTTATGTCAATGGTCAGGAAGTTACTTCACCAACATGATGAGCTTACAATATGGTAAGCCTGTATCTTGGCCTTTGGATCTTCCTTTGGATACAGTGTATATGCCACTGTGGGTTAATTGTTTGGCTCAAATGCTATGTTTAACAAACAGGCATATTAGTGTCAGCCTTTTTCTCATTTTAGAGAAATTTAGAAAGTAACAGAGCTAATATCAGACCTCAGTCTTGGTGGCAGCAAGGAGAGAGGAGGAGGAGTGAAAAGGGTAAATTATTACAGTTATATTCTATTCACACATACACACACTTTAAGCTAGCAAAGAAATAAGAAATACTATCATGAGTTATTCACATAACTCATAGCCAAGGAGAAAGTATTTGCCACTCTGTGAGCCCAAGTTCATTTTCTTTCTAGAAAAAAAAGTCAAAGTCCACCACATAGGTCCTCCTGGAATGGAGACCTCCATACATTCTTGGGTGGGGAAGGGGGAATGGATCTCAAGGGTACTTTCATGAACTCCAAATTTGTTTCCCTTAGGAAAAGATACTTAGAGAAGTAGAGAATGCTATTAAATGTCTGGGTGACTATCTGAGGTCTCTTGGAGAAAAGCAGAACTTCTTGAAAAAGAAGAATTCCATTGATTTTATAGGGTACTTTAAGAACTTTATTTGGCTACCATATTTTCTGTGGGGTCAAAAGAAGTGCTTGATATGTATTTTTACCCTGCTTGTTTGCATAGGAAGTGGAGATGCTTTTACCCACATCTGGAGAATGAGACACAGACAGTTATAGTCTAAGATATAGTCTAAGAATTCCCAGACCAAACTCTAGTTGGGAGCAAAATTAGAAAATTATACTGTTTACTAATGTAAGGTCAAAATTGATACATGGCCTAGATACAAAGAGAGATATTACGAGAAAATTAGAAGAACATAAACATATTACTTATCAGACTTATGGATAAGGAAGCAATTTGTGGATAAATAAGAGATAGCAAAGTTAGATTAAAATGGCTAATTCTGATTACATTAAATTTAAAAGAGTCTGTACAAATAAAACAAATATAAGCAAAATCAGAAGGAAAACAGAAAATTGGGGAGGGGTGTTTAGAGACAGTTTTTCAGATAAAGTTCTCATATATCAAATATATAAAGAACTTTGTCAAATTTATAAGAATGTGAGTCATTCCCCAAATGATAAGTGGTAAAAGGATATGAACAGGCAGTTTTCCATTGAAGAAAGAGAAAAAATTTGTAGTCATATGAAAAAATGCCCTAAAAATGCCTAAATCATTATTGATTACAGCAGTGCAAATTAAAACAACCTTGAAAGATCATTCTACACCTATCAGATTGGCTAAAATTATTGAAGGGAAAAGTGACAAATGTTGGAAAGGATATGGAAAAACTGGGACACTAATTCATTGTTAGTAGAATTGTGAACTGATCCAACGATTTTAGAGAGCAATCTGGAATCATGCCTGAAAAGTTATTAAACTACCTATAACCTTTGATCCAAAGATGATTCAGGAAAAAGGAAAAGAACCTGTATGTTCTAAAATGTTTCCAACAGCTTTCTTTGTGGTGGAAAAGAACTGGAAATTATTGGGATGCTATCAATTGGGGAATGTTTGAACAAGTTATGGTATGATTGTAATGGAATACTGCTGTGCTGTCGGAAATATTGAACTCAATGATTTTAGAAAAACATGAAAAGCTTTGCATAAAATAGTGAAGAGTGAAATGAGCAGAACCAAGAGAATGTTGTATACAGTAACAGCAATATGGTTTATAAACAATTTGAGTAAGTTGATTTAACTATTATAATTACCCAAATTAACTATAAATGACTTATGAAGAAAGATGCTATCTCCATCCAGAGAAAGAACTGATAAATAGACATGTGCATAGAATAATTTTACACACACACATCTGTGTGTATGTATATAAGTATATGCATGTGTATGTATGTATATATATGCATATATATGTGTGTGCATATATACACATGCATGCGTGTATACACACACCTACACCTATTTGTGTCTAATGGTGGCCATCTCTAAGGTGGGGGGAGGGAAAGAAAATATAAATTTCCTTTATAACTTTTTATGTATTTAAAAGGATTGGCAAATTATACATAGTAAATTTGCAGTTTCATGTGCACTCATCTTTTTTAATTATATGATGTTATGGAAATGCTTGTTTTATTCCATAAATTAAAAATAAAATAAATTTTAAAAAACAAAATTAGCCCGAGAAAGTGTTTTTAGGGGGGGAATTGTCTTGAGGATAGGAAAAAATCATTGTGAAATCAGAGGCTGGGGTGCTTGAATATGGAATAGAAAACTACCAGGCTTAATAAATATTGAGAACAGCTATCTTGATCACTTGAACGCTCCTCATGGTATGAGCTGTCACTAATGCTCAATTCAGGACATTAGTGGAATATGAGAGAAATCCGGGATTCTTTTCCTTCTTAATAAATTAAACATCTATTTTAGTTCCCTCTTGCACCCCAAATGGGAGACAAATGATCAAGTACTAGATAATAGCCACTCTTAGTCCACACTTATCCATATAATCAAGACAGTCATATAGGCTGACTCTCTCCCATTAGAATTTAAGTCCCTTATTAGAATTCTTTAAGGATAAGGAATGTGGTTTTTGCCTATCTTTATATCATTGACACTTATTACAGTAGATGACACACTTAATAACTGCTTGATGACTTATTGACATAACTCTTAACTTGCTCTAGGATTTTCTTCCTTTTAGACATAAAGAAAAACATAAGTATCTTTTCCCCTCTGAGGTATTGCTTAAAAGGGAGGAAGCTGCAATGATCAGTGAAGGAATTTCTAGGATGGGAGGAGTATCCTGAAAGGAAAGAGTGGATAACTATGCATAGTTTTCCTTGGTAGATTAATGCTTAAATTCATTCCAGTTTTATAATATCTCATGGGCCTCAATGTCCTTCTTGATAAAAAGAAGAACCTAGATTACACCATCTCTAACATTCCATTTAGTCTGAATCTATTACTATATTGATGCAAGAATCTACATTTTAAATTGCAAATTTTAAGTGTATCTGAATGAAGCAAAATCTAGAATTGGAGAGTTAGGATTTTAGAGATCAGAGAATCCAATCCATTTATTTTGCAGATGGAGAAACTGAGGTCAAGAGAAATGGATTTATTTTTAAGGTCACACAGAAAATGAATGAGAGAACGAGGACTGAGAATCAGATCTTCTAACTCAGGCATTCTTTTCACTTTATTCTTATCCAGTCGGTAGCAAATGGAAAGAGTTAAATCTCTACCCTGCTGAGAGCAACTTTGTTACAGAAGAAAGAACACTGATTCTAAAATAAGAGGGCCTAGGTTCAATCCTTTCCTTTGATGAGCAATACCTATGTGAACAATACCTTAAATAAAGCATTGGTCCTTGGTCCCTTAATTCCACAATTATAAAATGTGGGTGTTGGACTAGCAAGTCTCTGAGATTCCTTCTGACTTGGGATCTGTAATATTATGATTCTGTAATTTTTTGAAGACAAGATTAACTGAAAGAAACAATAGCCAGTAGTTCTAAAGGCTCATTCTGGTTGAGAATAGCCTCATTTAGAATCTATCTGCCTATTCCAGATGAAATGTGGTACTCAGGACAGGCATATATTGAGATCTAGAGTCAATTTTTGCTATTGTTGCTCAATCATTTTCAGTCAGGTCTGACTCTCCATGACCTTATTTGGAGTTTTCTTGGCAGAGATTCATGAGTGGTTTGCCATTTCCTTGTTTAACTCATTTTATAGTTAAATAACTTGCCTATGATCACACAATGAGTAAGCATCCGAGACCAGATTTGAACTCAGAGAGATAAGCCTTCTTAACTCTAGAGCCAGTGCTCTATCCACACTGCACCATCTAGACACCCTCTATAATTGATAATAGATTCTAAAACAAAACTAAATAAAAAACAACTTATTTTTCCATGACAGCATTAATCAAGCTAGATGTAACATCTGAAATGATAATACAGAAGCCAATAACAGGAAACTAACCCCAAACCAAAGTCTTGGACAAATTTTGAAATAGCATCAAAGCCAGGCAAGAGGAGAATGGGCTAGTTGGGAAGATAAGCCAATGCTCAGATGCAACTACTTAAAGAAGTGCATTCCTAAGCCAGGAATCTATGTTAAGACAAAGCCACATGTGTCCTCAAACAGCACACAATATACGGTGCCAAGAATGGAGCAGATGGAAGTTGAAGGTGGAATGTAGTGGAAGCAACTGTGCTAACTTGCCCAATCTGGTAAACATGATGGGCACACATTAATGTAGTAATATGTCCAGAAATATCCCTACTCTAGACTCAAGAAAAATGGCAACATCAATCCCATTGCCACCATTTGGAAGACTAGCAAAGGTGGTTTCGTTTTTGTGTCTTACGGAACCTAAAAGGGAATGTATGCTCATTTCTATCTTAGGCTTTGAAGATGAATGTAGTATGCTATCACTTCTAAATTCTATAGCTTAGACTTGGCTACAGCAGGCCACAATGATATTTAAATAATTTAGGCTACTTAGAAAAACCAATGACACTAGATGCATGGAGGCATATTCAATGACCAAAAGAACAAATGTAACTAGCAGTCGATAAACATATTGTAACTGAAGAAAATAAAGAAAGGTTCAAAAAATGTAGAGGTGATATTTTTAAATATCTCAACACTTTGGAGGGAAGTGAAGAGAAATGGTCTCATTGAACCATTCATAGTTTTAAGAGAGGCAAAAATAACCATTGCGATCGAGTGATCATTTTAAGATAATAATTCAATGAATCCAACAAACTCATTCAAAGTCCAATCTTGGTACTAACAAGATGAATTCCCTATGTTATGGATCATGTGATGATAGTATTATAAATTTTGAGTTGAAAAGCATCAGAAAAAATCATTTAGCTCACCATTTGTCTATAGGCCTTTGGCAACATCTGAAAACAATAGGAGAGTTTGTGTGATATGTCTGTAACTTCAAGTATAATTGAAATGTGCCCAGAAAAGTCTACTCTGATACGCACAAGTCTGTTGAGTGTTAGAAGACTGGAATGGAATAAGTTAGAAGATTGAAATGAGATTGTAACTACTTGCTTTTATTATGGGTTGGGTCAAACAAGTTCAAAATTACCTGGCCAAGAAAAGAATGAGATTTAAAAAAAAAAAAGGATGGCCATCTTCATTGTATGTAAGTAGATGCCATGCCTCACTATCAAAGAAAACCATTCTTCGGGCATTTTTCTTCAAAAAGACTTTCTCTATGCTAAACAGTAGTCTAATTGTTTTAATATGATAATGCTTAGTTGACTTAAAACACATAAAAGCCCTGACCAAAGCCCTAATAGGCTAAGATGAACTGCTCACAGTAAGCTCAGGAGAGAGGATGACCTTGCAAACACACACACACACACACACACACACACACACACACACACACACACTCCTCCATACTGCTTTTAGTATTCCCTGAATCTTCTAAACCAGAATTGTCACCATGGCAGGGGAGGAGGGAACATCAGATCATTGGAGAACTTCAACACCAAAAGGATTTCCACCAATTCCATCAAGGCAAAATTAATAAACCATGACCTACATTTTTTTTCTCGAGTAGGATACTCTAAACATAGTATGGTCTTCTCAATAAATCTCACAGCTAGAGGCTAATATAAATTAATTTTCCTTCTGTACTATACTTAGGAGGAAAAACATATTACATGGCAACAGCTTTTGGGCAAACTTTAAAGGCAATGGCATTTTAAATTTCATTAATCCACAAATTGCTCAAGTTCATGCTGGTCAGTAGTTCCAGGGGCAGTGCAGGACAGCAGGAGAACAGGTAATTTTAAAGCTGTGGAGAAAGAGTGAAGAAGTAAGGTACATAGAGAGTCAGAAGATTCTTGCAAGACATCTAGACAGAAGATTGTGATCATTAGCATCATTCTGCTAATTACTGTTCTCACCTAGGTAAATCAGGTCCAGATAAGAGATAGAATAATTGGAAAATTAAAATGATTGCTGAAGCAAGCTTTGAAAAGCCATTCTGGGATTCTATGGGTCAAACATGACATCAGTAAACAGTTTGTAATGGAAATAGTCAAGGAAGACACAGACAATTAAAGATTCAAAACACAGAAGGAATAGAAATCAAGGGATATATTTGAAAGCTTTTCTGGGATTGTACTTTGTGTTTTATTCTGTTTTCTAAAATCAATTACCGTCTCTGGGGGTTAAGTATAAATATGTGTCCCTCCCTGAGAAGGTTAAACACTATATTTTGCGAGGATAATAGAGATGGTAAAGAATTTTGAGAAAGGATTGGAAAAAAGAGGTTTAGGTTTGGAAAACCCTATCAATAGATCCTCACTAAAGCTCTGTAAAATAGGCAGTACTGGTATTGTCATTATATAAATAAGTAAATGAAGTCCAGAGACTTTAAATGACTTTGACATGGTGCCCCAGATCACAGGTGTTAGAGGTGCAATTTAAACCCCATTTTATTAAACCCTGAGGATGTTGTATACAGAATAGCAATATTGTTTTAAGAACAACTTTGAGCAACTAAATCATTTTGACTGTTATAAATACCCAAATTAACTACAAGGAGCTATGAAGGAACATGCTATCTGCATCCAAAGCAAGAACCAATCAACAGAAGTATGTGTAGAATGATTTTACATATATGTTATGTATGTATATACACATATAGATAGACATATACATACATATATACATATTTGTGTCTAATGGTAGTCGTCTCTAGGGCATGGAGGAGAGCAGAAAAAAGCAAAGAAAAAGAAATGTACATGATAACTTTATTATATAGCTAAAAGGAATAGCAAGTTTTAGATAATAGATTTGCAGTTTCATGTGCAATTTTATTCTAATATTATGGAAATGCTTGTTTTATTTCATAAATAAAAAAGAAAATTCCAAAAAAATCCTTGATCAATATTCTTTCCACTCCCATCCCACTCACTGGGAATCATGGAATACTTGGAAAAATCAGTCTAACAAATGACTAAAAAAAACGATGAGATACTTGGTTGGTTTTAGTAGCCTACAGCAGATTTGTAGCAATGATGTGTCCACGAGAAATGCTATAAAAGTATTAAGGAGATGCTTGTTAGGAAGAAGGGGAGCCAATATTGCAAGTGGTACACTGGGCTGAAAACGTGGGAATAAGCAGGCAATTTAAATTGAGGGGTCAGACTAGAAGATCCCCAAAGTTCATCCTAGCTCTAATAAGCTACGAAGATATATGAACCTAGGAGATGAGAAAACTAGGAACCGGGAATTCACATTCTTGTTCTGACTGATCACAGAGGACATATCCAGGAAGTCTTCATTGAAGTTGGCCATAACCTCTTTGCAGAGTGAATACATTGCTATGTCGGGGCTATAAGGTTGAGGCCACTTGTCTGTACATTCTTCAGAGCTCCCAAACAGAGCCTGATCTCGGAATAAGAAACATTGGCCTGAAAGTCAATGAATTCTGCTATTCAGACAGCACAGTTTCCACACTGATGACACAGATTGGCGAAGAAGAGAAGTGAGCCAAGGAGGTCAGCATATTCAAATGAATGTAATTTAAAGGCCTGCTACAGAGTTTCCAGTGTTGAATATAGCTCAGCAAAACAGTAAACAAGTATGATATTTTTAAATTTTCTCCCTTTATGCATTGGTCTAAATGCAAACACATCAAGAGAACCTTCTTTGTTGTTTGAGAAAATCAATATCCTAGGAGAACCTCAGAGGTCATCTGGTGCAATCCTTGCCTGAAGCATAAATTGCTTCTAGAATGTTCTTGAAAACTATTCACCCAGATTCCCCTTGAAAATCATCAGAGAATCCCTTCCATGCTCAAATAACATTCCTAGACAGCTCTCATTGTTACAAAGATTTTTTTTTCCCTTTGAGTGGAACTAAAGTTTATATTCTTATAACTTCCACTCAGTGGTCCTAGGGCAAAACTAAGCTAGTGCAATACATCTCCTACATAAGCAACCTTAAATAGTGGGAGACACCATTCATGCATGCCCCTGTTTCTTTATCTGATCCTTTTATGGCATGGTTTCAAGTTCTTTATCATTTCCAATCTTCCTCTTCTGACACATTTGCCGATACTTTCCCTAAAATGTGAGCTGTAGAACCATTGGGCAAATTGTTACAGGGGTGCTCTGACCAAGGCAGAATGTGGCACCCCATCCTCCATTAGGACACACTCTAACCAATTCTATGTACCTAACCCAATAGCCAGTTGTGAGAACTGTCACAACTGAAATTTTTTATCAACTTATTTCTAGAATCAGTCTGCAACATGGTACCACTGGTTGAATGAGCACTTCTTGGTGTCCATTGTTTTTTTTTTTTGTTGTTTTTTTGTTTTTTGTTTTTTGTTTTTTGTTTTTTGTTTTTTGCCAAAGGGTGTGCTTATCACTTTATGAAGAGATATAGTCTCTGTCTTTCAGCTGACATCCTTTATTGCCATTTCTAATTCTCTTCTCTACCCATGTGTAAAGGGAAGCAATTGGACCTGGAGGCAAGAAGATCTTCATTAAAATTCCCTCCCCATAAAGGCAGTACCATGGTATAGTGATTACAGAGCCAGCCTCTAAGTCAAGAAGACTTGGGTTAAAGTCTTAACTTTGAAATAAACTGGCTGGGGGACCCTAAGCAAATCACTTAACCACTCAGGGCTATAGTACACAATCCTCTAGGATTACATGGAAATATGCATTGATAGAGGGAGTTTCCCCACTGGTAGTTCTCTAAACTAAAGATATCACAAGTTCAGTCTCCCTTAAAAAAAATCTCCAGGGTTTTTAGCTTTGTAATTTGAGGCTAGTAACTTACCCTTTCTGAGCCCTGGCTGCTTCACTGAAGAAAAAAAAGGAACTATATTTGCAGCCCCTATCTTGTAGGGCTGTCCTAAAGCTCTAGTTCAATAAGGCATATAAAGATCCTTGCACAACTTAAAGTACTATATAAATGGTAGCTATATTACTATCTTTGTTGGATCATTTTGACAAAGTTGGTTTTTTAAAGGGCAAATTTGGTATATTAGAATTTATCAGACAGTGTTCAGAAATGCAATTAGAGGAATTCTCTAATCGTGATTGCTCATGGTTTTCAATTTTACAAGTACAACAAGAGAAAATGAGCACTTTGCTGTTAATTTCATTCTGAATGGATAAATTAATTTGGAGGAAAAGGTTGACATCATAGATCCTGCCTTACAGCCACTTGCAATATCATGGTTTAGCATGTTCCTGAGTGATGTGATGTCCTCAAGGGGGTCACTTGGGGCCTGCATTAAGACTGTTCTGAGAATGGAGGCTAGAATGCCCTTGGAGACTACCAGCTTATAACCTGATGAATATAAGGTTAATAGGAAACAGTAGGGCTAAACTTTTGACTCAGGTCCTCTGGCTCTAACTCCAATGTCCTATCTACCATGCCATAAGAAAACCAAGCTTCTTATAACAAAGCCAATGCTCTTATAATTGCTAACTCCTCACCATAAGGTGCAGACTGAGTTTTTCAATTTTTCCTTTCAGTAGATCTTTACATAAATGCATCTAGGAAGAAAGGAGGGAAGGAAGGAAGGAAGAAAGGAAGGAAGGAAGGAAGGAAGGAAGGAAGGAAGGAAGGAAGGAAGGAAGGAAGGAAGGAAGGAAGGAAGGAAAGAAGAAAGGAAGGAAAGGAAAGGAAGAAAGGACGGAAAGAAAGAAAGAAAGAAAGAAAGAAAGAAAGAAAGAGAAAGAAGGAAAAAGAAAGAAGGAAGGAAGGAAGGAAGGAAGAGAGGAAGGAAAGAAGGAAGGAAGGAAGGAAGGTAGGAAGGAAGGAAGGAAGGGAGGAAAGAAGGTTGGAAGGAAGAATACAATTACAGCAAAGGTCGATGTTGTTTTGAGTGTCCTTAATTCCTCCAATGTGTTTGGTATTATGGTATAAATTATGATTTGTAGAATCCTCATACCTCTCCCCTTCCTTAGTTGTGTCATAATTAATAACTGATATCTTTTTAACTATGTCCATAATCCACCATCAATCCTACAACGTTATAGTTAACAGGTGACATCATTTGATCAAAGAGACCCAGAAGGGACCTCCGAGTTCAAGTAATGTATTTCACAGATGAAGAAAGAGCCAAGGGAAGTTAATTTCTCCTCAATCTCATTGGTTCTTCCTCTTCTACCTGGCGACAACATGATTCATCACCCATCTTAGGCTCAATAAAATCCCTTTCTTCTGGCCATTTCTTCCACAATCTTTTCTTTAATGAACTTGGCTCTACCAGACAATTATCTCGCTCCATTTCATTCACTTCTCTCACTCTTCAAGCCCTGGAATCATATACCATACCCACAACTACTCTGCCATTGTTCCTGGATTGAAGTATATCAATCTACTTGGCCCTACTACCATCTATGTTATTTGCTAAATCAAGTGATATACCATGTCTATGAGTCCCCTATGTGTGTTGTCTTCCCCCAATAGAATGTAAGGACAGGAACTGTCTTTTTATTTTGTATTTGCATCCTCAGAATTCAGCATAATTGATAACACCACAATGGCTTTTCATTCATTCATTCATTCATTCATTCATTCACTCATTCAATTCACTCACTCACTCATTAGTTTATTCATTTATTCAAGGTCAAACAATTGAAAAGCATTGGAAGTTGGATTGATTCCAGGTTCCTAGACTCCATGCTGTTTTCTAATTGTTAGAATAGGTAGAAGATAATTGAATATCCCACCTCACTCCTGGAAAACACACACACACACACACACACACACACACACACACACACACACCCCTTATATCCTGCCAATAGAGGAAGGGTCACCAGGGAAACTGAGGGGCCACATCTCATCATAAAAAATCATTAGGGAAGTGGCTTTCTGTCTAGTTAATTGAAAGTAAATTATGACTTTGTCTCCATCTAACTGTCTCTTTCTGTCTCTTTATCTCTCTATATCTGTTTCTTCGTTTCTCTGTCTCTGTGTCTCTCTCTCCACCTGCAAGATGGATTAAATCTGTTACTAGTGTCCCGGTTGGACAGAGCCCTTAATTGTATGGCCCACTAGTGTCTGAATCATCCCTAGTGCTTAAGCTGTTCAAACAGCAATTTCAATTGCATGACAGCCACTTGGACCAGGTTCAAAGTACTGACCTCAACTTGTAAGCTTATATTCTCAAGTGTATTCTCCCCACACTTTTCTTTCCTCTATTGTTTGTGACCTCTCCAGTCTTAGTGAATAATCTTTGTGAGTTTCCCCACGCACCACAAAAATAATCCCCCCAAAGGCTATCATTCGTGCTTAATAAGTCTGGCTATCAATTGACAAATGCAGAACCCATCTTTCAGTTCAAACCTAACACAATTCCCCCTTGGGAAGAGCTGCCAGAGTGTATCTACAAATGGAATCACTTTTGAGATCTCAAATTACCTCTATACTATGACTAAGTATCAAATGAGGAAGTGATTGGAGAAAAGCATAGTACATTTAAATAAATACTGGAGGGCTTCAATTCTCTCATTTTCTAATGACTGGCAGAATTGTCTGCTAATGTTTTATATATAGGCAGTGTCATATCTGGGGACCCATAAACACATCAACATTGCCACTGCTACTAGGAGGCTTACATTAATCTACTCCCTTGTGACTCCAACAATCAACTTACTAACACTTTAGAAGCCAAGATACCCTTCCCAGGCTGCCATGTCACTATATGTATGGTCTCTTCCTATTGGAATGTAAGTTTCTTAAGGTCTGAAATTATTTTTGCTTTTTTTCTTCATATTTCCAGCACTTAGTGTCAAGTACTTGTGACATAGTAATTGCTTAATAAATGCCTTTTCAATTCATCAAAAGCATTTACAATTTTAATCTGTGAAATATTTTAAATAAATTAATAAGCAATGGTAAACTAATAGCTCATATGCCAGTAACAGAAAGCTCTCTGAGGGAGGGGTCTGTGATCTCAATTTCATGGTGAATGCCATAGACCCATATAGAATATAACCAGTCTTTGAAGTCGTAGAATGGTAGCTAATTCCTGGGGAAGTGTCTGAAGCATATAGAGGG
>CM053624.1:28977648-28993320 GCA_028646595.1 Phalanger gymnotis | reverse complement strand
AAATAACTATAAGGACAGTCTTAAAATAGCTGATACAGTTATTTGGAGCACAGACAAAGTACAGAACATTCTCAGTGTCTCAATAACTGGAGTCAGGACTTAGGGCAGAGGATAACCATTAAAAAAATGGAAGTTCCCACAAATAATGAGGTTTCATGATCAACACAGAAGCAACCAATCTGCTGGGAAGTCAGACATTCTTTAAACAGGTCAAGAAAATAAGAGTCCAACCTCATCTCTGAACCACCTCCTACTCCAGATGAATATATTTGCTTAGGACCTTGGAGTGGGAGGGAGCTAGAATTTGAGAATTTGAAAGGAATGTTGATGGTTATTCAGATCAACCCCCACCCTACAAAGTCTATTAAATCAGTGACTACTGATTGATTCATACTCTGGGATTGAGTCAGTCAAGCAGTCATTAATTTTCCCTCAGAAAGGGAATTCAGCTGCTCCTAAACACAAAGGTGGAATAGTATTAGAGAGTGTAAGTACTTTGAGGGTAGGATGTTTTTTTCTGTTGTCTAGTCTTTGCATCCCCAGTATCTAACATAGTTTTGGCACATATTAAGGTCTCGATATATGGTGATGATTGAGTATAGTTATCATGAACCATCCTTCCTTCTGGAAAGCACGATAATAACATTTTCCTAAGAGGCTTTTATCTTGGATAAGATATCATAACCTTCCAGATGAGACCAAGTATTTCACATTGCTTAGCATTAGGATGACAAGATTTCAATGATATGTGATTTCGCTGAGAATGGGTGCTCCCTGTGACTATACAAATCATACCATATCTATCTATTTTTTTAAAGAGATGGCTTGCTTAGATTCTCTATCCTCCTTCTATCTCAAATCTATTACATTGTAGATGAGCCTTTGATGCTGAGTGTCTTCACACTTAGCCAGATTGGTTCATAGGAGACATAGCTCTGAGAGTGCAATGAAATAATGGAACAGGGATTTGAGATGTGACAGGCATCCTGAGATTTGTAGATGAGAGGAACAAGCATTGTGACAGCCCTGATCTTGATCTTGGAGCCTTAAGTTGGATTTCACTCAGGTTTGGGAGTTTTTGAAGAGACAAAGAGTAGGGGACTACATGAGCTAAGCAGCAGCAACAGATGGGGAGATATGGCTCCTAGATTTGGCCAGGACTCAATGAGGGAGACTAGAAAGAATTATTAGCAGAGGATCACCAACAAAAGAAGAAACTGAAAGAAGAACTGAACTATGACAGAAAAAAAGAAAGAGTCCTTAGTAACCTGGCTCCCTATAACCTTTCTAGTCTATTTACACTGTTCTCACTTCCTACGTACTCTACAGTACAGTGATATTGGTCTCCTTGCTACTTGTCAAAAGAGACTTCATTTTAAAAACAATAGTATTTTATTTTTACCTCAATTACATATCAAGACAATTTTTAGCATTGATTTTTACAATATCTTGAGTTCCACATTAAAGCATTGTTGGTGGAGCTGTGAAACTGATTCAAACATTCTGGAGATTAATTTGGAACTGGGCCCAAAAGGGCTACAAAACTGTGCATACCCTTTGATCCAGCAACACCACTACTAGGTCTGCATCCCCAAGAGTTCATAGAAAAGGGAACAGGACCCACATGTACAAAAATATTTATGACAGCTCTTTTCGTGGTGACAAAGAATTGGAAGTAGAAGGGATGCCAATCAACTGGGGAATAGCTGAACAAGTTGTGGCATATGAATGCAATGGAATACTATTTTTCCATAAGAAATGATGAGGACGTGAATTTCAGAAAAACTGGAAAGAATTACATGAACTGATGCTGAGTGAACTGAGCGGTACCAGGAGAACATTGTGCATAGTAACAGCAACATTGTGCACTGACCAACTTTGAGAGACTTAGCTCTTCTCAACAATGCAATGATCTAAGATATCCCAAAAAACTCATGATGGAAAATGCTATCCACATTCGGAGGAAGAACTGTAGTCTGAATGCATACAGAAGCATACTAATTTCTCCTTGTTTTTTTTTTTTTCTTTTTAGTGGTTTTTCCCTTTTCTTCTGATTCTTCTTCCATGGTATGACTAATATAGAAATATGTTCATTATGATTATACATGTAGAGCCAGTATAAAATTGCATGACATCTTGGGGATAACTTAGAAATCAAAATCTTATAAAAGTGAATGTTGAAAACTAAAAATAAATATTTTTTATAAAGGAAAAAAATATTTCGAGTTCCAAATTTTTCTCCCTCTGTCTCTCCCCTCACCTCTTCCTAACATGGTAGGCAACTAGATATAGGTTACACATGTATTATCATGTAACACATATTTCCATATTAGTCTCAAGTCAGAAAGAAGAAACAAATCAAAAGGAAAAACTATGAAAAATAATAAAGTAAATGAAAAAAGTATGCTTCGATCTATCTTCAGAATCCATCATTTCTTTATCTGGATGTGTATAGCACTTTCCTTAGTGAGTCCTTTGGACTTTTCTTGGATCATTGTTTTGCTGAGAAGAGCTGAGTCATTCATAGTTGATAATCACACCTTGTTGCTGATACTGTGCACAATGTTTTCCTGGTTCTAATCCTTTCACTTTGCATGAGATTGCACAAGTCTTTCCAGGTTTTTTCTGCAATCTGCCTGCTTGTCCTTTCCTATTGCATAATAATATCCCATTGTATTCATATACCACAGCTTGTTCAGCCATTCCCCAATTGATAGGCCTCCCCTCAATTTCAAATATTTTGCCAGCACAAAAAGAACTTCCATAAATATTTTTGTACATGCAGGTCTTTTTCATTTTTTATGATGTCTTTGGGATACAGACAAAGTAATGGTATTTGCTGGATCAAAGGGTATGCACAGTTCAGTTGTCCTTTGAGAATAGTTCCAAATTGCTCTCCAGAATGGATAGATTAGTTCACATCACCAACAATGCATTAGTGTCCTAGTTTTCCCACATCCTCTTCAAGATTTATAATTTTCCCTTTTTTGTCACATTAGCCAATCTGATAGGTGTGAGGTCATGCCTCAGAGTTGTTTTAATTTGTATTTCACTAATCAAAAGTGGTTTGGAGAATTTCTTTGTATGCCTGTAGATAGCTTTGATTTCTTCATCTCACAATTGCCTGTTTATGTCCTTTGACCATTTATCAATTGGGGAATGGCTTGTGTTCTTACAAATTTGAATCAGTTCTCCACATATTTGGGAAATTAGGCCTTTATTAGAGACACTTGCTGTAAAATTGTTTCCCAACTTTGTGCTTTCCTTCTAATCTTGGTTCCATCGGTTTTCTTTGTGAAAAAGCTTTTTTAATTTAATATAATCAAAATGATCTATTTTACATTTTGTAATGCTTTTTATCTCTTGTTTGGTCACAAACTTGTAAGTCACTAACTTCTCCTTTAAGAATTTGGATGCTATATCACTTGTTGTATATATGCTTAGTATTGATTTTACTCCACTGTCTATTGTACTTTTTAGCAAGATGTAGTTTCCTTCCTTATCTCATTTAATTAGGTCTATTTTTGCCTTTGCTTTGTCTGGGATCAGGTTTTCTACCCTCGTTTCTTTTTTTTTTTTTAAATTCACCTAAAGCATAACAGATTTTGCTCCAGCCGCTTACCTTTATTCTGCATGTGTCTCTCTGCCTCCGGTGTGTTTCTTGTAAACAACATTTTGTAGAATTCTGGTTTTTGATTCACTCTGCTATTCACTTCCATTTTATGGGAGAGTTCATCCCGTTCAGATTGACAGTTATGATACTAACTGTCTATTTCCTTCCACCTTATTTTCCCTCTTGTTTATCCTCTCTCTCCTTTCATCCTTTCCTTTCTCAGCAATATTTTGCTTCTAGGTACAACCTCTTCTAGTTTGCCCTGTCTTCTGTCAGTTCCTCCTACCTCTTTACTTAATTCTCTCCCCTCCTACTTTCCTCTTCTCTAAGATATACTTCTATATTCAACTGGTTGTGTGTCCCTGTTTGAACTAACACTGATGAGAGTAAGGTTCAAGTGATGCCCATCACCCATCCTTCAGTCTTTCTCTCCACTGTAATAGGTAATAGGTTTTTTGTCCCTGTTCGTGTGAAATAATTTAGCTCATTTGGCCTCTCCTTTCCTTCTGTATGCAATGTACTCCTCTTTTTCATCTCATTTTTATATCATTTCCTCACATTCACTTTATACACTTACCCTCTGTCTATGTATATTTCTTCTAGTGGTACAATTTTAAGAATCACAAATATCATCTTTCCATGTAGGGATGTGAACAGTTCAGCTCTGTTGCATCCCTTATGTTTTCCTTTCCCTTTCCTTTCTTAGTCCTCCTTAATACTAGTGCCTTCTCTCTAAGATTATCTTCATTCACAGCACTTATGTATTTTATTTGTACATGCTTATTTGCATTCTGTCTCCCCATTCGATTGTGAACTGTCATGGACAACTTGTATGACTGTTGTATTCCTCCTGTTTAGCACAGGGCCTGACACGTAGTAGGTACTTAATGTATACTTATTGAATATATGGATGCTTGTGTCGATAAGACAAAATGGGCACTTGAGGCGTTTGGCTTTTGTTTATTTTGTTTACTTTGAGTGAAAGGCACTTCAGGAGTTTTGGCTTTTGTTTATCTTGAGTAAAAGTTCTTTCAGCTGTTAAGTGCTAAGCCCCAGGCCCAAAGCCCTATCAGGTGTGAAATCTGTGTGGGCTAGATTGATGACTTAAGATGAGCCAACACGGGAATCAATTGGTCTCCGATCTCTGGTCGTTGAGGCGGGGCTTGAGAACACCAGAGGCTCAGCTGTGAGGAGAGGAGAGAAACTACAGCTGAAGCTGAAAAAAAAAAGCCGAAGCAGGAGCTGCAGAAGCAGAGGGCCGACCCGTGTGGACCCAGGGGTGTGAGCAAGGACTTGAGGCCAGTAAATATGGATTGGCTAAATACCATCTTGTTTTTATGTGGCCTCCTGGTTACTCTTGTGAGGCGGGCCTACTGGGCCTGGGTTTTTTTGGTCAAGATGTCAGAATGGGGAGGCCGATTCTCTAATTTGTTGCTCTGGGGCCTAAATAAATGTTCTGATGCTTTCTACTTAGAGAATCCCTCATACCTTGAGATTTCGAACCATTCTAACATATACATGATTATATTTGAGATTATAAATTCAGCCTTCCTACTACAATGCTGTGTCTTAGAACAGAAAATTTAGACTAAAGCTGCTAGTTTTAATTGCCTCATTAAGGAATGTAAGAAGTTCTGAAACAACTACTTCCAGGGTGATAATCCTGTGGCCTCGAGGCCATAAGTAGTCTTCTAGGTCCTCAAGAGCAGCATTTTGACTAAATCCAAACTTCAGTGAACAAATTCCCCTTAATAAAAGGATTTGTTCTATAAAACTTGGACTTAAAAGGCCTCACCCAAGGACCTAGAAGGCCTTGTGTGGCCCCGAGGCCACAGCTTCCCCACCCCTGAACTGCTCTTTCTTAACTTCCTCTATTTGTGCCTGTCCAGAAACAGGCATCTTCATATACTCTGCTAACTTCTTTGACCATAGCATTCCTTCTACCCTCATTTTGCCTCAAATTATTTTTAAAGGTTATAGCTGGGAGTACCATAGGGTGGAGAGCCAGATCTCTGTCTGAAATTCCAGATTCTCCTAATGGGGGCTCTGAGTCATTATGACTATATCACTAACCAATATGAACTCTGCCAAGTAGCAGAATAAGGGATCATGTGGACCTGAGGGCTATTATGTTACACCAAGCATTTATAACAGGGTGTTGTTGATTAAAATTTTAGCTGCTGATATGACAAGGAAAGGAGAGCAGGGTGTACACAGGTGAGGTCTGGGTGCAATTCAACTACACTCCTTCCAGAAAAGAGAAGGGAGAAGAATTAATTGAATGCCACCCACAGAGCTGCCTACTAGAGCTACAGGTGCTTTGCAAAACTGGAAGAACCATATAAATTTCAGATTATTATTATTGAATTGAGGCTTGTTCTCTAGGAAGATATTCATAGAGAAAAAATAAATATAATCAGGACTGATCCTTCATAGTGCTTATTACAAACCACTTTAATTATTTTCTTTGCAATAGCAAGTTGTTTGGCTCTTGGGAAGATTCAAATCTACTTGAATTTATGCTCAACTCTCTCCTCTACTTGCAAAATGAGAGTACTGCATCTCCCATTAACACCTCATCTTTTTTTATCCCTAGAGGAAATGACAGGAAATTATGATTTTTAATTGCATTTATAATTTAAAGACTTAAGCTGTTACTGGAAATTTGTCCCAGGGAAAATTTGAAGATGAAACTGAATAACCAAGAGCCTGGAGTGACAGAGTTCATAAATACAAATCAGAAAGTTTATATAGTGAATATTAACCCATTATAACCCTTGCATTTGAATTAGATCAAAAGAGGTAAAGGACTGGAAAGAGCCCTATTAATATCAATTATCTACTGTGGAAAAACTAATAGAAATCTCCCTTTATATATTGACCTGCACCTTTTCCTCTGTCTGCTAGGGAAAAAAATCACTAAGATATTAAGCTTGGTACTGAATCTCAAAGCCAAAAAGGACTTCAATTATAATCTGGTCCAACTCTAAACTGGTCAAGAATGCCCTCTAAGACAACCACCAAACAAGAGCCTCTCCAGTATCAGTAGCTGAAAATCCAAAAGGACACAAGGCAACTCATTCCACTTAGAGATAACTCTAATTGTTGGGAAGTTGGTTGGCTCATTTTTAAGATGTTTTGATAGATGTCCTTAACAGAGTCATTAACTCAATCCATCAGCACCTTCCACCCCTCACTCCTTATTCTGCACTAGGACCAAGTAAAACCAGCTTAATCCCTTTATCACATGACAGTCCTTTAACTATCCAAAGCATCAATCATGTCTCCTAAAGGGTTTGCTACTCTAAGTTAAATAGCCCTATAGCTTTCAAAATCCTCCTCAATATGATGAGAATTCAAGCTCTTTCACCTTCCTCAGGCCCTCCTCTATATACAAACCATTTTGGCAAAGCTTTTTTAAAAGATGGATCTCAGAAATTCAAATAATACCCAAGTTTTTGACTAGTACGGAAGAACAATCAACTCCTTGATTCTGGATGCTATGACTATCTCAATTCAGTCAAGATAAAATGATTGGAGAAAAAGGAAAAGAACCTATATGTTCTAAAATGTTTATAGCAGTTCTCTTCGTGATGGCAAGGAACTAGAATTTGCAGGGATCAATTAAGTAATGGCTGAACTATGATTGTGTTGGAATACTACTCTGCTATAAGAAATGATGAGCTCAATGATCTTAGAACAACATGGAAAGACTTGTATGTAATAATGAAGAGTGAAATGAGCAGAACCAAGAGAACATTGTATATAGTAACAGCAATATTGTTTTAAGAATGACTTTAAGTGAATAAGTTCTTTTGATTATTACAAATACCCATATTAACTATAAAGTACATATGAAGGAAGACACTATATGCATCCAGAGAAAGAGCTGATAAATATAAGTATGTATAATATATATGTGTGTGTTTATGTGTGTATATAGCTATATACATATACATACATATACATACATACATACATATGTATACACATACATACATATGCATACATATACACCTATGTGTGTGTAATGGTGATCCTCTCTAGGGCAGAGAAGGAGGAGGGAAGGGAAAAAAGAAAAAAAAAGATATTTGCATAATTACTTTGTTGTATATTTAAAAGTTATAGCAAGTTATACCCAGTAGATTTTCAGTTTCATGTGCAATCATATTTTTTATTATACTATGTTAGGGAAATATTTGTTTTATTCCGTAAGTTAAAAATAAAATCATTTAAAAAAAAAGATAATACGGCCTTCCAATATCACACTACTGGTTGATATTCAAATTGTATTCCACTTAAAGCAAAACAAATCTCTGAACTCTTAAATACTCCCATTTCTCTAGCCTGGAGCTGTGTTTGATTTTTGAAAGCCAAATGTAAGACTGCAACTATCCGTAATTCCACATTCCTAAATAGCATCTTTTTCTCTTCTGCCCAATGGCCTGTAATTCTGGGGGCTTCATTGGATTATGTCCTTCCAAAAGTTTGTTTCCTTTTCCACTTTTATGTCATGTGAAAATCTGAAAACAAGCCAAAACCACTTATACCTTTATCCAGTCATTGATTTAAAAATCTTGGTCATAACAGCCAAGGACTCATACCCAGGTTTTTCTCTAGAGCATTGTGTCTAGGTTGGCATCGATCCATCAGTCATCAATCTTTCACATCCCATCATCCAATCAATTTTGATTTCATCCATATTTTCTATCATTCAAGCTGCATTTCTTCACGGGTCATAAGTTTTAGAATTAAAGGGTACTTTAGAGGGTATCTAGTTTCACTCCCTCAATTTGCGGAATAAAAACCTGAGTCCAAGAGAAGTTAATTGATTTGCCCAAGGTCACAAACCTAGCAAGTGCCTGATACTGAGTTCAAACACAAGTCTTCATGACTCCAAGTCACTATACCACAAAAGCTCTCAATCTAGTCCATAATGATATTGTATTTGATGACATGTCATGAGCAGGGATTGACCAGAGTGTAAGGACTGGAGTGAAATATAAGAAGACTTGAAAACAAGGAGTCAGGTTGTAGAGAGATTCAATTGAAAAGTATAGAACTTTATATCTGGTCCTAGACAGAGGCAATGGAGAGCTCTGGGAGGTGTCTGTTTGTTGGGGAAGGTGGGGATGAAAAAGCCTGAGCTTTAGTAAAATCCTAAGCAGAAAAAAAGGCTAAGTCCTCATGTCAATCCTTCAAATACAGGAAAACAGTTATCATTGTCCCCATGAATACTCCCCAACCCCGAATTTTTACTTCTAGATAAACATCCATGGTACCTTCAATTTTATGACCTGATCTTGAGCTCCTTCATCATCCTGGTAATCCTCTACTTGGCATTCTCTCATTTTCCTAATACCCAGAATGTATCATAATATTTTGGCTGTGGTCCAACTAGAGCTAAGTATAACAAAAGCATCATGATGCTCTTGGGCTCTGGGTACTATGGCTTTTCAGATTTGCATCCTAGACATGTTACTTTCTATTTTTGCTTTTTCTTATCAGGCAGGTCTCTTTGCTGCTCTGAACCTGTTTCTTCATCCATAAAATGGGAATAATATTAGCACTGCTTACTTAACAGAAGTGTTGGGAAGATCACATGGGATATTAATATATATGAAAGGAGCCAGAAAGCAATAGTCCATTGTGCTTACATAGCATACCAAAGTAAGTATTATTTTTAATTACAAAGAATTTATGCTATTGGTCCTAGGAAATTAAGCCATTCCTGTTTGTGTAAAATAGCAAAACTAATGCAATCATGGACACACACACACACACGCACACACCCCTCATTTCACTCACAGTGACTTTAACTACTACACATGAGTCATTCAAGAAAAAAGAAATTAACATGATATTCTGCCAGCAACTATTAAAGATGGCCCTTGATTTGAGAAATAAAGGCTTCATAGCACCTCTGACATCATTTGGAAACCAGAGACAATTTTTAATGATACCAAACGTATGTCCCTCTTGCTAATGTAGCATATTTTTCAGTTCCTTTTATACAATCTATCTCTAACACCCTCTCTAGGAGCCTGAATCCAGACAACAAATAGGAAAACTATAAAACAGTGTTTTCAATGAAAACCTGAAAGCTTTATCAGCATTTTCAACCAAATGGGCCCCTACTAACTTGTCCAGAGGATTCTAAGAATCTTCTCTCACTTACCTCCATTGAATCCCCAGTGGAAAAAAAAAAAAAAAACAACAACAACCACAAAAAAAGTTGTGTAATTTACCTCCCATATCTTAACTTTCCAAAGGAACAGGTATCCTTTGGGAAAAAAAAACATCTTTTTTTTCCTTCCTTCCTTCCTTCCTTCCTTCCTTCCTTCCTTCCTTCCTTCCTTCCTTCCTTCCTTCCTTTCTTTCTCCTTCCTTCTTCCTTCCCTTCTCTCCCTTCCCCCTTTCCCTCCTTCCTTCTTTCCTTCATTACTTCCCTTTTTCTTCCATTTTCCTTTCCTTCATGCTTTCCTTCTTTCCTTCTTTCATGTCTTTCTTCCTTTTCCCTTTCCTCCCTCTCTCTTCCTTCTCTCTTTCCTTCCTTACTCCTATCAATCATCTTCTCTATATCTCCACATTTCTTTTCTTTCTCTGTCCCTCTCTTCTTCCTTCCCCTTCTCTTCCTCTATTATTTCCTCCTTTCCTTCATTTTCTCCCTGCCTTCCTTCATCTCTCTCTTCCTTGTATGGCTCCTTGCACTTTTTTCCTGTCTTCTTTCTTCTTTTTTTCCCTCATATATTTATTTGTGCATTCATTATTCCTTTCTTGTTTTAAATATACATTTCTACCTCCTTATACTGAAGGTGGAGAACTTGGAATTCTGTCCTACCCTGTGTTCATAAAGCTCTATTTTTCTCCATGTCTTACTCCAGATCTCTTCAGTCCTCTGGATTGCAGACCATCTCTCTGGGGACAGTTTACCTTGCTAATTCTTGCTTCCTTGTGCTGGGGGCAAAAGCTTTCCTCTGCCCATGCCCTTGAGGGAGGCCAAGCTCTCCTTCATTCCCTAAACCCATCAGTTTCATTTCTATCAGATCAGGTTACCTGCCCAGAGCCGATTATTCCCGTTGCTATGAGCTTCCAGCAATTCATTTCTGACTTCATTACTGCAAACCTAGATTTTTATCTGTAATAAACGTGTCCCCAAGGTATTTAAGCAGCTATACTTATGTTTAGCATCCTATGCTGTAAGAAGCTCAGCGTAAAGTTCCTACTTAAAATACAGTGAACAAGGTCGACATGGCCCAACAGAAAGAATCCTAAGCCTCAGCGCTCCCACCCCCACCTTCACCCAGCTCAATATCTGACCTATTTCCACTTTGTGAGTCACAGGGGATTTTCTATGGCAAACTACATTTTATGGTAGCACAGTGGACTGAGATGTGTAGAGAACAGCAAATCCCACTGTTTATTGTTTACTGATGCCATTTGACTAGGTAGGGGAAAAAGAATCCTTGAAGGTCTTTCTTATATAAGGAATCTCTTACATGTAGGTCAAAATTACATGCTATACTAGCACTATGACACTGGTGTTACAATGATTTTTCCTTGTGGCTGTGGTGAGTACTGGCATCAATCCTGTTGAGAGTTTGGATATAACTGGGCATCTACTTTTTAAAAAGGAGAATGGAAGCACTTTGTGGGCAGGAATTGTCTCCTCTCTGTCTGTATCCGCAAAGCCTGGACATAACAATTTCGTAATACATGAATATTTTTTTTTCTGAAAATAAATACATTGGACTAAATAATATCTATGTTTTTATGCCTCTAAATCCCATAAAATGTGCATAACCACAGCTTTTCACTGGGATCAAAAGACCCCAGATTTAAATCCAGGAGGAATCTCGCATTTTGCAGTAGAAGAAATATGAAGCCCAAGAAACTTACATGATTTGGCCCAGGTCACGCTTATGGCAAGACCAAGGGTTTAACTTATGCCCACTGACTCCAAATCCCATCCTCTCAAGTTCCTTATTGTGGCTTCCACAATGCCATTGTGAGTATCTCTGGCATCTGGGAACAGTGAGAGGTTTTGTTCCATGGTGGCATTGGAAAGAAAACTATCCTCATCTAATTCTTCAGCAAAATGAAAAAGAGTTTACTACTTTGGTTTCCTGTATTTCCTGGTCTCTCCTTGGTTTGGTTGCCTAGTTTCCTGATATCTTTTTTATTTCCTGAGTTGTGGGGATCTATCTCCATAGCAGGGAGGAATTGCTCATATCAGTTCAAAGTATGACAAATAATTCAGTAATGCACCTTGTGCTAGGCTTTTAGGGCACAAAGGAAAAAAAAAAGATGCCATTTTTATTTTCACAAAGCTGACAATCCAATAGAAATCAAATGGAGTACACAGTAGTGCGCAACTAGGGTAGTGAAGGGGCTGGGAGCTGATGCAGTAGATATAGCACTAGGCCTGGAGTCAGGAAGACAGGAGTTCAAATCTGGCCTCAGACACTTACTAGCTGTGTGACCTTGTACAAGTCACTTAACTCTGTATGCCTCAGTTTCCTCATCTATAAAATGAGGTGGAGAAGGACATGGCAAACCACTGTAGCATCTCTGCCAAGAAAACCCCAAATTAAGTTTAAAAAAGTCAGCCACAACTGAAACAACTGAAGGACGACAAGATATGGAAGAACCTTGACTCCATGCCATATGAAAATCGATTTGGGCATAACTAGGACAATTACACAAACAAAGAATACCGAAGTGTAGGGTAGCCATGCCATGAGCCCAAGGAGATTGTGGCCTGAACCCTATACCTGTACAATCAATCAAAGAGTGAAAAACATGGGGCAAATCCTTTCCTCCCCAAGGTAGGCATCTGTGGGCCATCATGTATTCAATTGTCTACAATACGATCAAACCTACTTTATCACCTAAAACACCTCAATTCTGCCCCCTTGGTCCACAGCACAAGTTATTAACCTTCTCCCTTCTGAACTAGGAATTAATACCTTGGAGCACTTATAAGTGCTGAGAAGACCACAGCAGCAGCTGTACAATTGCTGGTGGGAACATTCCACCCTTCCTTGTCTGCTAGTGATTGATTTTTGGTTGTGGCAGCTACTCCTCCGAAAGTGAGTTCTATTCTCTGGAGCTATATCTGGTGAATAAAATTCCCATCTCCTCCAAAGTTGTTGTGAGGAGGACAGAGTGAGTAGAACAAATCAAATATATATGATGTATTGCTACAGATCACAGATCGTATAAAATTCCCTTTCCTTCTAAACTCACCTTTTTTACGCTTCTTTATTATTGTCAAGGGCACTGCCATTCTGCCAGTTACTCAAGTTGATAACTTTGGCATCATCCTCAATTCCTCATTCCATCCTCACCTCACCTATTCAATGAGTAACTACATCTTTTAATTTCCATTTCCGTATCTTTTTTTTTTCATTTGTCCCCCTTTCTCTAGTCACACAGCTGCTACTATGATCACCTTTTCCCTGAACTACCACATTTAGTCTTCAAGTTGACCACCAAACCTTACACCTCTTCTCATTCCAATCCATCTTCCACACTGTGGCCAAAGTGATTTTCAAAAAACTCAGGTGCGATTATTCAATACACACCAATGACTCACTGTTTCCTTTAGGAAGAAAAATTGTTTCATTATTATCTCATCTATTTTTTTATTTCTATTTTTATAACATACATTTGGAGATGAATAAATATACACATAATGTGGGTGCAGGTTTTTTTTTTTTAAAAAGTACTGATAGCAGCTTTTGTTGAAACATTTTTGGAGACTACTGATCTTAAAAAGAGAAGATTTGGGGGAAACAAGATAACTTTTTATACATGGGAAGGGCTTTCATGTGAAAAAGTAGATTGGATACCTGAGGGTGTCATAAGGAATAATGAATGAAAAATGCAAAACTAGGCTAGATACAGTGGGGGGATCTGCAAAAGAGGAGCTATCTTCAACTAGAATGGGCTGGGCGGGGGGAGGTAGTTGATTCCCCACCATTGGAGATAACAGCCAAATAACCACTTGTTGGGTATACCATTGCAAGAAATATTTCTAGTTTGCATTGAACTAGATGGTCATTAATATATTTTCCAAATCCAAAATGTTATGATTGTGCAATTGTGAGATTCTTATTTTGGAAGTGTGATAGTAATAGCAGGAGAGTGATCTGAACCAATTATTTCTGAAAACTTGAGGAAGGAAAATATGCTTTCAAGTGAGAAAGAAGTGGCAAGAATGTTGAGAATGCTGTAGTAGAGGAAAAGAATGGAGAAGGGAATTTTAGGGGCTAGAGATTTAGGAGGGAGCATGTCCTAGGGATGGGTGAGGGATGACCTGTGCTGAATGCACAGAATGGTTTTCAACTTCCCGGCAAAGCTTGGGTTTTTCAAGCTTTAGTAGCTCACAAACTATTTTATCTGCTGCAAATGAATCTTGGGACCCAATTATTTAGGGTAGTGAAGCAGAGAAGAGTTAAAGAATTCTCTCTTACCCTTTGGAACAGAATGATATTGGTTTGGGATTTTTTCTATCAGCTCAATATAAAAAGTAGCATAGCTTTACCCAATAGCTCATAGGATCATAGTTCTAGAGCTCAAAGGGAAAACAGATGCCTTGTAGTCTATCCGAGCATACATTTTACAGACGAGGAAACTGAGTTCCAACAAGGTCAAATGATTGGTCCAATATCACATAGTCATTAAATATCAAAGCAGATTTTGAACCCAGGTCCTGCAAATACAAATTCTATACATTCTTTACTGCACAATATCACCTTTTTGGCAAGCCTCAAGAGGAGATAAAAGGGACCCAAAATTGGGAATGTTTAAAAAGCTGAATTGAGACTATGACATTTCAGGAACCTCTCTTTCCTATCTTTCCCTGGCTTCTATCATTGTTTTACTTATTTTTGCCTTGACATTTGAAAATATGGCTTTTGGATTTATACCAAAAGACCCATACGCCCTCTTTTCCAAATTTATAACTTGGTAGAATGAGTTAGAATTCAAATTTTAATTTTGACACAGAATTCCAGAAATTAGGAGAGGTAAGAGACTTTAATAGCCTAAACAAGAATCTTTCTGTTTTCAAACATTTCCAAGAAGTACATGCATAAGCATTCATGTGTCAAGAGTGAGGAGTTGTATTTCCTCTTGACATTGAGCTTAAATCATCTTCTATGTAATTTCCACCCATTGATTCTGGTTATATTCTCTGGGAGCAAACATAATCAGTCTATTTCCTCTTCCACATTTCAGTTTCCTAAAGACAAGAAGGCAGTGATCTTTTACATTCCTTTTCCTCTACGTCTTCTCTTCTGCAGCCTCAGTTCCTTTAAGCAATCGCTGTATGTCATGGCCCCAGGCTCCTTCATCATTCTTGTTACTCTCTACTTTATCATTTCCAACTCCTCAATGGCTTTCCTAAGATAGGGTTAGGAAAGAACTCATAAAGCTAAATGTTTTCTGACCAGGGTGGAGCACAGCTGGACTATGACCTCTCAACCTGGAAACAATGCCTTGCATATTAAGACTTCATTGCCATTGCTGAATACCATGTCACACTAATGATTTTGTAATCAACTCACTTACTATCTATGTGACCTAGGGATATGCGGCTCGCCCTCCTTGAATCACTGCAAAATGAAGATGATAATCATACCCATCCCATCAACCTCAGAAGGTTATTGTAAGGCAAGCACTTTGTAAACCATGGAGGAGTGAGTCGGTTATTATTATTCCCTACCCCATGTGTATCTGATTCTGTTCTCACTTCTGTACCAAGCATAATAATTATCCAGACTGGCAAAGAAGGTGTAATGACAGGGTATGTAGGGTGCTAATAAAGCCTTTCTAGTGCATTTGATTGAATGCAGCAGGTTTATCTGAATCAACCAAAGATCCATTTGCTGGAAAGGCGATGGATGAAACTGCCTTCAGGTAGGGGAACTAACCTTTAGTTTTCAGACATGTTTGCTGCACGTTGTAATTAAATCTATTTTTAAAGCACCAAGGGTGTCAGGGCTGCCTTTGCTGGGGATCGTTCTGTCAAAACTCTGTAAGATGACAGTGTA
>CM053624.1:28955960-28977148 GCA_028646595.1 Phalanger gymnotis | reverse complement strand
TGTATCCAAAGAAAGATGGTTGGAAGTGGGTTATGAATAGGTCATAAGTTGATCGAGTTATGAAGGGATTGTGGTAGATAGCACAGGAAGCATATGCTGGTTGGTTTGGTTAGGTAATAGATATTTTAGGATAAATTTCTTGAATATCCAACAACAAATTGTAGGTTTTAGAAAACAATTAAGGTGTTTCTTTCCATAAATGTTACCAAAACCAGTTTGAAAGGTCCAACTTCTTTCTCTTGTGTACTTAAAGGCAACAAGCAGTGGGGGTGCTTTTAGGGAAAGCTAGATAAGGACTGATGGTGACAGTAGAAAGATACTGGGGAGATCTCAACTTGACAATATTGGAGTATAATTTAGCAATGGAAGAAAAAGGTGAAAAAAAAGCATATTCAAAGACTGCAAATTCCTGTTTGAAATATCATTTCCCTACAAGCTTTAGAACAAGGGTTTTACTTTGCTCTGTTGTTTATAAGAGTGTGTGTGTGCATGTATGTGTGTGATGAACTCCTTTGGTATTATGAAGAAATCTACTGACCCCTTCTCAGAATGATGTTTTTGAATGTATAAAATACATAAGATCAAAAAAATGTTAAAATTAAGCTTATTTTTTTCATAAACCCCAGTTTAAGGACTCCTGGTCTAAATTAATCATCCAATATACACACACACATGCACACACACACACACACACACATGCACACACACACACACACACACACAAAGTCTGTAGTATATACTTTGAATATTCTTGCAGTGATCTGGAAGGGAAAGGAAATGACTAAAATAGGTTGTTATGTTAGTTAAATAGCGAAATTTTATGTACATATGTAGTCACATGCTCTCATACTTTCATTATCTGTTCTTATTCAAACAAAATCAGGCTATAATAGTCACTATGAAATGCCGTACATTGTGAAGCCCTAATTCTTACTAATCAAAATCATTATACAATGAAAAACGAATTAAGGATACTTGCCAACATGGGTTTAGCTTTAATCTAGGATCATCCAGAAAGAAAACCAGAAACTTATTTGTCTACTGCTAATGATCATGGAAAATTTCCATGGTTAATAAATGCAAAGAGTCTAAGATGATGTCATAGGGGAAAAAAGCAACTAATAATAACAGGAAGATTTTTTTTCCATTTGAGCCATATGGTGATAGAAGAAGAGAGTAAAACATATGTCCAGGGTGTTCAGAACGTGTCTGTATTTAATACTTAAGAGAGCTGTCTCTAAGAAAAATAGTTAACTTTATATAGAAAAGCATTTACTGAATAGCCCTCTACTTCAATACTCCAATAGACCATGATTTCGTTGGCATGGCTAATGAAGATTGCAAACCTTTCTCGTTTTTGTTGATGGCTTTTGTGAATTTATATAGCTGAACACATTCTTCATTTAATTGATAGCTGGCATTTATATTAGCACACTAAGGTTTCCAAGGTGCTTTAATATATTACCTAATTTAACCTTCGTAACAACCTGATGAGGAAAGTGCCGTTATCATTCCCATTTTATGGATGAGGCAACTGAGTGTCAGAGGTGTTAAGTGGAATATGTAATATTGCATGGCTAATAAACTTTTAAGTAAGAATAAAAAGCCAGTACTGACTTCATGCAGAGCATGCTATTCACTAAGTAATCAATACTGCCTACTAGCCATCACATCTTCCTGTCATAAACCTAAATGTCATATATGTTACACAATCAGTAATTCTTAGAGGTCTTACAAACCACAACAAAAACTCACACACGTATCAGTAACTGAGGCAACATAAAGGTCTTCATCACAAAATTTCACTGGCACCTAGCCTGACCTGAGTGTTCCTAGAATCTCTTCATTCCTGATGGAATTTGGCCCTAGGTCCCAATTAAAGAATTAAAGAAAGACCTCAAGCTTACTCTGTCTGAATAAAGTAGAAGAGATTATTTATTCTTTCATGAAGAGAAGTAAAATTTGTGGGAAGGCAGTATGTTTTCATCTCCCTCTCTAGAGAATGAATAGGGTCCTTTAAGTGTGCCCCCCAGGGGAATATCTTATCTTTATTTTCCATAACTATGTAATAAACTTAAGTTTTCATAGGTGTAACTGTGACGGATGAGTGGAACTTTGTCCCAGGGCAATAAAATTATAAGGTGCTCATAGTGTTTACATCCTTTCAAGGTCTTAGGATAAAAATTGAAATTATCACCTAGTTAGCAAGAAAAAGTTAAACTATGAAGCTTCCAGTTGGCACATATCCTTACCCTGAGACAACTACATTGCTCCAGCCCTTTCCTGCTGTCTGCCACCCCTAATTATTGGCTACCTAGTAGAGGCTTCAGGGTACACTAAGTCTTCTGTGTCTCTACCATGTGACAATGTCCCAGCATTTCTCTGTCCCCCAATTAAATTTGTCTTCAAAATTAGATTGGAGAACATGTTACCTCATGCTTAATAATTTCCCCTGAATACATTTGGTGAAGCCTGATCCTGACACCAAAATTATAGTTATAGCAATGTCTAAAACATTCCTCCAATTTTATTTCATCTTATACTTTGGAACTGGTGAATTTTTGTCATTATGCAGTGCACATGTAGCTGTTGATTCTGGTCAGGATAAGGCTGTCTGTCAGGATGTGGCAAAATGAATTGGCCTTACTCCATGGAACACCAATAGAAACCTTACTTTGGTATAATCCAGGAGTGAACCCTAATATTTGGTGGATTAGTATAAAGATAGGAGAGAAAGGAGGGATGAGAGAGAGGAGAGGAGAGGAAATGGGAAACAAAAAAAAACACAAGGTAAAAGAGGAGAGGGAAAGGGAAAGAGAGAGATGAAGGAAGGGAGAGAAAGAGAGAGCAGGAGAGACAGAGGAAGATGGAAATAGAATGAGATGGAGAGAACAAGAGAAAGAATGAAAAAAGAGAGACAGGAAGAAAAGGAGAGGAAAAACGAGATGGAGAGAGAGAAAAAGGACAGGCTGACAATGGAAGGCAGATAAGGTGAGGGATAGAAAGAGATGGATGAGACAGGAGAGATAAAAGTAAAGGGAGCAGGGAAGTGGGAAAGGGAAAGAAAGAAAGAAATGGAGACTTAGGAAAAGACATAGAGGGAGAGATCAGAGGCAAAAATGCCTGGCATTCAAAATATATCTCTTCCTCCTTATAGCTTAGTAGCAATTGTGAGAATTGTAAGAATTATGCTGGGAATTCTGTGGGGGTCCCTCCACAGCCTGAATGAAACATCAAAAAGCAAAACCCAGCCTCAGGTCTGTGACTTAGGGTGTCTCTGAGAACAAAGAGAATTCTGTTCTTTGGGGCCTGGAGAGAAGCTGATGGAACTCAGACCATCAGACATCAGATGATTAGGAGGTTGCAAGTGGTTCTGTGAAGCCCTTCACTAAAGGGAAGGATGGATGCAATGTCCCTTCTGTTAATTACAGTGTTACATACTATAAAAGTGCCACAAGGTAAATGGATAGTTACTTTAAATGTCTATGACTGGTCGAGATAAAACAAGCACCTAATATGGCGAGGATTTATGTAGGAAAGTGCTGAAAAGTAGGCCCAGGAAGCAAACTGTTACCTGATAGATGCTATCTGCACAATTATTAGAATAAACCAACGAATCCTTTTCAACTACTTTAGCCTAAGCTAATAGAGAACAACGCATCATAAAAGAATGAATTACCTCCATAATAAACCTGGCTTCTCATGGAATGAAGCTATTAGATCAGTTAATTTAGGAGTTGCTGATAATCTCAGCTCTACAGAAGACAGGCAAGGAGTAAAAGTACATACTGGAGTCAGATCTCAGTTAGTATGAAACCTACATCCAAAATCCTCGGCCTCTGTCACTGGTTGCCAAAGAGAATCATGGGTCCCAGATAGTCTTACTACAGCACTACTTGGATGTGGTTACCCACCCTCACCCTCAAAACACATATATGCACAAAAACATATGCATACACACACATAAATACATACACACATGCATGTTCACATGTACATACTCCCAACTGTAGTTTGATTTGGAGGAAACAAACAAGAAGTTTTCAATTGTTAGCTCCCATCATTACTGGGGCAATGTTTGAGTGTCTGGGTCTTGATGCCAGCAACAGTAATATGCTGAGAGTTAAGTGGGGAAAGTAGAAGTAAGCCCAGGCCAGGGGTGCTCAGCCCTAGGACTCTCTTACCTCATTAACAAATACCCAGTGACTGTCCTTAGAAGCCAAGTTGGTTTCCACTGCCTGTAGAAAAAACGAAAAAAAGAAAAAGGTAGTGAATAACCGATACACACTGGGGAGGATATACCTAATCACTGCTTGGGGTTCACTTTATCACCAGCATTATGGAAGATTTTGTTTATGAAAAGCCTATTGTCTCCCAGGGCTAATGCTGCTAGTTTTAGCCAAGTGGGCATTATGTTTCAATATGACCATAGCATTCATTATCATCCTGCCAAGGTAGGCTGGGCCCCTAAAACCAAGATGGAAATTCTTTGGTACCTATTTTTGAACTACAGGGAAAAGACCAGCTTACTCAAGGTTCCCAGGGCATCAGAATCATATAAAACTAGAAAGGACCTCAGAGGCCATTGGCCTTCCTCAATTACAGATGAGGAAACTGAGGTCCAGGGAAGCAAAATGACTTGCTTAAGATAACAAAGGAAGTGCACATCGGAGAATATAATCTCCAGTCCCATGACTCTAGAGTCAGGGTTCTTTCCATGGCACCATGGTAGAGGAATGCATAATTTCATAATACCACGGTACCATGGTAGAGGAATGCACTGCCCTACCAGGGACCCAGGACTTGATGACTCCTTCTCATGTCTCATGTGCTATCTCAGCGTTAAAAATTTTATCATAAATGTCATGACAACCTTAAAAATAGGAACCGGCCCCTCAAAATCTCATAAGTGACCCATATTTTTCTTCCTCTTCTTCCTACTTAGCCTCTACTCTTTCTTCCTCTTATCTAAAACTAGCTCTGACCTCTGTTCTACAAACAGTGGGCTGAGCCACATGGATACTGCAAAAAAACAAAAATAAAAGCAAAAATAACCCTTGTGAGGGATGGACAGAACAGACAAAGAGCAAATGTTACTTATCATTACATTGAACATAATTCCTTCTAGATTCCCGGAAGAGGGACAAGGATATATTTGACTAACAGCGAGTCCATTGTTCCCAATACAAGCTTGTGATCCTAGACTAAGGAAGGTCCTACCTTCCTATCTTGGGTTTGTCTCATTGCAAATACATTAGCTTCTTTTTTTAATAATTAATTTTATAGGATAATTTATTATTTAATTGTTACTGCTTTTTTTATATCATCTTATTTTCCCAACATATTTTTCCTTCCCTTTCCCTAGACAGTCACCTCTTATAAAAAGGAAAAAAAAAGAGGGAGGAAAAAAAAAAAGAAAAATCACCAAATTCAACAGAATCACTAAATCATGACTGGAGTGTTTTTATCCAGTGTTCTCCCACCTTTGTCAAGAACAGAAAGAGAACACAACGATTCTGTGAATTTCATTTCCTCAGCTATCCATTTCAACATCCAAACCCATATAGACAAAATTGCCAGAAAGAAACATTCACCTCTCCAATGGAGCTAAAGGAAACCCTTCCTGGATTTTTAGATAGTCAGGCCCTTTACAGACAAGTGTTGAGTGAAAAAGTAACAAACACAATGACCATTTCCCCAAGAATGGGCTGAGGATTTCTAAATTGGGGAGACAGATGACTGAACATATTATTCCTCACCTGCCAGGAGAACCAAGTCAATAATGTAAACAAAGGTCAGTTGGTCAACAAACATTCATTAGGTGTTTACCATGTGCCAGACATTGTGCTACTCACTGGAGCCACAAAGAAAGGCAAGAGGCAATCCTGCTCTTACACCCAGTCTGATGAGGAAGACAATATGCAAATAACTAAGTACGAAAAATTTATTAGACCAAATAAAAGGGCCATGGGATACCTGAGGTCTGTAACACAAGTCTTTCTCACCTTCACCTTGATCTTCCTTCAAAACAAAGATCAGGCCCTGCCTCATATATAAGACCTGCCTTCCACTCACATTATGTAGTCTCTAATGAAATTACTTTGGGTGACTTTGAATATACTTTCATTTACTTCTTCTACACACACACACACACACACACACACACACACACACACACACACACACACACCAGTAGAACGTAAGCCCCTGAAGGAAGGAATTCTTTTACTTTTTTTATCCTTAGCACCTACTTCAGTTCATTGTATGTTGTGGTCCTGCCCCCCATTAGCTAAAGGGTCCCAACCTGACACAGTATTTCTGAATCTCAGTTTCCTTATCTATGAAATGGGATTAGTAATGTTTATTAGGTTTGCCTTCCCAAATGAGTTAAGGCAGACAGAAATGAAGCTTCCCCCCTTTCCAGTATTGCTGTTCTCAATAACAACAGCAAAGCATAAAGATAAATGCTCCCATAGAAATTGCGTTTTGTTTAGTCCTGGTTGTTTCCACTTTTCCCATCTCCACATTTCTCCTTCTATGCCTGCCTACATTCCTGAACCTTCTGTCCTCTATGGGATCTGAGTAACCACTCTTCCTCCCTGACTCCTTTGGGAAACCCCTTGCCAGGAAAAATGAAGTGTGATCTCCTGACCAAATCCTCCCTCTTCTTCCTCCCCCCATGCCTGTTAGGGAAGGAAATCCATGGCCTTCTTTTTACACAAATTTAAAAGAAAAGAAGCTTCTAGAGAACAAAACCTGATATGCGAAGCCCATGCAGAGCCCAGCAATATGGCCATGAGCCACAGGGCATCAACTGAAGAAGCCAGGGGTTTCACCCTGCCTCAGTCATCAAACTGGTCCCAGCCTCAGTGACAGCACCAGCACCATCCTGAAACTCTGTTTTCCTTCTGATTCTTTATCCTTTCAAATTTCCCTCAGACCCATCAAAGTAGAAAATAAGAAAACAAGAAATGTCCCTCAACAGGGATTTGCGAAATGCAATGAGTCACTGAGCCCAGCTGGGATCTTACTTGTTTGCATTTGGTAAGTTTCTTATCCTAAAAGTCACACTCCCAATTTTGCTAAAACCAAGAGCAGAAATCAGGTCTATGGCCCAGTTTCTGAAGGAAGCTGTGGGCTCCAGGTTGGTGGGGGTAGGGATGGTGGAGGGTTAAGAATAGTTATGTGGCAGATATTACTTAAAAAGTGTCAGGGCACCCAATGGAAGGGAAAATAGCTTCTGTTGGTCTCTCAGGTAAGAGAAAGTGGCCATGAATCTACCTGGGATGAATGCCCATCTGACAACTGAAGCTATATCTTGGGCCCTAACCACATGCGTAGTGATACGTGGGTTAAGGAGAGAAGGACTTGTTCCATGGAACCCCATGAAGCAAGAGACCAACATCGGTGTCCTATTTCCTTACACAAGAGATGTGCATGGGTAATTTGTTAAGCCTCTTTTCCCTACAAGGAGACAAATAGCTTTGGGCTCTCAGGTTCCCAGAGGGCATAGCTCCTTTAGCATCTGGAATAAACAAGGAGCATTGGAAGCCACTGCAGCTTGAACAAAGAGAAGACCCATAATAATTAAAGGGAATCTGCCGGTTCCACTGGAAGGCCCCTAAATGGCAATAACCCAGTGGGGAATGGCACTCCCAGAATTTGCCTGTAAAAACCCTATATACTTGGAGCTTCTGGTACAGTGCGTCCCTTTTTCTTGAATATTTGTTACAGTTGAAGCTGATTCACACTAAGCCCTGCTCCTTCCTTACCACCAATTCTAAACCACCAACCTCCTCCCCTATTGCCTTTTGGGTTCTCATCTTGATCCATGTAGAGATGGTTTGCCTCTTCAGTGAGAATGCTAAGTTCCTTACATGAAAGGTTACAAGGTCTTTCTCCCTTCATCTTCCATAGTATGGAGCAGAGTCCTTGGTCACAATAGGAACAAAGAAAGATGTATGGCCTTCAACGGTTACAAGAATAGGGCAGAAAAAACCAGCACCTTTTCCTGTTTCCCAGCCTAGCTAGTAATAGGGGGTATTACTTACTCAGCTGGTGAGACATTAAATGTAGACATAAAGCTACCTGGCATCATGTCTGAGTAGGAGTAAGTGCTACTTCAACTATTTGTCCCACTATCAGATTTTCAGGACAAGAATCCTTATGATTCATTTTCCTCTTCTAGAGGTTAAACATGGTAGCTGTTTACTACTATCTCCCAGAGCAAAAGAATGACAACTGAGGCATGAAGAGCAAATAATGACCTGCAGATAACTAATTTGTGTAAATTATGGGGTGCCAAATCATTTTTAAAATAGAGAAAAAAGTGCCACCATTTGTCAGCATTTCCTGATATCCTCCACTACCCCCATGCCCCCCATATACATGTACTCTCTATTCAATTGCTATATATGTATATGTATAACGCCATCTCCTTCATTGGAATGTAAGGTCCTTGAGGGGAGAGAGTATTTCTCTTTTACCTTTGTGTCCCCAGAACTTAACACAGTGCCTATCACATAGCAATTAATCAGTAATTGTTGGTTGAGTATCCTACATGGGACTGGGAGGCAGAAAACTTATTAAATTCAAAAAAGGCTTTCAAATTGATTTATAACTTTCTTCTTCATCCTTCCTAGGATTCTCTAAAATCTTCCAATCACAAGACAGCAAACTATGGTATAAAAATCACCATAGTTGTCATCACAGGTCCACATTTAAATTTCAGCTCAACTGTTTCTAATCTAGATAACAAGCAAGTCTTTGAATTGTTTTGGACCTCATTTCCCTCTTTTATTAAGTGAAAAGTTTAGATGAGAAAATATTCAATGTCCTTTCCTCCTCTATGGCCTTGGTTACATTATTTAATTTCTCTAAGCCTCAATTTCCTCATCTGTAAAATAAGGTGATTGAATGAGATGGCTTCTAAGATATCTAGGATCCTCTGACCATGCCAAATCTTAGTGATGACCTCTATGATTCCTTCCCTTTTTAAATCTATGCGCCTTCAATGTTTCCACATTCCAATACTGTCATATTGGGTAAGTCACATCACCCACACTTTACTTGCTCTTATGGCCCTTGCCAAAACCTTAGTAATAGTGTGAATGCCCACTGGGATCTTTAGATAATTCCACAAAGAAAAAATAACCTTTGGGAGAGAGTTAACAGGAAAAGCCTTCAATAACCTCAAGAGACATCAAAGGAGCAAGCACATGTGGACTCCCTTCTATTGATGTGTATGGAGGCAAAATTGACAAATGTTCTCCCCAATTAAGGTAAATAACCTGCTTCTGCAAAGGGGTTTAATCACAAGTTAGTCATGATAGCATCAGGCCACTGAGTCTGAGATGAGGATGGAGAATTTATATTCAACAAGCAAATAAAAGTCTGTACATATGCCTATACACAGAAAAGGTATCCTAGACCAGGGACCCCATACTGGTCCCTCATGAGAAGAGTTGTTCCTTGTTTCTCAGTTCAAAGTATGTGAGGAATGGCTAACCTAAAGAAATGTTTATTTTATTGTAGACCCAGGTACATAGAGTTGAGGAGAAACATATCCAGTATTGTCTGTACCCAGAGCATAGTGGGAGAGATGATTGAAGAAAGCATTAGGTAGAGTTTCTTAATCTGTCCCTATAGCAGTCTATGGACTCTTTCTTAGAATAGTTTTTGGAAATATATAAAACAAAATGCATTGGATTACAATTGATACTAGTTATATTAGTTATTTTTTAAGTCTATGGACATGAGGTTAAGAATTCCTGCTTTGGGGTGATAGCTCTAAGACATTTGGCCCAAAGAGTAACAAGATGGACTTGTTCTTGTTTGTTAAAGTAAATTAGCCAGCCCATTTGGTATGACCAGGAACATGATGGTAACACTGGGGATCCTGTTGCCTAGAGGCACTTAACAAGCTAACAGAGATAATAATACAAAGTGTCTTAGAAGCATAAGGCTAGGAAAAGACCTAAAATGAGGCAATCTAGTTAATCCTCTTGTTTCTTCTTAGAATTAAATTGTGTTAGTCCCACAACCAGCAATTTACGCTTTTGAACACAAGAGAAGGAGACTGACCAGTCTGCCCCAATGGATACATCCCAGTAGCTTCCATATCTCACAGGACTTATAGCCAGATACTTCGGACCATCAAAAAGAAAGCCTCAGTGCACATTGGAGCAGGTCCATCAGTGTACCTTCCGCTCTCACAGCAGTGCTACTCTCCTTAATTTGCTAAGTTATTATAAATCTGAGGCCCATTATCTTATTTGCATTTCTCACACATGTGCCTCTTTCATTTATCTTTGAGTCAGGGAGTAGAAAATAGGGAAACAACAACAGTGGCACCAACAACAACAGGGAGAAAACAAGTAAAACAGCCCTCCATATGGAAGCCTTCCAACAGCATCATTAAGGATTTAGTTTACAAAGTGCAAATACTACCTAATTTTTCTGTATGCACTAATTGTTAGGCACTTATGTAGGGTCCCCCTTACACTGGTGACATGAGATAATGAAGGGTTGTCTGCAATCAGCATCTTTTCAACAACCCTAACTCTAACATTAAGTAACAGTCTCTCAAAGAGCTTGACTTTTGGCATTTTCCCAATGAAAGATATTGAGTTGACTTCAAAGACCTACTGTTGCTTTGGCAAAAACATACAATTTAGGAACAATTCCCTTTGTCTAACGTCACCTCTTTGAAAGCATGAAGTATTGTATGCTCCTCCATTAGCAAAGACCTGGAATAGTCAGCTAGGAGATAGGATTTAGAGTTGGAAGGACCTTAAATATCACTTAGTCCAATGCTCTTATTTTCTTGAGGATTAAATTGCACCTCTAGTAGAATAAGTGACTCACCCTGAGTCATCATTTCAACCCCAAACCACTGACATCACTTTCCAAGTGTCATATCACAATGACAGAATTCAAGGAGCACTAGCTAAGTACATATTAAGAAGATGGGGGAGTGGAACAAGTGCTGGCTCTGAATCAGAAGCCCTCGATTCAAATTCTGTATCTGTTCCTTACTACTTTTATGATTTTGGTCAAGTCAGTTTATCCCACTATGCTTCAGTATCCTCACTGGTAGCATGGTGTTGGGAGGAGGGAGGTTGAAGTAATTGGCCTCTGAGAACCCTCTCGGCTCTAACTCTGATCCATCTCTATAAACATGAGGGGTGGGGAAAGGAATGAAGCAGTTCCTGCCTTCAAAAAACTAACATTCTATTTGGAAATAAAGTTAGTAGACAGAAACACTGAGCACAATTTGAAGGGATGGAAGTAGCTTTAATTGTCAAAGGACTGAGAAAATGCTTATAATTGTAGATAGCATATGAACTGATTCTTGAGGGAAATTAGGGATTGTGTTGAAAAGGCAGGGTGGGCTCCTTAGTACTTAGTTCAACAAGTGCCCTTGAAGAGTTTGGCTTTTGTTTGCATTGAGTGATTCAGCTATTTCATTGAATCTTGTTAAGTGCTAAGCCCCAGGCCCAAGATTTGGGTGTCCTTGGTGCCTCCTTGCCTCAGGGGAGGGCTTAGTTTAGACATGAGTTTGAGTGACATGTCTGGGACAGTGGGGGGCTTTTGGACCACGTGGGTTTGAGTCCTCCTCTTTGTGGTGATTTTGGGTCACATGGGCGAGTCGCATGTGACTCACCCCTGATGCTGAAAAAGATGTAAAAGCCAGGTGTTGGCCTCTTCTTTCTTGGAGCTCCTTGCCACAGCAGTGGTGGTGTGCACTCTGGGCCAGCCCTTGTTCTGAGCTCCCAGGGCCAAACCTAGATGTTGGTAACTATGAATTGTATTTGGGTTTGTCTGTTTGTAATTTGTTTAAGGGCTCTTGAGATGGTATTGATGAAGAGACTCCGGGCAGCTGTAGCTAAGGAGCCCTCCACCTTGTAAACACGGATGCTGAGACTTTGTTGAACTCTGGTAACTATGTATTGGGTTTGAATTAGACAAGATCTGTCTGTTGAAGTTTGTAATTTGCTTGTATTTTGCTCTGAAATTCAGGGTTCTGGCTTTTTCCCCTGAACTAAGTGAAGGATATTTGTGTGCTGAATTAAAGTAGGCTTGCCAACCCCTTAACCTTACTCTCCTTATTAAGGCATATCAAAAGAACCTGGGCTTTCTGGCTGTCCGGCAGCTTTCTGGGTGCTGGCTGTGGGTGGATCTGGACCTCCCCACAGAAGCTGCTAGCCAGATTGTGGAAACAGGGATACTGAGAGGTGAAAGTAAGGCAGATATGTGCTTGTTCCAGGTATAGAGAACCACCTGTGCAGGTTAATGGACACCAAAGCAGGGTCATGTTGAGGTGGTGAATTGGCAGGTCATAAGAAGCAACAGTCAATGGAGTCAAGGGATTCAAGGAAAGAAAATTTGAAGATACTGAAGGTCATGATCCTGATAAGGTAAAGTTTGGTAGAATCTGGGCAGAAGGGGAGATAGAAGGATAGGAGGTTATGACCATAGAAAGGAATCTCAAAATTCTAGATCACAGAATTAGACAACTTAGAAGTAGTGGTAAGAGGAAAAGTTTGCCTGGAAGGCAGTCTGGAAAAGTAGATAGAGCTCTGGATTTGAATTCAGGAATAACTGAGTTCAAATCCCATCTCTGATACTTAGTAGCTTTGTTGTTGTTGTTGTTGTTGTTGTATCATGTCTGACTCTTTGTAATCCCTGGACCATCACATGCCAATGCTGTCCATAGGGTTTTCTTGGCAAAGATGCTAGACTGGTTTGCCATTCCCTTCTCCATTAGATTAAGGCTAACAGAGATTAAGTGACTTGCCTAGGATCAGACAGCTAGTAAGTGCCTGAGGCGGGATTTGAACTCAGGTCTTCCTGACTCCAGGACCAATGCTCTGTCCACTGAGCCGCCTAGATGCCTTCTACTAGCTGCGTGATTCTCAGCAAAACACTTAACCCCTCTAACCCTAAATTTCCTAATCTGTAACATGATGAGAATGAAATCACACTAAGATCTCTTCCAGCTCTATATCTATGAACTTTGACTATTCTCGTGAATGACTGAGGTCTAATAAAGGTACATACATTCATGGAAGTTAAAGAAGCTGGTGAATTGGGAAGATGGGATTTTAATAAGGCATCAACCTAGATGTTCAAGTTTCTAAATAAGAGATTAAGAGTTAGGATGAAGGGAGATTGTGAGTGGGATATTGAAGTCCTTTGGAAATGAAGCAGAGTGACTTGAAGGCCGAAAGATGAAAGCCGTAAGGATCCAGAGGGTATGGTGGAGACTGAGGCTGGCTGAAATTTAGAACTATGCTCAAGTCAACCTGAAAAACATGTCAGTAGAAAGGAAGAAGGATCCAAAATAGACAAGGTAGTATCAGAAAATTGTAGAAGAGACCAAGTGGTTCTAAACTTTTTAGAGGAGAGAAAGAAGTAACTGAAGAATTGAAATGAGACCTTCTTGAATGCTATTACTTTAAATTGAGAGAAAGTTAAACTGGACTGATTTCCATGAAAGATTGTGGATGTCATATACCATGGGTGGAGGCGGTATAGCTTATTGGAAGAAGATGGGGAATTGGAATCAGGAAAGACCTAGGTTTGTATACTTTCTCTGACATTCACTAGCCATGTTACCACTCCAGTTTACTAATCTATAAGATGATCTTTATAATTCCTAGACTACCCATCTCACAGAACACTCCTGAGAATATAATGAGGTCATGTACAGAAAATTCCCTGTAAACCTTAAAGCATTATATAAATATCTGCTGTCATTACAGTAATCACAATGGGCCACTAAAAGTTTAATATACTACCTCCTCTGAGTAGAAAAGCATGGGGAATATAAATACAGAAAGTAACTACCAATCGATCAATATTTATTAGCATTTGTTATGTTCCAGGTGGGGCGGCTATGCGCTATAGTGCATAGAGCAGCATTCCTGGAGTCAGGAAGATTCATCTTCATGAGTTCAAATCTGGCCTTAGACATTTACTAACTGTGTGACCCTGGGCAAGTCACTTAACCCTGTTTGCCTCAGTTTCCTTATCTGTAAAATAAGCTGGAGAAGGAAAAGGCAAGCCCCCATAGCATTTCTGCAAGAAAATCCCAAATGAGGTCATGATGAGTTGGACAAGACTGAAAAATGACTGAAAAAAACTAGCAAAATGTGCCAAGTACTATGCTAAGTGCTGCGGATATTCAAGGAGGCAAAAGACAGTGCCTGCCCTCAAGGAGCTCATAATCTAACTAAGAAAGAAAGCAGAGGGGATATCTACCTCCCAAACAAAGATAACTTCACTCCTAAAAAAAGGAGTGAGCATGTCTGGCACATGCTGCTCTTCAAAGATCTCTTTGATCAGACCATGAATATAGAAAACTGTCCCTTTTTTGTCTGTCTGGAGCACTTGCCTCGAACTAGCTTCAATAATTATTTTAGCTTCTGGTCATATGTGTCTAGTCCCTATGACCTGGTAGAATGAAGAACCCTCCTTAATTATCACTTTGGGGCTTTGGCTTCACACTTAAATGATGGAGGTGATTGCTTCAGTTTTGCATGTATAGGCCTATCCATAAATGGGTATTGCCTTGAATTTGTTGGTTGTGAGGTAACGTAGTGTGTGTATACCTGGCCCAGTATGATGTCTCCAAATCTTATTTCTTCTTGTCTTCATGTAGGGGAAGACAATGTGAAGTAGTGGCTAGAACATCAGACTTGGAGTCTGAAAAGGCAGGTTCAAATTTAGCATCAGACATTTACTAGCTTTTTGACCCTGGGCAAGTCATTAAACCTTGCTGAGACTCACTTCCCTCATATATAAAGCAAGAGGATTGAACTCAACGACTTCTAGACTCCCTCTCTAAATCTATGATCTGAGGGAGAGAAAATGACTAGAATCAGAGCAAAATGTGAGTCCAAGGTTTCTTATCCTCTATTGTATCGTAGACCTCTTTAGCCGTCTAGTGAAGCATATGGACTTCTGAGAATAATCTTTTAAGTGTATAACATAAAATACAAAGAATTACAAAATAAACAAATAATGTTAAAATTTATTTTTTAAAGTCATGGAACCCAAGTTAAAAACTCCTGTTCTAGGGTAAGCTAGAGGACTGTAAAACCCTAAAGCTGCTAGTCTCCTCCCAGCCCTGCACCCTCATCACTACCAACCTGTTCAACCAAAGCAACAGTACAGACTCAATATGAAAAACTTGGTTCATCTTGTTTCTGGACCTAGTTCTCTTTCTACTGTACCAAGTTGCCCCTCATAGGCAAAAAGGAATTGGATGGGATACTGTAGAATCCACCAACTTCCTGGAGCTTCATAAGAAGACCAGAGATCCATCCATTTCCAAGGCTGAAGGTATGAGCATCCCCTAGTTAAATAGCTTTTCACTTCTTCCCACTCTTAAACATGAGCAGGGACTCACAGGAGGACCGTAGTAGGGCACAAAAGATATTGACATTTCTCAAAGTGTATACGTGTTCTATGTATGTGGAGGGGTCCTGAGAAAGAAACAGGGTGAAGGAGAAAAGCATGCAAGTGGGAGATGTTCTGACCTTTGGGGGATGATTGAAACATAATAGAATTCCATGTATTTTCCCCACAAGGAGTTTAATGATATCTTCATTTTTTGTTAAAGGCTGAGTTTCCTGATGTAAACGCAAGGATATTGGCTTTAGTATATTCCACAGTAACAAGGTGGCAACATTTTCACTGGCCTGGTCAATAAAATGGCATTTTAAAAGATATTAAAGGAACCCAGGGGAGAAGAAATTCATTGTTAAAAAAATTCCTGCTATTGGCTGCCATCTCAGAACAGTCTGCATGTTCTTTCTGAAGAAGGGGAGAGAAGAATAGAACAGGGACTGAATTATTTATTTAAAAACCCAATAGATCATGACAATATTCTTGTCTATCATTAGCCCCACTTCTTCTCACTCATTCTCTGTTTGTCAAGTTCCAGAAAAATACCCCATCCAAAGTGTTCTCATGGCCAGGCCTGGCAGAACTCTTTGCTCAGGGAGTCTGTGGGATGAAGATTCATTACAGATCCATCGTGGATACTTCCCCTAGCACAGGAACGGGCTTCCGAGTTCTGAAGAAAGTGCAATTGCGAATAATAAAAAGTGAACCTGCATTACCTGTGGACAATTTATGGGCAAACATTAATATCAGCAGAAAATGGAATGGAGTCAGCTCCTGGACATGATCAATTTAAAAAGATCAACAGAGAGGATTAGAAAAGCAGGCTGTGTGGACAGATATCAACTAATGGATACTTGAGTTTCAATCAATGGTCTCTAATTTCCTCATCACCTGCAGGACATTTCTCCCAGATAGGATCCTTTGTGTTATCTTTTGCACAGTTATGCTCACGTGTCTAAAAGAGAGGGGGCCAAGAACCTGAGTTGTTATCTTTCCATCAACAGAAGGAAAAAGTCATTTCCAGCTCTTTATCAACACTGGGCAGAAACATGTGTCCCTTTCTGAAGGCTGGCATAAATGCTGAAAGAAAATTAACTCTGAACTTGGTCACATCCCGATCCAACTCAGTAAGTCTTCCATCCAGCATGCCCACTGGGCTGTGAACAACCTCACACCTTGTTTTCCTCTGGAGAGAATGGGGGCATAGCCTTCTAGGTGGCAGAGAGCCAGAATAGGTGCCTTCTCATACAGCATGAAGGTTAGCTTTTTCTTCACATGATTTCCAGATGCAAGCAAAAGAATGAAAATCGACTCACAACTTTCTGGTTTCCTCTGTTGAATCTCCTAAAACTATTTTTGTCATCAGGGAATAAAGTATAATGGAAAGAATGCTGAATTTAGAGTCAAAGAACAGGTTGAAATCTCGTTCTGATGCTAATTACTTATGTGACCTTGGACAAGTTCTTAACGTCTCTGAATTTTCGTTTTCTGACTTGGAAAATGACTGAGTAGAATGAGATGAACTCAGTGGGACCTACTAGCTCTCAGTGAGTTTTCCCATTATAGAGCGCTGCCATGAAATCTGCAGAATGTCACACTATACAAAATATCTTGCCTATTACCTTTCAATCAACAAATTTAAGGCAATACTCATTTATGTCTAGGCCTACACAGGTAAAGTTGAAGCAATCACCTCTATCATTCAAATGTAAACCTAAACCTCCTACCCTATAATTTCAGAGAATTTTCATTCTATTAAGTCATAGTGAGTCATATTTCATTGAAGAGATAATGTCTACAAGAACAGGCTATACCTCCTAAATTGCCATACAGGAAGCATGGACCATTGATGGCTGGTAGTGCAAGAAAGCCTTGGTCTGGGACCTATCATAATAGGCTATGATAAAGTTGTAAAAACTGTGAAGCTTGCCTTCGATGCCCTTTTCTTTGTCCCTCATTCATTTATTATTCACTTACTGCTCTGCTAATCCAATGAGCATTTATTAAGCTAGTACAAACATTATTCTAGGGGTTTATACTGCTCTAGCCCTACCCCAGGCTGCCCATCTGGGCCTTTACCAAGGGGTTTTATCCTTGTTCAGGTGTTCAACCACCCCCCCCCCCTTTCCCATATCAACAGATCTAAAACCTATATATTTTCAGCTGGCTACCACGGTAATATCTGGGAAACTAGGTTGCACAGTAGATAAAGCATTGTGCCTGGAGTCAGCAAGACCTGAGTTCAAATCTGGCCTCATACCTCAGATACTTACTAGCTATGTGACCATGGACAAGTCACTTAACTTGTTTGCCTTAGTTTTCTCATCTGTAAAATGGTGGTAATATTAGTACCTACCTCCCAGGGTAGCTGTGAGGCTCAAAAGAGATAATAATTATAAATCACTCATCATACTGCCTGGCACCTAGTAAGCACTATGTAAATGTTAACTTTTGTTGTTGTTGTGGTAGTTGTTGTGGTTGTTGTTAAGCTACTTCACAGAATCAAAGAAACATATGGTATTGAAGTTGAAAAGGACGTTGGGGGTTTTCTAGTTCAACCCATTGCTGACTACAAATTTTTTCTATAATATGTCTAACAAATAATCATTTGAGGAATGAATGAATGAATGACAAAGCATTTATTAAATACTTTCTCTGTGCCAAACATTTTTCTAAGTTCTGGACATACAGATACAAAATCAAAAACAGTCTCTGGCCTTAAAGGGCTTAAATTCTAATGGGGCAGACAACACACATGAGACTGGGGGTGAGGAGGAGCAATCAGGAATAGGAAGTTAGAATGAGCAAGTGAGGGGACCACAGTGGAATATTGACCTGCTATATTCAGGAAGAATGGCAGAGTTGATTTGATTAATCATGGCTTATGGTTCCATTGATCATGGAGAGAAAGGGTATGGTGGGAGGGAGGGGAGATTGTAATTAGAAGGAAAAGATTCTAAGAGGCAATGGAAGATATGGCAGGAAGGGAGAAAATTAACTGAAGCATGGTTGAATCTTTCCTACATTGGTGTTGTTCAAGAAAAGGTCCCTATTCAGGAGAGTAAGAGATCCTGAGGGGAAGTTCCAGCATGATCTCTGAGCCCTGGGAGTGAGGAGGATGTGGAGGAGGTTCCTGGAGATGAGGGAGTAGACTTTGCTTGAAGGATAACTGTGAAGAGACAATTCACCTCCTTCTGAGGTAGCTCATTTGACTTTGGGTCAGCTCTCATAGGATCATTGATTTAGAGCTACGAGGGATCTCAGAGTTCACCTAGGCCCACCACTCTCATTTTAAAAATGAGGAAACTCAGGCCCAGAGAGGTTAATGACTTGTCCAAGGTTATATAAGTAGGAAATAGCAGACTCGTAATTTAAACTAGTCTTTTGTCTCTATATGTGATAGTTTCCACTCTACCTGATTATTAGAATCAAAAAAAAACCCATAAATTGACTCTAACTCTTCCTCACTATAACTTCATTCCTATTACCCCTAGTTCAACTTTCTGAAAACTCTAAACAAGTCTCTTACTTCTTCTGCCTAACAGACTTTCCTTTACTTAAGCATAGCTCTCATGTTCCCCTAAATGTCTTCTTCTTCAGGCTAAATGTTGTCAGTATCCTTGATCATGGCTTAAAAAGCATGGCCTCAAATTCCTTCCTATCCTGGTCATTGTCCTTTCAATATTCTTGGCTTATTAATACTCTCTCTTAACTATGGGACCCAGACAATACTTAGTATTATTCTCAAATTTTTTGATCTGAGATAGTAGGAATTAACATGGAGGCCAATATGACTGATAACTATTTCATATGTGGTCCTATACGTATTTGTCCACTTCAATGGATAAACCAGGAAACTACTCAAGTTTGAGCCCAAAGCTTTGAAGGATTCATTGTAGGTACTCTCTTCAGCAATCCAGATTCCATCGTCTCATCCCTCTTCTTCCTTAGTAGTTGTTCTTCAATGATTGCTGTGGCTGGAAAGAAGTCATCACTTGGTAGCATCTTTTCTGTGATGAACAAATATGGTCTTTCCATGACAGACATACGTCATACATGATCATAACAGTATTTGAAACCTATTCAAATGGGTAGGACCAATGATCTTGTTCTGGAAAAGCTTCATGCAAACTCAGAGTCACATCCTCAAAAATCATGGTAAAGAATGTTAGTTTGACTTAGTGGGAGAACCCAAGGGAATGGGCTTCTAAAATTCACCCATTAGGCAGTTCTAAAGGCAGGCAGTGTGAGCATTGTAACTTAGGAGACCCGGAAAGCTACAGAGAAAAAGTGAAATGCATCTCAAGTAAATCTCCGGTATTTCATTTATCTATGGGCGGAAAGGTATGAAGGACATTTAGCTGTGATATTCAAGGAAATAATAAAAGGTGACCTTCGCTTGTAAATTGTCAAACTGGCCACAACCTTAGTGCCTTTGGTCAGTGCTGGCTTACCTTTAAATAGAAACTGACCCATGCAAGGGTATCTTCAGGGTGCAGGGTGCAGGAAAAGGCACAACTATTAATTAATGCATGAATATATCAGAAAATCTTCCCTAGCATGGAAGGGGTTGTGGTTGGTCCATGATTTTCCCTACCCAGGAATCTTGTGTCCTGTGGCTGTGCTTTGTGCCTACATCTCTAGCCCCTGGAAAAAGTAGGCTATATTCACCAGTCAAGTGAGTCTGATATATTTCCGTAAATGTAATTGTTCTGCAATTTTCCTCCATCTCTTTCATTGTATTATAAGAGCGCTTAGATGAAGCAGAATAGAGAGAATATTTGAGGCCATCATGATTTAAATTCTCCAACCTAGATGACCAGCCATATGTCAGACTGGCCCTACCTACAAGGACTTTAAATACCACATCCCAGCAAGGCTTCTAGGGTGACCATACAAGTGGATGTTTTGATTAGAAATGTCGACATTCAAGGTTAATATCAAAGCTATTTTAAATCAGTATTGGGCAAGCAACTCATCAGCACAGCTCCAATTTCTTTCTTAAATCTAAATTGTTTTTAGAAGATTAAGGTGTTTTACTTCTTTTCAAAGCAATAATGCTGAACATAACAATCCTTTAGAGGCTGATAAGAGCTGCTGGGTACAATCTGTATTCTATTTTTTGTGAACCTGACATTTTAAGGAACGAAATAGACAGGAAATATCTTCATTTATTTTCCCAAAATTTTTCCCTACTCCATTGAGTACTGGAGGAGAGATTCGTAGGTCGATCTTAAATTAGGGATTATCACAATTGCTGTCCCTGACTCGGAGGCCTAGCATGTTATCATGGGTGTCTGAGAGCCCAGAATAATCAAGGGATAATAACCTTTCATCCCTAGGGCTTAGCTTGAGACAAGTCAGTAGTGACCCAATGAGGTTGGTGATAAATTGAGTTACAGAGTGTGTTAGTTGCTGGGGGGAGGGGAGAGGAGATGGCAGGCAGATTGTAACATTGCCTTTCTCAAAAAAAGGCACATTTCCTCTCAATTTTTGAATGTATGCATGTGTAACACATGTGCAAACATACGTACAAACACATGCAAACCAACACAAATTACTTTTTAAGATCTTAGAGAAAGCTTTTCTGGCAAGAAAATGTATATGATAGAAGGAAGATAGGGAGGGAGGGAAGGAGGAAGGAAGGAAAGAAGGAAAGAAGGAAGGAAGGAAGGAAGGAAGGAAGGAAGAAAGAAAGAAAGAAAGAAAGAAAGAAAGAAAGAAAGAAAGAAAGAAAGAAAGAAAGAAAGAAAGAAAGAAAGAAAGAAAGAAAG
>CM053624.1:28923840-28945833 GCA_028646595.1 Phalanger gymnotis | reverse complement strand
ACTGGGTGTGAGATTGCTTTGACAGGCAAATTTGAAAGGACCAGAGTCAAATCTTCCTCCCCTGAGGCCTGTTCTGTTATATGTCTTCCTGCAGTGATTAGAGTTTCTTTCTTGTGTCTCTCTACTGGTAATCAGATTCAACGAATCATGGAAACATTGAAGACACATCCCTCAGGAGTACTGAACACCAGAGAGATCCCACTCCTCAATCACAGGGACAAGCTAGTCAAGATAACATTTGTGAAATGATACGCAGCCTGCTTAGCTTATGTGGGCTTTGCTGAAAGTGGCACCTTTCCCATCAGTAAAGGCAGCAGAGCTTTTGCAAACAAAATGTTACATTCCATCAAACAGCTCCAAAAGGAGCTGATGGACTACCTTTACCTGTCCCTGAGTCTGTGTTTGCATCTTTTCCTGTAATTACATAAATCTAATCGTGCACATTCAGACAGCACTTCTAACTTTGCAAAATAGAAATAGTTCTGATTGTGGAAATAGAGGACCTGTGTTCAGGACCCGCTTCTGACACCCTGGAAAAGTCAGTGAATCACTATAGACCTCAGTTTCTTCAGTTGTACAATCACGTGGCAGGGACTAGATGCCCTCTAAGCAACCTTCTAGCATAGATCTATGATTCCTCTATCTCCACAACAATATTGTGGAAGAGTAAAATAAATATTTTTATCCGAGAGATGTTAAGTGAATTAATTGCCCAAGATCACAAAACTAGTGAGTATGTGAGTTCTGAACCAGGATTTCCTGATGTCTGTGCTAGCACTCAACCCACAAAATCATGATTAAATCAGTGTGAGGGCTCCATCCATACCAAGTATTCTAATTTTTTTTGTACGTATGGAATTGACCTCTTTGGCAGTCTTATGGGAGACCCCTTCTCAAAATCAGTCAAGTTAACAGGATTTTTTAAATGCTTACTATGTGCCAGGAACTGTGCTAAGTGATGGAGGTATAAATACAAGCAAAATGAAAGATGACTTCTGACCTCAAAGAGCTTACATTCTAATGGGGGAAGGTCACACATACAAGGGACCTTAAAAGCTGGGAAGGAGTAGACTAGAGGCAAAGACTAACTAGAGAGTCAACAGAAGAGGAGGAAGAGTAATAAAGGCTGGTTGCTCTTATTCCTATCTAAAAATGGAGATTCCAGAAGGAACTCACCAATGAGAGAAGGGGGCTGTACAGGTGGAGGGTTCTCCCAGGGTGACAAGGCCATAGGGATGGAGGAAATTTCCAGAGAATAATGTTTTTAAAGGTGTGTAATAAAGTACATAGATGTACAAAGGAAACAAATAATACTTAAATGAAGTTGTAAAAATACAGGTTAGGAACCTTTGACATAGATGACACTGTTTTTGTTAACTTACAGAACTGTCATAGATAAGTTCTGAGAAATTGCTTTAGTGGAAGAATTCATTAGCCTATGGAAATGAGGCTCTCCAAACTTATATAGGCTGATCCTCACTCTATAGGCATCATTGCAATGCTCACACTCATAGCCTTGCCAACTTCCAATCTCTTTTCATTGTCTTAAAGATCTCCTCAACATCTCCATGCTACAACGGCAAATGACAGTAGGTTGGTTTTTTGATTGTTTGTTTTTGGTGGAATAATGTGAATATAGTAAGCCTCTGTTGAGACACTGTATTAATAATAATAAAGGCTCATTGGCTATTGTCCAGGAGCTCTTTTCTCCATTGGGAAAGACTATGTCCTGGTATCATTGATGTTTCTCTGTCTTCCCTCCTAAACTCTGGCCTCCTCCAAACTTTCCCATTTCTGATCACTCTGCTTCCTGGTGTCCAGCTTCACAATCTTGGCTTCATCTTTGTCTTTTCTCTATTCCCCATTCTCCCCTATCAATCATTTGCCAAGTCTAACAGAAGCTATCACAATGGCTCTCATATTCATTCCCTGCTCTTCTTTCATATGGCTTTCCTCTTTGTTTAGGCCCCCAGTATCTATGAAGAGAAAGACCTTGCATTTATAGTTTAAAGGTTTGCAAAGTAGTATATTATACATATATATGTGTATGTGTGTGTATATATATATACATGTACACATATATGTGTCTATGTGTATATATGTATGTACCTATAGTATATGTATATAGCAATGTATGTATATAGTTGTATATGGTGAGATATATATATATACATATATAGTGTTATATATGTATATGTGTGTGTAGCTATAGTTATATAATTATCCCTTCTGCATTGTAACTTTCCTCATTGTGGTTTTGATATATCATGGGTCAGCATAAAGAATTTTTGGAAGTTTTTGGAAATCACACAAAGGCCAGAAGAAGATGCAGAACCTATGATCAAAAACCTAACCCAAACTTTACAATAAAATACTGTAAACATCCCATAAAAGAAAAGGAAAAATGCCAGACTTCTTCTCTAGTATGAAGAGAGGGCCAAACATGTCTATGCAGATTTTCCAGATCACTGGAGGACCCCAACCCCTGCAATGTGGAAGGGATAACAGTAATCTTAGTTGGTCTTTATAGCAACAAAGTAAGGGAGGTACAGTTATTACTCCCATTTTACAGATTAGGGAACTTTGGCAGAGAGAGGTTTGGGGTTTTGCTTAAGGTCACACAACAAATATATAAGGGAGAATTCAAACTCAGATCTTCCTGACTCCTTGTCCAAAGTGCTCTCAACTGCGCCATCCAGCTGCCACTTGTACTAATTTCAGCTTCTTAATGGTTCTCCAACTTCAAGGCTCTCCCATTTATAATCCATCTTCTGAAAGATCGTTAAAAATAATCTCCCTAAAGTACCATTCTGACCACATCATTCTCAAGTTTCAGAAGCTTCAAGGGTCCCTAATTTTTTTTAGGATAAAGTGCAAACTATTCAGTTTGGAATTTAAGACCCTTCACAATCTGATTTGTAAGGCCTTCCACATGTCTTTCTAGATTTATTCCACACCAACCCCCCTTCGCAAATTCTCCATTCAGATAAATTAGCCTCATTGAGCTTCCCTATACTTGTCACAATTTGCCCTATATAAACATATAACTTAGAGATAGGGTCACTAAAGGGTCAACCTTTTTCCCTGGATCCCTTGAAGTTCACATCAACTCACACCACCTGGAAAAGCACTTTGTGCTTCAGATTCTTGCTCCTGCTTAGTCCAGAAACCTCTCTGCCTTGCCTAGTATCTTAATGTATTCTAGGGTTCTCCACTGGTTCCAGAATTTAATCTGCTAAAGATTCTTTGTCTCTGTCATTTTCCTGAAGCAAATGTTCCCCTGGAGGGGACACCTGGCTGCACAGGCTTCCTTCCAGGGAAGCAAGTCCATTTGTATTGGCCAGCTTCTCTTCATCTGACCTCCCAGCCCTTGTTTCTCTGTTGGCAGTGTTCTCTCTAGCCTCCCTACACAGGCCAAGCCTCGAGGGTGGAGATCAGGTGTATAAGTTGACTGGCAATCAATCATCTTCATTGTGATGTCAATGGGGCTAGAGGGACCCAGTACACAGCAAGGAATTAACACTTTTTCAAGGAGTAAACCCCATCAAGGGAATTTTACACCTGGCTAAGGAAACAAGGAAAAGTCAGTACGATGGGCAGGAAGGATTAGGATGCCATGGAATGGGGGTGAAGTTAGCCAACAACATTCATTATAACACATTGTTATAGAAATTTGAGTTATTTTGTTAACATGGTTATTGATGCTCGCATAATCACCAATTTTATGTGACTGTTAATTGCCGAAAAGTCTTCTTATGATGAATTATCACAGGATGGAAGTGACCCTGGCTTTTCAAAAGCCATGCCATCAGAGAATAAGACATCCATCCATAGAGGATTAAATGTTTTTTTTTTTTTAAATATTGACACTTCAAAGAATAAACTTTAGTTACCAGAGAATTCACTCAGGTACAATAGTTTGGGCTCTAAAAATGCAGGATAAGCAAGGTTTTTGATGTTATGTATCAATGTAGAAAGAAGACTAAATTCCAATATGATATTTATGTGGGTAGATATCCTTGGTCTCTGACAGTTAATAAGAAGTCTTATCCTTGGTCAGAAATCAGAGAACATTCTTATATGAACAAGGGGACAGAGCACAGACTGCTCCTACCTACCTTTTCCCCACAAGGGATATCATAGATCTACAGTGAGTCATTAGCTACAGAAAACTATGAGTTTAACATTATTTGGCAGAGATAACATTTTATGTCTAGACAGCCTTAAGAGGATACTCTCTCCCCAAGCTCCCACTTCTAGAACCACTAATCATTATCGAATCAACTCTACTCTTGGTATTAGATTGGAATGTGCCACTTCTTACCAATGGCCTCCATTCACCATCTCTATCTTTCCATTCTAAAGTAAAAACTCCTGGGTCACCAATCCTATGTATGTTGTCTCTTCCATTAGAATGAAAACCTTTTAAGGGAAGAGACTAACTTTGATTTTGCCTTTATATCAATAGTGCTCAGGAAGGTGTTTGGATATAAGCACTTAATAATTTTTTCATTCATTCATTCATTGCATTCATTCATTGGCATCTAGGTGGTACAGTAGATAGAGTCTCAGGCCTGGTTTCAGGAAGACCAAGTTCAAATTCTACCTCAGACACTAGTGTGTAACCCTGGACAAATCATGTAACCTTTGTTTACTTCAGTTTGTTCATCTGTAAAATGGGGATAGTAACAACACCTACATCAAGGTTGTTCTGAGGATTAACTGAGATAATAATTATAAAACACTGCAATAGTGGACATGGATTAAGCACTAAATGTCCTGTTTCTGGATTTATTCAAATCACAGAATGTCAGAGGTAGAAGAGGGATCATTTATTCCAAACAGTACTTGATCAAGAATCCCCTTCTACATCATGTCTGAAAAGTAGTCATTCCATCTTTGTCAAACAAAAAAGCTCTGGGAAGGAGCACCATGATCTCCTGAGCTATCCTTGTAACTTTTAGACAGCTCTTGGTGCATGAGTGAACTTCTTTGAATACTCTGCCTTAGAAAATATCCTTTGTAAGATATGGCACACAGAGTAGACAAAAAGCTCCCAACAGAAGCAGAGCAGGATATCATTCCCATATGTATAACCTCCATTTTGTTCTTTTAGGAAAATGGAACAAGCATTTATTAAGCACCTACTCTATGCCAGGCACTTGTACCAAGTGCTTTACAAATATTATCTCAATTGCTTTTCACAACAACCCTGTGAAGTAGGTACTGTTATTACCCAAATTTACAGCTGATTAAACTGAGACAAACAGAGGGTAAGTAACTTGCTCAGAGTCCACCCAGCTAGTAATTGTCTGAGGCCGATATGAACTCAGTTCTTCCTGGTGAGGTGCCACACTCTCTCCTTATAACAAGCAAAAGGATAAAGTTATTGATCCATCTAGTGAATAAAGAGTTCTTTAAACTACAAATCTCTTGACCATAGGAAGCACTTATTAGACACTTCAGAATCTCAGCTCAGCTTCTCCCAGTTTCTACTTCCTTTCAGCTGAATGAAAAAAATCTGAAGGGTTTTTTGTTTCTTTGTTTTGTTTTTGCTGTGGTTCTTTTACAAAGAACATTTTTTAAATACTCACCTAGAAAAAGAAAAGCTAAACCTCTCAACTCTGAGCTCCCTAAAAAATCTCTCTCAAGCATAAGTGCCACCCAGGGAATGACTGAACATCAATCCCCTTGAATGGAAAATTGGTAGAGAAAGACATCAAACTACTGCCACCCATCCATTGTGAATATAGAATGGAAAGGAAAGAGTCAAGAGAGACCCTATCCTAAGAAGCCCATGGCTTTCCATGCATCATTGTGGACCATGGATTATTTTGAATAAATATTTAAGTTCTTCCAATATGCATCATGGTGTGTGTACCCACCATCAACCAAGATTACAAATCCTTCATGTCCTAATAAATAGAGAACAGTTCATCTTCATGTAGGAATATTAGTGAATTGCAAACTCAATATATGTCAATAATGGGATGCAATTTCAAAGGAAAAAAAGTGGCATCAATGCAGTCTTTCCCAGTCTTCCAGTTGCTAGGGTCTTTCCCCAACACTTACCCTCCATCCCCTACACAGCTATCAGTTATGTTCCTAGGTCCATACAGGTTGCTTTTATTTCTTTCCCCCACATCAGAACATGAGCTCCGGAAGCATCGGGACTATTTTCACTTTGTTTTTGTTAACCTAGTTCATATCCCAGTGGCTGTCAGTAAATGCTCAGTGACTAACTGAATGGTTGTGATACATACTTTGTGCATATTTGTTTGTACGTTGTCTCCTCCACTAGATTAACTTCACAGAACAAATCCCCTTAATAAAAGGATTTATTCTGTCAAACTTGGTTCAGTCCAAAGGCCACATCCAAGGACCTAGAAGACCACATGCGGCCTCAAGGCTGCAGATTCCCCACCCTTGGTCTAATGGTAGCCATCACTAGGGAAGGAAAAGAAAGGAGAATAAAGAAATTTCTATGATCATTTTGTTGTATATTTAAAAGGAATAGCAATAGATTTGCAGTTTCATATGGAACCATCTTTTTATTGTACTATTATGAAAATGCTTGTTTTATTTCATAAATTAAAAATAAAATAAATATTTTAAAAAAGGAAACAAAGGATTCTAAAAGTCTGTGCCAGGGAAGGAAAAGCTTCTGGGGATAAGGACCAGCCAGTGCAAATGTACATAAACCATAGATGGAGGGTCTTGTAGGAGGATCAGCAAGAAGGTCTGCTTGACTATTCTGCTGAACACATGAAGGAGATAAATGTGGAGAATCATAAAGAGAGTGCATGACAATCTCACAGGATGAAGAGTAGAGAACTTTCCATCTGTGCCAGTAGATGACAGTGTACACACACTGATGAGATCAAGGCTACATCACAGAGTCAACATACAAATTGATACTACGATGAAGGAGCTCATGGAACTCCTGAGGAACTTTAACATGCTCTCATGGAGCCACACGGGACAGGGCCTTTCTAAAGCCAAGGCACAGAAGCAGGAGTGATGACAGTAGAGGTTCAGGCCTAGGTTTGAATCCAGTTTGATTATGATTAGCTGTGTGCCCCACCCACCCCACCCCCCACACATACTCCTTTCCAATGCTGAAGAAGCCTTACTCGGACTCAGATGGTCTCTTCGTCCCCCAGAGCACTCCATGGCCAATTTACCTCAGTATTTTGCCATCTTGGAATTTTAAAGCTAGAAGAGACCTCAAAGGTCAGTCCTTAACAGAAAGTCATTTGTACCTGAACCAAGTTTTCAACTTTATAAGCACTGAAAAGAGAAGCAGCTGAGAAGCATTTAATCTGTAAAGTTACCACATGTCAGATTCAGTTTGCACCACTTGCTAGGCCCACAAAAGGCTATAAAGGAGAAGGGATTTAAAGCCTTTTCAAACAAGATAAGCAGAGAAATCTATGTCTGGGAAAAATTCTCACACAATGATGACCACCATCTTCTTTATTTAAATTCAAAATACTAAACTTTTACTTAGCATTTGTTGTATACGAAATAATATGCTAGGTGCTAGATATATAAATATACAAATGCCAGAGACCTTACTCTCATGGAAACTGCCATATAATACAGTCTGCTGTAATTTAGCAGGAAGGTTGGACTTTGAATTCGAATCTGAAGACATGGTTTAAAATTGTAGTTTTGCCACACATCAGATTATCAGATTTATAATCATGGACAACTCTCTCTCTCTCTCTCTCTCTCTCTCTCTCTCTCTCCTTTTCCTTTCCATTTCCCTTCCCCTACCTCCTCTCCACTCCTCTCACTTGTAAAATAGATTACCTACCTGATCTTTGAGATTTTTTCACATCTACACATTCTGAATTGTGTAAGTTTATGTATGAGGAAACCGAGGCACAATGATTTGTTTATGGTCACGGTTACTTAATGGCAAAGTTGAATCAAAACCCAGCTTCTCCAAACTCAAATTCTAATATTCTTTCTACTAAAATAAGTTGTCATTGCTTCTAATTCCCTACCTGGATTGTTCTCCCCTACTGCCTTGATTTGTATGCACTTAATCTGTGTTTGAGGTTCACCTCAAGTCCTAGCTGTTCCATTAGGTTTTCCTGATGATACCAGCTTTCACTGATAACTTCAATTTTTAAATTATCTTCTAGTTATCATATATGTGACACACTTTACCACCTCATTATCTGACTATGGAATTTTCTTATCCATTCATTTTTTCTTCACTTTTCTGTACTCTAGACAGTGAAAGGTCGAATTTCTTTTGAATTGTCGGCAACATTTAGCACAGTTCTACCAAATACTTATTATCTGATTTATAAATCTTGCTACGAATAGATAATGATGTTTCCACTAAATTCATGTATTTATTTAAATGTCGATCTTAACCAGAAATAAATATCAATTCACACATATGGACTAATATATGATGTATTGAAACATTTTTACTAAGTACATTCACCCATGATCCATTACTTCTTTCTAAAAAAAAGGAGAGATATTGCCTTTGCCATCTAATTAAGATTCAAATTAACTTACATATGAAGAGAAAATAATGTACAAATACAGTTCAGATCCAGGAAAATCAAACAGAAAGATTAAAAAAAGAAGCTAAGGATTGGATAGAATTATAGGAAAATATTATCGTCCTTTGGTGATTACTAAATGGGAACTACGGAGATTATATGATTTTTCACCTTTGGCAACTTTACAAATACTGACCATGTTTTAGGGCACAAAGAATTCATTAAAAGTGCAAATAATAATAATATTCCCATAAGTGTTGAGAGCAATATTTTGTAAAATGAAAGCTATGATAAATATGGGGAAGTTTAAAGAATTCACAATTAAATTATGATATGATTAATTATTAAATACGATTACATTAAAAAATACAAATCATTGAAAAGATGCTTTTATCAAAGGAATTATGAGAAAACATGTCAAAACTTGTGATTTGTATACAAAATATTCTTTAGTAGAAAAGTTCTATTTCTAAACATATTTGTCAACAAAAGAGAAAAAAAATCAATAAATCAAATATTTACTTAAAAATGAAAACTAATTCATGAAATAAACACAAAAATAGTACGTTTGAAAAGAAAGATGAGGTAAAATTGAAAGCAACTATTGAGTTGGCAAATGAAACTAAGAGGTTTTTTATCTTATTTAATATTTTAGTTTTCCCACTTACATGTAAAAACAACATTCTCATTTTTTTTTTAAATTTGAGATCCAAATTCTCTCCCTCCCCCAACCCATCCCCATTGAGAAAGCAAACAATTTGACATTGATTATACATGTGTAGTCATGTGAAATGTATTTCCGTGTAAGTCATTTTGTGAAAGAAAACACAGAAAGAAAAACACCAAGAAAAATAAAGAAATCAAGGAAAAGTATCTTTGATCTACATTCAGGCTCTACCAGTTCTTTCTCTGGAGATAGACAGGACTTTCATTGTAAGTCCTACAGATTTGTCTTGGATCGTTGTATTGCTGACAATAGCTAAATTATACATAGTAGATCATCATACAGCATTGCTTTTTCTATGTACAATGTTCTCCTGGTTCTGCTTATTTCACTTTACATCAATCCATGTAAGCCCAGGTTTTTTTTTTTGAAAGCATCACACTGATCCTTTCTTAAAACACAATAGTATTCCACCAAAATCATATACAACAACTTGTTCAACTATTTCCCAACTGATATACATCCCCTCAATTTCCAGTTCTTTACCACCACTAAAAGAACTGCCATAAATATTTTTGTAAACATAGGTTCTTTTTCTTTTTTCTTTTTATCTCTTTGTGATACAGACCAAGTAGTGATACTGCTTGGTCAAAGGATATCCATGGTTTTTATAGCCCTTTGGGTATAGTTCTAAATTGCTCTCCAGAATGGTTCAATCAGTATGCATCACCGATACTACATTAGTGTTTTAATTTTCTCACACACCCTCCAACATTTTTTCTTTTCATTTTCTGTCATATTAGCTAATTTGACAGGTGTGAGGTAGTGGCTCAGAGTTGTTTTAATTTTCATTTCTCTCATCAATAGTGATTTAGAGCATTTTTGGATATAACTATAGATATCTCTGATTACTTTGTTTGAAAACTGCTTGGTCATATGCTTTGACCATTTAACAACTGAAGAATAGCTTTTATTTTTATAAATTTAATGCATTTTTATGTTTAAGAAATGAAGTCCTTATCAGAAAAACTCAGGTAATTTTTTGGTAATTTTTTTACAGTGATGATTACCAGATATTTATTTCCCTCCATCCTATTTCCCCCTGTTTATCCTGCTTTCTCCCTCCTTTCACCCTGTTCATTCTCAAAAGTGTTTTGCTTCTGATTTTTACCTCCTCCAAGCTGCCCTCCCTTCTATCAGCTCCCCTCCTCTTATCCCTTTCCCTTCCTACTTTCCTATATGGTAGGATAGATTTTGACACTCAACTGGGTATATCATTCCCTCTTTGAACCAATTCTGAGAGTAAGGCTCATGTTCCCCCCTCCCTGATTCTCCCATTTCCCCCTCCACTATAAAATCTCTTTAGAGTCTCTTTTATGTCAGATAATTCATCCCATTATACTTCTCCTTTTCCCCTTCTCCCAGTGGATTCTTATTTTTCATCCTTTATTTTTTTTAGATAATTGTATCATCACATTCAACTCACACTTCTGTTTTCTGTATATTATATATATATATATATATATATACATGTGTATGTATATATATATATACATACACACACACACACACACATACGTACACACACATAATACTCTTTCTAACTGTCCTAATAATGAGAAAGTTTTTAGGAGTTATAAATATCATTGTCCTATGTAGGCATATAAACAGTTTAACCTTATTAAATCTCTTATGATTTGTCTTTCCTGTTTACTTTTTTATGTATTTTTTGCATCTTGTATTTGAAAATCAAGTTTTCTATTTAGCACTGGTCTTTTCATCAAGGATGCTTGAAAGTACTCTATTTCATTGAATGTCTATCTTTTCTCCTTAAAGATTATACTCAGTTTTGCTGGGTAGGTTGTTCTTGGCTGTAATCCTAACTCTTTTGTCCTCTGGAATATCATATCCAAGCTCTCTGATCCTTTAATGTAGACAGTGCTAAATCTTGTATCGTCCTGACTGTGGCTTCATGATATTTGAATTATTTCTTTTTGTCTACTTGCAATATTTTCTCCTTCATCAGAGAGGTCTGAAATTTGGCTATAATATCCCCTGGCATATTTATTTTGGGATCTGTTTCAGGAGGTGATCAGTGAATTCTTTCAATTTCTATTTTACCATCTGGTTCTAGAATATCAGGGCAATTTTCCTTGATCATTTCTTGAAAGATGCTGTCTCGGCTCTTTTTTCGATCATGGCTTTCAGGTAGTTTAATAACTTTTAAATTATCTCTCTTGGTTCTATTTTCCAGGTGAGTTGTTTTTGCAATGAGATATTTCACACTATCTTCTATTGTTTTTTCATTCCTTTGATTTTATTTGATTGATTTTCCTCGTCTCATAAAATCACTAGCTTCCATTTCCTCCATTCTAAATTTTAAGGAATTATTGTCTTCAGTGAGCTTTTGGACCTCCTTTTCCATATGGTCAAGTCTGCTTTTTAGGACATTTCTTCCCCTCATTGGCTTTTTGGACCTCTTTTTGCCATTTGGCCTTGTTTGTTTTTTGTAAGGTGCTATTTTCTTCAGTAATTTTTGTGCCTCCTTTATGAAGTTGTTGACTCTTTGCTCATAATTTTCTTGCATCAGTCTCATTTCTCTTCCCCATTTTTCCTCTACCTCTCTTACTTGATTTTTAAAATCCTTTTTGAGCTTTTCAATGGCCTGAGACCAATTCATATTTTTCTTTGAGACTTTGGATGCAGGACTTTTGATTTTGTTGTCTTCTCCTGAGTGTGTGTTTTGATCTTCCTTGTCACCATAGTAATTTTCTATGGTCAGATTTTTTTTCTGTTGATTACTCATTTTCTTACCTATTCCTTGACTCTATGCTAAAATGAGGCTTTGCTTCCCACATGGAGAGGACACTGTACTAAGCTTCAAATTTTTTGTGCCCTTTTTCAGAGGTAATCCTGGGGACCTGTAAGTTTTAGGCTTTCCCAAGTTGGTATAGTCTAGGGAGGGGTATGTTTACTACTATCCTGCACTGTGCACTGGTTTGTGAGTGACCACAAGCACTCTTTTCAATTCTGGAAGTATGACAAGGGTCCCAGCTACCCTGTGGCTGAAAGCTCTGCTAGTCTTCCTCCTCAGATTGGGACTATAACCCAGAACTGTGACCCAGATCCAAGTATAGACAATGCAACAAATTCCTGCCCCTTGTGCCAGGAAAAAGACCCCTTTAAATCTCCTTCTCACCCGTTGTCCAATCACCTTACCATTTGTGGGCTGAGAGGTCTGGAATTGACTGCTGCTGCCACTGATTCAGTTGCACTGAGGCCTGCTTCTCCTTTACCAGGACCCAGTCTGTTCTAGTACAGCCTGCACTGGACTGTGCTCCTCTCTTACCCTGGTGCAATGGACAATTTTTTGCTGACCTTTTAAGTTATCTTGTGCTGGAAAATTGTTTTACTCCATCTTTTTGTGGGTTCTGCCACTCTAGAATTTGCTTAGAGTCAATATTTAAAAGTATTTGAAAGGGTTTAGGGGAGAGCTCGGGTGAGTCCCTGCCTTCATTCCACCATCTTGACTCCACCTCCCCCTAAGAGATTTTTTGAAGACTAAAATAAGCCAACCATTAGTTAATTTTATTTTTAAAAGAGGAAAACAAAGTTACAAAAAAATTAAGAAAATGGAATTCATAATTCATGAATAAGAAATAAAGGAATTAGTCAGAAACGATTATACTCAATTACATGACAATAGCACTAAAAACTTTAGAAGTAGATGAATATTTACAGAAATATATAATACCCAGATTAATAGAACAAAAATAGTGAATTTACCAGACTAATCTCAGGAAAAAGAATTAAACAAACTATTAATGAGTTACAAAAAAAAAAGCAGGAATTAGATGAACTTACAATCAATTTTCATTAAGTATTCAAAGAAAAATTAACTACTATATTGTACAAATTGTTTGCAAATGTAGAAATAAGAGGAATATTAGTAATCCCTTTCCATAAGGCAAATAGAGCAGCTAGGTGGCACACTGGATAAAGTTTTGGACCCTGAGACAGGAGGACCTGAGTTCAAATCTACCTATTACTAGCTGTGTATCCCTGGTCAAGTTGCTTAATCCTGTTTGCCTCCATTCCTCATCTGTAAAATGAGCTGGAGAAGGAAATGACAAACCACTCCAGTATCTTTGTCAAAAAAATCCCAAATGTTGTCCCAAAGGGTTCGATATGACTAAAACAACTAAACAACAACAATGAGGCAAATATGGTCCTAGTGGCCAAAACTGGAAAACATAAAGCAGAAAAAAAAATCATCTTTGCTAATGAATATTGATACAAAACCTAACAAAATGCTATAGCAGTATATTTTATAGTAATTGTCTATTGCATAGATTAGATTGGTTTAATTTATGCCAGAATACCAGGAATTCCAGGAATAAAAGATGGCTTAACCTTGTGGAAAATATAAGTTCAATAAAGTATATTAGTAATAAAAACAATATGTATCTCATGATTCAATCAATCTATGAAGAAAATACTTTGACAAAATATATACTTCAATTATGTTTTTTTAAAAAAAATGCTAAAAAAGCATAAGAATAAATGGAGTTCACTTTAATACTATGAACAGTAGTTATCTAAAACAAAGAGCTAGCCTCATTAATATTTCAATTTCTTTAATTATTTATTCATTTGCCTATTTGTTATTTTTCCCTCCCAATGTACATACAACTGGACAAAAAAAGAAATAGGAAACTCATAATGAATTTTTCAAACTTCATAAAACATTTTCTCACATTACCTATATCCAAAAATCTATGTCTTGCTCTGCATTTTAAGTCCATCACCTCTATGGCATAGCCTCACATATACTGCAGAGACACTAGAAGGCTTTCCAACAAAATCGAATGTAAAACAATGATATCCAGTGTTCCTAATATTATTTGCTAGGGTTTTAGAAATGCTGAGTATAAAAACAAAAAGAAACAAATAAAGGAATTGTGATTATGTATAAATAATTAGAAAGCAAAAAAGGATCTCAAGTATTTCAACTCAGAGAATCCTATACAATTATCTGTGTGTGTGTGTGTGTGTGTGTGTGTGTGTGTGTGTGTGTGCAGTCAATAACTTCACTCAGATAACAAGAATTAAAATAAAATCACAAAATTCATCTCACTAAAAAATCCAGCAGAAGGGAAAAAGGTAAAAGAAATTACATTTAAAATAACTAGAAAATAAATAAAATAGCTAAATTAAAACATCTAAGATTTCTTAGGCATGTTTTTTTTTTTTATGAGAATGAAAATCATGGAAAATCCTATCACTTACTCTAAAATGTAAATTTCAAACCACATATGGTATAAGGGGCTCATTTTGCTTTTCATTTAGTGGAAAAGGATATATTGCCAGAAAACTACTAAGTCTGATTTGGTAAACCAAATGATTTTCCACAAAAAAATAATTCTAAAGATTTAAGGTACTTTAACATTGCATATCAGAAAAGTAGTTTAAGTTGCTCAGAATTTATAAATTAATTTATAACTTTTTTGAACAGATATGAAAATTATTTGATATCTTTAAAACAAAGTTCTGTTTTATTAATGTATTATTAATAGCTTGTATTATTAATATTGTATTATTAATACAATATGTATTATTAATAGCTTTTTAAAAGGTCATTAAAAAATCCTCTAGGTATTTTTTAACCTGTTATCCTTTGCTTAATTATGCTTTGGAGTTATTTCAAAATGTGATTTAGGGGCACAATATGCAAGATTTTCATTTTTGTAAGGTAAATAGGTTGTTTATAATAAGCAATATATCTATGCAGTACAACTATTAAAAGAACATTTCTACTGTAATCTTATATGATAGTATTTATTTATGGATTTTGATGAATTAATATATGTTTTATTTATTTTGATGTATGTTACTAAGACACAGAGGACTTATATAAATACAACTATAAAACACTTTACATTATTAGGAGAATATAAACAAATGAGAGAAATTTATTGCTCATGCCTGGGCTGCACCAATATAATAATGATGATGAAACTAAATAATGATCATGCTACCTGAATTGATTTGTACGGTCAAACCAATACTTTAAATTTAGTGCCTAACCAATCAAGCTATTAAGAGGTTCCTTAACCAAACAGACAATATTACCAATTATTCATCTAGACCCTTTTGGAAGTGTCTACTTCTCAGAAAAATGTATTATTTTTTAACTCCTAATTGAAGGAAAGCTTTAACTCTAGTTAGAGGTTAATGAAAATAAAGATGTATTTTTCCCCATCCATATTTATAAGTTGCTGAAATCTATCTGTGGACCTGCCTAAAGAATACTGATCTAGAGACACAAATGTTTGAGAATCCCTCAAAAATAATGAAAAACTTAGGAATAAAAGATATGATCAGATAGCCAACCCACTATGCTCTAAAGTAGTAAGTAATCAAATCTATATTATTTTAGTAAAAAATAGAAAAGTTGTTCAAAGAAAGAGACTAAATAAGTGACAAATAAAAGCAATCAAGCAGTAACTTGATGCTTGGTTAAAGAAAATAAGCATACCAGCTACTAGCTTAACAACTCCCCATTTAATAAACATTACTAGGAAAACTAGAAGCAGGTTGGCAGAAGTTGAGTTTACACACTTTATACAATGTACCACAGTAAGCTTCAAAGAAGTGCAAAATATATATGGGAAAAGGAGAAGGAAAAGGAGGAGGAGCAGGAGCAGGAGTAGGAGAAGGAGAAGGAGATGATGATGATGATGATGATGATGAGAGGTACTTTGTAAAACTCTGAGCAGGGGAAGAATTTTTAACTAAACAGTGACAAAAAAAAATTACAAGTGTAAAAAGTTGAAAACCTTAAACAAAATCAATATAGCTAAAATAAGAAAAAAAAAGTAGTTAATTGGGGTAGGAAAGGATAAATTTCCAATATCCAAGATATGTAGAAAATTGTTACATAGATAGATAGATATGGATTAGTATTTAAAGAGCTGTTCTCCAGTCGATAATAATAATAATAAAAAAGATATGAACAAAGAGTTTTCAAAAGGAGAAATACCAATTTTCATATGAGAGAAAACTCCAATTCTTATTAACAAAAGAATTGATTTTTTTTTAAAAGTCTGGGTTTTAGATAGAATCTATCAATTTAACAAAATTAAAAAAAAATTAAAAGTAAAGAGTGGGAAATAATGGTTCTATCACCAGATTCCTCAGTTGAGCCATTTGATTTAGAAAACTTGTGATTAGACTAAATTGTATCTATATCTTTACCCAATAATATCAATATTAAAGACATTTGAGAGTTAAGGCTGTCAAATACAAAGAGAAAGGTACTATATGTATAACAAAGTATGCATAGTGGCACATTCTGAAGTAGCAAATGACTGAAAAAAATGTGGATGGACATAGTCTGGGAAACAGTCCAAGCTTATTCTCCTCATTATACTCTGCAGTTTATTGACACTGGCCTCCTGACTGTTCTTCTTACACAACATTCCATCTTTGTACCCTGACCATTATCCCTCGCTGTCCCCCATGCCTGAAACAATCTCCTGACTCTTTTCCACCTCCTAGCTTCCCTGGCTTCCTTTAAGTCCCTCCTTCTGCTAGAAGCCTTTCCTAGTCCTTAATCTCAGAACCTTACCTTAGATACTGCCCCCAATTTAACCTGCATACATTCTATTTGCATACAGTTGTTCCCATGTTGTCACCTCATTAGATTCTGAGCTCTTCCAGAACAAAGATTACCTTTTGCCTTTCTTTGTATCCCAAACACTTAGCACAGAGCCTGACACATAGGTGCTTAAGACCCATTTGTTAACTGACCAATTATATGAATATAACTGAATATTATTATGCCTTAAGAAATGATAAATTAAAAAATAGAGAAATGTGGGAAATGCTTGTGAATGGATGAAAAACAAATAAGTAGGACTAGGAGAACAATTTCCATGATGATTACAATAATATAAAGAAAAAACACACATACTAGAATACTGATCAATGCAGTGACAAATTATGAATTCTTTTTTAATTTAAATTTATTTATTTATTTTTGGTTGTCAACATTCACTTTTATAAGATTTTGAGTTCTATTTTTTTCCCTCTCCTTCCCCTCCCCAAGACAGCATGCAATCTAATATAGGCTCTACATGTACAATCATATTAAACAAATTACAATGATGTTGACAGTAATAATAACAGCAGCATACATTTCCTAGAACAATAGAGCTAAAAACTGTAGATCTTCTGATGCTAGATTCCTACCTACCCATGTCATTTTATTTTGTCTTCTTATTCTATTTTTAGTGTAGTGTTTATGTTATAACCATTAGCATTATTGTTGTTGTTGTTATGGGATTTATACTTTCATTAATGCTAGGATCTTCCTGGAAGGAACTTCTACTGATTCAGATGCATAACTTCCATAACTTATCCTCTTAGAGTTTCCTAGGACATTGGAAGGTTGGGGGATCTGCCCCCACAGATAGCATGTGTCAGCGGTAAGACCTGATCTTAACTCCTCATGATTCCTTGAGCAGTTCATTGATGCTTCCCATTGATAGTTTTACTACTATTATTGAGAGGCAGTTTCCCATAATGATTAGAGACCAGACTTCTAAGTCAGAAAGGAATGAGTTCAGTTTCTACCTTTACACTCTGGCTGCTAGAATAGCAAGTCACTTAAGATCTCAACATTTAATGTAATAGTCTTAAAACAGGTTTAAGAATAGGTGCTGATCTGCATTAGTAGCTGGAGTTTCCCTACTGGGAGTTACCTATACTAATGAAATCATAAAGGCAGACCAAAAACAAACAAAACAAATATAGGGAGGAGGGTTCTAAGCAAGGAGGGGATGGTTCTATTGGCCTCTGTCTTGATGGTGGGTCTAAAAAGCTGTGTTCCCATACAAAAGGCCCAAAAGGATTCCAATTGAGCAAAAACACCAAATCTAGAAGTGCTCCATTTCCAAGCTGATAGCTAGGACACATATCACTACCCTTGCTGTAACACCAAAAGAAGAAGAGAATGGGGGTGGCTGCAAAGAAACCTAGGTGCTAGAGGAATTATATCCCCCTTCCCCCTTTGTTTCCCCTTCCCACCCTCTATCCCAACCCCTGGGGGCAATTTGTCTTGAAATAATGAAACCCACCCACGGAGTCTGATTCTACATTTCCTTAGGGCACCTCTGTACTTGCAAACAGAATGCTTTAAATAGAGAGACACACGAGGCCACCTGATTAGGACAAAGATATGCTCTAGATTTGGGTGAGGAGAAGTGAGCCTGAGACTGAAATAGACAGAAACTCCCTGCATCTCTATCCCTACCTCTCTGCCTTCCATATTTGGGGAGCTGACAGGGCTCACAGCATTAAGATTCCTCTCAGCGTTTCCAGAAGGAATTATTGAACAAAGCTCTGGGTTTATTTTTAACCTGCTGTTAACATAGAGTTTGCTCGTCACTTTTAGCAGCACACTTATGTTCCTCAATTTGGGGCCAGTTCCCACTTCAGGTGCTGATGAATTTGGGATGGTAGTTATGGGGAGATGCCAAGCAGGGACCTGGGAAGAAGGATGTTTACAAAAAGCCAAATGAACTCTGTGGTTTCTTGCTGAACACATTTGTGACTTGCCAGTGTTTGGTACATGGGAAAGGAATGTGGGAGAAGGGAGTGTGGCCTAACAGGGTATGTTGGTACATGGGAAAGGATGTGGGAGAAGAGAGTGTGGTCTAACAGGGCATGTTGGTAGATGGGATATAATGTGTGAATCCACTACCCGTATTCCTTATACAGTTTCTTCGTCTCTAAAATGAGGCCATTGAACTAAACGACATCAGATCCCTTCCAGGTCCCAATAGATGACCCTACCTATGTAACTTTGGGTCTTCCTGTCTTCTGGGATTCTGATGCCTTCTCTAATGTAGGGGATTGACCAATAAAGTCCAACATGTATGAGTAGGACTAGATAATCCCCAGGTTCTCTCCATGTTCTGATCCAGGAAAAAGAACCACATTCGATGATAATAGAGCTATTGTAAACCCTTGGAGCCAGCTGATAACATGAGATCTTTGTGAGGAATAGCAAATGAAGGGCAAGAGGAAAGGTTGGGGCAAGGAGCTATGGAAGGAATGTTAGGCAAGGAGACATGAAGAAAATGTGAACTCGGGTGCTTTGCACTTTTAAAAGCAATGTCAGGTATGAGATCATACTCTATTCTTACAAAAGTTCTGATGTCTCAATGGGTAAATTTAGAGAAGAGTTAAAGCACTTGGGTAAGGTCATGCAGTTACACGGGAGCAGAGCAAGGATTCCTACCCAGATCTTCTGACTCACTACAGTTCAGTGTTCCTTCTCCTAACGCATACTCCCCAATTGAATAACAAAACCAAGAATTCTCATCACTTTCAAATTTACCAAGTCATTTCTTTATGCCATTCTATGAAGTTGTTTGGGTAAATAACATGCTTCTTGCCTCCTCCCTCCATTTTTTAGGAGAAGAGTCTCATGGTCACTGAGCTAGTAAGTCATCTAAGCCTGTGTTATTCCTCTTTACCATCCTGCCAATTAAACAGATGAGTCCTCAGTCTGGGATCCTATATGAATACAGAGGCTCATGGCACTTGATATGTCTCATCCTGTCAAGTAGGAAGTAGCTCCCACTTTGAGGATTTGACAGTCCTTTCCATTTGCAGAGCCTTTGTCAATAGCCTGATTCCCCAGAAGAGCCCTAGGAAAGGAAGCTAGTTATGTGGTGTTCAGGGACACCCAGGATGCTGGTATGCCTTTCACCAAAGCAAGAAAAGAATATTGCCCCATTACAGAGTTGAAAGTGAGCCTTTTCTTTGAGCAGTGAGAAACATAAGGTTAATGTCAGAGATGCATCAAGCTACAAACCCCCAGAAACACAGTGAGTAAGGAGAGGCCAAGATCTCTCCATTCCTATTCCATGAGTGTAAGACAGATTGAGACAATCTAACAATTATGAATTTTACATTTGTCAGATGCCTCCTTCCCACTAGTCTCTGGCATCCAAATCAAATTCTGAGCTTCCACACACTGAGGAACACAGTTCTGTAGGAGTCAGGAAGAGAGAAAGGCCAGGAAAAGCCAATTGGTCAATACAAGGTCAGGGATGAAACAATGAAATAAGAAACCAAGGCCCAGCTGGGTTTTCAGCAGGTTTGTTTGTTATCATACATGCTGACCAGACTTGATTTCACCAGAATCATCTAGGAATAATCTCAACAGTGTTATAATGGAACACAATTCAGAAGTCTCCTGCATCCTAGTTAGTTTGAATGGTGGTCATTGGTGAAACAAAGAAACCAAGCAAGATGCAATGGTTGCAAACTTTCTTTGTAAAACCAGAGTTATAATAACTAAGATAGGGTGAACTGAGCTCTGATCCAGGGTGACAAATTTAGAGGGCATTCTATTAGCATTTTCAGGCCTTTAGCAGTTTAAGACTAATACCTCATTGGAAGGCTCATTATTTAAAACAGGAAGCCTCTAAATGGCACTCTTTCTTATTATTAATTAATTTTTTTTTTAGTTTGCAACACTCAGTTCCACAAGTTTTTGAGTTCCAAATTTTCTCCCCCTCCTTTTCCCCCCCAAGACAGCAAGTAATCTGATATAGGTTCTACATACACCTTTACATTAAACTTATTTTCTGAAAAATCAAGTTGCAAAGAAAAATTATAACCAATAAAATGAACCATGAGAAAGATGTAACAAAACCAAAAAATTAAATAAAATTAGATAAAATTTTAAAAAGAGAGCAAATAGTTTGCTTCAATCTGAATTCAGATTCCATAATTCTTTATCTGCATATCAATAGCCTTTTCCATCATGAGTCTTTTGGAGCTGCCTTAGAACCTTGCATTGCTGAGAAGAGCCAAGTCTACCAAAGTTAGTCATCACAGGGGCAATGTGTCTGTGGTTGTGCACAATGTTCTCCTGGTTCTGCTCCTTTCACTCATCATCAGATCATATAAGACTCTCCAGGTTCTTATGAAGTCCATCTGCTCCTCATTTCACATAGCACAATAGTATTCCATTATATTCATATACCACAACTTGTTTAGCCATTCCCCAGCTGATGGGCATCCCCTTGATTTCCAATTCTTTGCCACCACAAAAATTGCCACTACAGATTGAGGGGGCAGAGCTAAGATAGTGGCAGGAAAGTAGGGACTTGCGTGAGCTCCCCCCAGGGTCCCTCCGAAAACCTATAAAAATGGCTCTGAACAAATTCTAGAACTGCAGAACCCACAAAATAGCAGAGGGAAGCAGGGATCCAGCCCAGGACAGCCTGGATGGTTGCTGGATGAGGTCTATCGCACAAGGAGAGGAGAGGACTGGAGCCCAGCATGGGTGGCAGCAGGACCAATGAGACCGGGAGCCAGGCAGAACAGGCCCTAGCACCCTGAATCAATGAGCTGTGGAAGGTATCAGACTTCTCAACCCACAAACACCAAAGACAACAGAGAAGGTTAGTAGGAAAAGCTGTGGGGGACAGATTCACCGGTTGGGCCATCGCACCAGGGACAACAGGGGTGGTGCAGTTACAGAAATGCAGCTGCAGTTACTTTTGGCCCCAGGCCCACATGGTGGGAGGAATTAAGTGTCAGATCAGAGCAGGAGTGCAGAGCCTGCTTAAGATTTGCATCAGGTCTGGGTTGGGGATTCTTGGGGAAAGAAGAGTGCTAGTGTGGCAGAGCTGGCTGTAGAGAAATAGCTCTGAAATCAATAGTGCATCCCCTCAAGCTTGGAACAAAGTACTCTTTGCTCTACAAGCAGTCATACCC
>CM053624.1:28906872-28923340 GCA_028646595.1 Phalanger gymnotis | reverse complement strand
CTTCAGATAAAACATAGGCCAATCTTCTCCTTATTCCCCCATATCTAGAGAAATTGATCTCTCATAGAGACTGAAGAGCTGGCTCGGTTCTGTGAAAAGAACACTGCTCTGGAGTCAAAGACCTATGTTTCAATCCCATTTCTTGAAATTGCTATCTATGTGATCTTGAGCCACACATCGACCTTGCTGGGCCTCAGTTTCTTTTTCTCTAAAGTGAAGGGATTGGACTAGAGGGGCTCTCAGGTGACTTTTAGCTCTAAATCTATGATCGTACATTTCTTTGAAAGAATGGCAGCCATGTGGTTTCTGATGTTCCCAAAGTCTCAACTCAGAGCTGACATCTCCCAAACAATGTCAAACCAGAGAAAACAATAATTAATGTTTATAAAGTACTTTAAAGTTTGCAAACTGCTCTATGATATCACAAGGTAGGAACTTTAAGCACAATTCACATTTTATCAATAAGAAGGCTGAGTATTTTGCCCAGAGTCACACAGCTAGAAAATACCCAAGGTGGGACTTGACCTCAGCTCTAAGGCCAGAGTTCTGTGCACTTCATCATGCTGTATAATGATGGAGATGGATCAGAAAGGTAAATAACCCTCTTCATGTGGGAAGGATGACCTATTAAATCATTAGCAAACTATCCACAAGAAGAGGGGCATGATGATTCCACTATCAACCATGTTGGTTGTGATGTGGGACTTCCAACGTAGAACACAGTGTACAGAAGAGGCAGAACATGACTTGCTGCCTGACCACCAATGTCTTCCCTTGACATCAGAGCCCCTTTCCCCCATTCAAAGGAGCAAAGATGAGTCATTAAGGACAAAGAACTATGAGGTACAATGACTCAGGTTTGGAGGAGTCATTCTTTCGTTCACAACTGCCATTCACCTACAGGCTAAGTGGCCATAAGTGATCTGAAAAGTCTTGAGGGAGAATTTTTTTTCTTTTCAAACCACAAATTGAATGCACTTTGGGGAGAAGCATTTTGATAAAAGAAAAAGTCCAGCTTGTTCATTTCCTCCAAGAACTCCCATTCCTTTCTGACAAAGCCAGACTTACACGGAACAGCCAAGGTCCATGAGGCCCACGTAAAGTAGAGCTGAAGTCAGTCTGTTCTGGCAAAAAATAACGGGCTTAGAGAAAACCCCAGACTCTCCTCATAACCTGGAGCACATGAGAAACCAGAAAAGACAAGGACCAATAATCGCAGCTGGACATTTCCAGTTACCCAGGAGGTTTCTAAAAGCTACTTTTCCTTCTCAGAGAAAGGAACACATATATGTACATATATATGTACACACATACCTTCACATAAACACTGGCATGCACTCACACTTTCACACAGTTATAAAAGTACTCTGTACATAGACATTGACATATTCTTGCACACATACATACACACACACACACTCCCACTATCACAACCATATTCATATAAACACATATACAGAAGGGATCAGAGACTTAAAGCTGAAAGGAGTTTCAGTGGCAATCTAGTGCAATCTTTTTATTTTACAGATGAGAAAATCAAGGCTTAAAGAGGGAACTAAAGTGACTTGTTCACTGTCACAGAGGTGGTGAGCGGCGGAGCTGACTGATACCTTATAGATCATCCAGTCCAATCTTTACATTTTCTATATGAAGGAACTGGGCCTAGAAAGGTAATGACTTGCCCAGAGTCATGCAAGTAGTAAGAAGGACAGCTGGAACTTTAGCCCATTAATATGTTGCCCATATGTTCATATGTTATATGGTAATACATATCATATACAACATATGTATATATATACAACATATTATGTATTATATGTGTGTATATTATATGTTTCACATATATGCATATCATGTTGTATATGATATACATATGTGTACATATGTATTGTATACCTAATACACACTATAACATATACTATATATACATACATATACATGCATGCACACACACTTACAAGAGCAAATATACATGCATTATTCCCATGTGTATGCACACTCACACATAGTTCCACTATCTTTTTTTCCCATTGAGGGATTGGGGATGTAATTATACCTGTGACTTAATTAGTACAGGGTAATTGGTATAGGATATAGGCTCCATGGTAAGGAACTACCCTCACCCAATGAAGGTCAGCATCTGCTCTTCAATTTGTTATCTTAGACAATTGTCTGGAGGCAATGAGAAATAAAATGACTCACCAGGGGTCAAGTAGTGAGCACGTCTGAGAACAACTGGAACCTGCGTCCCCCTGACTCCAAGGAAAATGCCCTATCTACTCCCCCACATTGCTTCTTCAGTCCTACCCTCATAGGCCAATGACGAGAAGTCAATTTTTGTAGGTATTTATTAGACTAAATGCAGCACCCTTCACCCCCAATTCCCATCCAGAAATAATGAGCTTTGTTTGCATGAAGAAAGCAATCGATAAGGATGAAGAAGGCACACCACTGACAAATAGTCCAGAAAGTGAAATCCGAAGCAGCTAATTAGGCTATGAGGGGAAGCTGTGCAGCTTCCTTAAGTCATTATTAACCATAAGCAAAAAACTGAGCCAGGCCTCATGGAGCTTTTTCCCAATGTGTTTTGTTGCCCACACGCAACTCTTCAGGTTGCTTATGGTAGAAGAATTGATAATTACCTTGTGTGCTGCCAGGGCCCCAAAAGGAAGCTCCAGCAGCTGCTGTAGACCCACACTACCCTGCAAAATTGATTGCAGAAGAAGTGGAGTTTCAAGGCAGGAAAGAAATCCATTCCCCTACTTCTCAGAGGCATCAAGGGGGGTGGAAAGGGTGTCACTGGAAAATGGTTGCAATTAAGTATAGCGTACTACCCCCTATCACCTCTCTGTAGTAGCTTTTCAACCCATCAGAAGTATAAGGGAAGCAGTGTCAGCCTACACTAATTTTCTAAGCACAAACTCTTTCCCCACCCTGGTCAAGAGGCTTATGTTGTATGAAAGTATCAGGCTTACAAGCCTGAACTGAATTCATTACTTAATCTGATAATCCAAGGTGCCAATTATGCAGGGTCCTGTTTGCTGTCATTGTCATTCTTGACTCATCAGAAGAATGAATTCTAGGGAATGTCCAAGGAGCAGTGGGGGGGGGGTGGAGGCTGGGGGGACCGCACCCCAATTCAGAAAAGCAAATGGTCGTGGGGGAAGACTGATGGATGGAGTATTGAAAGCAAGATCAGGAAACATCTCTTCTGGTCTAGGAAGAAACATCAAATGGTGATTAATAAACGTTCTGGAGTCAGAAGGCCTGGTTTGTAGTTTGGGCCCTGCCATTGTGAGATCTGTGACAAATCCATCCGTCTCTCTGGACCCCAGTGTTTTCATCTGTCAACAAGTAATTCAAGAACTCTCCATGTTCCTTCCAGCTCTGAAGCCATGAACTACCTGGGTTCTTATATGACCTCTCATCTGGAAACTGTAAGTCTTAGACTAAGTGGCCTCTGAGGGGGGCCTTCCAAGTCCAGCTTTATTCATCTGTGACCTGGGTTGGAATCCCACCATTATCACTTACTACATGTCTGACCTTGAGCAAAGAAATTCACCTTTCCAGGACTCAGTTTCCCGCTTTATAAAAGGAGGGGTAAAATTTTTCATCTGTAGTTCTCTGGAATCATGGATGGTCATTGTGTTGATCAGAGCGGTTCTTTGCTGGGCTATTGTTGTTGTAATATAAATTGTTCTCCCAGAGCTGGTAGCCGAAGTACGCAGAATAACATACATTTTTGGATATGGCCAGTGTTGGAATTCATTTTGTTGACTATGCATATTTGTTACAAGGGTTTTGCTTTTCTTTTGGGAGGAGTGGGAAATTATGGAGAGAAAATAGCTGTTATTTGGAAAATGATTTCCAAAGAAAGGCCAAAAAAAGAAAGAAAAAGCTATTTTTTGCATAAAAGCAAAAAAAAAAATGATGGGAGTTGGACTCAGTGATTTCTTATCTCCCTTCAAGACTGAAATCTGTGATCATGTGAACCTCCTTTGAGCCCAGGTAAGGCCTAATTTGGGGCTGCTCCTATATTGAGGGGGCGAGGCTGGCCCCTGCTTGTGAAAGCAAGGTTTAGGAAGAAACATGTGCATTTCAATTACCCATGGCTTCCCTGGCCCAATTAAAACCAAAATGGGAGTTGACTAATAGAATTCCCTTTATAGTCGTCCCTCATTGTTAGAAAGTAACCAGAACTAAAGGAGAACTGTCAGAAACCAAAAATAATGAAAATGCCTCCCTTGTCTCTATATTTTTAACCTGCATTTCTTCATGATTGTCTCCCACACTTTCGGGAGTGATGAAGAAAACTGCAAGCAAAGAGAATGAGGACAGTTGGGCTTCCCCAGATTTCATAACTTCGAATTTTACAGCCCCAATGGATGAAGTGAAATCTCTCCAGGGAAACACCCACACAGATTAGCAGCCTTTGTAGCAAGGAATACAGAGACATCTGGTAACATCACAAGGGCCCCCTTCCCAGTTTTGCCTTTGAATGGAGCCTCGGCAGACACCAAGAGAAGCCCAGGCTCTCAGAGCCCTTTCAAACACAACCAATGAGCCTCCTGGCTGCTGTGCTGTGCTCTCGTTGTTAACAGGTTGGTTTGGCTCCATCCCTGAAGGTTGGGCCACTTTCTGGCCACATCAAAATTCTTCTGAAGGTCTCCAAAGGGAGATGCAGCTCCCTTCTTTCTGCTGCGGCATTGATATTCATTCTAATCTTCCTTGATCCTCTGCCCTCCCCACTTAGGCCTTCGACATAGGAGAGGTTCAACTAAGCCCATAGCTATAGTGTCTTCAGCTTATTAGTGAGAGCGAGGGGATAGACTACTAAAACATTACAATATTTTAAGCTCATTATTTTCATGAAGCAAATTGTCATTAGTTGAAGCCTCTGGATCCTCCTTTCATTACAGATTTCCCTTCAATACATTCTATGTGGACCCTTGGCTTTAAATTGGGCCTTTCTGAACTCAGACCATGTTCTCCTACCAGGGATCCCTTATTCAGCTCTGTGAAGTTTAGACCTTGGGTTCTACCTTAGAAACTGCATCTTTGATTAACGGAAAGAAGCATAGTATTTGGACCATCGGCCACCTCCATTTCAACAACAAATCTTTGTTAACAGCCTACTATCTGCCAGGCACTTATATACAAGTACATTATAGCAATCTTATTCTTAAAACAATCTTACTCAAAATGCAAATCACAATGGCATGGGAGGGGCAATAAAGCTTGTGGACTCTTACCCATTAATGTTCCCTCTGCACCTTCATCTTCTCTCCTCAATGGAGAGGGATCAGAGACCAAACCAATGATTCAGATCTTATCAAGGATTTCTCCTTATTATGGTTTGCCTTTTAGGAAATGAAATCCCCACATAGTTACCTGGAGTTACCTAGCAGTAGCAATGTGTGGGAAAGAGACCCATATCCCTTAAATCAAGTCTTTACAAATGAAGTAATTGGGGGGGGGGGGAGAAGACAACATGGCACTTTTGCAGCTCCCTTAACAATGCCTTAAATTTTTCAGTGACATTTTCTTCCAAGCACAGGTATCACAGAACCAATTAAGTAATTAAGATTGGAACCACCAAACTTAAGTGGGGCTGAGTGCCTAGTGAAAAAGTAGTAGTATTCTTAACCAAAGAAAGATGAAATGCAGCAAGGAAGCTGGGTAGTCTTAGAGTCAAGATGTCTGGGTTCAGATCTCAGCAGTAACATTTGTTAGTTTTATAAGGTTACTCGTGGATAAAATTAGAATAATAATATTTATGTTACCTAGTTCACAAGGATGAGGTTTTAGTGAATTATAAAGCACTAGTTAGATGTAAGTTGTTGATTATAAGTTCCTCCACTCAATGGCAATCTCCTTAAAGGCAAGGGCTGTCTTTTGCCTCATTTTATATTTTCCATGCTTAGCACAGTGCCTGGCACACACTCATCACTTAATAATTGTTTATTTATAGATCGATTGAGAATTTCATCGCCATTACCATCCCCAGCAATCTCCAGACTAAAAGATTGTGAGGTATGTTTACATATATTATCTCATCTGATCTTCAAAATAATCTTATGAAGTGGGCACACTTGGGCTTCATCTTTTGTTTTTGGAACAGGAAATTTAGACTTAAGATTTTAAGTGACTTGGTGATTATCACAGGGCTAATAAATGTCAGAGGCAGAATTCAAATGCAACTCTTCCTGACTCCAAGTTCAAATCACACTGACTCTCACAGAGTGTATAATCTAGGAGGGATATACAACACATATACAAACAAAATTAGTGCAAAATAATAAAACATAAGTGTATAGAATGGGTAGAAATGGAGTGTGACGTGCAAACTGAGTGATGAAAGGTGTACCAGGAAGTTCCTTGATGTGAGATGGTGTCCTGCTGAGTTTCCAGAGGGCCTATTTTTCCTACTGCAGTCAATGTTACCTTCTTCCCCACATGGGACTTTTTTATTATCTCTCTAGTTATGTGATGAAGAAACTGAGGTCAGCAATGGTGGTGAGTATGTGACCTTCACTTCTAACCTGTGTACTAAAACCAGTTTCACCTGGGATCAAAGGAGGAGGGAAGAAGCCAGAAGAAGCCAGTTCAAATGCCAAAAGATCAGAATAGCTTCTCTTTAGACTAGCATAGGTTCCCAAATTGGGCAATACAGCCCCATGGGTGGGGATAGGGAACTGGAATGATCCATGATGGGTGGTAGTAGTCTTGGGGGCAATTTGGAGGGCACTTAATAAAAATAAGAGAATGGTAGAATCATAAGGAAAGATATTTTTTTTAAAAAAACCATACATACATGTTTCCTTTATTGTGTAACAAGAGTTAAAGTCACCATTGCTGACCTCAGTTTCTTCATCACGTGCATAGTCTTAAAATAAATTACAGCTTTGAAGAAAATATACTTCTGGGGGGGGGGGTTGCTGTGTAATGTTGTTTTGTTTTTGCTTTTTTGAAAAGGGATATTTGGGAACCTCTGCTTTAGAATCAGAAGGATACTAAGAGTTGATCTAGTCCAAACTCCTCATTTTGCAAATGATGAAACTAACTCATGGAAATGAAGTAACTTGCCTGAGACCCCAAGAGTAGGAAATAACAGAGCTAGGATTCAAACCCAAGTCTTGTGATATTTTTTTTTTCACTCCACTTCACAGAATGTTAAAGTTGCATATATTCCACACCTGTACCTTAGGGAGGAAATTAACAGAGGGTAATAACTTCAATCGCACTCAACAGAACCATCTGTATTTTAAGGAAAGGCACCAAATCTCTCATCACTCCTATAGTACCTGATTTGGAAGGCAGACAATTAAAATATCTAATTAATACCTGCTGACTGATTGATTGCCCAGTTGGTTTCAAGATGAGAGAAAAAAAAACATAATGACATCTTTTTCAGCCACCAGTTCTCTTCTCCAAAGTATGTTTTTAAATACATAAAATAAAATCCATGAGATTACAAAGAAAATGGATTAGACTGAAATAGTTATTCACTTTTTGAGTTCTCAGACCCCAAATTAAGAGCACTTGATCTAGCCAACCTCAACTTGAATAAATAAAAACACAGCATACCCACCAGATGGCCATCCAGTCTGTGCTCAAGTGAGGAAAAGTCACCCAAAAAAGCAAATTCAATCCAATATAATGAAAAATTTCCAAGTTATTAGAACTGTCTACAAGCATAATTGTTTTCCTCAGCAGTTGCTGAGATTTTCATCACTGTAAGTTTTCAAACAAGGGCTAGTTGTCTACCATGGGGCACCATAAAAGAGGTTACTGCTCTGCTTGTTGGACTAGGCAACGGCATACATTTCTCCCATCTCTGAGCTTCTCTGATTCTAAATTCCTTGAAGGCATGGAAACATGTTTCTACCTGATGTCCCTTCTTCAAAATGTTATATTTAAAAGGACAGGACAGATAGACTTAAAGAAAGCAGGAGGGTCCAAAAGAAATTGGAGATTTTGACACAAATGCCTTGAATTATGCCAACTTAAATTATGTGTGTGTGTTTGTATATGTGTGTGTGGCTACAGATTCCAAATCAGTGGTTCAGAAAAGGAGAAGACTAAGTCTCATTAATTTGTATCCTTTTCAAATGAACTGTGTCTTGTACTTCTGCAATTAATTTTTTGAATCTAGAGGTAGGATTTTATATTTATCCCAACTAAAACCCTTACTAAGACATTTTATTTCATTTGAGTTAATTTTTCATGGGTAATTTTATTTGGAGGGGAGAGCCTTAAAGGTGGAGAGAAATTTAGCATGTCAACTACAAGACAATCTGGGATTGGGAAGCCGGGCACTTGGGTTCTAGTCCCAGGTTTGCATGCCACCTTGAAAGAAACAAAAAGATGTCCTAACCTCTTTATAGCTCATATTCCCCTTTTGTAGAGCATCCCTACCTATAAAATGAATAAAAACAACTGCCCTTCCTAACTCAGATTAAAAAATAAAATAAAATGAGATAACTGTGTATATCTTTGGGTTACCTAGTACAAGATTGTCTTATATGAAACTGCCTCATAGAAAGGATCCCTTGGGTCCTTAAGGCCTCTTGGACAGGATTCAACCTGACTATTCCTTGGATAGAAATAAACTCTACAACAAATAACATTGCAGGGAAATTCCAGTGTATATGGAACAATGTTTTGAACAATAAAAATGCTTCGTGATCACAGGGGGTTATTGTTATTGCTACTGTTATAATTGTTAGCATGCTTATAATTCCTAGCGCTGCTGTATTATAGTCTCTTTGCAAGGTGATCTGGGAATAATAGAAATAGTAGTTAACACATCAAAATCACAAAGGGTTTGGGAGCCAATAAAAATACAGTAATGCATCACACAGAGCCTTTGGGGCAGAGCAGTTTATCTGGCTTTTTTACAAGATGGTTTGGCCCATTCTCAAAAGATAGCTGCTTATCAGTCTCCATTGATATTCAGGGTCCCCTAACCAGAGTCAGAATATTTTTTCCCATGTATCTAATTGTACTCAACTCTGCACAGTACAATTTAATCCTTTTCTCCTCTTGTCTTGTCCTCACCAGAGTTGGAGGCAGTCAGATCAGTTGAACCACATTTCCAGGGCTGCTCCAAAAATAGACTCCAAGACACTTCTTGCCTCTCGGTTTACCCACTTGAAAACTTGAGGCATAATGGTTCAATTGAATCAGTGATGCTCAATAAGGGGTAGTGAAAAGTGAGGGTATGGCAGCCAGGAGACCTGGGTTCAAATTCTATCTTTAACTTAACTCTGGGACCATGGAGAAGGTAATTCGTAGGTTCATAGGAAATTATAATCGAGAGCCTGAGGCACCTCAGAATCCATCTAGTCCAGCTCCCTCATTTTACACATGAGAAAAATGGAGCCCAGAGACATTAAATGACTTACCCAGGGTCACATGGATAATAAGAATCAGAACAACTCATAGAAATGTGAGTTGTTACCTGGGACATGCTTTAAAGTTGTCAGAGAAGTGAGATACATTTGTGCCATCAACCCTTGAACCTATCTTTTATCCTGCCTACCAAGCCAGAAGGTTACAGTCTAAATTCTCCTGGACACTGATCAACTACTATGAGGCCTAATTTAACAATAGTTGAGGAGAAAACTCAAAGAAAATGAAGCTGTCTCTGACTGTGTGTCTTAAGGCAATTGCCTACAGATAGCAAGACTACAACATTTCCAAATGAGATGCCCTGGGAAAGATTCCTTGGTGGAATGTAATGCAGTCAGTTCAGGAAGGAAAAAAAAGTTGTTGTCTGAGAGATTTGTCTCTTCAGTCTGTTGGGGAAATAACATTAGCAATGGAGATGGGCTTGACAAAGCTGGGGAAGGCTGCAGATAACAAATCAAGATAAATAAAGCATGCCAGGCAAGCAGGCTGAGCATCACAACCAAATCCCCCATGGTCATCAAGGATTCTTCTAGAGCATCCAAGAGAAAGAACCACCCCCAAAGTAGAAGCTGAGTACAAGAGGGGCATCTGACATGTTAAAGATGTAGAATTGAAGGAAACAGACAGGTGTGGTGGGTCAGAGACTGGAGCATCAAATCAGGTAGGAGAAAGTGGGCAAGATCCAGAGAGAGGCTGGAGACTAATGGTAGGAATGGGGCAAAGGAATATGAAAGTGAAAAAGGTGTGATTCTTCACCCCCTGCAAACGCTGTTATTCCCCAAACCACCAGCCTAGGCACCACTCTGACTTTAATCAACTGCAGGAGCTCCATTTGAGACATACCACTGGCAGAGACAACTTCATGCCCAAATTATAATTATAGCCTTGGGACTGATTAAGCATAAAAGCTTCTTCCTTCTTGGTCCTCCTGTTCTATAGCTGGCAAATTCCTAAAGCCTAATGCTCTAATCCCTATGATTTAGAACTCTTGACTACTTTTTTCCCTGTTACCTCTTCCAACATTCTCAGCCCAGGAAAGAAGCATTTACGAAGGGCTTACTGAATCCCATTCACTGTGCTAAGTGTTTTCGGATACAAATACAAGCTCAATCAACCAAAAATAATTTATTAAATGACTACTGTGTGCCCATCAATGTGCTGAGAATGATCCAGCTCAGTATTGGTCCAGTATCTATCTTCTTGAATTCTCCCCTTCTGCTGAGAATGAATGAATAAATGGATAAATAAATGAATGGATGGATGGATGAAAAAGACATTTGTGAGAAATTTACTGCATTCTAAGCTCTGTGCCTGCTGGAATCTCTGGAGAGCTTCCTAAGGCTGGAGAGTAGTAGCATTAAAGAGGATCGGAGATGGGGTTTGGAGCCATGAACTCTGGAAAACTGTCTCAGATTTTATGGAAGGAACTTACATTCGAAGTCTGTGGTCATAGCTTTTGGAACGCTGTTGGCGGGGGAGAAGTGGCTGCTATTGGTGTCATAGCCCAGCTCTTGCTCCTGGCTGGAAAGTAAATGTCCTAATGAGACCGACAGAGGAAAAGATCCCAGAGAATCTGAACAAGCTGGTAAAGACTTTGCCGTTTCCTGGAATTATGCAAAATGTACCATAGCTCAGTTCTTGCTGGGAAGGCTTTTGTCCCATTCACCAAGAGTGACTGAAACTGGTTCATGCCCCAGACTTGGAAATCTACATGCTACTCACAATGTGATTCATCATTTGGGTAACACACTAATACCCTAGAGGGGACAGCCCTAGAAATTGAGGATGCTGTCTTCCCAGAAAGGGATTTGAGACTCAAGGTAGGGTGGAATGGTATTGTCTTCAATTATTTTAAGGGCTGCTGTTGGAAGAGGGATTAGGTCTAACCTCTTCAGCCTCTGAGGGCAAAACCAAGATCAACAGGTGAAAGCTTTGATGCTGTCATTGTGAGCTTAAAGTAAGGGAAAAAAAATATTTTAACAACTAAAGTGTTCCAAATATGAAATGGGCTCAATTGAGTAGTGGTTGAGTTTTCCCCCCATGTAAATTTTCAAGCAAGGATAGATGACTATGACAGTGGGTATTCCTCTCACATATGGACTGGATTGCATGATTGCTGAGGTTCTTTTAGGTCCTCAGATTTTAAGATTCTATGAAACCAAGTCATTTTTAACAAACTTCTCCTTGCCTGAACTATCTTCTTCTCTTCTGGCAATTTCTTGGTACTCATAAAGACTGAAGACATTTTATCCCTCACCACCCTATCAAATTTTGGCTTTTGTCTCTCACCCCTGATCCCCTGCCAAGACATAGGAGTAGAACAAGAGCTGGTATGTTTCATAATACTTTCATTGCCACTTCCATAAAGTCCGTGTATCACCATCACTCATTATATCCTTGGGATCACTTTCACCCTCTAGGTTAGTAAATCTCATCTAAAAAGAAACTGAAGTTCACTTTCTCAGAAGATCAGTGTGTCTTTCTCACCTGCCACTCCTTTCAAGAGATTTGAAATGAGCAAGGAGTGTTATAAACAGGACATAGGGGCTGCCCCAATGACAGGCTTACCCTCCAGGGCAGAGGGTAAGATCGACAGGAGCATTTGTGATGAGAGCCCAACATTGTATATATCAAAGGAGCCTGTGTAAATAATGGAACAGATGGGGTGCAAGGTGGTATGGGGATCTACTGGATCCAGACTATACTCTTAAAACAAGTGGTATACATTCTGTGCAACAGACAAATGGAAGAGCAGAGTTGGAAGCAATTGCCAAAGAGATTAAGTGAGCCAAGGTCCAAAACATGTAGAAACTTGTGTGCACAAGTAACCAACTTGTCACCAAGGACATAAAGATGAAAAATTGTAAGGAAAATGACGGAAAAACAGGTCAAAATAAGGATACTGTCCACAGAGACCAATTCACTAAGATGGATAACATGATTTGGGACATGAGTTTGAGTTGAGGCATTTTCCAGCTCATTTCAAGTGTGAAGACAAGACACCAGTTCAAAGACTAGCCAGAAAAGAAACTGGATTGAGAATCAGTTCTCAGTGAGAAGATTCAATCAATATTTGTAGATGTTGAATTTACCTTAAAGCAGGGCTGTCCAACCTTAGTTTATCTTAGGGCAGCATTAAAATAAAATAGGGCTGCACCCACAATAAAAAATACAGTACACTAATAGAAAGTGGGGGAACACGCATGATCGGTATGACAAGAGAAGGCGCGAAGCACAAAAGCAAACACAAAACAACAAAGCAACAACGTAACAGTATAAAGGTAGGTTCATACTGACTGGTCTGCATCTTATAGACTGAACACATACCACAGATCGATTGAAAATTCCATGCCATAGGTTCCATCCAAAATACTGCTTAAAAAACACCAAAGAAAATTAATATCAAAGAGATTATTTATTAATGATGGGATTAAAAAATCTAATACTCATTCCACGCAAATTATTATTTTATTTTTTCACTTGTGAAAATTAAAATCCACATCCAGGCCACATAAAATCACACTGTGGGCTGCTTGCTTCTCATAGGTCATATTTTGGACAGTCCTGCCTTAAAGTATTATTTTAACCTCACAGTACAATCTCTAAAGCATTTTCTCTTATACTTTTCTCCCCTTAATATAGAACTATATTCCATGGCTAATTTTGCCATTTTTCTCTTTCATTTTTTATGTTTTTTCTAGGTATTTCCATGGGCCAATGTTTAATTTTGTTTTAAATAATACAAACAAAAAAAAGTATAAATACTATTAGCATCTTAAGAATTGTTCATACTTACTAATAAGAAAAAGGCAGATATCACCTTATCTGGTCAAATCCAACTAAATTCTATCTTGCGCAATTCTTGCCCTACACCACCTAGAAGCCATCTAGACTGTTTGACTGCTCATGTGGCTTAGATTAATGGGTCACTAAATCTTCTTTTGGGTAAGATAGAGGGCTGACCAAGCCTTATGACCTTCCCTGCTTGTATGGCCTATAGCTCTCCAACAATGTTATCCGACCAACCGACAATCTAAGGATGTCTGCACGAGCCTTGCCATTTTCCTCACCATGGGCACCCTGAGATCTTCAAAGTCTTTCCCTTTGCCCATCAGCTGAACTTTATTTTTTTTTGTATTGTTTTCCTCCAATTAAAATATGAACGTGAGGATTGTCTTCTTTTTTTAACTGTTATTCCTACTACTAGACATAGTACCTCACACATAATTACACACCCAATAAATGCTTTTTCATTTAAAAAAAATGATCTTTTTAAAAGGTAGTAGATAGACTCCTAGACCTGGAATCAGGAAAATCTGAGTTTAAATGTGACCTTAAGAACTTCTGGAAGCAAAGATGACAAAGTAAGCAGTAAATCACCATAACTGTCCCATATTCACCTCCAAACAACCATAAAATAGTGCTCCCCAAACAAATCCTGGAACAGCAGAATGAACAAAAAGATGGAGGTAAAATACTCTTTTAAGCCGAGAAATTTGAAAGATCATCTGGAAAGGTCTGTCTCACTCAGGTAAAGAGAGAGCACAATCCAAAACAGGAAGTATCCCAGCAAGCCAGCAGCAAGACTCACCTCAGCAAACCAATTGGAGATCCTGAGCCTTAGTGCAGTGGAGTAGGCAAATGCCAATACCAAGACCCCAACAGTAACACCAGCCATTCCCTATCCCACCCCTCAGTATAGCACCAGGCAAACAGCTAGAGCTTGCACCCTCTGGCACAAGAAGCCTGAGACAGTGCCCCTTCTACCCCAGGGACAGAGTTCAATTTTAAAAGAAAGGAAAAAGGCCAAAAACATGAACAAAATGTAATCCACTCCTAGAAAGTGATTACAGTGACAAAGAAGATCAACATGCAAACTCAGAAGAGGACAACAATGTCAAAGCATCTATAAGCAAAACCCCAAAGAAAAATTGGAAGTGGTTTCAAACCAAGAAAGGACTCATGGAAGATCTCAAAAAGGAGCTTAAAAATAATATAAGAGGGTTTCAGAGCCAAGATGGTGTCTGGAAAGCAGAGACTTGCTTAAGCTCTCCCCCAAATCCCTACAAACATCTGTAAAAAATGGCTCTGAACAAATTCTAGAGCTGTGGAACACATGTAATAGCAGAGGGGAGCAGGTATCCAGCCCAGGACAGCCTGGATGGTCACTAGGAAGGGTCTATAGCAGGGTGCTGGGAGCAGAGAGAAGCCCAGCTTGGGCCGCGCCAGGACCAACCAGACTGGGAATAGGGCAGAGCAGGCCTGAGGGTCATGAATCACTGAGCTGCGGAAGTTAACAGACTTCTCAACCCACAAACCCCAAAGACCACAGAGTAGGTTAGTGAGAAAACTGCTAGATAGCTGTGAGAGCAGTCCAGCCCTAGCCCCAGGGGCAGCAGAGGTGATGCTGCTGCAGTGGCAGCAGCATTGAGCTCCTGCAGCTGCTTCCAGAGCTCCATCTGTGGCTACTTCTGGTGTCCCTGGCCCACACAGTGGGAGGAATCAAGCAGTGGATCAGAGCAGAAGTGCAAGGAGTGCTTTGCTGATTCAGAGGTAGGTTGTCTTGCTTTGTCCTGCTTGGGTCTGGGTCTTGGTCCTGGTTGGCAGTTCTTGGGGGAGGAGGAGTGTTGCTGTGGCAGAGCTTGCAGTGATGTTGTAGTAGAAGTAGCTCTGAAAACAGCAGTGAAGCCCCTAAAGGTTGGAACAAAGCACTCTCTACTCTACAAGCAGTCATATCCTGATGAAAAGCTCAAGGGTTAAGTAGTTGACTGGGAACATGACCAGGAAGTCAAAAAGGGCACAGACTATTGAAACTTTTTTTTGGTGACAAAGAAGATCAAAATATACAGCTAGAAGAAGGCAACAAAGTCAAAGAGCCTACAACAAAAGCTTCCAAGAGAAATATGAATTGGTCTCACACCATGGAAAATCTCAAAAAGGATTTGGAAAAGAAAGTTAGAGAAGTAGAGGAAAAACTAGGAAGAGAAATGAGAGTGATGCAAGAAAATCATGAAAAACAAGTCAATGACTTGCTAAAGGAGACCCAAAAAAATACTGAAGAAAATAACACCATTAAAAAATAGACAAATCTGGGAAGCGGGGGGGTGGGGGGTGGAGCAGAACCAAGACGGCAGCTGGAAAGCAGGCACTTGTATGAGCTCCCCCCCCAGGTCCCGCCAAAACCTATAAAAATGGCTCTGAACAAATTCTAGAGCTGCAGACCCCACAGAATAGCAGAGGAAAGCAGGACACTAGCCCAGGACAGCCTGGATGCTTGCTGGGTAAGGTCTATCCCATGGAGCTGGGAGCGGATCTGAGCAGAGCCCTGCGTGGGCTGTACCTGGACCAGCCAGACTGTGAGCTGGGAAGAACAGGCCCTAGCACCCTGAATCAGTGATCTGTGACAGTTACCAGACTTCTCAACCCACAAACACCAAAGACAACAGAGAAGGTTAGTGGGAAAAGCTGCGGGGACAGAGTGAAAGGAGTTCGTGGTTCAGCCACCTCCCTAGGCACAGCAGAGGTGGTGCAGCTCTGAGGACAGAACTACAGCTGCAGTTGATTCTGGCCCCAGGCCCACCTGGTGGGAGGAATTAAGTGGCAGATCACAGCGGGAGTGCAGAGTCTGCTCAGATCTGACTCACAGTCCGGGTTGGTGGTTCTTGGGGGAGGAGGAGCACTTGTGTGGCACAGCTTGTTTGTAGAAATAGTTCTAAAAACGACAGCACAACCCCTCAAGCTTGAGACAAAGTACTCTCTACTCTACAAGCAGTCATGCCACAGTGAAAAACTCAAGGGTCAAGAAGTTGGCTGGGAACATGGCCAGGCAGAGAAAATGGACTCAGATTCAGACTAAGACTTTGGAGTCTTTCTTTGATGACAGAGAAGACCAAAACATACAGCCAGAAGAAGTCAACAAAGTCAAAGAGCCTACATCAAAAGTCTCCAAGTAAAACATGAACTGGTCTCAGGCCATAGAAGAGCTCACAAAGGATTTGGAAAAGCAAGTTAGAGAAGTAGAGGAAAAATTGGGAAGAGAAATGAGAGTGATGTG
>CM053624.1:28884188-28906372 GCA_028646595.1 Phalanger gymnotis | reverse complement strand
TTTTTTTCAGTATGACTTAAATGAGATGATTTCTGAGTCTCCAGACAATCTCAGATTATGTGACTTGGATTCTCATATTCAAAGACAGAAAATCTATAACACAGACTTAGGACCCATGAGTTATCTATGGTTACATGAAGCTACAAGTAAAGATCAGTTTTATTTTTTCTCTAACAAGCCACTACATATTTATGACTGATGCTTGATTTATCGTTACATCAGTAAGCTGCATTAAGTGTTGACATATGCCTAACATTACCTTTGTTAACTTGTACAACTGAGCCAATCCATCTCAGTCAATTCAAGAAATATTTACTGGAATCACTGGCTAGGTACACGGTACTAAGTAAACACTGGTCACTGGATATAGGGTGTAGAGCTAAGAAGGTACCCTAGAGAACACTAGTCCAAATCTATAATTTTATAGAGGCTCAGAAAAAGATGAGATATTTGTCCATGCAGGAAGACAGTGACACAACTCTGATTTTGATTCGGGTCCACTGAAAATCAATCCAGTGCTACACTCTTTCCAAGACAATCTTTATAAAAGTGACCCCCCAAAATTTCCCCAGAGAATTATTCCTAGTATCATAGGTTTAGAGATGGATGAGACCTTGGATGCCATTGATTCTAATTCCATCATTTTACATATGAGGAATCTGAGGTTCAGAAAGATTATGATTTCCCCAGTTTCACATAGCTAGTATATGTTGCAGAATTTGAGCACAAGTATTCTTTTCTCTAAGTCTGTTGCTTATGCCAGTCTACTTCTCATTCCTGTCACTAATAGTACATAAATTTTGCCCTACCCTTCCTTGGGGGTCCCATCTTCCAAATTGATAATTTTCCAACCCAAAAAACATGGAACACTGCTTGTTTATCCATGAGAATAGTCTAGACCACATTAGAACATTAGGATACCAGAACAGGAAATGGCCAAAGTTCTCCCCAGCTAGTATTCTGTCTATGACTTGCTTAGATGAAACCATTATCACATCTGTGTGAGTATTCTTCTGCTGCAAATTGCAACCCATAAATCTGACACACCATTCTATACTATGAGATTCTCATGCAAATCTTTCTGTAAATCTGAAGGTCTAGAAGATTCTTCTTTATTTCTGACTGATAGGATATCCAAGAAAATTCTTAAGCTAATCAACTATACCATTAAATCATGGTATAAGAGGTGGGTTTTAAAACAATAGCCCAGATAAGTGATGGTATACCCCTCAACTGGGAGAGCTATAATATATGTTCATGAAATGCTCTGTCGAAAAGACATTAGACTCATTCTGCTTGACTTTGTATCACAGACCTAGACATAGTTGGAATTAATGTAAATATGGAAATTAAAAAGTACCAACAACACAGTAAACAAGAAATTATTGAGCACCCACTGTATGCCAGGAACTATGCTGAGTGGTGGAAATAAGGCATTGAGCAAAACCAAGTCCCAGATCTCAAGGAGTCCACAATCTAATGGGGCAAACAATAGGAAAGGGAGAAAAGAGGGAATAAGCATTTATTTAAAAGCCTATATGCCAGACATTGTACTAAGCATCTTACAAATATGATCCCATTTGATTCTCACAACTCTGCGAGAAATGAGGAAACTGAGTCAGACAGAGATATTAAGAACTTGGCCAAGGTAACATAATTGCCAAATGTTGGAGGCAGGATTTAAATCCAGGTCTCCCCATCTCCAGGACCATTGCTTCATCTCTAGAAATCTCCAAATGAAGGATGGATTCCCATTTTTGAAGATGTTTCAGAGAGGACTCTTGTTTACATATTGTTCACCCTAGTTGCCTCTAAATTCTTTCCAATTTTTAAACTGTGACTCTGTACCATGACTGGCTCTAATAGCACATTTTTTTTTTGCTTGACAGCTCCTGGAAGCATGGAAGTCAAAGAATTCTGTTCATTTATTAATGCCAAGCGGCAAAGTCACTGGCTCATGTCCTCCTTGACTAGATGCTGTCACGATCCCTTCATCACCACCATCACTCCCATTTTGCTTTTCTTGATGATTCTTTAGAAATCAAGGGGATTCTCTAAGGCTTGAAACATGCTGTGTAGATGTTCACATTGCCTACAGCAACCTTTGGGGACATCTTGCTTTTTGTCTATTCTTAATTTTGTCAAAATACACTGTGAGACCCCCCAGATTACAGCGAGTGTTCACTTCAAGTGACTCAAAAATAGAAATAAAATAATAATGCTTTTGAACATTTCCTATGGCTTCACCAACTCCAGGGGATGAATTCCATGGTGAATGAGTAAAAGCACATTTGGAAAAACAATGCCAGGCATAGAAAGCACTTATTGGACATCTCAGAGTGTCAGCCTCCACATATCCCTGACAAGAAGGGAAGCCTGGAACCCAAATTCAATCACCTAAAAGTGTCCCCCAAACCATCATCCAAGTTTTCCTCTGTTTTTAATGAAAGATAGAGACAAGTAATGTCGATGCCTCAAGGTGGAAAAGCCCCATTCAGATGGGCACTGAACACGGGAGATAAAGTTTTTAATTTATAGGAGGAACTATTTCTTGCCCAATGAGTTGAAAAATTGGGCCCCAGTGGGGAACAGCGGCCTTTGATAATTATATTGTAATTGTTCATTACTTTATTTTTAACCTGTGGGAATAACCTTCCAGAGTCATTGAGCCCAGATCTTTAAATTGAATCTTTAATAGAAAATCATTGTTAGGTTCTCCTGGAGAGGAGGGCCAGTAGAGTCAATCAACATGCTAACAGGGGCAAGAGACTACCTGCTGGACAACGTTCAATACCAAGATGACTCATTTTACATACTAGATTGCTCCTGAAAAGGAATATTCAAAGGTTTACTTAAATATTTCAAGGTTGAAAATCAATTTTTGAAAAAAACCTGAATCTTATTTTAAACGTATGACTGGATAGTGTTGTAGAAAGAAAGCCTATGGGGAAGTCCTTCCCCCCTGAAAGAAATTGGATCAGCTCCCCTGATCCCTATGTTTATCAGTTTGATTGAATATGGGTTTTCATATTAAAGTTTGCTTAAGGTATGACATACTTTGCCTGGCTCTATCCACCAGAACACTTGAAGGGGGGATGGCAGAGGCCCAGATAGGAGAGGTAATAACTATGTGTAAAGACAATCACAAATCCTGAGCATGAAGATGAAGCTTGTCACTCTAACATCCTGGTCCTTTGGTGACTGATGCTTCTGACTTCTTGGCTGCTCTATCCTTTGGCTTTCTTCCTAGGATTACCCTCATTATGATATCCCACATTAAGCTATTGCTTCCACCAAAATAGATATTTTTGTATGACAGCTTCTAGGATGGCATCTCCACTACTAGAATTGTAGAGATGCCTCTCAGATGCTTGGCTCTGACTTCATCCCTCTCCCCATCAGCTAAAACATGCTTTTGTACTCTCCTAGCCATCACTGAGAGATTGAACAAATATAATATCTCCACAGCACTTAGCATGGTCCCTGCCATATGGTAGACTCTATATAAATACTTATTCCTTTCTCTTCCCTCCCCTGAGATAGAAGGATGTGGCCTCACCTAGGCTCTTTGACTATATTCTGTCCCTGCTCCTCTCTATACTGTTATTGAGCAGAGAGCTATAGACCCAAGGGTGAGATGAAATACAATCTAGGGAAATAATCAAGAGTTTTAGCTTTTGAATCCATAACTGGAATCCATACATCATAAAATCTTTAATAAAACTTCTCATGTGCAACCAATGCTGGAATGAGAATTAGAGATATCACAAGTATGAAAAAAGTACCTTCCCTAAATACATTCTTGGGTAGCTGTGAATTGGACCAAACTTTCTGGATATCAACCCAAAATTATGCAAGAAATGTAGTTAAACAATTTATATCCCATAATCCTTCCTTTTGATATGAACTCCAAACCTGAAAAGGTGAAACAAAGGGACAATGCTTTCATAGCAGTAATTTTTATAGCAAAGATAAATATTTTCATGGATTTTGTTGTGGTAGGGCCTAGGACAAAGTCAGTGCTCATGAATCTTGGTATGGCTATTAAGAAATTGTTACTGCTGTACTGGGTGTTTCTGTTTCATTGCTTATCTTTCTTAACATAGCAGATTCAGGGAGAGCAGAAAAATATTTCCAAAAATTTCTGTGATAAAATAGAAAAATAAATGGCATAAATAAATTTTAATGATAGAAATGATTTCTTAAGTGTTTGAGAATGAGACACCTCTACATGTGACCGAGAGAAATGTGATGTTAACCTGGGGATTATGCATTGAGAATACGGAAGAGAATATTTGGCTGGCCAAAGCTTCTCCAGAAGGCAATAGAGACTTTCCATGGTGAGGCTGAGTGACCCTGGGCTTTTTATACCTCTTTCAGGTAGAGAAGTAGCAGTAATGACCTGAACAGGGAAATATGGTCAATAATACGGCCATGAAGGAAGAAGAAGCACAGTTTGGTACAGGGGAGAAATTCAGTGTCTAGTATTCAAGGCATCTAGGTATATGTAGGAAATAATAGGGACATTGAGAATTTGATCAGATGACAACCTCCCTAAGTCTTAGTTTCCCATTATGTCATGTAAGGGAGATTACTAGCTGAAGTTCAAATCCTTTTGCATTTCTACCCAAAGATCTAATATAAAGGCAAGGACTGCATTCTCAGGCTCCTGAGACATGATAAGACATTGGACAATCTATACAGCTCCCATAAATAGATGATTCTTCCAATTACTCACATTTCCATTCAACAGATTTTATAGATGAACCTCTCATATTCCTTAAAGGGAAATATCTTTCTCATTTGGAAGACTAAGGATGTGAAGGCTGAAACTTGTAAATGGTCCTAGCTGTGCTGTGGGGATGAGGATGTTGCCAAAATCAGTGCCTTTTGTCTTTTGTACTTAGCACAGCTCAGAGAAGTATCAGCCTGGAGGAGGACTGGAGAGAGATAGAAGATGTGTGGCCTACTTTAGTCCAAAACAGGAAGACCTGAGTTCAGATTCTGTCATTGCTTTAAGACCTCACATACTAGGCAACCACTGTTGGACAACTTTAATTATTAGGAGGCTTTTTGTTGGTTCGTTTGTTTTATATCCAGCCTGAATCTGCTTGTCTTCAGTTTCTACCATTGTCCCTGGCTCTGTCTTGTGGGGCTAAATACAGCAGATCTAATCCCTTTTCCATATAGCGCCTTTTCACATACTGGAAGACAACTGTCCTCTCTCACTGTATTTTTTTCTACTCCAGACCAAGTAGCCTGAATTTCTCCAAAGATGCTTATGACTTATATCCCCTTCCCCATCCTTTTCTCTTTCTCTTGATAACCTCTCATTTGCCAATGTCCTTCCTAGAACATGCCCAGATATGATCTGATGATGGCAGAGTATAACAGGACAATTAGTTCCTCATTCCTGGAAGTGATACCTCTTTTAATGACTAAAGCCCAAGATAAGGAACATAATTATGACTCTCTACAATGAATTCCAAGCCTGATGACCTATTTGCTGCAGAGCAGGGAATATGCACAGGAAAATTCTAAAGTTATACATTTATCAATATAAAAGAAGTCCAATGCTCATCAATTTAGCTAACATTTAATGAATGCCTACACTGTGCCAGACACTGAATTGGGCACTGGGAATACAATAATCACAACAACAACATGAATAATCACAACAAAATTAAACAGCCAGGGCCTTCATGCACCTTACATTTTACCAAGATAACCTACATCATCTCATCAGCTGTAAAACATGCTAAGTATCTTCTAACTCAGTGAACAGATACATGTGGTCCAGGCTGGCCTGTCCTTCAATGATAATAATTGATTAAAAACTCCTCCTCTAAGGCTTTGTTCTGCTGGAATGCTGCGATTCACTCTTTGACAGAAAAATCAAGTCTTTCAATGAATTGTGCTAAATACAAGTTCAGCAATTCAGGTCAAAACAACCTAATGAGTGAAATGGCTGGTATCCCCTAAAACCAATTCATGTTCAATGACCAGTCTTCCAAGGGGCCTCTTTGGGGAAACTGGATCTCTGCCACAGGTCTTGGCAGATTTGGTGAGCTCACCCATTGTCAGCAGACCCAGAATGTTTACTGCAGTGGAGGCTTTAAACAGCCTGCCCCACCTGACCCTTATTGAACCAATATTCTACAGTAAGTTTCCTTGCTGGCATCCTGAAGTGAGATAAGTGGGGATTTAAATGGAAAGAGAGCAGCAGAGCCTTGTCCCTGGCTTATTTATGTGTCCCTCCATCAGGGGGAAGAGTGCGTTGTATGAGGAAAAGAGTCCTGATGATAAAAGTTAACAGTAGCATCTAGCTATGGCATCAGGAAATGAAAAGGCATCTAATCAGACTGCCTCCTAAAAGCCGAGGTGTGCCTGATCATTTCTGATAAAAAAAAAAAAAGACAGAACAGAGTGGTAGAGTTGGATAATTGGAGCTTTATTGGACAAATGAAATGGTGTACAATATAGAAGGCATCATCAGTGCCAAGAGGTGAGAAAAATATCACTGCGACAATAGGCAAGCCTTTTACTTTTTAACAGATGCATTCTATCCATCATTGGTATTATTCTCCAGGCTATTCCCTCCACAAAGACTCACCGGACTCTTTCAATATAGATATTTCTAGAAGCTAAGAATGGATAGTACCTATTTGTGGTGATCATATACTCCCTTCCCCTGCCTCTGGGTTAAAAACCTCAAGTAACCTTAGGTATTGACAGGGAAACAGGTTTCAGCACTAACCTAAACTGGTATAGTTTGCATGAGATTTGGAATCAGAGAATCTGGATTCAGATGCAAACTTCCTTGTTTATGACTCATATGGCCTTAGGCAAGTTGTATAACGTTTCTGGGCTTTAGATGGCTCATCTGTTACATAACAAGGATAGATTAAATGAATTCAACATTCCATTCCAACTTTAAAGCTGAAGAGCCCATTGTAATGGCCAATGTACATTTTCTTAATCTTTGTGCCTCCAATGTCTCATGGCTGGCTCTGGACCCAAATTCAAATTCCACATCAGATGTTTGTCGCCAAGGTGACCTTGGCCAAACTATTTCTCTTCTCGGGGCATTAATTCCTCACCTGAGAAATTAGGGGGTTGGACATGATGCCTATGAAAGCCTTTTGTTGTTGTTCAGATGTGTCCACCTCTCCATGACCCCACTTGGGGTTTTCTTGCCAGAAATACTGGAATGCTTTGTCATTTCCTTCTCCAGCTCATTTTGCAGATAAACAAAGTGAGGCAAACAAAATAAAGTGACTTGCCAAGACTCACACAGCTAGTGAGTGTCTGAGGCTGGATTTGAGCTCAAGTCTTCCTGACTCTAGGCCCAGGAACTCTATATACCATGAAGCCACCTAGCTGTCCTCCGGGAGCCTTTACAACTCTAGATTCCTTTGGAATAATGTGAAGCAATAGAAGGCAAGCTAGATTTAATTCAGAGATCCAAGTTCAAATCTTATTTTGGCCAGTTACTACTTGTGCAACCTTCAAAAAGTTATTTACCCTTTCTGGACTGGACTTTTTCAGTTTTAAAATTAGAAGTTACCTATATGACTTTGGAGATTCCTTCTGGCTTAAAGTCTATGATTCCATTATTCTCTGGCCATCATTCTTCATAAAATGAGCCATTGGGATTAGATTCTCTTTAAAAGTCCTTCTTTATTCTAATATTTGATGCCTCTCTGACCAAGCACATGCTCTGGTTTTCTAGTTACTTAAATATGTATTATGCCTCTGACACCCACCCCCAATGACTAATAACATCCACATTCAAAACACAGACACAAAGAACAATTCCAAATGTTCAAAGGCTTTGAATGATCATTTCCAATTTGAAGTCATTTATTTTAATCAAAAAAATTGGACCTGGACATTGAGGATCATTTGGTGTTTCTTTACTTGCAACCTGACCTTGGGGAAATCTCTTTTAGGTTATATTGGAGTTGGAGAAGACTGTGGAAAAAAAGGAATAGACACATACAAGAAACCAGCATCTTCAAGTCCATCATTCTATGAGGCTCCATCGCTGCACTGATATTTGAACCCTGCTCCTGTTCACCCTGTAACCATCACAATATCTCCCCCATACACACATACGCAGCCTGTATCACAGTCTGCCCAGCATTTTGCTCCAAAATTGACTCAGCCTTGGACTTCCTGGATTCATTCCCCAGTATTTCTTTCTGATAGTTACCATTTACTTTCCTCCCTAACCTTGGCCTGCATCCACAGCTCTGGGTAGCCCCAGAACCTTTACCCACCAGATCTAGTTCAGAACCTGCCTCAGGCAGAACAAAAATAAGTATTTACTGGCTTATGGAGAAAATATTGCCAGAGGAACTGAGAGAGGATGAGAGCCGAGCTTGGATTTAGAGATGGTGTCCTAAATAGGGGGATCTGAATTGGGTCTGTGACCTCCAGCTTACAGTTGTTGAAGAAATTCAAAATGTGTTCTTACACTGCTAAGCATGCATCCATACACATTACATGTTTGCTACTGACCTTTGAATTGATCATGAGAAAACTTTACTCTCTGCCCTCATTCAACAAAATCTGAAATCAACAAAAATTTATTGTGTCCCTCCCCATGCAAGAAGACATACTTTGGTTTGGGGGTTAGAGATACAGAGATACAACAAAACAATTGTTGTTCTCAAGGAGTTTGCATTTCGACTGGCCAAATGTAATGTGTTATCAAATTGTATGAGTATAAGGCAATTGGAGGGAAAAGAAGACATTCACTAAGGGAATCTAGGCAGACTTCATAGAGGAGGTGGTACCTGAACTTACAAACTGAGAGAGTCAAGATGAAGTAGAAACACTTAAGCAACAAAACTAGGAGTGGGACGTGAGAGGTTAAAAGCCTGTTATGATGTCATATGTTAGATACACATAAGCATCAGTCACCCAGCGCAGACGTTTCTAGGGCAATTCTTTTTATATATTCAGTGAAACAGTTCACATGTTCAATGGACTCCAATGATTATACTTCTAACCATTTTATTTTGATGATGGGAGACAAAGGCTCTGGAGGATCTCTCTTCACCTTGCTATCAGACTGTCCCACTTCCCTACCCTGCTCTAAGCACTCTCCTTCAGAGAAGATAGAGCTTACTTGTAGTAAGTTGATAGATTTAAGATATCCAATACTAGATGAGCTGATTGGTATACTAGAGGACAGGTGCCAAACTTTGAGTCAGGAAGACGAGTTCAAATCCTGCCTCAAACACTTACTGGCTGTGTGACTTTGGGCAAACTATACCTTTAGGGTTCTGCTGGAGTTGGAGGGAGTGGTCTGTAGAGGAGAGTGGGAACATAAAAGAATCAGGAATCCTCTGTTTCAGTTTCTTCAACTTTAAAATGCTACTAGTAAATAATTATAGTACTTGCCTCACAGAGCTGTTCTGAGGACCAACTCAGGTAACATGTAAAGTGCTTTGCAAACATTAAAGGACTATATAAATAGTAGTTAGAGATAGCTAAGGTTCATCATGGATAGAGTGCTTGAAGTTCTGAGTTAAGAATGTCTGAGCATGAACATTGCCCACAGTTTTGCTACCTGCGTGACCTTGGCCGAATTATTTGCCCTCTCCCAGCCTCAATTTTGTAATCTGTAAAATAGGGGTAGTAATACCATCTATTCTGCAATATTATTGTTAAGATCAGAGATAGTCAAGTTTTATGCAAACTTCATATATATATATATGCATATATATACAATATATACACATACACATATGTATATATATAGATGTGTGTATATAGAATATTATGTTGATCTAATCTGATAGCTAAGATCAGAGATCTAAAGTTGGAAGGGACCTCAGAACCCCATCACTTTGCAGATAAGGAAACTGAGGCCCATAGAGGTTAAGTGACTTGCTTCTATGCTGATAGATTTTGTATGTTGGGTATAATGGGAACCAAGCCAGGGATAACAATGGGAAAGTCTATGACCACCCTCCTCATCTCGCATGTCACAATAATGATAAGGCAAAAGAGACCCAAGGCAGACATTACTGTGTTGTTGAGACTTTCCCTCTTTCCTGGCTATTACTTGATGTAAACCCAACATACAGCTCACCACATGTATTAATGTTCCAACCACATTCTTCTACCAGCCTCGTGAAGGCTGGCCTCAACCCTGCACTTCCACAAACACCAGTATAACACTGAAGTCTTGTTTATCTCTAGGTAATTATAAATAATCACATCTCTCCCAAGCTTTGACCAGGATGCAAGCTGCAGAGAGAACATGTAGGATCATAGGATTAAACTTACATGACCTTAGAGGTCACCCAATCAAATGCTCTCCCTTTCTGGATGAGGAAATTGAGGCCCCAAGAGAAGGACTTATTAAAGACAACACTAATAGTATCCCTAAAGTTGTTGGAAATAACCTTAGCTAGGCAGACACTCCTAAAATGCACCCTTCTACATCAGCCTCCTCAAATAGTTTTCCTACCTGAAGAAAAAGAGAAGAAAGATGTAAAGGTTAGGACTGATGGACATTACTTAGGACCATAGGAAGTAATATCCTTGAGGGCAGAGACTGTTCCATTTCTGTTTTTGTCCCCAGTCCTGGCACATAGAAGGTGTTTAATAAATGCTTATTTGATTCATTGGTTGACAGGATCATAGAATTATAGCTAGAAGGCAATTTGGGGGTCATCCACTCCAATCCTCTCGTTTTACAGATGAGAAAACTGAGCCTGCATCGAAGGACTTCTCCAATGTAGTTAACAGCTGAGCCAGGATTTAAGACTGAATTCTCCAAATCTATATCCAACATTCTTTCCTTTTCAATCATGAGGAAGTTCAAGAATGGCACAGACTGAATATCTCAAGGCTCTAAACCAAAGGTTACAAACTCACTACAGACAACAAGTAGCAGGCAAAACTCCAGAGTGCCTCAGAAATCAGATGAAAATGTAACTGGAAGCCCTTTCCCCAAAGATAGTGACAAAGGCAAAGAAGGAAGCTGTTGGCCTTTAAGGCCAAGAAGGCATTATTGCAGGGTGTCCATAGCCACAAAAAGAAGATCTGAACATCCCCCACCTTTTGGTGACCCAAGATGCTAAGACTCCAAAGGCAGACAAAAAACCCTTGGAAAAGTGTCCCTTGGAGGAACAAGTTTGATCACTATGCCATCATTAAGTTCCCCTTGACCACTGAGTCTCCTATGAAGAAGATTGAGGACAACACCACCCTAGTCTTCATTATGGATGTCAAGGCCAACAAGCATCAGATCAGGCAGGTGCTAAAGAAGCTGTATGACATTGACATGGCCAAGGTCAATACACTGAGCCAGCCTATGTCCGATGTGCTCCAGACTATGATGCTTTAGATGTTGCCAACAAAATTAAAATTATCTAAACTGTGTCCACCTATCCTATTCCACCTACAATAAAATTTTTTACCAATAAAAATGTAGCTGGGGAATGTTTAACATAATAAAGCTACAATAGAGATAATATTAATTTGTGATTTTCTAAATCATTTTGCCACCATTGAAGGTTGCTATGAGTTAGAGAAAATAATAATGACCATAACTATAATAATAGCATTTATACAGTGTAGTAAGTTTTGAGAACCATTTCATTAAATGTCAACTCATCTTTTCTTCAGAAGGCAGGTGCTATTATTATCCCCATTTTAAAAATAAGAAAACTGAGGTAGGTAAAGGTTAGTTGACTTGCCCAGGATCATACTTATCCGAGGTAGCATTTGAACTCAGATCTTTTGACTCCAGGTCCACTCTAATATTTAGCTGCTTGTTGCACAAGTGGTTGGGATTTCTTCACCAGGAGTTCTGTCACGCTGAAGCATTCACAGGTCTGGACACCCAACAATCAGTCCTATATCAGCTTCCTCCTCAAAATAAATAAATAACAGTGGTATTCCCCAAATTCCTGCTGGAATGGTATTACATGAAGCAGCATTCTTGGCACCAAATAAATTCCTGTCATGAACATCAAGTCATCCCAGTTATCCCAGGTTCTGCCCTGGAGAGTCCAGGATTGCTAAGGAGCTATTGGCTAGAGCATGCCTAGCCTGTGACAGCTATACTAAATCATTTACATAGGATTTTCCCTTTTAGGAACTTTTGTGACTGTTGCTTCTTCTAATAAGTCTGTGTGTTCTCTCAAGGACCATGACTTCTCTGAACAGCTATAATCTGAGTCTTCTTAGTCCCAGGCAAGCTTGCTCTGTTGTAGATGAGGGAGGTTCCTGATGTGATGATGTGGGTCAACAGTAGAGCCCAGAATGCTATCGAGAGAACTAGGTTTAAGGTTTGAACAAGGTTTAAGGTTCTGCAATGAGAATTGTTCCTTAAGCCTGGATTGAAAGACAGCATCACAGCCAATAGGGTACTGAACTAAGCAGTGAGTACTGAGTTCAAAATCCTGCCTCAGAAACTCACTAGCTCTGTTACTAGGGCAAGTTTGCTCATCCATCAAATGAGGGATGGGGGCAGGGGAGAGAGAGAGAGAGGGAGGGAGAGAGAGGGGAGAGGGAGAGAGAGAGACAGACAGAGAGAGACAGAGAGAGACAGAGACAGAGAGACAGAGAGAATAACAGACAGACAGAGACAGAGAAAGACAGAGAGGCAGAGACAGAGAGAAACAGAGAGAAAAAGAGACAGGCAGGCAGACAGACAGACAGACAGAGACAAGGACAGAGAGAGACAGAAAGACTGGGAAAGAGAGAGCTAATATATATATGAAATGCTTACTCAGGCATTATGCTAAAAGCTAAGCATACAAAAACAAGCTAACAAGATATTCCCTGTCCTTAAGGAATTTACATTCTACTTGGGGAAGCCAGTACACAAAGGGGAACCAAAAAAGGGAATAATGGAATAAAGAGGAAATCCACAGAATGGCTTGGTGAGAAGACATCTGCAAAGTGGCTTAGAGGCCTGGACTCCCAGCAAGATGAGGTGAAAACTCACCTGTCAGTGCTGGGGTGGGTGGGCGTCCAAATTTTTAATGATGTGATGATGATTAGAGTGAAAGATCTCTTAAAGGTATAGCTTCCTCAGCCCATTTTTAATAGAGAGCCACCAAAAGTTATTGGGTAAGGATCAGAGCTAAAGTTTAGGAAGAACATTTTAGCAGCCATATGGAAGATGGACTTGTGGCAGGACAACCAACTCCAGCCTATTTCAATAGTCCAAGTGTGGCTGCCCGGAATATAGTAAGCACATAACAAATCATTTTTACTGTGGAGCACAAATTGAAAGCCAGCATGATGCTGAATTCTAAAGGCACCTCCATTCAAGTGCCTCCCTGGGCCACACTGAGCTCCACCCACCTTCTGAAGAACTGTCTTAGCCTGTTAAGAAGGCTACACATTCCTCAGTTCTAGAAGTAAGACTAAAAATCCTGCTCTCCTTTAATGCCCCCTGTACTGTAATTGATATCCCTTCATTGTTTGTGTTACTTCCACAGAAAAATCATGATTTACATCTCTAACTTTTTTAACACTCTAAATATGTTGTCTCACTAGATTTTTCTCAACAGTCTCACTGGGTAGTTAGGAAAGGAATTATGATTCTTACTAAAAAAGTCAAGATTCAAGGAATTTAAATGATATATTCAAGATGAAAGAAAATGACAGTGATCTATTTTGATCAGATCCGAGCTTAGAACTCATTTCATGATTTATGATTCTAGAAGTTATCTTGCAATTTGTAACTCCATGACTTTCCTATTACCTCAAGTAGCCTTCTGCCATCTTCTGCTGATTGCCATAGTCAGGTTAACATTGTTACTTGGTTTTGGATTTTCCCTCTCCCGCAAAGAACAGGAATAGTTCCATTATCTCTATGGAGGACAGATTTGACTTAATAAAGCCATGAATGAAGAACTAATTAACTCTCCATTGTTATCACCAAGAGCCCTCATGGCATTGCCTGCCTCATAGTGCTAAAAGAAAAAAAAGTGAATGTCATCCAAACTGTCTTTAAAATGATCCAAAACATGACAGCAAGAAAATGCACAACAGAAAATAAATTAACTCTCCTCTAACTGTCCTCCAAAGAGGAAAGATGGGCCAGGGTAGCATACATCATCCTAAGCCAAATATAACTTGTACCCATTTATAAGAAAAATATGTCTCAGGTGTAATATAAAATGATAACATTTAACATTCTTTATGCTCACCTGGACATCAGTTTGGCAAGCGAGCTAGCTAAGCACCATGGGAGAAAGATTGCATGTATCTACTTAGGAATAAACTTGTCTAAATTTATGAGACATGTTTGTTGACTTTAAGTGATTCTACGATTTTGTGAAATAAAAAAATCATTCCTATATATGTAAAACTCTAGTGAAAAAATGGACCTGATATTTCAGAAGACCATAGAGACTCGATGTGAAACCCATCTATTTGTACCTTAAAACCAAATGGATCAATGGAAACCAATGTGTAATGACTCTTCCCTACAGCAAGAGTGAAAAGTTTGTATTTTTGAGGGACTATGAAGGAAGTCTGGGACAGTCATGGTCATCCTTTAGACAAGAACATATATTGGTCTTGTTAACTTTTCTGCCTCCAAAAGTAGTGTCCCTAGCTTGGCAAAGTCCTGCAGGAATCAGTGAGTTCAGTGGACTCTGCAACCCCTTCCACTAAAACTCACCCCCAAAAAATGTAACCCAGACACTAAAATGAAATCCCAAGATTCTTTTAAAATTTTGTTTTTAGTGATTCACTTTTATATTGCCATCATTTTGAAATAAATCTCTACCCTCTCCACTACCCAGAGACAAGGCAACCCCTTTTTACACAGAAGTAGAAAAAAAAACCCAAGTCTGACAATGACATGTTACATATCCATGGTCTCCCACCTCCACAAAGATAGGAGGGAGGGATATTTTCTTCTGGATGCGGGGGGGGGGGGTCAGGAAAGAGAAGACAAACTTGGTTATTATAATTGCAATGTAGGAAAGGATAGGTTAGGAAATCATCTTCTATCTTTGCAGGGTTTTTTTTTCCCCTTGGGGCAAGTCCTGTGGAATTTGAATCTCAAACAGTTCTTTGAATAGGAAGAAGAATTTTCCCTCTGAAGCAACCTGTATGACCTTGGATGTAAGATTCCTCATATTTTCAGAGACTAATAGATTTTCTCCAACTTTTTTTTTTGGGGGGGGGCCTTGGTTATTATAAGTAAACTTCATGCTAATCCCTTTTATTTTGTTCTTTCTATTTATGTTGTTATACAGTCCTTGAATACATTTGTTTTTGGTTTTGTTTTTTCCTGGTTCCACTTACTTTGCTTTGAATCAATGCACGTGTCTTCCCACATATTCTCTCTAACCAGGCCATGTTCAAAGATGGCCAGAGTTCTTTCTCAACTGTTCCCTTCCATTACGAAAGTTCTGACTGCTTGGTCCATTCTCAGACTATTCAAGCATTGAGAACAGAAGAAAAAAAGAGACAATGATGAGGAATTTGCATTTTTTCCCACTGAGGAAATCTTTCTAATTTCACACAAAAAAATCACTCTTTAAATAGTTTAAGCAAAAAAAAAACCCTTTTTAATAATAATACCTTTCACATAGTACTTTAAGGATGACAAATACTTTTATCTATAGTTACCTCTTCCACATCATGGGGGTTAGGGATACCAAGTCCCCACTATCTGGAAAATCTGTGTAAAATTTTTTGGCTTTCCGTACCACAGAAATCTAAATTATTATGGCATTAAAAGGTAAAATATGTTGAAACTATGCAATACTATACACCTATTTTACACATTTCTGACTTTCTAAACTTTTTCTGTGTAGCCTGCTGGGCTTTGTGTCTCATGTGCAACTTATGCAAGACTCCTCCAACATTTCCATTTAATTTCTTATGCCTACTGATGATATAGCAGTACAACAATGGGGAAAGTTTTGATGTGGAAGGGATAACTGTCTATTATCTCTTCTGAACCTCATAATGATCATGTGACAAAGGAAGTATCTTTATTATTCTTCCTGCTGTTATCATTATATACATGAGAAAATGGGCATGAAGAAGTGACAAGTCCAGAGTCATACAGCTAGTAAAGGGCTGAAGCTGGCTTCAAATTTAAGTCTTTAGGTTTTTTTTTTAATTCTAAGTTTATTTTTTATTTTTAGTTTACAACACTCGGCTCCACAAGTTTTGGGTTTCCAAATTTTCTCTCCCTCCATCTCCTCCCCCCTCCCCCAAAGATGGCATATAATCCAATGTAGGTTCTACATATACCTTCACATTGAACTTATTTGTATAATAGTCCAGTTGTAAAGAAGAATTATAACCAATGGAATAAATCATGAGAAAGAAGAAACAAAACCAAAAACGGAGAAAAAAAGAGAGCAAAAAGTTTGCCTCAATCTGCATTCAGACTCCATAATTCTTTCTCTGGATGGGCATATCTTTTTCCATCATGAGTTTTTTGGAGCTGTCTTCATCTTCAGTTTTTTGGAGGGAATGGACTCAATGGTCTGTGAGGTCTAGCTTCTAGCTCCAGACCTATGATCCTGTGATTTCAAGCTTCAGTTCACTCAGTGCTTTGGCATTCTTTTTCATTAAATTGTAATTATCACCTTGCTAAACATCTAATAGAAATATGTCTATGCACTAAATAGAACAGAAAAGAGTCATCGTACATCAAACTGAATCCCCTATTATGTAATGCTTACTTTCCTTTATAAAGCATGTACTATAACTTGGCCATATTTGTTGCCAGAAATTCTTTTTTCTTTTCTTATTGTTGTTCCTCCCCACCCCCACCCTCCAATGGGATGGGAGATGAAGGGAAAGAAAATAGAATTCTATTATTGTTTTCTCTAAATAGAGAGGTGCTGTAGAGAAGTACCACATGACTTTCCATATGAGGTTATTGTATTATTAGTCTTACTTAATAATTTTCCTTCTTTACAAGAAATCTAAATGGGAATGATGTGTAAATGTTTGTACTGAAAAATCAAAAAGCTGCAATAAAACTTTAAAAAATAAAGCATGTAATAAAGTCAATGTGTTTTCTAAGTTGTCCTGATTGTCGGTATTTCCTATGGACCTTCGGCTTCTACCACTTCTTAACCAGGGGTTTCTGAGATTTTTTTTAAAAAAAATCTATTTCAATATAATTGGTTTTCCTTGTAAACCAATGGATTTTATCTTGTGCATTTAAAAGCATTATGCTCAGAGAGGGCTCATTGGCTTCAGCAGTCTGCCAGAAAGGGGCCAGAACACTTTTAAAAATGTTACCAACTCTCATTCTATAATCTACTTTTCTCCATCCATTCCCTACTGTTGCTTCCATCCTCTGCATGCCCATCCATCTGTCCATCGACTGCCATACTCTATGTCTCAGGCCTTCTGCTAGACACTAGTGTTCTAACATCAAGGGACAAAAAGGAAATCACTGCCTCAAGGAGCTCATATGATGTGTTGATTCCTGAGTGTCCCACCACATTTCAGACCGTTCCTCCTTATCTTCCACAAAAAAGATCAGGTGGGTTTTAGTCATCAAAATTCAACTTGTTATAACTACTACTCTTCTTCAATTGACTTTAAGATTTTTGGCCATGGGTTATAATTAATATCATCATCTTAAACATCGCCATAGTCAGCAAATTCTTCAATTCCCAGTTTGACAAGGATTTATTTGGCATATTGCAGTATGTGCCTAAAATTGTGTTAAATGTGATTGGAGGCCTTTCCAAAAAGATAAGCAGCAAAAGTAGTAAATTATGGTGAATGGGATCCTTTCCAATAAGGCATCTAGGTGGTGTAGTGACTGGACTCCTAGATTGGACTCAGGAAGATCTGAGTACAAATCAGGCCCCAGTCATGTAATAGGTTATGTGATGCTAGGCAAGCCTCAGTTTACTCATCCATTAAATGAGGATAAGAATAGCACCTATCTCATAGGGTCATAGCAAGGACCAGATGAGACAGCATATCTAAAGTACTTTGTAAAACTTACAGTTATACAAATAGTAGATATTATTATCATTTTACGACTACTACTACTACCACTACCACCACCACCACCACTACCACTACTACTACTATTACTACTACTACTACAACTATGACTTAGCCTTAGGAGTAGATGATACTGAGACAGAGCACCCAAGAGATGACTTAACTCTGCACCTGGAGGGCCACCTGGGGATCTGTCACTCATCTATTGTTCAGCCTTAACTTCAACGTCCTGAGAAATAGCAGGGGCCCTCCCTGGAGGAAGAAGCAAAGAGCTTGTAAAGTCTTACAAAAATTGGGAGTTCTATCTCTACTTGAAAGGAAATCCTTTGTACAAACCAAGATTAGAACATGGGAACCTTGATCTCCCAAATTGAAGGCAAAAGATAAATATAGGCTTTTGCTTCCTTTTTTAAAAAAACTTCATTTTTGCTGTGCTGCTGTAAATAGCCCAGGAGAGGATCCATAATGAGTAGGCCGGCTTGTCTCTTATGTCTCATCACCAAATGTGGCTTAATAAAATTCTTTTATACCCCTAAGCTTTGATATGCAGATACCTTTCTCTCACTAGCAGGTATTAATTGAGCAAGCCCCTTTCCAAAAGAGTTAATGAAAGGTAGTGATGCCTGCTTTAAAGGCAGCTCAACTCTCATTTTTTTATCCTGTTTTTTACAGAGAATGTCTCACCAATCCAGTGGCCTCCTTTACTCCTCGAATGCACAGGGTTTGTACAGAAGCAATTTTGGAGCTCACAGACAACCTGTGCTTCTAGGACTGTAGACCAAGGCATCCCCCTAAGAGGAATGCTAACTTTGGAGGTAGAAGAAATCAAGTCCTAACCCAGCAAGTCTCATTGTCTCTGAGCATCCAGTTCCCCATTTGTGAAATGAGAGGGGTTATTATAAGGATCAAATTAAAAAAGAGAGAAGTTACTCTGGGAACATTAAATGTATGATATGAATGACAGGTATTCCCTTTTGAGAGGTCTCACAGAATAGTCAATAGAGTTCCAGTCTGGAAATCAGGAATACTGAGATTTAAGTCCTCCCTTTTATTCTTGGTTGCTATATAAACTGGGTGAGTGACCCAGGCCCTTTGTGCCACAAGCAACTTTCTGAGACTATACTTTTAGGGAGGTTGTCAATATATGACTCTGGGGGATGCCTATGGCAATGAGACATTAAGTGGCATATCCACTTTCACGAAGCCAATCATCAATGGGACTTACACTATGGTCCTCCAGCTAGGGAGCTAGGTGGCATAGTGGGCAAAATGCTGGGTCTGGTGACAAGAAGACCTGAATTTAGATCCAGCCTCAGATATTTACTAGATTTACTAGATATTTAATATGTGTGTGTGTGTGTATGTGTGTGTGCATACACATATACATAAATATATGTAACTATATATGTGTGTGTATATGTGTATACATATATACATATATATGTGTGTGTGTGTATATGCAAATATATATGTGTATGTGTATATATATATGTATATGTATATATGTATATATATACTTACAGGATACCATTCTGAAAGTCCATTTAACTACTAGCAATTCTGCATCTACGAAAGGAGAGGGATTTTTGCTCTGGAAAGGTGGTGGTGACACTTCACTCACTGGGCAGCAAACACTGTCACATGCTACTTTCCCAGGGACTATTCAAGAAAACTCATCTAAGTACTACAGAGTTAATCTTGAGATAAAGTGGGAGCCCCAAGCTGCCAGCTAGACCCTTCCCATTTAATCCAATTATAGATCTCCTAACCTAAATATCAGTCTAGAAATCAGCCTTCCAGATGGTCAGGCTGAATGGGAAAAGAAGCCCTCTACTTTTTCTAAGAAAAAAAAAAAAGGAGAGGGAGAGTCACACAGCTATAGACAACCATGATGTGGCTATCAAGATCTGAAAGGAAGACTCTAGGCTTAAAGACTTGGCTTGGAGGCAAAGGATCTGGGTTCAAATTCCACTTCTGCCACTTAACAGCTATATGATATTGGGCAAGTCACTTAGCCTTTATAGTTCTGAATTCACTTATCTGTACAATGAATGGGCTCGATGACATGACTTTTCTGGTCCCTTCTAACCATAAATCTATGTTCCTAAGACCTTCTAGTCCAGGTGTTTTTAGCTTGGAACCTAGAATAGATTTATATTTATTATACACACACACACATACACATACACACAATATATGTTTATGTAAGTATATAGATTCATATTTAAACATACATGTTATATGTGTGTAAATTCAGTTAAGTTTGACAACTATGGTTGTATTAACACATACCACAAGTGTGTAAAAGTCAAATGGATGGGGGGACCAGCTAAAGGAATATAATATCATTGTTCTAGAGCCAGAAGGGAACTCAGAGGTGATCTAATCTAGCCCTTCCATTTTACAGATGAAGAACTTGACAATCAGGGAGGTTAATAGATTTTCTCAAGGTTACAGAAGTAGTAAGCTTCTGAGGTAGGATTTGAACTTGGGTCCTCTGACTCCAGAGCCAATACTCTTTCTACTGCAACACAATTGTACTATAGACATGGAGAGACTGAATAGGCAAAATAGTTCAGTAATTATGAAGCCAAGGGCCTGGGAAATTATGAAGAATTGTAAGCTTAAATTTGAGGGCAGCTAGGTGGTGCAGTGAATAGAGTACCAGGCCTGGAGTCAAGAAGATTCATCTTCCCAAGTTCAAATCTCGCCTCAGATACTTACTAGCTGTGTAACCTTGGGCAAGTCACTTAACCCTGTTTGCCTCAGTTCTTCAGCTATAAAATGACCTGGAGAAGGAAATGGCAAACCACTCAAGTATCTCTGCCAAGAAAACCCCGAATGGAGTCACAGAGTCAGACATGACTGAACATCAACAAGCCTACCTGTGAGGCTCTGAGATAGTGTCTACTGAATCTACAAGTTAGTAACAGGAGCTGGTTAAAAGAGTTAATTCACCAAAGTCTCTGGAACGTTTCATCATAGAAGCTTGGAGAGGTCCACAGGAAGAGCTGTTCTGAAAGGTGCCAAAGAGCTACTACTGCATTTTATGTCGGAGCAGCAAAGATCTTTACTCTCTTCTAGGTTCAAGGGAATGATCTTTTTTTTCTTCTGGCCAGGCTGTCTCCCTATAAAGATGCTCAGGGAGAGTAACTTTCTCAATTCAAAAAGGACAAAGAGAATTCAAAATGAATCAAAAGCTTTGGTCCCAAGTCCCTAGTCTGCACTTTATTGCTACTACCATCCTCCAAAGGCTTAAAAATGCCCTGAATGCAGGCACCCTAACATGAGGCATTATCTTCAGTGAATAATGATTGATTACTTATTAACTGGCTAGTTTAGTTCATCAGAGCTAATATTGTTTTTTTTTAAAAGAAGAACCGCATGAATCAGTCTGGGGCTTACATTATTTTTACACAAACAGACTCTTCAGAAACTCTTGCTCATGATGATAGCGACAAAGGAAAAGCACTGGATTTGGAGTCAGAAAATTAAGGTTTGAATCCTATTTCTGCTATTTAAGTGTTAATACTTCATCACTTTGGACAAGGCACTTTATCTTGTGACCTGAGGTAGAATAGATGCTCCTTAAGAGTGACTCTAGTTTGCCAACCAATTATTCTTATGGTTGTATCTAATCCCGAAAGAGAACAAGGAAAAGAAAGAGTCTATGCTAACTTGCAGGTACTGTGGAGGTGTAAGGCCAATAACACCAGCACACGGGAGGGATACTAGTACAGGTTCTTTGATCTGATTTTCTAAAGGAAAGCAACTTTAAGGGGTTAACAATCTCACTTTAATTAAACATACATATATCATTCACTTACTTCAGGGGGGAAGGTCAGCTACCTGAACTTCAGAGAAAATACAAACGGAAATTAAAAACAGAGAAAATAACAAAAGTCAATAGACAGGCCTCTAACTGTCTGAACATAGCAATATGTACATAGTTAAAAGAGAGAGAAACACCAACATTTGGGTTTTCAAAGCCAGGGGTTTCCTTAACGGCTACCCAGAGTCTTGTCTGGCCAAATTGCACGAACACTCTTCCAATGAGTGAGCCCCAAAGCAAAATGCTAACCTCAGAGTATATATATACTCTTGATTCAGTCAAAGACTCTTGATTCAAACAAAGGCAAGACTCAATCAAAGGCGCTTGATTGTCTTCGTGCTAAGAGTCATTCCAAAAGAAAAAAAAA
>CM053624.1:28825027-28883688 GCA_028646595.1 Phalanger gymnotis | reverse complement strand
CAGAGACCAATGTCCAAATCTCATCTCAGCCATATTATCTGGAGTAAGTCACTTTACCTCTGGGTTGCCACCTTAACTGTATACTGAGATTAGAAAAATACCTTCATAGTAATTAGCTATGTTATTATCATTATCATCATCATTATATTATTATAAGCTTATAGATTATTGTTAGCAATGTAATAATATAATTATACAGATAGTCACATTATTTCCTTTTTATACATAATGAAACTGAGCTTCGCAGAGGTTACCAGACCAGCCTATGATCATACTTGTGTGTAGAGAGACATGAAAGAAAGAGAATTGGAAAGAGCTTAGAGTCAGGGGTGTGGGCTTAAATCCTGTCTTAGATGCATACTTACCAGTTGTATAACCATGGGCGTGCCCCTTAACTGCTCAGAGCCTCATTTTCTGATAAAGATACTTGCACTGGTTTGTAAGGAGGAAAGGTTTTGGTCAACCTTAAAGTGCTCCATGAACACAACATGATGTAGTACACTAGAAAATATAATAGTTCCAGAGTCAGAGGATCTGGGTTCAAATCCTAATCTTGACACTGCTTGCACGACCTTTGGTCAATCCCTTAATTTTACTGGGCCTCAGTTAATATTCAATAAAATAAGGGGGGATGGGGTATTTGACCTCTAAGTTACCTTCCAGCTCCAGCTCTATGATCCAATGAATCAATTAACATTGCTCAGGGGCCTTCTAAGAACAAAGTATAATGCTATGCGCTATACAAAGACAAAAAAATGAAACAGTCTCTATACTCAAGGGGCCTACATTCTACCCTAGAAATAGATGTGTGTGTGTGTGTGTGTGTGTGTGTGTGTGTGTGTGTGCGTGTGTGTGTGAAATGTACACTGAATAAATAATACCAGGTGATTTTGACCAAGGGAGTAGAAGGTATGGCTTCATCTAGAAGGTGTCCTTTGACCAGAGCTTTGAAGGAAACAGGATTCTCAGAGCTGGAGGTGTGGTGGGAGGCCATTTCCGACATGGTGGAGAGCCAGCACAAAAGCACAGGGATGGGAGAAGGAGTGTCATGTGGGCAGATTATCAAGAAGCCACTTTGGCTGGATCATCAGATGGGAGAAGGGATAGAATGCATAAAAGGTCTGGAAAGGTGGGTTGGGGTCATGAGGTAAAAGTCTCTAAAAACCCAATTTTCTGTAAGAGTGGAAGCCAGGATTCAATTTAATTTAACAGGCATTTAATGACCATATACTATGTTCTAGACACTATGTTGTGCATTAGGGCACATAAAGACACTAATTAAAAAGGCCCTGCCCTTGAGAAGTTCATATACTCCTAATGGGGGAGGGGAGAAAACAACAAAATAAGGATAGGAAGAGAGTAACAGAATCCACACCTAAGCAAATGCTTTAGTGAGCACACAGACATTCTCTGCTTGCTTTGGTCTAGCAATGGCACCCCGATGAATTGAGTTCCTCTGAATGACTGCCAATTTGGAAAAAAAAAAAGTGGGTGCAACTGGTTAGAAGAGGCAGCTTCTGGCTTGTTGTCACTTTGGCTTCTAAACTCCAGGAAGCAAGATGTGCTTTGAGCCAGGGTGGAGATGGAGGCCAATAACATAAAACCCTTCAGCATAATGGTGGCAAGGGGAACCCTCTCCCCAGATGGAGTAGAGAGTTGACTAGATGGGCTGGTGTCAGGATCCCAGATGTGTGCGGGTTTGTTTGTTTGTTTGTTTGTTTTGTTTTCGCCTCTTCTGAGTTTCATTTCTTTAGCATTAACCTTGTAACCGCAGAAATGACCTGAAAGGCCACTGGCACATGTTGCAGATATGCAGTAAGCATTATGGAAAGGATGGAAGGGACAAAGGAAAGAGAAACTAAGGCCACTGGAAGGAAGAAGCTGCTTGGTGTTTGGGCTGTGCTCAGTGGAGGGGAAACGCAAAATGGCTAATTAGCAGCCTTGCAAAGAAACTGTTTCTGCTCCAATGAGGGTCAAACTGTCATAGTAGCTATAAGTTACAGGATTCTATTCCAATCATTCTATGACTCTTTACTTCTTAGAATTCCCTTTTTAGTGTGGGAATAAACTTCCTGTTCTCTACATGATTTATTTTTGTACATTGGGTATATTTTCTTACTTAAGAACATGCACATATAAACACACACAAACACATGCCACTCACCCTTGCTAGGAAAAACAAAAACAGAGCTAGAATTGGAGTCCATTACCATTTCTCTAATTAGTAATCATGCAAGGAGGATTTTTCTCAGGAATCCTAGGTGGGAACAGGGTTAGGGGGAGAAGGAAGCACCAGGCAGTCTATTTCCCTTATGAAAAGGCCAGACGACCCCAGAACGATGAACCCAGGGCAAATGGTAATGACAGGCAAAGGACAGATACTGGAGCAAGTTGTCAGTCCCTATGACTTTGTGTTGTCTATGTGTCAGCAGAGGAAAATGGAAGCAGGAGAAAACACTAGCAGCAAGATGAAGACATTGTCAGGGAAGATTCGCAGAAAAGGTGGTCCCTCTCTCTATTGAGCTGTGAAGAAAGATGTAGATTCTGAAAGATGGTAATAAGGAAGAGAGGGTTCATTCCTAACATGGGTATGCCTTAGACAAATGGAAATGGGAGATTTAGACTCAGGTCTTTTGATTTTCTGTCCACTGATCTTTCCATTACACTATCTCCCTCCCTCTTTGAGTCCTGAACAGTGTATGCTCCATCAGAAATCAAAATAAGCGACATTGCATTTTATAATTAGCCACAACTTGACAAATTAATTAGCACAACAGCACAGTGTGTTCCCTGGAGCAGTGCTTACTATATTTCACTTGGAGAACACACATAGCAAATTATAGATGTGTTATTTAAAAGAACTGATGCAACTGGATTGAATTTTTAAGAAGCCCATTTTTTTTTCCCTTTTCTATTTCTGTGATGAAACTGCAGGGTCCAGATGGTTGGGAAAACTAAATATAATCTAAATATACTATCCAATATTGCTCAACTGACAAGGGTCACAGAAGTTGACCAAAAATGTTTATATTCTATTCCTGGAAGGGCCAACTTTCTGAAAAAAATCAAACAAACTTCAAGAAAGACCATGAGGTTACCTCTGGGAAAGGGTTAACAAAGTTTTGGTTATTTTCAGAATATTAATACCTAGCATTTATGTAACATTTTAAAATTCATGAAGCACTTTACAAATATTATTTTAGCTTCACAACATCCCTTGGAGGTAGGTGCTATTATTATCCCCATTTTATGTGGAGGCAGAGTGACTTGCCCAAGGTCACACAGCTAGTAAGAGTCTAAGACTGGATTGGAATTTAGGACTTCCAAACTCCAGGCCCAGTGCTTGATCCACTGTACCTCCTATCTGCCTCACAACCAAACATAGAACTGAAACTAACACAAAAAAATGAAGATTTGTCCTAGGTAACCGACTCTGTGGGGGCATGTTTCTTCCCCATAGCAACTCCTTCCCCGTGCAATGTCCTCTGGACGCCCACTGTCAAACGTGTGGGGCATGGGCTATCCCTTGTCCTAGAACTGTATTGTGCCCACAAGGAGCCTGTCCTCTGAGCTGCTCTATCTCCAAATGCAGGTTTAGCAACAACTCAAAAAAAATCACTCATTGGGGCTTTGGTTATTGTACTAGGATAATGGTAGCAGTCTCCAGTCAAAAATGTTCTTCACCTTAAAGGACTGGACATTTAAATGCAAATCCTTGCTTTCCAAAGCTGACTTCTCTTTGTGGTTGCCCAAACATATTAAAAGAAAGAACAAGCAAACAATGATTCTAAAGATATCTAAGGGAGCCACTAGACTTACAAGGAGACAAAGTGAATGCCATAGCAGGGAGGGACCTTAAAGGTCATAAAGTCCAACCCATTCATTTTGAACAGATGCAACAGAGTATCCAGGGGTGGCTGTTTGAATCTAACTAGGAAAACCTTTAAAATATATGTGACATTCCTCCTTTCTACTCTACTCCACCACCCCAATCACAAATATCTTCTGAAGGAATTGCTATGTAACACCAAAAAAAGCCATTGGATTTGGATTCAAAAAGCCTGACCAAGGCATTAAATGCCCTTTGCCTCAGTTTCTTTATCTGTGCACTTGAAATCCCTCCCTAACACAACTGTTGTATGAACTCTTTGGCAGATGTTAAAGCTTTACCTAAAAGTCAGCTGCTATTAGCACATGAGATAATACCTGTAAAGCACTTTGAAAATTGTGATGTTCTCTGTGAATTCCAGCTCTTATTTTTAATCAGTCAAATTTTATTCTGCAGGTCAATCAGCTTTCCAACCAATGATACTAACTTATATTTATAAAGAGCCTTAAAGCAATCATTAAGTCTTAGATAAGTATCCCTATGAGTCACGTTATCTATGTTCTATTTTATTTTTGTTTGATATTTCCCAATTACATTTCATCCGGTTAAGGCTGCACATGGCAGTGTTGACAACTCTAATGGAGAGTAGGGAAACCCATTGGTTGCCTCTGTGTCAAAGTATTCAAAGTACTTTGCCTACCCAATCTCATTGGAATCTCACAACCTTACCAGTATTTTTTCAAGGAGGAATCACAAACTCAGATCGATTATAAAAGTTTCTGAAGTAAGTCTTGCTAACGCCAATTCCAGCATTCTAACCACTGTTCCACAAGCCTCTTGACTATCTTAACCAATAACAAATAGCTTTCAGCAAAAGGCATGGTTACTAAACTGGGAGGTGGACATGATTCCAGTCAAATCATACCCAACTTTCAACTGTGTAAATTCTATCACCACCATCATCGCCATCATCGTCATCACCATCATCACCATCATCAACAATAACATCATCGTCATCATCATCATGGCTTCATTGAGGCATGAAACAAAGATGTTCAGCGAGTCTTTGTGGACCCAGTTGAGAGCCGGGGTCCAGGCAAAAACATCTGACATTCACTTTATTCTTCCAATACATGCACACATAGAACCTCATCACAGTCCTACAAGATGGGCACAACTCACCTCATGGAAGAAACTGAGGCTCTGAGAGACAAGAGGTTAAATAACTAGTCCAAAGTTCCACAGCCAATAAGCATCAGATGTGGAATCCGCGCTCAGGTCTTCCTGACCCCAGAAGAGCTACTTATAACACCAGCAATGACAATAATAACACCTATTTATATAACTTTAAGGTTTGCAAAGTACTTTACATCTATTCATTCATTTGAGACTTACAACAACCCTATTAGGCATGTGATATTATTAGTTGGAGTAATAATAATGACATTATTAGTCTTACTTTATAGTTGAGGAAATGGAGGCTGGCTAACTGATATATCCAGGGTCATATAGAATGTCCATATCAGGACTTGAACTCAGATCTTCCTGATTCCAAGTGCAGCACTCTAATAAGACACTTAGTCATATTTGAAACTGGCAAGACAGAGAGTGGTGATTAATAAATTTAAATCATTTGGAGAAAAATATCTAGTGGAGAACTTCTAATATCTAACCTTGTCCCAGTGCTTTTAAGCATTTTTTATCAGTGACTTAGATATGGGCAAAATTCTGTATATTTATAAATTATGTAGAGGACATAAACCTTAAAGGGGTACCTAACACACTGGGTGATAGAATTCAGATCCAAAAATATCTCAACAAGACTAGAAGAGTACACCAAATCTAACTTTAAAAAGTAGTAAAGACATATATAAAATCCTTCACTTTGATTCTAAAATTGACTGAACAAGCAGAGAATGCGAAGTATAGATAGAAAATATTTTACATAATAAAAAAGGTCTAGTGGGTTCTAATGTATTGCCAGCTCACCATGATTCAATGATTTGGCATGGCAGGTGGAAAATGTCAATGTGAGATTCTATAAATGGAGAATGAGGGAGTTGAGAATCCAATTGTAGTCTTCCTGGGTCAAAACGCGTTTGCAGTATTGTTCCCAGTTCTGGGCACCACACTTCAGAAAGCATATTGACAAACTGGAGCATTTTTAGAGGTGGGCAACCAGAATATTGAGGGAATGAAAAGTATGCCAAAAAAATAAACAACTGAAAACTATGGGGATGTTCACCCTGGAGGAGAGAAAATTTAGTGAGGGAGTATTGTAATTCATTGGTTATTGTTCAGTTGTTTTCAGTCATGTCCAACTTCATGACCCCATTTTGGGGGTTTTCTTGGCAAAGATACTAAAGTGGTTTGCCATTTCCTTCTCCATCTCATTTTACCGATGAAGAAACTGAGGCAAACAGGGTTAAATGACTTGACCAGGGTCACATAGCTAATAAGTGTCTGAGGTCACATTTGAACTCAGACTATAGACCCTGAGCTCTATCTATTACACTATCTAGCTGCCCCATATGGCACATAATAATTACTAAAGAAATGCCCATTGATTGATCTCAAGTACAGAAGATTACATATTGGGGCCAGAGCAGTCTATACAAGTCACAGAGCAGGAGGGAAGAGACACAGTGATGAAGTATAGTTGAGGCATAGGCAGTCTGTGGATTAGATACTCTGGAAGCTCCCAGCTCAAACAGTACCTCTCTTCACAGCCTGGTTAAGCTAGCAACACATATTGGATAACTTTGCCCAACTATCAAGATGCTTTTTGTCAATGAATTAAAAGCCCTCCTCACATTGAAGGAAATATAAGTTCCTTGAAGACAGTACTTGTTTTTTTTTTTAATTTGTTTGTTGTTTGTTTGTTTTTCTGTTTTTTTTTTGTTTTTGTTTTTTTGCTTTTACATGTATTCCCAAGTGCTTAGCACAGTACTTGGCACATAACACTTAATAAATCCTGGTTGACTGAGTGACTGAAGTAAAACTAATACAGAGTAACACGGATCAAAACATAAATATGTAAGTTTCTCTTATTCATACTTGGGGCAGTGGACTCTCTTTCCTTAATTGGCGATGGAAGCTTGTGGAAAATAAAATTAAATTAGATACTACATTTTAAGGAAAATAATTGCTTTCCATGCCTCAGTCACCTCCATCTTTGCATGGTCTCTCCACAATTATGTAGAGACAAATTGCATAAACTCCTTGAAGGCAGGGATTATGTTGCCTTTGTTTGTATACCTAGCATTTAGCACACTAGCTGGCACAAAGAAAGCAAATAATAATACTTGTTAATTGGTTAACTGATACACCAGGAGGCCCACAGTTTATTTTCTAAGCTGCCACCACAACAAGAAGGAATAGTTATCTTCAAATAGTGAAAGACTAGTGTGTAGGAAAGCAGTGAGATTTGTTCTGCTTGGTCTTAAATGCCAGAACTAGGAACAAGGGGTGAAAGTTGCAAAGACAGATTTGAGCTCCATGAAGGGAACAATTCCATAGGCATTTGGGTCAGCCCCAAGTTGGCTAAGCTGCCTCAAGAGCCAGGGAGCTCCCCATCACTTGCAGGCTTCAAGAGAAGTTGGATGACCACTTGATGTTTAGAGGGGAAGCCTGTTCCATATGAATTGGACTGAATAGTCACTGAAGTTTCTTCCATTGCCAAGATACTGGTTTCTTCACCCAGATTCCTTTTAATATTAACTCCAGCTAGGATTGTAAACACATCCCTTTTCCTTTAAATAATTATGAGGTGTCAATTGATTAAGACCATATTTAAGCATTTACTCTTAAGCATTCTGAAATTTAACCACCTCCAACAGCTGCTGGGCAGCTAAGGGCCATTTCTTTTCAAAAGAGATGGAATGATGGGGAATGAACTGAAGGGCCATTGAGGTGGTCCATCAGTGCAACATTGTGCTTGCAATATTTCAAGAAGCTGCAACATCCTTTTCAAACCTTAGTCTACATAATTAAGAAACACTCACCGCCGTAATGCTGTGTTTACATTGAGAAGCATCAATGTGTTGGCTAAAATTCCAGTCAAAAACCTGGCTACCTAGGAGAGGGAGTAGAGTGGCCCATATGATCACATGATCACTGGTGAAAGAAGCATCCTGGGCATGACAGTTCATCAAGATCATGGACTGAGGGCAGAAAGGAACTTTAGAGAGTTAACTTAGCTTATTCCTATCAGTTGATAAAGGAGGAAACTGAGGCCCAGAATTGTTGAGTCCAACAACGGAAAGATCAACTTAGTAGGTTGGAAGAGTCTCATGACCAGGCTTGGCCACTGCATGGTGAACTACGGGTGGAGCATAGCAACTCTGGAAGACCATTTAGCTAGTCCTAGACAGGCTGTCGTTTTCATTGGTGCAGGGAAGGCCTATGCCAGTGAAATCTCAGATCCTTGATAGGTGTACATTATATTGGCAGAGAAAACCTAGTAAAAGAGTAAGGCCTAAAGATTTGCCTGGGGCAACCATAGTGTAACTTATATCCAGCCAAATTCCATAGTAAGAGGCTTAAATCAATTGACAAATTCAAGGACACAAAGAGATTTATGGGTAGAGAGAGAGTAAAACTGGGATGAACTTTTCCTAAAGGGGTAGAGCTTTTATCTGATATGTTCAGAACACCCTGACTCTCAAGCATTGAGAGAAAATTAGCCTAAGAAAAGTGTCAGTGTCTTTGGTTTTCCCAAAACAGCTGTCCTTGGGTTCTTTTCAGTGAGTTGCTCTCTCCTCGCTCTCACATAAACTAGGTCCTCAGGTCATTCTATAGAACTGACAGCTTGAGGAGCTAGTTCATTCTTGTAGAATATAAAATGCTATGTAGTGAATGCAATTTCCTTGTGCGTGCTGGGGTCACTGAGCTGTCGCCACTGGCAGTAGCTCTCTATGTGTCTGTGGACAGAGGGGGGAGAAGCCTCTCCCTTCTAACTCACCAGAATTGGTTGTCTTGACTCGAGGCAGCGTGAACCACTGGGCCTAGCTTTGCCACAGCTGGATACTAAGTGTCTCTGAAAGTTGTAGAAACCTATTCGCTGATCAGTCTCCACAGAGTTCAGAGTGCAGTTACAGAGGGTGGTAATCTTATCACTCTCTGGGAAAGCTGAACCTAGTCACCAACTTCCCCTATTCTCTTCCACCTTAACCTTTTTGTTTGTTTATTTGGGAAAGTCTATTTTCTTGTTCTAAAATTTTAATGTTTTATATAAATTTCCCATGCATTCATAACATGATCATTTCCAAATAATGCTCCCATACAATTAAACGCTCCCTTATAACAGAAAAAATAAAGAAAATTAACCAATGCAGAAGCCATACTTCATCAAGCATTGAGAACTATATCATGCCTGCATTCTTGTATTCTGCAACATCTTTAGGAAAAGAAGGTAGGTCTGCTTCATCATCTATTTTTGGGGAGCAATAATAGGTTATTACAATTAATCAGATTTGGACTAGGAGGAATATAGTGCAGTTAGAGGACTTGGGTTCTAAATCTTAACTCTCCTATGGCACTTTCTACATTTGTGACTCTCAGCAGATCATTTAATTTCCCAAGGCCTTGGTATCCTCATTTATAAAATTGAGTTGGATTTTATAATTTGTAAAGTTTTTTTTTCCAGTTCAAATCCTATGATTCTTCCTCTATAATGTTTCTTTCACATATATTGTTGTTATAATGGTAAATATTGTTTTCTTAGTTCTGCCTACCAACAGGTAATATGTCCTCCAAAAGTTTATTCCCTCCCCCCCCCCAAATTCCTCGTATTCATCATGTGTTAAAGAACAATAAAATTCTATTCCATTCATATATCAGAGTCTGTACCCCAATCGAATGTCTATCCTCACTTTTTTTCAGTTTTGTTTTGCCACCAATAGAAGTGTTGATTTAAATATTTCATCTACCTCCTTTAATTTGAGGTCTCATAAAATCTGGCTTTTGAATTACTTCACTTTTTCACATCTGTAAAATGGAAAGGTTGATATTCACAAAAATCCTAATGGATTACCTTTCTGGAAGAAATAGCTGCTCTTAGAAACAAAAGCAGGAGTATGTTCCTTCTGGTTTTGCACTGACCAGACTGAACAGGCCAACAAAAGGCCTTTAGTCTCCAAGGGAAACATGAATTCTTTGAAAATGTGAGGTGAATAATATCCACATCGCCAGCTGCTGTTTATGACCTGTGACCTGTATGAGTAACTGTTCCGGCTCTTGGTGCTGCTCTAATGAGCTCTCCACACCCTCTGCTCCCTGGAGAGTGACCTGTCACAGCCCAAGAAGGTGCTGATTAGGGCTTGATCATTTCATCTAGGCCAGGCATGTTTTCATAAGAAATAGTTCTATTTCCAAACTCTTTTATGTGCCCATTTGTGCCATGGTACTTCTATCTCATTGTCTACAGCAGGGGAGAGGAACCTGAGACCTCAAGGTCACATGTGGTCCTATAGGTCCTCAAGTCTGGCCCTTTGACTGAACCCAGACTTCACAGAACATATTTGCTTGGATTCAGTCAGAGGGCCACACTTGAGGACCTAGAGGTCCACCTGTGGCCTGGAAATGTCAGGTTCCCCACCCCTGATCTATGGGAATTATTCTTTGAGCTGTGTGTGGTTCTGAGGGAAGTAGTGGACATGAAAGCTGGATGAGAAGGGAGATGAAATCAGAGAGTGGATAAGAGTGAGAACAGAAGAGAGATATCCTGAATTGTAAGCTTGGAGTTAGGGCACAGGTTCATAGTTTATCGTTCGTTTGGTTTGGTTTGGTTTGGTTTTTTTTTTTTGGTTTTTTGTTTGTTTGTTTGTTTTTGAGGCAATATGTGTTAAATGACTTGCCCAGGGTCACAAAGCTAGTAAGTATCTGAGGTTGGATTGGAACCCAGGTCCTCCTGACTCAAGAGCCAGTGCTCTACCCACTGAACAATCTAGCTGCCCAAGTTCATAGATTTTAAAGATGAGAGGGTCTATAGAGGTCATTTAATAGAGCCTCTCCTTAAAATAAGAAAACAGTTCCAGAGAAATATTAATATAAAGGATTCAGTGATTAGGAGCTGGAAGTGGCTTTAGAGGTTATCCAGCCAAATACCAAAATTTTAAAAATGTATAAACTAAGACTCTGAGAAGGCTAGTAACTTCCTTGAGAGCATACAGGTAGTGAGAAACAGAGCTGGGATGTAGGCATCTGGCTGGTATCAGGGAGATCCAGGTCTAGGAATCTTTTTCCTCTGCCAAGTTGCCTGACTTGGACCACAGGACCATCAAATTAGGGCTAAAGGGATTTGGGAGATCATCCCATATGAGTCACTCATTTTATAAATGAAAAAACTGAGGAACATGGAGGGAAAGTGACTTCCCCAGCACAGCAGGGAAAGAATACAGCAGAGATTCTGCCAAATTTCCTATAACTCCAAACGCAATGTTCTTTCCATTCTACTTCCCCAAGAAAAGGGACAGCATCATATGAGTGAGAGAGTCAGGTATTTGGGAAGAATGTATGCGAGATGGGATAAAATGTAAACATGTCCATTCTGTCACCCCCTTAAGCCACTTGTCAGCTCTCAGGTCCTTTTACATTGCTCTCCCTGGAGACTTATAAGATTGTTTAACAGCAGTTAGAAGAGGATTGGGAAGCAGAAGCAAGTTTATCCATTGTGTCTATGCCCCTTCCTTTCAGCCCTACCATTTGCTTGAGGGTAATGCTATGAGATGGTGACAGTTTAGATAAGGTTCCTATCCACAAATTCTTTAAACTTGTTGGAGGTAAGTGACAACCCATTATGAACAACAATGGCCTATATCAATCCATGTGCTGCCTATCAGTGATATGGACCACTCCTGGCGCAGCAGAGGGATGGGGGTGGCTCTAAGAACATGTTGAGGATTTGAACTTGGAAAATTTCTAAGAATTGAGCATGTCATTTCCCAAAATGATTCTGTAAAATCTGTGTGAAATCTTGCCCAAGGCTTTCTAGTCTTAGGTCTTAAGAATCTAAATGGCACAACAGATAGAGTACAAGATGCGAAGTCAGGAAGACCTGAGTTCAAATTCTTACTCAAACACTCCCTAGATGTGTGACCCTAATTATGTCATTTAAACTCATTCTTCCTCAGTTTCCCCATCTGTAAAATGCGTATCATGATTGTACCTACTTTACAACATGGTCTAATTACAACATGGATAAAATTATATTATGGCTATTCTCTAAGTCAGGACTGTCCAACATTAGGTTTTTATTGAAATAATAGACAGTATATTCTGATTTGCTATTTTAGTGAGAGCTCTGCGGTAGCTCAGCTTATTTTGTTAAAGCATTTATGTAACTTTTTATTCTTGTAGGGAGGCTGCATATATTGCACTGCAGGCCGCATGCGGCCTGTGGCCACATTTTGGACAGCCCTGCTCTAAGTACATCATCTCTGGGACAGGACACCCCATAAGAGTTCAACACCTGCAATTATAGCAAATCCTTTTTTCTAGACTAGATTCAGAGTGAGAAGGGACCTTAGAAATCATCTAAGTCAGGTCCTCTATTTTACAAATGAGAAAACTGAAGCTCAGAGAGGTCTTGCCTAAGGTTGCACAGGTAGTAAGTGATAGGGCCAGGATTTAATTCCAGGTCCTCTGTGTCCAACTCAGTTTCATCTATTGAGTTACACTTTCCCAAGGTAAATTCATTCATCCAGAAGTAATTGAAGGTACTATTTTAGATCCTAGGGGAAAATAATGATACAGTTCTTGCCCTTTAAGAGCTTACAATCTTATAGCACAATATAAGATACATAGAAAAAAGGTCTTTGATGCTCTGTTGAGCTTCTAAAGTCCTTCAAAACATGGTCTCTACCTGTATTTCCAAACTCATTATACAAGAATCCACATTCTGCATTCTGCTGTCCAACTATACTAGCCTTCTCTCTGTTCCTCAGAAACAGAACTCCACCTCTCACCTCTCAGAATTTGGTCCTTCTCCGTATCTGGAATGCACTCACTCCCCTCTTCTGCCTCACAGGATAGCTTCCTTCAAGTCTCATTCCAAATACAAACTTCTACCTGAAGCCTTTCCTCATGTCTCCTCAACTGCTAGTATCCTCACTGACTGTCTTATGTTTTCGTATTTGTTCTGTATGTGTTTATTTATTCCTTACATGCTTATACTTGTGCATGTTGTCTCCTCAATAGAATGAGAAGAGCAGAGTATTATGAGCAGAGATTGTTTCATGGTACCTGGCACATAGTAGGTATTAATAAATGTTTGGCAACTAGTTGACGTGTAATGCAAATTATGGTATCTGTGCGAGAGGAGCACAAAGTGCTATTAAATGTCAATTATCTTGATTTTATATAGCAAACAATTGATGGTTGGGGGTCAGTTAGCATTTTGGCATTTATAGCAAGGCAAAGTGGTTTGTGTTCATTGCAATTCATTAACGTAGACACACACCTGTCATTCTGAAAAGCACCTGTGACCGACAAATTTTATGTCATAGAATACTCTCAGCCTCTCTGTATCTCTTTATGTCTCTATTTCTCTCTCTGTCTCTCCTTCCTTCCTTTCTTCCCTCCCTCTCTCCCTCTTTCTCCATCTTTGTCTCTGTTTGTCTCTCTATCTCTGTCTCTCTCTGTCTCTCTCTCTCATCTTCTCTCTTTCTCTCTGTCTCTCTGTGTGTCTTTCTCTGAGTCTCTGTGTCTGTCTGTCAATCTCTCCATTTTTGGAAAGATTTTGATAATTTGGAGAATGTCCAGGGTATGCTGACCAAGATAATCAGAGAACTTGAAACTATACCATATATAGACAGATCAAAGGAACTGGAGTTATTTAGCTCAGAGAAGAGAAAACTTAGGATCTCATATAAACAAAGAATTTGACAATCTAGTTAGCCACAGAAAAACAATGGATAAGAGAACTAAAAGCCCTTCCTTGGTTTAGAGGTGGTGGGGAGATGACAAAGGGCAAGGACCTTTCAACCATAGTTGCAGTTGCTCAGTAGGAGTGAAGGCTGACTCATTTCCCAAAGGGCCCACCCGAGCCTTTGAAGCAGTTACGGTGAGGAAGAAAGTATTCATTGTCATATAATGGATAGATGTTGCAAAGAGATTTCATTTTTATATAGGAAAAAAATTAACAATTAGTACTATCCATAGGTAGGATGGATTGTTTCCAGAAGCAGCAAGTTCCCTGTCACTAAATTTCATACTTCATAGATAGGCAATCAGAAAAGATGAGCACAAGTCATCTCATTTTATTAAGAATGGAAACAGGAACACTAGAACGTAAAGTCACTTGCTGAGTTTAGATAGGACTGGGATTCCAACACAGGTCCTAGTGATGTTAGGTCTAGCACTCTTTCTACTACATCACAAATCTTCCCATGGAGCCTGGGTGGGTGGCCATTCATCAGCAACAGCCTGATGTAGAGGCCGGTGTAGAGGGACTTTTTTCTAAGGCATATGAGCTCTGAGTTCCCTTCTAACCCTGAGACTCTGATTCTGTAATGCAGTCTAGAGCCAAGATGTCAAATTCAAACAAGAGTGAGGCCATCTGGGCAAATGGCTAAAAGAATTGCTCAAAGTTAGCTAAGATACAGAGGGCAGGGCTGAAGGAGAGGAGTCTTCAGAAGCCTCCTCAACCTTCTGTTAATGGGATGAACCAGACATGTGCTAGCTGATGATAGTGATCCAGGCAGAAATTCTTAGGGAGAGCAGAGGATTTCTTGTTCACAGAAAGAAGACTGATGAAAACTATTTTCCTGTATCAATTTCAAGAGAGTTTATTTTATAAGAGTTGACTGCAAGCTCTCATAGCCTTGAAGCCCAGGAGAGGAAGAAAAAAAACTTCATAGGATAAGGAGTTTTTGAGTAAAGTATCTGTCACTGGCCCTCCATTCCAGACTCACAGCTAAGGATCAGGGAAGTGTGTTCTAGAAGAGCTGAATCAATGACAGCTTTGACAATAAAATCCATTTGCTTTAAAACTAATGCCTGAGATCTGAGATAACATCTAACAGGAAAACTCTAAGGACAAGAGCTGGAAGAAGAGGCTGAAGCAGATGAGAATGAAAGGGAAACTAGTTTTTCTCTGTATGGTGCATAGAAGCCTACAATTGACTGAAAAGACCTGTGGATCACTATAACTTTCCACTGTTACTTGTAATTATATATTTCCCTACAGTACTTTATAGTAAAACCTTTTTTAAAAAAAATTCCTGACAGTGTAGTTAGTGTAATATGCTATTTTTCAGAAGGAAAGAAACAAACAAAAAACCTCACACCTTTCAAAGAGTAAGCTGGAGAAAGGCACATCTAACACAAAAAGATGAAGTGGTAGCAGCCAGAAATCGGTAGGGGGCAGCAATGAGCCAAAGCTCTCATTTATTTCTGGCAACAAAAAGGTGACAACTCTCCAATCCCTAACATATACTACACAGATGCCACGGAAAAAAAAAAAAAATCAGAATTCCCAAAGAAGCACTGGAAAATTTCCAGGACAACAGAAATTCCAAAATAAAAATGCTCAGTTTGTAATGATATCTCTCATTTACTAAGTTTCTCCTATGTACCAGGCACTTGGTTAAACATCAGTGATACAAAGAAGGGCAAAAGACTGTTTTTTTTTCCTTTTGAGGTGTCTACAATCTGATGGGGAAGATAATTTGAAAATAACTATATACGAATTACACAAATCCAGAATAAGTTAGCAGTACTCAACAGAGAGAAGGGAGTAGCGTCAAGGAGGACCAGGAAAGGCTTTTCATGGAAGATGGGATTTTAGCTAGGATTTGAAAGAAATTAAGAGGCAGGGATCAGGGGAGAAAGACTTCCAGCATGGGGGACAGTCAGCGAAAATGACTGGGGTCTAGAGATGGAGCGTCTTTTGTGAAGTGCAGTGAGGAGTCCAATGTCACTGAACTGAAGAGTACGTGGCAAAGAGGCTGGAGAAGACTGGTGTAAGAAGGTACAAGAAAACAGGAAAAGAGCCAGGTTTTGTGAAGGGATTTGAATGCCGAATAAGCAAATTTATATTTGATCCTGGAGGCACTAAGGATACACCGGAGTTCACAAAATAGAAAGAGGGGATAATAGTTATATCTGTGCTTTGGGAGGATTAATTTCACAGATGAGCTGAGAATGGATTTGAGTGGGGAGAGATTTGAGTCAGGAAAGAGAAGCAGTAGATTATTGCAATAGTGTGTGTGTGTGTGTGTGTGTGTGTGTGTGTGTGTGTGTGTGTGTGTGAAAGAGAGAGAGAGAAATGAGGGCCTGCACTAGCAGTGTTGGTAGCAGTGTTGGTGGAGAAAGGGGAAAGTATCAAGAGATGGTAAGATGGTTAAATCAACAGGACTTTGCAACAGATTGGATACAACAGGTGAGAGAATGTGAGTAATCAAGGCTAACACCTGAATTTGTAAGCCTGGGTAACTGCGGGGATGGTGGTACACTGTGATATGGAAGTTTGGGAAAGAAAAGGAGTTAGAGGGAAAGATTATGAATTCAGCTTTGGACATGTTGCATTTAAGATGGCCACAGATCACTTAGTTTCAGATGTCTAATAGGCAGATGTGTATCAGTTATGATGTCTTTGGCAGTGACATATTACTATGCTTCGGCAAGGTCATCTTTATTTATTTATTTATTTGCAAAAAAATAAAAAGCCTCCACAGCAGTAAGAGAAAGGTTTTATTGACTACTGGCACTGAGTATGAATGCTGCTTGTAAGCATTTTATTTCTAGTGCACTTATATATACTATACCATCTCACATTTCTAGGGGAATTTAGTATCAGCACAATGGGTGTGGCTGATCAGATTTCTGTAACTAATTCAAGGATACCTTGTTTGATTAGATGCCTAAGGTTTGTTTCACTTTTTTATCATTATGTAGGCATGTTGTTCATGGATATGCAAAAGAGCAAGATGAGGGTCATGGTTAGCATTACATTTTTTTTTAAACATTGCTGTGTCATTTCCAACCTCCTGTTTAATCTTTTGTTGGCCCTATGTACTCTGGTTTCTTTTAGCATAGCAGCCCCATTCACATCATGACTTAGGCTATACTCTTTTTTTTTCAGGAATTATATGTCTTTTCCTTCCAGTCTCATTAATTGTTCTTAACCATACCTAAACAGTGAAGTCAAAGTTCAGAGCATCTCAAAACCTAAGAACTAGGAAGAAGTTGGAGAAGGCATTCATAGAAATTGTTCAAATTCATTGACTTCATAGGAACATAGAAGAGACCTTAGAAATCATCTACTCTAATCCCCTCATTTTACAAATGAAGAATTTGAAACACAAAGAGATGAAGTCAGTCAGGCATCAGTCAAAAAATATGTCTTCATCACTAGATACCTAACATTGTGCTAAACATTGGGGATATGCAGAAAGAGGAAACCAATCTTTGCTCCCAAGATGCATATGATAAAATGTGATAGTTTTGCCCAATGTCATCCAGCTAGTAAGGAGCAGATATGTCATCCAACTCTAAATTTAGTACTCTTTCCGCAACACCTCACTGAATTAGAACGGATTTGGGAAGGGAAAGGGGGGAACAGTACCTATTCTCCCCTTACTAAGAAGGAGAGAGGCCGATTTCAAAAAGGTAAGAGATTTTCTCATGCAAATTCTCTAAAATGATATTATTTATAGATCTTCCATGCCAGCCATTCTCCCCTTCCTGTTCCATTTTATTGACACTGCCACAGTCCTGGGAAGTACATAAAATAAATGATATATTTTTTTTTTGCATTTTTAAGAGAATTGGTAGAATGGATAACATAATATTCACTCCCTCTCATGAAGTCCTAGATTCTTGGAAAATAAATTGGAAAAATATATTGTTAACTTCCTATGTTTTGTCTAATGTTTTTGACACTAATTCTTAAGAGTTTGAATCAGTTCCTTTGTAGCCAGCTTCATTCTCAATTAAGTGGAATCTTTTCTCTGGAAAAGTTATACTACATATTTACAACCTATTTCCAGCAAATTCATCTTAAAGATCATTTTGATCTTGAAGAATATAGAATAACCCCTGAAAACTTGGAATTTTTCATTCCCTATCAGAAAATATAGTGGTAGGGAGCTTTGTGGATTATTGTCAATTTCCATCTGGCTTTTATGTGAATTACTGCAAGGTGCTTAAATGTCTTAAGGCATTCTGCCATCAGAAATGACACCACTCCAAAGCTTAGATGTCTTGAATAATTGTGTCAATAATTAATATCATGTGATAATTGGTGGTCTGAAGTAAATTTTGGTCTTCTTCTTTATGAAAATTCAAATGGCATAATCCCTCAAGGATTCTCTTATTCCAAAATTTGGAATCTCTATCCTAGAATCTGAAAGGATATTTATTGATGTAAGCTTTTCCAGTCTATGTAGTAACTGGCATGTCTGTAAATGTGGAAAGAATATATTCTATTGAGAAGAGTTTTCTGACTATTTGTTATAGAGACTACTGTTAGAAGCTGTTTCTTTTTTTCCAGTCTTCAATATAGTATGGTTTCACTGGATATGATTTTCCTTTAGGCCATTATAAAAAATGTCCAATATGCTTCAATTGAGGCACCTTTTTAGGGCTTTACTGGAAGTTACATGACTTCATTGTTGTATGCTTGCAAAACCTGGACAGTCTATGCCAGGAAACTGAATTGCCTCCACTTGAGTTTTCTGAGGAAGATTTTGAAGATCACCTGGCAAGATAAGATACCATACACTGAGGTCCTTTTTCAAACTAAACTGCCAAGCATTCAAACTCTACTTCAGAGAACACAACACTGATGGGTTGGTCATATTGTTGAATGCAAAATGTATGCTTACTGAAAAGACTATTTTATGAAAAACTCACACAGGGGAAGTGTTCACATGGTGGTAAGAAGAAGCTATACAAGGACACTCTCAAGGTCTCTCTTAAGAACTTTGGAATTGACTGCATGAGATGTGAGACACTAGCACAGAACTGTTCAGCGTGGCCCACATCAGAGAAGGTGCTGTGCTCTATGAGCAAAGCAGAACTGAAGTAGCTCAAAAGAAACATGAGATGCTCAAATTTAGAGAATTTACCCCAAATGTTCATATGGACTATTTGTACCTGACCTGTGGTGGAACATTCTGAATTCCTATTGGTCTGATCAGCCACAGTCAGACACACTGCAACTTGACTCTAGCACAGTGGTATAATTTTTGGTCCTCTTTGATAATGAAGGACAACAACCATGCAAGTTAAATATAAAATAAAATCCTCAATATTATTTAACACATTTCCCAAATGGCAGTATTGACACCCTTGCTCTGACATATGAGCAACAATGCTTATTTCACCTATCTGCTGATTCCATTTATGAAAATGTAAATCTCTTAAATTACTGTTGTATGTTGGTAGGGTGATTGAAAGGAGAGGGACAATTGACCAATCAATAAATAAACATTTATGAAGCCCTAATTATACACCAGAATCTAGCTTAGTTGCTAGTGATATTTAGAAAAGGTAAGATGTACTTTAAAAGATATAACAAGTTGTTCAAATGCCTTAGCGTTGAGCAAAAGAGGAATGGGAAGAGAGCTTAATATATCATATAATGGAGGCCCAAAGACTCTCACGAGCAGAGGATCTTGCAATCCAGGCTCCCTTTTTTTGCTCGCTGTGAACTAGCATTCTAATGAAGGTTCTCCATCTCAGAATCCCAGGAAAATTCATGAAGGTCATCAAACCCCACACTGTGTCCCAATGCACTCCATCTAAAGAACAAATCAGTTTAAGTCCTAGAGAGAAGTCCACATTCACACAATCATCGAATTTTAAAGATGGAAGAGACCTTAGAAATAATCTAGCCTATCCCCTACCTGAAGTATGAATCTCTCACTCAATTGCTTAATGGTAGAAGTCAAGCTACAGCCCCTACAATTGTCCATTTGAAAAGAGTCACATCATCATCTCTCAAACACATCCTTTGTCAGTTATCAGCAAGCATTCGAAAAACCAAGTAAGGCTTCAGTACGAGTAAGCTTTATTCCTGCAATCTAGTATAATCTAAAAAGAGAAGTACTTTGGAAATCACTGCAATATAAAACACAGCAACCCAAGGGGTAGAAAACACTCAAATGGAAACAAATTATGACATCGTACCCTGGAATATGAACAGCCATATAGAAAGCATTGTGGGGCTTGGAGACATTTGAGATGAATCGGAACTCTGTTTCTGATGCCTAAAGCACCTAAATCATAGAGGCTTTGTGAGGCACAAATAAAATAATATGTGAAAAGCATTTGGTAAACATTAAGGCATTATATAGATGTCAACTATTATCAATGTCCCATGAGATACATTCTCCCATTTCTGTCCTCTGTTCCTACATCTCCCTCGCTATCATAAACTATGTGTCCAAGTCACTGAGGGTCTCAGTGACACGCTCCAGCATGACGAAGAGTTGCACCTCAGGAAAAAAGATTGCATTCTGGCAAGATGATATCAGGTGAGTTCCAAGTAAATATGTTCTGACAGCCATTCTGACTCTCCAGGCATGGTATAGGGGAAAGGCCCAAGTTTGATTCTCCCCTGGGAATCAACCTCAGATGACAGCTGCAAAAGCTTTCTGTTTTAGTCTATCCATAGGGGTATAAGGTCAGAAATGGTCCTGAGGGCCTGCCAGCTGCCCCAACCACTTGGCCCTTCCATCTAATTACCAGGTCAGCTGAGCTCCTAAGGAGGCCTGATGAGATAGCACAAGGTGGGATGGCTGTAGGCTATGCGTGACCTACCTCCACTATATTCAACTTCAGATTTAATTTGATCTTGGGCAAATTCATAGCTCTATTAAATTCCATATAAACCCCTCTGGAACTGTACTTCTGTCTTATAAATAACCCAACTACTTGGTGTTTGACCACTTTTACAAGACCATACTTTTTTAAAACAATTTCTCCTTGCAAGAGGTTCCCCTGCATTGAGTGCCCAATTTAACATCCCAATCAAAGATCCATAAAACAGTGTTTCCCCTCTCTTCATATATCACAAAACCTTCTTTAAAAAGTCATAAAGATCTGTCGGCCTAACTCTCTTTGACATCTCTGATTAAACCCATTTTAACTGGCTCAATTCAAATTGCAAATCCTTTTCCAAGGCCAGGAAGAACTTAAAGCCTTATAGACCCAAGAAACATATGTCAATGGGAAAAAAGGAAGAGTTTTTCATGAATTTTCATGGTTAAAGGGATATTACTCTTCTGCTTTTACTGAATCACTCATTCCCATATTATCTGAACATGAACAAACATCTGTCTATCTTCTTGTTGTTCAGTGTCTGGCATCCTTGCTATAGATCACCTGTAATGCCAATGGCATCATGAACCTTTAGAGATTTGGGGGAAAGTCCAGGATTAGTTCTCCTCTGAGAATTCACACTGGTTAATTACTCCAAGTTTTAATGGCAAATTCATCCATATGCACAATGTTGTCAGCAAAGGGACTACTATGTGAATAATTCCTCTAGTAGTCATTGTAGAAAACAATTAGTAATAGCCAAGAAAAGCAGCATGGCACTAAGTGAAGGAAGACATTCAGGAAAGTGTGATATAAAGTAGTATGATAACAGGACAAAGGAGCAATTAAGAAAAAGAGTTCTATAAATTTTTTGAGAGAAAGTTCCACTTTAGCTGAAGATATCAGGGAAAGTTTCAAGAAGATGTGGTATCTGAGGTGGGCCTCAGGCCTTTCTCCTCAATGTAGAGTTTAATTTTAACATAATTATATTTACCAAAGAATAAATGGGTCATAGGGTCATAGATTTAGAGCTTTAAAAGACTTCAGAGGTCACTGAGTCAAAACCTTTTATTTTATATATGAGAAGGTTGATATTCAGAAGGATTAAGAAACTTACTGGGTAACACATACAATAAATGTATGAAGCAGGATTTGAATGCAGGCCCTCTGTCCACTAGATCATGCTGCTTTGATGTAATATTAATTATGCTGGGACTTTTTTTACTGTTTTCTCTTTTAGCACTTATTTAATCAAGTGCTCCTGAAGAGTTTGGCCTTTGTTTCCTTGATTGAATTAGGAGTCCTTGATGACCTCCTTGCCTCGACGGAAAGCCTCTGTAAACTACATGGGTCTGAGTGACATGTTCTTGACATCAGAGGCTTTTAGACCATGTGGGTTTAAGTCGCATTTTTGTGACACTTTCAGGTCACAAAGGTCGCATGTGTGACTAACCTTTGACCCTGAACAAGATTTATAAACCCAGAGGCTGGCATTCTCCCTTGGGGCTCTGAGCCACCTGGGCCACCATTGTTATGAGCTCATGAATCCAGATGTTGATGGTTTATTAGTAACTACGAATCATGATCTGGTCTGTTTATAATGCGTATGTTTGTAACTTGTTTTTATTTGCTCTGAGTTCAGGTTGCTGGCTTTTCCTCCTGAACTAAGTGAGTTTATATGTATATGTTAGATTGAAGTAAGATTGTTAAACCCTTAAGGTTGCTTTCCTTAGTAAAGCAGATCAAAAGATCCTGTGCCGGCAGCATTGTCGTTGGGCTTGTGTTGGTCTTTCACCCTAACAACAGCTGCTAGCCAAATTGTTGTAACATTTGAAATGTCATTTAAATTGAAAATGTTGATGCCCAAAAAGTGGCACATAGGCATTGTCTGCACCAGTAGTGATACTCCTTAAGGAAAACCATTTACTTATCTATCAGTCAATAAACATTTATTAAGTGATCACTGTGTGTAAGGCATTGTTCTAAATGCTAGGGATATAAAAAGAGAAAAAAGATAGTCCCTGTCCTCAAGGAGTTCAAAGTCTAATGAGGGAGACAACAAGCAAATATGCATACAAATAATTTACATTCAGGATGAACAGGAAATAATTAAAAGAGGGAAGGGTTAAGAAAGGTTGGGGAAGACTTCCTACTGAAGATGGGATTTAGGTTGCACCTTAAAGGAAACCAGGAAAACCAGTAGGCAGAGATTGGGGAGGGCATTCCAGGCATGGAGTACCATCGGTTAAAATGCCTGGATACTCTCTTTGCAAGGATCCTTACCCAAAGCCAGGCAAAACTGTATCAACTCAGGTGGCTGAAGTTCTTCTATACAGCTTGGTATGAGGTTCTTTCAACATCCAAATAAATGATTGACTTTTAAACTAATTAGCTATTAGGGCTCAACATCAATTGATCTTAGTTAAGAAGGAAAGAAGTATCCCCTTAGGTCTTTAAAAATATAAGACCTCAGTTCCTCATTAAAGGAGGCCCACCCACTGAACACGTAGGCATCTAAACAAGTCAACATCCAAGACCAAAAGAGCTCTGCAACCTTCACGGCCAATGGATATGGGTAATCCTTAGAAATAACCCACATCATAATTCATAATACACCAGAATAAGACTGAGCCAAGCCCAGTACTAGTTAAATATACTCTGAGTCAGGCACACATTATTAAAACATGAGCTTAAAATCACTTATTCTGCATTAGCATGATTAACGATGTTGGCCCTTTATGAGGACGTTGCTGCAGCCCTGAGAAACGATGCAATTATTTCCTTTGAATAGGAAAGTTAAAAGACTTGTTACCAAAGGGTGATGGGTACAATCTTATAGTTAATTACAACTTTGTTTTGGTTGGAGCTGCTACATTACCCACTCTAAAACCCTGAGACTCCCCGCACATTCTCTTATGAAAAAATTACAAGAGATAGAACAATCAAGACTTCCTGTTAATTAGAAATCAGCAATTGTTGCTGGTGACAGGCTAAGTGGTCACCTCAGCCTTAGACCCCTGACTTTGATTCATTCCTAAACATTCATATCTCCTGTACCTTCTTCCATGGATATAACCAAAATACATGAACCAAATTTTCCAGGGAGAAGAATGTCTTTTAGTTACAAGTGAGGAGGAAATTATATGTATAATTAGGCAAAAAATATCTGTAAAGTCACAGTGTGAGAATTTGTGTCTGTGTGTGTGTGTGTGTGTGTGTGTGTGTGTGTGTGTGTGTGTGTGTTAGCAAGAGTCAACTATTTACATGGGAAAGAAATTCAGCACATCTACTTTTAATGGTGGCCAATGTTGGGGTGGGAAGGATGGGTGAAATTTTCATTTTCATCCTCATTGGAACTTCCTGGAAAGCCCGCTATTGTTGCTTTGTCCTCATGATAAACTTAATGTTTTGATCAAAAAGCATGATTGCATTCCTCTTCTCTGTAATGCCTTCTTTGCCGAAGGGGTTAGTTTTGGAGTTGATAAGTTCTAGGTCTTGATTGGCTTATCATGAATAACCTCCAGATGCAAAGAAAGAAGTTGAACTATTTTGAGACTTGATCCACTCATGATCAATATTCAGCTTCATGTGCACATCTTCTCTCCATAGTTGTCATTTGCATTTATGTACGATGTTCCTGAAAGTGCCCATGAAGTCATAACCAATGCTGTCATATCGAATGTAGCCATAACTAGACTTTTTCTATTGGTGATTTCATCAGCTTCCATCAGTACAATCAGCATCTCGATGCAGCTGATTCCCAGATCCATTTATCCAGGTCTAGTTTCCCTCCTGAGTTATAATTAAATGTTACCAACTGCTTCTTGGATATTTCAAAATGGATGTCTCAAACTGAACACATCCAAAACAGAGCTTGTTCTTGTTCCCACCAATCCCTCCCTTCTTCCCAACTTCCCTATGAATGTTGAGGGCACCACCACCTTTCCAGTCACCCAGGTTCAAACTCCAATGCCATTCTCAACTCCTCATTCTAAACAAATCTTTGTTTAGAATATTTCTGCCTTCACAAGATCAATGATATATGCCCTCTTCTCTCTTCTCACACAGCAAGCACTCTAATTCAGGTCTTCATTCCTTTTCACTGCACTATTGAAATAACTCATTAATTGGTCTCCCTGCCTCAAGTCTGTCCCTACTCCAGTCAATCCTCTGCTCAGCTGCCAAAATGATTTCACCAAAGCTCAGATTTTACCATGTCACACCTTTCCCACTTACCCTCATCCCACTCAATAAACTAGTGACTCCTTATTAACTTCAAGTTTCAATAGACAGTCCTCTGTTTGACATTTAAAGCTCTTCCTAACCTGGTTCGATTCTATTATTCCAATATTCTTATATTTTCCTTGCTTTCATACCCTCAGTAATCCAGTTACATTAACTTGCTTATTGTTCTTCTGCAGGATGCTCAACCTCTCATCTCTGTACTTTGTACTAGCTATTGACCATACCACAGATGTCTGCTACCTCATCTCCTCCTAAACTTCTTGGCTTCCCTTAAGACTCAACTCAAATCGAATCTTCAGTAGGAGGCCCCTCCCAGTTTCCCATCTACCTCATCCACTAGTGCCTTTCTTCAGATATTGCTTTCCATTTATTTTGTATGTATCTTATAGGTACATAGTTGTTTGCATGCTGTTTCCCTCATTAGAAATGTGAACTCCTTGAAGGCAGGGACTATTTTTGCCTTTCTTTCTATTCTGAACACTTACCACAATCCCTGGCACATGATAAATAGTGAATAAATGTGTATTGATTAAGATGGTGGCTTGGCTTTGCCTCAGGGTGTGAACATGATAGTGAAATGCATCTTCTCCATGATGACTGTCATCCATGAACCACACCTCTCAGTCCTTCATTAGCCCTTCTTTCATACAACATTGAATTGCCATACCCATGATCCCATCGCTGATTTACTCTTCTCCCATGGAGTACTTTCCTCTCAAATCTTAAAAGGGCAAGCTGATAACACACGGCAATAAAAAAGATATCAATTATTCACTGAAATTTGTATTTCATTTTTGGTGAGAGATATAGAGAGAGGGAAAGTAAGAGAGACAGAGATAAGGGCAGAGAATAGGAGAGAAAGAAGGAAAGGAAAAGAAAGGGAGAGGAAAAGATAAAGACAGAGACACAGAGAATAGGAAAAAGGAGAGAAAGAGGTAGTTTGAAAGGTTTATGGCAGACCATTTTATGCAGCTCTTGCCTTTGAAGGATTTCATGGTATATCCTGGGTTTGGAGGAGAGGGCCTTAGGCTCATATGTAAAGAGAGGCTAATAAGACCTTAACAGCATTCACAATGACTGCTGTTGCACCTCATACTTTTTTTTCTACCAATACCAACTCTACCACCCTTCCAAGTGCAGTTGAAATCTCACCTGTTCTGAAAAGCTCTCCTGTGTCTAGATCCTTTTGGATTTCCAAGGTTCAGAGAATAAAAGATTTAGTGCAATAAGGAACCTTGGAGACCATCTAGCCTAACAACCTCATCTTATAGAGGAGGAAACTGATGTTCCCAAGGTCAGTTCAGTCATAGTAGCAGTCTGGATTTTATCACAGGTCCTCTGATTCCATGATCTTTCCATTTCACCATATTGCCTCACCACATGCCTGCTCTAAACAATTAACAACTTAATATATGCTGCAGCAGTTTTTATTTGAACTGCATATTTTAGCACTTTATTATATTGAATCATAATCTGTTATACTGGCCAACACCAGCTTGTTCTCTGACCATTTTTTACTCTCTGTTTCTCCTCTCCAAATAAAGTAGGCACTCCCAAGACCAGGGATCTTTATGGATTTAATCTCAGCATAAGAAGAGACTTGGGATGTAGTCAGTACGGAATGGAGATCTGAGCTACAAGAGGATGTTTTAGATGTCCTTAGTGAGTTGTGGTGACCCAACTCATGAAAACTTCATCTCAGAATATTAAAAGAATGAGCAAATATATTGCTGAGCCCCTGTCCATGATCTTGAGAATGGGAAAGCTATTTAAGACCAGAAAAGAGCAAACTATTCCAATATTCAACTTACAGACCAGTGGGCTTAACTTCAAATTTTGCTAAAAATTCTTTTATATTATTAAAGTGTGTATATATGTGTGTGTGTGTGTGTGTGTGTGTGTGTGTGTGTGTGTGTGTGTATGTATGATGTATATTATTAAAGGAATGTTTTGAGCATTTAAAAAAGAAATAGTGATCACTAAAATTTAATATGAAACCACCAAAAATAAGCCATGCCAGACTAACCCCACTTTTTTTTTTACAAAGTAGATATACTGGTAGACCAGGAAATATTTTCATTTTAGCAAACAATTCAAAAATCCATACCAGGTGTGATGTGATGATTCAGCAGGTGAATTTGGAACTGAATAAGTGACCCGATCAAAATGTCATATTAATGAAACGATGTCAAATCTACAGTGAAATCCTCAAGTGATTTGGACATTTTGTTATGTTTTTCAATATTTTTCTCTATGAGTTAGATGAAGTCCAAAATGACACGCTTAGTAAATTTTTAGATAACACACATCTTAGAGAACCTAGCTAAAACACATTGGGTGACAGTGAACGACCAGAAAAATCTTGACAGGCTGAAACGATGGGATGAATCAAATAAGACATTTAGAAGAGATAAATGTAATAATATCTTCTACTTGGCTACCCAAAGAACTCAGGCTGGCAAACACATGGCTAGGCAATAGAATGTAAGTTCCTTGACAACAGGTACTGTTTTTGCCTCTCTTTGTAATTCCAGTTTTTAGCACAGTGCCTAGCACATAATAGCCATTTTATAAATGTCTGTGAAGATCTGAGGATTTAAGTGGACTCTGGGAACCATCTGATAAATCAAAATCGCAAAATTATGGTCAAACAACGAATGCTCTCCTGGGCTGTATTAAGATAGAGGTATAGTATGCAGAAGGGGAGGTTGGAGTACTGTATTCTAGGTACCATATTATAAAAAAGACAGACAAATTGGTGTGAATAATATACATCCCCCCAATTCATATTTATTGAAATCCTGCTTCAAAGCCCAGTTTAAATATCATTTGTTCATGCAGGTTTTACTGGTCACTCTCAACTAGAAGTGGGACATAAGTGTGGTCTAGTGGAAAGAGCACTGATTTTGATTCACATGTCCTGGGTTCAAATATGGGCTCTTTTACTTACTGTTTGTGTGACCTTGAAAAGTCACCTGTAGTTTCCATAACTATAAGAAGGGGCAGCTGGATAATATTAATTCTAAGATTCTTTTGGTTTTAACTTTATGACTGATAAATCACTAACCAGGTATTGTCTTATAATAGTATCAGTTGCTATTTAGATAACACTTTAAGGTTTACAAAGGACTGTATATGTGTTATCTCATTGGAGCCTCACATAACCTAAAAGGTAAGCCCTATTATTATGTCCATTGTACAGATGAGGAAACTGAGCCTGATGACAGTTAAGTGCCTTGCCCAAGGTCACGGAGCCACTCAGTATCTGATGCAGGTATCAAACTCTACACTTCTGGAATCCAAGTCCTATGCTCTATCCATTGTGTCAGCCAGCTGCCTCAATGGTAAATACTGCCTATGGGCAGAATTCCTCTCCCCTGCTAGTTTGTAAGCTCTTTTTGTTCCTCATGTGGTCAATATTGACACCTCCTGATATTTGAGATTCAATAAACGTCAGTTGTATTCTTAATGACCAAACTTGGTTTTTGTCTGATTGTGTCCTTAGCCTTTCATCCTAAGCAGATTCTTAGACAAAACAGAAATTGTGCCTGTTGTGTCTGAAACCAGTCAATCTTTGACTCCTCCAAATGATTTTCCACCACTTTCATAGTCCCTCTTGTTTTGGAGCTTTCACACATCTCCTGATGTTGAACCAGTCTTGCTGGGTAGATCAGATACTTTGCAAGAAACACACACCCATGCATCAACATTGAGGCCTGTGATGGTGTCTACATCCCACCCTTCATCTGACCCCATTTGCCTCAGGACTGGGAGAGACCTCAGGCTTCAGCCTTCCCCAAACAAAAATAGCTTCTACATCATACTGAACCAGTCATCATCTGGCTGTGCTTGAAGTCCTCTCTCAAGGGAGAAACCCTTCCCTTATAAGAGATATCATTCCATTCTTTCATAGATCTGTTAAGGTTTTTTCCTCTATATAAAACCTAAAATTGCTTCATTGTGACTTAATTCTTCCCACTGCAGCCAAGCAGAGGAGGTCTATTCCTTTTCCACAAGATAGCCCTTCCAAGTACTTGAAGGCTGCTATCATATCTCCCTTGCTAAATCATTCCTTCTCTGGGAGAAACCTCCCCAATTCCATTCTCTGAACTTCTTATAGAGAGAACTTGAGGCCCTTCATTATCTAAATTGGTCTCTTTTGGACACTTTGCAGCTTCCTAATGTTCATGCTGAAATGCTGAGTCCAGAAGGGAAGACAATACCCCAGTTATAATGTAATCATGGTGGAGTGGGGCAAGGCCATCATCATTCTGCATTCCGCTTGTGGACAATAAACCTGACTTAATATAGCCTAAACTATCTAATAATCTTTCTTGGCTCCCATCTCACAATGTTTACTTACCTCCAAATCTTTTTCATATGGAGAACTCTTGCCATCTCTCCTCTATACAACAGCAGTCAAAAATGACTTCCACTTCTTAGAGGCAAATATATTAAGGCATAGAGAAGCTAACCTGTTAAGCTAAGTCAGTGGTGGAATCAAAGATCGAACGTCAGCCTGTTCATCAAAGTCCAAAGTATTACGCAGTTTGGCAGGGCCACATGTGACCATTACAGAACCCCAAGCCCTTTTGTGGCATGAGAATTGTTCAAACTAAAGCCTACATTGGCAATAGAGACCATATTTCAACAGGAGATGAAGTAATTCTTATTCCCAGCATCTGTTAATCATTCAAGATCCTTCTAGATGTGAGAGGCTATAGAATGAAAGGTATTATTAATGGATCTCTATATAGTGTGAGGAAATTCTGAATAGCAACCCTCCTTCTAAACAATGCCTGCTCCTGTGAGTTAATTTCCTTCCATTATTTTAAATTCTTCAAGTGCTAGAGAAGTCATGTAGGTTGTTTTCTCGAATAATCACTTAACTGACAAGCATTTTCTAATTGACAGAACATTCTGAAAAGACAGATTGGGGGGGGCATAAAGATTGTGCAATTTTCCACACATAGCAAGAAATTAAGAATACTAAAATGCGATATTTTTGTTCAAAAAAGTCATAAATTATACCCTGAAATCTGAATTCCATTTATGGTAAGAGATAAAGAGAGAGGAAAAGTAAATGAGGCAGAGATAAAAGTAGAGACTAGGAGAGGAAGAGAGGAGGGGGGTAGAAAGAGGGGGAGAGGCAAAGAAAGAGATAGAGACAGAATAGAAAAAAGAAAGGGAGAGAAAGAAAGATAGATAGATATTGAGGGGGGGTAGACCTTTAATTTCATTGATGTAGGGAAATTCCAGTGAGCAAACTCCCTGCATCAGTGCAGATCAGTACCTACTATGCAGTTTATATTTCTATTGAATAACCTGGGGTGCTGAGAGGTAAAGTAATTTTCCCAGGGTCGCAAAAATTTTCACAGAAGCAGAACTCACACTCAAGTCTTCCTGACGCCAAGGCTATCAATTCTGCAATGCTGCTTCATATAGTATGTGCGTGTGGGTGCGAGAGAGAGAGAGAGAGAGAGAGAGACAGACAGACAGACAGACAGACAGACAGACAGAGGCAGAGATATTAGAGAAACCTTAGAGATTACTTTGTCTAACCTCCACATTTTACAGACTGCAAAACTTGATTCATTTTATATGAGAGACACAGAGATGGAGATAGACAGAGACAGAAAGAGACTGAGACATAGACACAGAAAGAGACACAGAAAAAAACAGAGACAGAGAGACAGAAAGACAGACAGAGAGAGACAGAGATGCATAAAGATTATATAGAAAGTGATAGTGACAAAGAAGATGAGAGAAGGGGAGAGGAAAGGAGAAAAGAGGAGGGGAGGGGATTCATTTTATATGAGAGACACAGAGATGCAGACAAAATTTAGAAAGAAATAGGCATAAGTAGAGAGAGACAGAAAGATATTGAGACAGAGACACAGAAAATGAAAGAGATGGAGGAGAGAGGAGGAGAGGGGAGGGAAAGGAAAGAGAGAGAAAGGGAATGGAAAGGACAGGAGAGGCAGAAAACAATAGAGGAAGAGAGGGACAGAGGAAGAATAAAGAGTCAAGAAGAAAGAGAAAGAGAGAAAGAAGTTGAAGAAAGAGAAAGGGAGCATGAGAGATGCTTTTTAAGGACTGCAGTACTGTAACAGAAGAAAACTATGACCAGGAAGACAACATGCTTTACCCATGTCAGAGCTTACATCAAAGTGTTTACTGAGCCAAGAACTGAAATCTCATCTCAATCCCACAACAGCTGAGGTATCTCACATATCATGCTTTTAAGGAAAGGAAGTCTTCAATATGAAGCTGAGAGCAACAACAGGGTTGTGTGTTGTCAGTAACTCAAAGTAACATTGCCAAGTTTACCAAACCATGGCAAAATGATGGAACCTTCAATTCAAGACAGATGTACAGCCACAACCATGGCCCATGATCGAACCTTTAATTCAGGAGAAATGCACAGCAGGCCTGCTTCATTAGCGAGCTCAACAACTGTCCTGCTCTCACAACACAACTCAAAGCCAGCTTGGCAATTAAAGCACAAATCCCATGACATAAATAACATATTAATCACCCTCTCTTTTAATATCACATGTTGCATTTTTATCCTGCTGATGTCCCTCCATTGACGGAAGCTTTGAAAAGCTAATGAGCCATTCAGGATGGCTCGGTTTCAACTGTCTTCAAATTTCATGAAGTGAGATAATATGACTGAAGAGTGAGTGTACAGTAAGCCACTCAGAGCACTGATAAGGTGTTAATAAACCCTAGCAAATTCTGATTAGAGCTGTCTTGTTACATAGAGTGCTGCATTTTCCACAGATATCAGAGCTGGTAAATTAAACTTTGGAAGGTGCTAAATTTGGATTTGATCACCTAAATGGGCAGTGAAAAGCCAAAGAGAAGCATCATTGATTCTCTTCATCCCTCAGTGAAATCTCCCTCCCTCCTCCTCCCCAAAGTAAGGAATCTCTGGGTTCCCAAAGCCTTTCTTTGATTCAATTTGGGTATTATGTCTCTCTAGTCTCTGCAAATCCCTTAAGACATTGAGCTTTTTGTATTGGAAATGCCAGAGTCCATTGGGCTAACCAAAGTACCATATGAGATACCTTTTAATTAACTATGCTTTATCAGGGTAGCCACTGATGAATTGAGATGTGCATCATTGGAGGAAACATCCAAATGAATGAAAACACAGACCCATTTGAGTATGTATAGAGGATGAGATTAATATGAATTATTAAGATCATTAGGTAATCTTCGAACTTTATGGGATGCATGTGATATTCTATTCAGGTACCCAGAGATAAATTGTGGAATCCATAATTCTGTATACTATGGTCAGCATCACCTTAAAGGATTAGGTACCAATCAAATCTAAATAGTTAAAAATTAGAATATTCAAGTTTCACCCTAAAGAAATATAAGTGCCTTACCTTCAATTAATCAATGAGTATTTATTATGCTCCTACTGTTTGTGAGGTCGACAAATACAAAGAATGAAACAAGTCCTACTTTCAAAAAGCTTACATTGCAATCTTCTTTTCAGGAGGGGTTGTAGAGGGGGACCTTGGATTAGAACATGACACATAAAGTCAGACATGCGTCAGGCACATAAAGGCAAATTTATCAGTTAGTTCTTTTGAACTGTTTTGTTTTTGCTGTTTTTCCTCATTTGTATTTTTTTCTTATAAAGAATGCTTTTCTGGGAGGGAAGGAGGAAGGGAAAGGATACATTGGGAATTGTATGAAAAACATAAAATGTTAATAAAACTTATTGATAAAAATTTGAGTGTTTCCCCATGTATCATTAAGATCTTTTCAGGACTCATTATGAACCTGTTACTCACGAATGTATTGAATGCCTTAGAATTATTTGAATTTTCAGACTGCATATCTTTCAAAGACATGTTTTCTAACTCTACTTGCTTCTTTATGAAATGAAAGAAGGAAAGAGAAGTTAGTAAATGAAGATAAAGATGTGGGTTCAAAGTATACGTGAGGTACAAAGTCAGTTACTAAGACCAAAAAGTATTACTAGATAACTTTGGATGGGGAGAGAAGGGAGGAATGAAGAATGGCATGCCAACTGAACAAACCTCAGACAGAAAGTGGTGCTGTAGGAGCTGAACAGCCAACAAGTGACATGGTACTGACAGACTGGATTAGACAGACGTAGAGGAACTTCTGGCTTAATGGTTTGAGCAACAAGTTTGAGAGAGTGAGGGGAGCTGGTAGTGAGTTGTTCAGGATGGAATGAGCAGTGTAAGAACATAAGATAAACATACAATTTGACTGATAGAGCAGACCTACACAGAGTGAGAAGACATGGTGGAGGGTGGTCATAGGCATTCCACTTCTAATGTCAAAAGAGGGAGGGGGAAAAGAGCTAGGAGACTGAGATAGTTTGCATGTAGAAAGCCTGATTAACAAATTATTCTGCTGTCACATAGTACTAGGAATAGATAGATCTCAGTCATTTTCTGGCTTGGTAGAAGTCTAGAAATAGAAGGCCCTTAGGTATACGCACATGTATATATGTATGTGTACATGTGTATAAATACACATATGTGTCTATGTATATACATTTATTCCTTTTTGATGTCAGGTGTACAGGATTATGTCAGTGGGTGTTATCTGACCACCTCATAAGTCTTGGAAACCATGTCTTTTTAAATCTGAGAATTCATTGGTTTTTTTTTTCATTGCCATTTCATTGATGACATGTCTTAAGTTTTCAGTCCCCTACAGGGCTTAGATCTTTCTCATGTGATCTGTGATCTTCTACGTCTCCCCCATCTTGCTTAATGAACTTGATATTTATCAATCCATGTATGATATTATCTCTTCTGCTTCTAGCTCCTACTAATCTCCACCCAAACTCTCTTCATTATGTAAGCACAGTCTGAAACCGTTTACCACAAAGAACTTGCCTCCAATGTTGTTGGAACTATAAATTCTCATACTGGCCCCACATTAATTAAAGACAAAAGATGAGCAAGTTGTATGTGCTAATTGTTTAAGAACAGCCTATTGACATAAATTTATTTATAAGAATGATATAGATTGGTGGTATGCAACAAATATATGTAAATTTCTGTATCTCTTATGATCATGTAGAAGCATACCAGAGATACCAGCAATTACTAGTTGAAATTATACTTTTTGCAAAATTGTTGGGCCTTGAAGGGAATTGACTATGATCGAGTATAAAGATGGATGAAGGATACAAGGGATGGGGGATAAGACAGAACATAATAGGTAAAATGGTAGCGTGGGGGTGGAATCAACATTTTAGTAAATCCAAGCAAAAGATTTCTATGCCCAAAAACAACAAATGAGTTAAAGGTTAATTATTCAGAAAACGGTTAATTATAAAGAAATAAGGTCATTGAGGAGGGGCATGATTATGCACACACCACAGGTGGAAGAAATGGTACAAAGATTACTTTGTATAATAGTACACCTAAATTCTGACTGTACCAAAAGAGCTGAATTTGGGAAGGCATTCTTCAGTGCTGAACTTCATTTGAACCAATAAAGTTGTATCAAATGTTTATATCATGAGGTGTCCATTTGTTTCCCATTTCCCCTTGAAGACTTAAGGTAAAGGACTGTGGAGGCAGGGACAGTGAACATCAATGACCCATTTTATTGGGGTGGGCCAGAAATGAATGTTGGAGTTTCTTTGGTTGCGGGCTCTATGTACACATAGATCCTGACCTGTGACCACAGAAATTGGGAATAATAGCATATACTAAATAGACTAAGATGGCCAACAGGTATCTTACCAGAGAATCAATTACTAAGTGGAGGCACTATTTATGAGGACAAAGAAGTAGGAATACGAGTACAGTTGATGATATAGAGAAAGTAAAAAATCTCCTGTGGCTGACCAATGAGAGTTAGATCTCTCTATAAGCATGTAGATGCCATCACTGCTAGGATTGTAAGACAGCCATTTTCTGCTGGAGATTTGCAACACTGAAATTTGCATAGCAATTTTCCACATGTAGGAGTTGTGTATAACAATGAAATCACAGGTCTGAAATTGATCCCCTACTTACAAATTATTGTTCTTGATACAGGATAAAAAAGGTAAAGGAAACTGTGACTGCCCCCAGTGTGCTTACATACTAAGGGGTTGGGGAAGTAATAAATCAGGGTGTTGCTAAATATGAACAATATACAAAGTAATGCAAAATAATTAGGGATTGGAAAAGCACTAACAGATGGGATATAAGGTAAGTCCTCATTTAAGAGGTGACATCCTGAATATGGGTAGAGTATGTGCCCCAGGTATCCACCCCATAACACTCAAAAGTTATTTCTCCAGTATGGCATAGAAATGACTCTATGAGAGGTCGATTAGGCCCATCCAAACATATTTAGTGTGCTGAGCTGGACTTAGGAGAAGACCCAACATGTCATCTCAGTGTTTTATCACTTCTCTCTTTCTCTCCCTTGACTATAATTCAATGTGTCCTAGAAGATAATAGATACAAACTTCTGAAACATGACCAGCATGGTATAATAGAATAAGCACTGAACTTGGAGTCAGCAGGAGCATCAGTTTCAAATCCTACCTCTGACATTCATTAGATGGGTGAGCACTGGCATGTCACAAACTTTCTGAATTTCCATTCCCACATATTTAAGGACTTCGTATTATTATTATTAGAAGTATCATAATTATTATTACAGCATAATCTGATGGGCATGACTGTAATTAACACCAACCACCCATCACATAATAGATACCCTTTTCTCCTTGTTAAGGATCTAATCCACAATAACTCCTGAATTCAACATCCCAATAGCATCCCAATAATTAAGGTAATTTTGAGAGACAAAGTTTTGGGGTAAATTATAATCAATTTTATCAATCATTGCCAGCATACAACTGACCAAAAAAGGCTTGTTATTCTTTTATTCCATCATGATGAGTCTTATAAAAATTTTTCCCACTCTGCAAAATCAGTAATTTTAGAGTTTAGGGCTGAACTCATAATTCTTATCTTCTGGAAGGAATTAGTTCACAGCTAGTTTTTTAGGTTTATATGCCTTTGGACAATACACATTCCATCAAATGGCAATCAACTCTGATTGTAGTGAGGAGTGGACTTTACAAAGAGAAGTGAGCTTACTGCAATGAAAGTCTAAGTGTGACATGATGTCACTCTTGGACAGAGAAACTATTTGTATACCCAAGCCACCCCCAGTCTTAGGCAATTTAGGCAAAAGGATCTGCCTCCACCCCAGCTTGATTGTATGGAATTTACCTTAGACTAGAGATTCCTTGTTGGGTCAGATAGAGGAGAAGTTTAGCTGACCTTCAGAGGCTGTGGTCTTGAAATGAGGAAAGAGAAAAGGGGCAAGTCTGAATCTCCCCAAATCATTTGCTATTAATAATCATTTCTCTCACTAGGAGAGATGAAGTAGTCTGGGCCAACCTCCAAACCATTAAATCAATTTACCAATCCAGAGTACAAAACGTGTGGCAATTAGTAGTTCTCTAGGCAACTTTTCTGGGTAAGTAAACAAGACATATTCTACCCCTCATTGCCAATTGAGGATCTTCTTTTGAAATAAAGTGAATCTGGTGATCTATGTCCAACTGCCTGCAGCAGGATTCACCAAATGTTCACCAGCACCTCCTCTGTCCTTTCCAATGACTCTTCCTTTAACTCATTTTCACTGTAGCATTCGTCTTCTGATCCAAATAATCCCACTGAAGCGGAAAAAAGGAAATCTAGATATGGGTCTCAGAACCAAAGTGACCTAGTATAGAACCTGCTGGACTGTGGCAGGTTTGGACCTAAATGTTCAATCTGGGCATGAGCAGCACATTTCCATACTCTGAAATTTGTGGCTTTTGATCTCTGATATCTCAGGAGCTACTTTCTTCAAGGCTGCTCTAAGTGGGAGGATAATGTCAAAATCCAACTGGGTATCAGGACTCAGTTAAGCTGAGTCCCTTTAAGTGCAATTAGACTTTTGAAAAAAATGAAGTCACAAATGTTCCATCAATCTCATTCATCACTGACCCTTCCACATTTGACCTCCTTGGCTCCTCCAATTACCTTATCCTTAATCCTGATCTACTAATCTATGATACAGAGTCCTTTTGTCATTCAGCATTGTGGATTTTGGACCATCTCTCTATTCTCACAGCTCAGATGAAGTCACACTCAGAATTGAAAAGACCCCAATGGTCATCTAGCCCCATCGGTCCTGAGCAAGAATCTGCTAAACAATATCTCAAGTGAGTGTTTATCTGGTCTTTCCAGAAAGTGGAACCTGCCACCTCCTGAAACCACCCGCTCCACTCTTGGACAACTCTGACTGTTAAGCTTTCTCCCCCTTATATTATGCTGAATTCTGCCTTTCTGGTATATCCATCAGTCTCGCTAATTCTACCCTCTGGGGTGAAGCAGAACAAATTCCTTCCAGAAGATAGGTATTGTAGGTTCAGCCCTAAACTCTAAAATTACTGATTTTGGAGAGTGGGAAAAAGTTGTATAGGACTCATCACTCATAGGTGGCTCAGTAGATAAATTGCTGAGCCTGAAGTCAGGAAGACTCATCTTCCTGAGTTCAAATCCTCCCTTAGATACTTCCTTGTGGGACCCTGGACAAATCACTTAATCCTCTTTGCATCAGCTTTCTCATCTGTAAAATGGGTTGAAGGAGGAAATGGTAAACTACTACAATAACTTGGCCAAGAAACCCACAAATGGGGTCACTAAGAGTCAGACATGACTGAAAACAATGAAACAAGAACATCACTCATAAGTCTTGGATACATCCTGTTCAATAAGCAACAGGAAAACAAATCGTGGATTGTCTCAATGTTCTCTTTCACCACGCCCCTCCCCCCCCCCCAAAAAAAAACTTGCATTTAAAAAAAAACTATTTTCACTTAAGACATTTATTAGGCTGTTCAAAGAGTTTGGTCAAATGTCTCAACCTTTATGAGCTTCTTCCTGCCCCCAAGGAGTTAAATGCTTTTCATAAAGACAAGGAATAAGGCTAGAAGCATTAGAGGTCTTTGTTACAGTGACTTTGACACTGGCATACACTTTGGTTTAATTAAAACAGGGACTCTGATGAGCATTCAGGGAGAGGTAATGCTTAAATGGTGTCATTCAAGGACACCCTTGTTTCCCAAGAAGGCAATCTGCCTTACCCCAGTTAGAACAACAGTACTGCTGAAACCTAGTGCCTTTGCCCAGGCATGAATGACTGTGTGACAAGAGCTCATATGCAGCCCATGCTGAACAGCAGGGACAGGAGTAAAGCTACTTTAGTAATGACAATTCCCATTTTCATAGAACTGAAAGGATTACAAATTGCTTTTCTCACAATAACCCTGTGAGGTAAGAAGCACAGCTAGCATCATCATTATTTTACAGATGAGGCGACTGAGGATCAGAGACATAATGTGACTTGCCCAGGAACACCCAGAAGAATACGTACAAATCCAGAATTCACTCAGCACTGAGTACCCTCTACCACCCTGCCTATTAATTGAAGTTGGTGATTAAGGAGAGAAAATATACAGTAGGAGAGTCAAAGTCACCCTTTGGGCCATTCTCCATTCACTCAATGAACAACTATTAAGAGAAAACTGTGAACAAAAGCTCTATGTTAGATACTGACGGAGTACAGGGTATACAGTAAGGAATACTAGATTTGGAATCAGAACTTGGGTTCAATTCCGAGCACTATGTTCAAGGTCTTTGATAAAACCTGGCCTGGCACATAGTAGGTACTTAATGACTGCTTGTGGAATTAATTTTATATCCTGAGCACTGAAGACAGTGCCTAAAACGTAGTAGATGCTTAATGTTTGTTGACTGACTGACCAATTGAGATATATACTTATTACAGTATTTACCATTATGATAGTGGAGACACAGCATAGGTTGAGGCAGGATATTCAGTAGATAGCAAGATCTTTCAGACATTAATGTTGCAGATGATGTTGTACAAATTGCACCAAATCCCAAGATATTGTGGAGGGTCCTTGAAGAAATCAGTAATCACTCAAAGGAATTTAGTTTGTTCATCCACACAGAAAAGACCAAGTGGATGGAGATATATATGGCCTGAAATTCAGCACTCATTTGGATGGATACCTCAAAGAGTCTTTGAGGTATCCATCCAAATGTGTATTGAATACACATATATGCATATATAAACATATATGTATGTATGCATATATGTGTGTATATATAATTTTATACAATTATATCTATATGCATTACACAATATCTCATCAAAAATTGAATCATAAAACAAGATGGACAACCTCAAGGTCCTATAATCTAACCTTATTTTATATGTAAAGTTATTCTTCTTATGACCTATAATGTTGCTGAAATATAAATGCAGGCATACATATGCCTTTGGATAAGGAAACTCAAGCTCATAGATGTAAATGAAGTCAACTTCTCTGTGGGCCTTATAGCCCTCATATGGGCAATGTGGGATTTGAATTGATTGTATTACTTCTAAGTGCCTTACAGCACTAATTCTATGATCCTATTTGGAAAAATTTCAAGAAAATACTGTCCCCATCCTTATTAGTTTAAAATTGAATAAAATAAAGATAATGATGCATAGTATTTCATGATGAGTGCATTGGAGAGGAATAAAATGAAGTATTCTAAGAATTTGGGGTGGAAAAGTTGTAACTGTAACTTCATTCCATCCCATGCTTTATAGATACCACCAAGCATCCATTATTGCATTATTTGGGAATCCAAGAATATATTTAGACCTGTAAGGCATCAGAGTTATCATCCAATTTAAGTCTTATTCAGAGATGATAACAATGAGGCCCATAGAGATGAATTAACTTCCCCAAAGTCACACAGCTATTAACCTACAGAACCAGGACATCTGTGATCATAACCAGAGAATATTTACCCTGTTGTTCTCTTCTCTTCCTATACAGATTGGTTTTCATTTCAAAGAGAAGAAGGTGGAATAGCTGGTAACCAAAAGAAAGTTTAGGATTAGGTTGGAGAGGAGAGTCACCATAGAGAGTTTTTTAATAGGCTATCAGTTCAGCAGGTCAGGAGATTGCCCCACTGTTACCTTCAAGAAAAAGGAGGCCTGGATCCTTGTGCCCCAATCTGCACCTGGTCTGTGACTGCCTTTGCAGATGCTGTGATGGCTACGGCCTGTGGCAGCAGTGAATTGTGAGCAGCCTCGTAAGCAGACCCTGACTCCCACTAAAGTTACTCAATACCCTGGATTCCTGCCTGGAGAACAAGGCAATTAAAAGCCTCTTTTCTTCCTCTATTTCCCACACTATCTAACAGACTTTATCAATGTCCTGATGGTTAGCGATTTTCTTGGCGAAAGCATGCCCAGAAAGATCCAAGGCCAGCTGGTATCATGTCTATTATTTCCTTTTGAGCACATCTTCATTCCAGTGCCTTGGCTCCACATCTTACTAGAGTATGACAGACTTTTAGGAAATGCATCTGTGTAGGGGAGTTTGTAGTCCAATTACAAATAAATACACCAGCACCCAAATCTGACCTGTGGTGTCTCAGCTGTTTTTTTTTTTTTTTAAATATTCAAAATGTCCTTTATGGAAGGTTTTTTTGCCTAATGTAAAACTGACAATGCAGGATGTGGCACCAACTGGCTTCCATAGAGAAGGGGGAGAACTACCCTGGACCCTAAAAGGCCTTTTTTCATATCTTAATCTTATTATGGAAATAAGGAACAATAATCCAGGTGCTCCTAGGTAAATAACAATTACTTTCAAAGGTCAGGCTTTGTAAGGAAAACATTCAATCCTCAAGAGTCTCTAGACCAAAGAGAGAACAAAGGGATTCTAGTGATCTAAGTGAATGCAATGAGAAGCAGCATGGTCCACTGTAAATGATACTTGGTGTGGGGTTAGAGGACCTGGGTTCACATCCCAACTCATACTTTGCATGTGACCTTGTGTAATTTATGTCTCTTTCTTTGAACTTTGGATTTCCAAACAATCAAATGAAGCACTAGGATTTTATCATTGTTAAAGTCCCCTCCAGCTCTAAATTCTTTGAACCAAAAACCTCCTGCCACTAAACTCACCAACTTTTGTTTTGCTAATAAGAGTTGCAAGTAGGTTGGGACAGATAAGGTACTGACCCAGGTGCTGACCGGTGGCATGCACTATTTCCTTGAGGGTGATTAGGCTCAATAGAAAAACTATGGATATTGAGTTAGAAGACCTGGATTCATATCCTTATTCTGCCAGTCACTACTACATCAGTCAGTCACAGCTTTTATCACACAGCAACATTGTGCCAAGGGTTGGGCATTAGACAAGTCACTTAATTTTGCGGTGCCTCTTCCCTCATCTTTAAAATAAGGGATTTTCAATAAATAGACTTTAAAGTCCATTTTGTCTCTAAATATACTATCCCACTTTAAATTAACGCCTTCATTTTTTACAAAAAGGTTCATTTTCCCACTTGAGATCACAGAGGGAAGTGAGTCCTCTGGCATCAAATCCAGCACTTTTCCCCCTTGTACACCAATTGCTCTCTAATATTGGTCACAGAAGGCTTATCTCTTATTTTCTTCTTGGCTCCCCCTTCCTATCCCTTTACTCTTCTCTGGCCAGCCCCTATGTCCTGCCTCTCATCTTTCTCTGCCACAGGAAAATTCAAACAGAGTACCAGGGCAGAAATGTGTCTGCAGGATCTTTGGAGGACTAGGTCCTGGCTGCAACAGCTCCCTTATACAGGGTCTATCACTGGCCTATTTCAATATTCCTCAGCCATAACAGAGAACACTTTGTTATTCTTTCCATAATCTGCTGGTCCCAAGACTCAGTTTCTCAGAATTCCCACTGCTCTTCTCTGAGATAACAAAGATGCTTGAACTGATTGCAAAACTCTGCCTGTGGTGCTCTTAAACATCCTAAATCAGTACATCTGTCTCCAGCTTATCCAATTATCTTTCTGGAGTCTGAAAGACCAGCCAGGAGAATTCTGAAAATGTAAGAACTCAATGACTTTCTTGACTTCCTTGCCAGAGTTCCTTGGGATTGTAGTGGTTCTATTCTCTGTACTGCTAGTGCTTAGTAAAATGCCTGGCACATAAGAGTTGTGTCTTAAGTGTTTGTTGATTGGCTGTTTGATCTCAAAATATATCAAGGGGAATATTTAACCACTTGCCAATATACCACAATAATTTTGCTTTGGGGCATAGTCAAATCCGATCAACCATAACAAAGGCGTCCCATACATGCAAAACATTCAGCGGGGCTAAGTGTATGTGGTAAATAATTGTCCCAAAATATCACCTATACTTCTGACACTAACTGTTTGGTCATGAGAAAGTCATTTAATTTCACTGCAACTGATACTATTCTCCAAGAGTATAGCTTATAGATTAGTTGAATTTAGTGCTGGGAGAGGCAGCAAGGTGGTGCAGTATATAGAGTGCTGAGCCTGTAGTCAGGAAGATCTGAGTTCAAATCCAATCTCAGAGTCTTATTAGCTGTGAGACATTACTCGGGTCACTTAACACCTGTTTGCCTGTTTCCTCAACTATAAAAATGGAGATTATAACCTCCCAGGGTAGCTGTGAGCACCAAGTGAGATAAAATTTTAAAGCACTTAGCTTAGTGCCTGGCACATAGTGGGTACTTAATAAACATTTATTGCTTCTTTATTTCCTTTTTTCCTTCCTTTCATTCCAGGAATTCATACAGTCATGTAATCACAGCTCCTCCACGTATTGTATGGCATAGTATCTTATCATTAGATCACAGGATCAGGAACTTGAAGGGACCTGAGGCTGTAGGACCCAAGTCTATCATTTTACAGATGAGGAAACTGAGATTCAAAGAGGTTCGCTGATGTTTTCCAGGGCCATGCACCTTATAAATGTCCAAGGCCAAACACAAACTCGAGTCTCTCTGACACTTAAGTCCAGTGCTCTAGCCATTTCATCACTTCATTTAGAAATAACAAGTGACTGAATAGATTTTCACTTTTCATTAAGCTTTTTGTTAAAAATGAGTTTGAGTGAGGGGCAAATGCAGAGGGACCATCTATACTTGTATTTCCCAACTCTCATCATTATGTCTCATTTGTGTTGGCAATTTCATTTGCTGAAGGGCATTTAAAAAGAAGGCATAAAATATAACCAACTATTACAGTAAATGAGATAGATTCTGGCTAACAACTTTGATCAGAAAGCAGATTAAGGGGCCAGGGCTTACACAGAGGATATCCAATCAGAGTGATTTATATACACATAATATGCACTTCTCTTCGATTAGGGTCAGGTATAAGAAAGAATGTTTAGAGCAAAAATAAGATAGATTCATCACAATGTGTCAGTCCTCTCTCTCTTTGGTTGGGCTCTTTTTATTCTCCATCATCTGGGACCTAAAGTTCCATTTATCTCACAGCTCGGGAGCTGAGGCAAGCAGGATTTTTCCTGAGACACCTGAAATAGGGAGTAGGACAGAAGCATTGACTTGCTCAAATGAAATATTCCCTCCAAAAGACAATACTCTGGCCTAGTTTCTTTTGCACTGAAGCCAGGTGAGTATCATTACTACATAGTTACATAATGCTCAACAAGTATTAACTAATGATCAACCAATTAATCAACAAAAACACCTGTTCTATAGCAGATACTGTGCTAGGCTTTATGAGTACAAAGATAAAAATGAAATTGCCACTGCCCTCAAGGGATTTACAATCTATTTTAGAGAGGCAGCATGTATATATGTAAGTATATACTAGATAGATACAATCGGTCACCCAATATTTATTAATTGCCTTCCATGTGACAAAGAGACAGCCTGGTGTACAGGATATGAGGCTTTTCCTTAACCCAGGAAGATCTGTGTTCAAGTCCTATCTCTAACATTCTGTGTTAGAGTGTGCCAGTGATTGGCAAGTCTTGACATCTTGGTGCTATAGAAAACTTTCTAGAGTATAAGTTTCCGAAAAGGCGATAATCTGCATTGCCAGAGAGTATTTCCTCATCTGGAAATTCCCTACGACAATGAAATCACAGATCCAATCCCTGTCTCTCTTATAGTGTAACAGGAACTGACCTAGGTGCTGAACATGTAAGGCCAAAAATGCAACAATCCCTGACCTCAGTGTTTACAGTCTTCCAGGGGATGATTATGAGACTGTTTTCTGGAGGTAGGAGGATCTTTACTGGCAGTTGGAGATAGGGTGAGAGATCAGGCAAAGCTTCACGTAGAAGATGTCAATTTAGTTGAGTCAACAAATTCCAGGGATTGTAAAAAAAATGGTAGTCTCCTATTCCATCTATGAGGTACATGTGAAGAAGAGTAATATACAAAATATCTGCAAAGCTAGGTTGGGAGCAGATTTTAAAGGCTTTAAATGACAAACGGAAGAGTTGACCTTTTTATTCTAAAGACAATAGGAAACAATTTGGAAGGTGAAGTTTTAGAGAAAGAAATTTTCTAAGATGGAAGGTATTTGTCCTGGGAAAAAATCAGGGAGGGAGAAAGAAAGAAGACCAGCAATGGAGAGAAACTCTAAAAGTAAGAGCAAAAGAATTCTCATTTACAATATGAAAAAGCCACTTAAACTTTCTGAACCTCATTTTCTTCATATGTCAAACTATGGACTAGATGATTTCTAAGACTCACTCCAGCTGTAAAACCTGATTCCAGAACCTCTATGAATCTCAGTTCCCTAAAATTCAAAATGAGGTAAATATGCGCAATGTGTAGCTCATAAAACTGCTCTGAAGAAAGTACTAGCACATTGCAAAATACTACACAAGCGTGAATTTAAATAGGATTTTCACAAAATCACAGAATCTGAGCGTTAGAGGAGACCATCTTTATAATATCACTTACAGCAGTTCTAAGCCTCTGGCTGAAGACTTCAAGTGAGGGGAAAAGCACCATTCTCCAAGGCAAATCAGTTAGTACTTTACAATTTGAAATGCTAGGATTTTTTTTAAATGTGTATTGAGCCTAATTTTTGTTTCACTTTGTTTACGTTGCGGATGGTGAAATCAAACTCCAAATGCAACTTCAAACCATGAAATAGAATGGTGACCTTGAGCTCTCAAAGGAAGCCTGCTCCCCTTTCACATGGAATTTTCAAGAAGCTATGGCAGTGCAGTTTAAGGGCCATATTCATGAGAAGAAGAAAATATGAGGAAACCTATGACCTTTTATGATACTCTGGACATATTTCCTGAGATACTGATTTTATATGGACTTGCAAGCCAATTAAGACCTTATTAAGTATTAAGTAAGACCAATTAAGGCCTTATCTAAGAGCTATTTACTAAATGCCTATTGTGTGTCAGTACTTGAATGAGAGTCAGGTGACCTTGGTTCAAAGGCAGGCTGTGTACTTACTAATTGTGTCATACTGGGCAAATGTCTTAACTTCTTAGGTCTGAATTTTCTCTCACAAACAATGGAGTTAAGCATTGAGGATCTCTAAGATCCATTTTAGTTCAAAATTTATGATTCCATTATCATTGCATGGTGTGGGGAGGAATTCTCCAGAGGAAACAACAGGATATACTCCCTGCTCACAAGGAGTATACATTCTACTGTGGGAGATAAGAATGGTACTTGGAATCAAAACCAATAAAATGTAATATGCTGTCATTCAGGCTCTAAGTCCTTCCAGATGATGGGGAAACCATTGAGCTTCAGGGAGCTGAGAAGGCAACTGGTTAATTGGCTTAGAAACTCAACTTTGAACCAGGCTGTCATACCTCCAACATTGTGGTAGAACATGATAGATCAGGGGAAGGTGGCTCCACTGAGGGCTCATTAAGACACTAAGGATCTAGAGAGGTATAACATAGTGTCAAGGTCCAGAACCAGAGAGTCGATAGTCCCATGAGACCTCCCTGGTCAGTGTTATGTGCAGTTCTGAACATCACATTTTTAGGAAAGACCTTGTCAAGTTATAATGCATTCAGAGGAAGGTATATAAGATGAAGAGAGGACTAGTGGTTATATCATGTGATAACCAGTTGAAACGAAGGAGGAAGTGGGAAAGTTGGCTTGGAGAAACAAAAATGAGGTAGGAGAATTAGAATTTTCGTCTTCAAGTATTTAAAGGGTTTTCTTTTAGAAGATGAGGAGGCAGTCTCCTCCCAATTGGATGATTTGATTTCTGAGGTTCTTTACCAGTAGCTCAAGTCTAAGACCCATAGAAAGCCAAAAAGTACATGGTCATGTCTAGGCTATTTTCACACACTAGGAAATACATCATAGTCACAATAACAATGAAAAAGCTCTATCAAAGCTTGGATGTTGTGCGCTCACTAATAGTAACTTTGCTGAACCCAGAAGCTTGGGATGCTTGGTTAGGAGAAACTGTTGAACTGATATGTTGAGGCAGAGAAAAGTAACTTGTTTGGAGAACAAACCTGTGGAAGTTTCCTCCTAGGCCCACATGAAGAAATAAGATTAGATAGAATAACAAAGAGACAGAAGCGGTCAGATTAGTCACTTATTCAGAAAAAGCAAATTACAAAAGCAGCAAGACATAAAGACAGCAGCAGGAGGCTGGAGATGTGAAAAATAAGACCAGTGAGAGAAATGTAGTTTTGCAGAATGGCAGACAGGGGTAAAATGTGCTAATGCAATGCTTGGGATCAAGACAAAACCCAAAGTCCCAAATCCAGATACTGTCCCTGCCTCTACTCCCACAGAATAAATACAACAATTAATATCTCCCTCCACTCCCAACATAACTTTCCTCCTGACCCAGATGGATCAGGGTAGATTGAGCTAGTCCTCCTGGCTCTTAAGATTTACCATCAAGGCCAATATGCCTCAAGGATATGACATTAATGATAATTCACATTTACATAGCATTTTATGGTTTCTAAAATAGAATGAGTGCTTTCCTCATAGCCACCCTACATTCTAGTTAGTGTAAACATCATTATTCCTATTTTAGACAGAAGTAAACTGAAATTAAGTCAGGTTAGTTGACTCATCCACAGTCCTTCATCTTGAAAATTCTATATGAAAATTTCAAACCCAGATCTCCAGAGTCTAAATTCAGCACCTTCCCCACTATACCCTGCTGCCTCTCATGAGCTTTTCAATGGACTCTGAAGACATTCAAAGGATTGAACCAATTTCTCCCAGAACACTATTCAGATGACTTGCCCAGTTGGTGCCTAATTAATATCCACTTATTGACTCCTGCCTCATCAATGCCCTTTAACCCTGACCTGCCTGACCTCTTCACTGTTCACTACCCATGGGGTCACCATCTGGCAAATCCTCACCTAGCAAGGACACTACTCTGGCTCCTAGACAGGACACAGTTTGAAAAAACTGGAGAAAAAATGAATTCTCACAGCTAAGCATTATTACTCAAGAGACAATCCAAGAGAATTCCAAATACAAACAGGGCCAGGTCCCCAAGGGAGACACAGGAAATGGAGATGGTCTACTCTAACTAATACCGCTTGACAGATGTGGAGCAAAGAACAGATCAGCCTGGCAAACAAAGGGATTATACGGCAGAAGTAAAATCCAAAAATTCTTGAACATGAACATAGACCATGCATAGGAAATGATAATCAGAAGCTTTGCCATAGGGAAATGAGTCATGACAGATTAGTTTGACCAGAAATTCACTATGGAAAAGATCATATTGCTTCCAGATTATATTGATTATAGATTATATTCACTGTCTTATACCTTTCTTCATATCCCCAGTAACTATCACAGTGCCTAGACCACACTAGGTACTTAACAAATATTTATTGACTATGACTATAGAGGAGGCAGTAGGTAGAAGGCATAGTATGTAAAGATGGAAATAACTCAAGTTTCTCTGGGGTTCTGAAGTTTAGAAAGCATTTTCCTTACAACTGTACAGGAAATAATGACATCATTTAGAACCTTAGCAGTTATCTAGTCCAATGACCCCATTTACAAATGAGAACACTGAAGCGCAGAGATCTTACGGGGCATGTCCAAGCTTATCGAGAACCAGAATTTGAATTCAGGTCTCATATCGTCAAATACAGGTAGAAGGAGCAGGTAGCACATATGGAGATGTATTACACACTTCCCACCAGTGCCTCTCTTGGACATTTTGTAAAGATATCAAGCCGTGCATGTCGGTGAATTCTAAGAAACCAGTACATTCTAGAAATTCGAGTGGTTTTGGGTGGCCATAATAAGCTAGGTATTTCAAACCAGCGAAAATCTAACAAACCACTTTTTAAATACCCCATTCATGACTGTGTCGGATAAACATAAATTGATTGACAAAATTGTTTGGAAGAGCTATGCTGAGCTCATGGATATTCAATAGCTGCCGTATCTGTCTCCATCTACATAGCTCCATTCCACCTCTGAGTGAAGAGGTCTGCTCCAACAATCCTTCATTAAGTCTCATTTTTCCAGATGAGGAAGCTGAGATATCAAAAAAGTAAATAAATTATCTAGTCCCTAGGAAAGCATTACTTTTATTTCTAAGACTCAAACCCAGGTTGCTTGACCTTAAAGACAGAGAAACTTATTTTTCCCCACCAGATGAAACAAAAGAGATATTTTAATATGTCTTCTATGAAAAGCCAAGGAATTCAATTCAATAATGTAAAAAATATGCATTGAGTTCTTACTATGGACAAGTTGTTGTTTTAGGTGGTAATGATGAGGATGATAGAAATAAAATGGAGAGTAACTGCAATGACAATTCACTCTGCCAGCTGAACCAATGAAGGCCTCCACAAAGTTTATCTGTGGCTGTATTTATTCATTCAGCCTAGGACACTCCTTCCTTGAGCATTCAGTAAACTCCCCAGGCCTCCCAAAACTGACTGCCCTTTAGCCATATTCCATGCCTAAAGGCAAACTTTAATAGTGTGCTCATGGAGAGATAGCCTCATGAAGGTTTCTCTGTCTCTGGTCTTAACAAAGCTAAACCTGAGCTTTCATGGGCCATCTCCCAGTGAAATATCCAAGTATTGATTTTTTTTTTTCAGCTGAGAAGCTGGAACAGAATTGCGATCACATCGTTTGCCTTCCCCAAAGTTCTGGGAAATGGTTACAACTCGAAGGATTTGCTTAGTAAAGCATTGTAAATGATTTGGTGGTCAGGCTAATCGATCCAATTCTTGACTTTTCTTCCCTCTGACTCTTCTCATTTCTTTCTAAGTGCACCACTGACTACTTATTGCAAGAAGCTCAGAGTGGAACTTTCTGAGATTGAAAATTTTTCCTATAGGCTATCAGAAGCAAATGATTTCCTAAGGTAAAACTGATGGGTTAAAATACTCGATGTTTTTTCTTGGTGATGCTACTTCTCAGTCTCTCTTCCATTTATTTTCCCTACTGGGTTCTCTCATCTGAATGTCAAACCAGAAGACTTGATTTTGAATGTCATCTCTGCTATTTACTACCTAGGTCACATTGAACAAGTTATACAATCACAGAATCACTAGCTTTCCTTGTAAACCTAATTTAATCCACTCATTGTACATAAGCAAAAATTGAGACCCAAAGACATTAAATGATATGCTGCTTAAGATCAAAAAGGTAGAATGGTATGTATCAGAACCAGGATTTGAACCTAGAGCTTCTGACTCCAAAACTCTGGAATACTGATTTTACTTTGCAGAGGCAACTGGTGGCATAGTGACTACAGTGCAGGGTCTGGAGTCGAAAAGACTTAACCCTCTTCCGGATACTTCAGACACTAGCTGTATGTGTAACCCTGGGAAAGTCACTTAACCTCTGTTTGCCTCAATTTCCTCCACTGTAAGTAGAGGATAACCATAACAATGACTTCTCAGGGATGTTGTGAGGATCAAATGAGATATTTGTAAAAAGTATTTAGCACAGAATCTGGAATAAATGCTTACTCTCATCCCTTCCCCTGTGTTCATGGATATTCATCAGTCACTCTGAGAATGTTATTCTGCTATATGATGGTACTCTCTTTTTTTAGCTCCCTTGTTCATAGAGTGAGGAAATTGCAATAATTGATCCTTAGGGTTCTTCCTGGTCTTAAATCTTCTGATCTGAATTTGGAGTCTGGGGGCCTGTGTTAAAATCCTACCTCCATTATTTACTTCCTGTGTTTCTTGGGTGAGTCCACCCTACCTTTGGGGCATTAATTTACTTTTCATAAAAAAAAAAACAAAAGGAAAGAATATTGTGGGATTTCAAATTATCCAATCTTCAAGAAATACCACTGAGGCAGAGCTCTGAACCAATAGCACTTTATTAAAGGGTCCATGGTCCCATCTAATGAAGTGGACCTGAGATCTTCCTCATGACCCAAGATACCCCCTTCCTCCAGGACTTTAGTTTTATAGTGCTTGATATCTGGATAATACAGGTAAAGCAGACAAAAAAGACAGAATCTCATTGATTGATAGATCTTGCCCTTGACTCTGTAGAAGCGTCTACACAAAATACAGAATCCCATCAGCTGACAAATGGGGCTAGTGTGCAGACCTTAACAGACCTATATTGACCTTTCAGGAGGTAACATCTAGTGGATAAGTACACTCATCAAAAGTCAAAACATCCACATGGGCTGATGGGACAGTAGAAAGGCAGGCTGCAAGCCAGCAACTAGATTCACTCATTGGCCAAGGTCTGCACATTGGGCAATAGAGGAATGACAAGAGATGGAAGGGCAACAAAAATCAATGGGAGGCTTTCTGTGTAATTGAATCAACTCCACGGAACTGGGTTTGGTCACCACAACAAGGAAAAACAAAGGTGGAGATCCTCTAGTTAGCTTGCTATGATTAAGCAAGTGAACTTACTTTCTGCAGTTCACAGCTCTGAAGCCAACTAGCAGAACTTATAATCTCTACCACTATGGAATTATATCAAACTGATTAATGCTGATTGGAATAAAGTGGGGGTCCAAAAAAATCATCTATCATAATATTCCATTTCTCTCCCTTCAATCCGGGATCCACACAGCTACTAATAGGGTCATCCTAAAACACAAAACTCATCATGTCATTCTGCTACTTAAAAATCTACAGTTCTTCCTAATGCTTCTAGGATAAAATATCAAATTGAACCAGAATTTAAAGCCCTCCACAATCGGGCTCCCTCCTACCTTTCTGGTCTTGTTTCATAATGCTCATCATCACATTTTTCTGTTCCAGTTAAATTGGCTCACTTGCTATACCCTGTATATAACATGCCACTTCTAGACTCTATGCCTTTGTTCAAGATGTTCCCCAGGTCTAAATGAAATTTCCTCCTCTCTTCCACTTCTTTGAACCTCAAACCCTCTTCACAACTCGCTTAATTGCTTACCTCCCACACAAGGCATTTCCTGATCGCCCCTATTATTAGTGTTTTTTCTACTCAAATTCTTTGGAATATATATTTTTAATTTATTTTTGTCTATACATCTTGATTTCCCCATTCCCAAAAAATGTAAGTTCCTTCAAAGCAGAGACAATTTTATTTTTTTAAAATATTTTTGTTTTCTTTCAATTAACAAGCACTTATTTTCTCCCCTGTCCCCCACTAAGAAAGGAAAAAAGAAGAAAACATCAATCTTTGTAACAAAAATGTCTAGTCAAGTCAAGAAAAACGAATCACCACATTGCTTTGTCCAATAATGAATCCTTTTATTCCATCAGGCATAGTCCTAGGGCCAAATCCAACATGTGGTTTTTCTTCATATCAATCAGATGGGGGTGTGCTTTCTCTCTCTGACATAGATTCATTTTATTTTGCTCAGAATTTGGATGTACTTTGCTATATCGATGTTGTATGGCTCTGGTAAAATATAATATCCCTGCATGCAATGTTTGTTTTGTCATTTGTTTTTGTTGTTGTTTGGTTTGTTTTTGTTTCCAGTGGCTAGCACAGTGCTTCACTCATGGTAGATGCTTACTGGGTGCCTCAAACTCAATTAAATAAAGTCCATTCCAGTTTAAAAAGATACTCTTTTCGTCAGAAATGCTTTTGTAAAGTTGCTGTCCTTTCCTAGAGTGTCTTGATGGAGTTGAGTGAGGTTCAGGGTCAATATTAAAAGCAAGTATGAGTTTTGTTCTTCTGCCTTCTAATTACGTGGGGGAGAGGAAAGAGGAAGGGGAGGGAGAGAGTTCAGAACTGCAAATAAACTAAAATTGAAGCAAAATAAATGTTAAGATCAGGTTGCCACTGCCTGAAACAATGTCTTCCTAAAAAGGGCCTAGGTTTCTTCTAGCTTTAATTTCTATGATAAATGATACTAGTTGTGCTAATGGACAGGACTGAATGGACTATACTCTCCCAGAGTTTAAAATACTATTTTGGTTTCTAGATTTAAACTTGTAAATTCACTTACTTCAATCCTCTCATTTTATAGATGAGCAAAATATCACCACCAAAAAGTTAAGCGAACCGGACTAAGGTCACCCAGGGAAGCAAGCAACAGAGCTGAGACTCTATCTCTGGTCCTCTGATTTCAAATCCAGGGATCTTTCCATTTTACACCACCACCTGAAATCAAACTAGCAAAAGAAATCTTATTACCTAGCCCAATTAACAGAAAAAGTATATGAGAATTGTAGGGGTGATAAACTATCTGATGGAGCAAGAGAGAAGGAAAATTTTCAATAAAAAATTTAATATACTTACAAGATCTGATATTATATCAAAGACTAAGCCAAAACTGATACTAGATCAGGATTTCATCTGATACTTGTTTATTTGACTATTTTTCCCCTCTTCCTGGATGTGGAGAATTCTGCCCTGAAAGAGTCAAATAACAGATTCCTTGGAGTTGAGTTAACCTGTGTCTTCATTTATTTTTTTTTAATCCTATGCATCATAAAGAAGAGAGCCCAGCGCATGAGACAGGAACTGGTGCAAAGAGTCCTGTGCACACATTTCTCATCTACAGCACAGCCTAAGGGAAGCAGGAGAACTCCCCAGGAAGTAAGCCCGGTCACTCCTAGTAACCCACATTGCAAGCCTCAATACCACGGACAAAATCACAGTTGATGGAATGGAGCAGCCTCGTGAATTACTTAGTCTTGCTTTGGCAAATGGCATGAGAGGTGGCTGATTACCCTCTGGAACAAGGTTCTGAAAGGGATTTTCTGAAGTCAAATTCATTTTTCCTGTTAGAAAGGTTGAATGCTGAACCAGAGTTCAGGGAAGGAAGGGAGGGCAGATGGGCTGTCTCCTGCCCTCCTCTGTACTCTGCACGCCTGATCATCGGTGATTCGAAAAGGTAATTTAGTAGTGGGTTTTCATTTGGCATTTATCCCAGCCGATACAAGGGCTCAGGGTACTTAGACTGGAGCAAATAGAGAGTGCAAGGTGGAGGAAAAAAAAGGAGAGAAAGATGCCAAAGGAAATAATTCAAAGGGATAAAAGTAATTGGACTTTTCATACCCGTGTTTTCAAATCCATAGAATTATTGAATCAGAGAATATTAAGATGGGGAAAGGCCTTAGGGCTCTTCTCCCACAACTACCTCCTTGCACAGAGAAGGGAAATGAGGCCAAGAGAGAGCAAATGACTTAGTGAAGGAATTAGAGTTAATTAGTCTACCACTACCATGCAGAAAGTGAAACAACCTTTTTTATAAATTAATATTTACCATCTTGTATATAATCATATAAAAGAGCCACAGAAGTCTAGTTCTACTTCCACTTTAGCTTTAGATTGAAAATATTTTTCCTTCTTTTTGCACAAATAAGTTCTACTGAAAGTAGCCACCCGAACAGCATCTATTCCCAAAGCAGTTCTTAGAATTGGCTTCCTAAACTCCTCCTTGACCAGCGCTGCCTTTGACACTAAACTGCTTGCTCAGAGATTTTTTTTCCTCCAGAGTTGGAAAGGACCTCATTGGACATTTATATAACCAGTTTCTTGGGGTGGGAGAGGGAATATACATATACATATGTATATAGATATATGTAAATATATGTGTGTGTATACATGCATATATGTGTGTGTATGTATATGTATATGTATGTATATGTGTCTGTATGTGTATATTTTCAGTATATCTATGTATCAATATAAATATAGGTATATGTAGAATATACACATTTTATAACACTTCCAATGAATGAATATCTAGCCTTTGCTTCAAGACCTCCAATGGAGGAGGCCCTACTGTTTCTCAAGGTAGCCGGTTCTTATAGCTCTAACTGTAAAGTACAGCTTTTGTTATTTGTTTCTTTGTTTTTGCCTGATGTGAAGCTAAAATTTGTTCCTTTGCAATTCCTACCCATTGACCACATTTCTACCCTTTGAAGCCAAGTTTAAAAAAAATTCTCCTCCTCATTCCACAAGAACCTTTCAGATACTTGAAGCCATTTGTAATATTGTCCTCCCCTCCCCTCAAAAATAGTTATCTTCTTTAGTCTAAACAAATGCTTTTCCTTCAGCTAATCCTCGTGGCACGGATTTTAGGGCTTTCGCCATCTTACTTTTTGGAAGTTCTCTAGCTTATCAATGTCATGATCTATCACTTATCATGTCAATATCACCATCAATCACTTATCACTTTTGTGTCTTAATGCACTCTGCCCAGAATTGAACACAATATTCCACATCTAGTCCAACCAGGAAACAGCACAATGGGATCATCATCTTATTATTTTTGAAAGCTGTGGCTTCCTTAGTGGCTCAATTTACCTTAGCTTTCCTGGTTGTCTTACCCCATTGTTGGCACACTGAGTTTCTAATCCACTAAACCTACAGATCATTATTTTTTTTCAGATTAAGTGCTCATCAGTCATGCATCTGCCATATTGTACTTGTGAAACAGTTTGTTTTTTTTAAACTTAAGCCTAGGACTTTGCATTTAGCTTTATTTTACTCCATCTCATTAGATTCAGCCCAATGTTCTTGCCTATCCAGAACCTTTGGAATACTGTCATGCTGGGTGTTAGCTCTCTTCCCCAGCTTTTTATCATCTGCAAATTTGATAAGTGTGTCACATAAATTTATCCAAGTAACTGATAAAAATGTTAAATTGTACTGGGCAAAGCTCTTTTCCCTCTAAGAGGAAACCACATCAAGTGATTAATTCAAGTTTCAACATGTAATACTTTTTTTTCAATTGACAGCATTAGAAGACCTAGCTTTTGGAGCCAAATCCCTTGATCAGAGTGAGTCAGGAAGGGTCTGCTAATGAGTGACTTATCATCTTAGCTACGAGTAAGAATGATCATTCTTTTACCATTAGTTCCAGCTAATATAAGCACTTTAGAAATTTCTCAATAATTGGAATTCTAAAGTACTAATCTTTCATGGAATTCAATATTTTAAATCTTTATGATATTGCAAATATGAGACAAATATTCACTTTCAGCTCCATTAAATCATTGTTACCCTATTGTCAAAACAAAAATCATTAGACATGTTCCCAAAAAAATCTGTCTCCTTCCAAATTTTCCTATTTCTGTCAAAGTATACTCTTTTATTTCCTTGAATCTCATGCCCACTCGTGCTCAAGCCAATCTCTTGCCAGGTTCATGTGAAATCATAACATCATAGATTTATAATTGGAAAAGTTATCAATCTAATCTAAGTGTTCTTAATCTGGATTCTGTAGATGCCCTAAGATTGTTGTAGACATAGTCCAGGGATCCATGAATTTGTCTTCTTAAATATGTTTAGAATTGTACTCATGTTCAAAATAATTGTTCTCCTTCATAACCCTATGCATGTTATTTTGTGAATTTAAAAAATGATATTCTACAATGACATACATAGGCTTCACCAGGTTCCCAAAGAGATCTTTGACAAACACAAAAAGGTTAAGAATCCCTGATCTAATTCAATGCCTTCATTTATGGTTTAGGAAAATAAGTCCCCAAAATGTTAAGTATTTTGTCCATAGTATCATAGGTAGCAAGTTACAGGAATGAATTTAGTTGAGTTGAATTAAATTAAATCAACCTAAAGTTTACTGCAGGTCCATGTGGTTTCTGAAGACATATCCATGTTTTCAAAGAGACATTACCTGGGAAGCATGCCCCAGGGCATGCCTTTGTAACCAGGGTGTGGGAGGTGAGTCAGTGATTTAGACTTCGGATACCAGTGCCTTGCAACATCAGCATTCCTGGACAGCTGGGCAGACTGCCCGAAGGGGTAAATCAGGATTCTGTACAGAAGAGTTTCTAGGCTTCTTTCTCTCTGTCTCAAGTAAAGAAAAAGCTAAGTTACCCAGAAGGAGAAATGTTATGTCAGCAGGATAGGCTGGTGAGAGCATCAGAACTGGAAGGCATTCTTTGAGAGGATTTAGCTAATAGCCTTCATGTTATATATGAAGAAGCTCAGACCTACAGATTACTGTTAAGACAGAAAAAAGGTAATGGGGAGTCTAACACTTAGAAAAGTCATAGGGTCATAGAAACATGCTTATGAGCAAGTAAACTAACCTTCTAGACAAAGGTGGCCCTAACCACCAACCCACTTGCACTCTACCTATTGGCAGAAAACTATGCTCATTGATCATAGACTTAGAGCTGAAAATGGCCTTAGAGGTCACCTAGGCTCATTCCTTCATTTAATATATGAGGCAGCTGAAGACCAGAAAGGGGAAGCAATTTGTCCAAAACCATTACAAGCATAAGTGGCACAGCCAGGATTTGAACTTAACTCCTCTGACCCTGAAGACATCATTCTTTCAACTCTCCCATACTTCTTCTACAATCCAAAATGTCATGAAGTTTGGATTTGGTTCTTTGGTTTGGATACCTCTGAAATCCAAAATGTGACAAAACTTGGTGGGGGGGGGCATTGGTGTTGGGGGGTGATTGAGCCTTCAATTTTTCATGCATGTGTTATTTTTGTTTGTTTATGTATTTTCTGTCAATGACTTCTGCATAACTTGACAAGTTCTGGAATCAGTCAAATAAAGACACAGGAGAAGATCACTGGCTGTTTCAGCTGTTCAGAAAGTCCTCCAAGACATAAAGTATGTTGTATTGAAAGGCAAAATGAAGATGAAGAAGGCTATTTTCCCACATACCACTGCACACAAAGAAAGGTCTCACCCCAACTGCATCTGATGACATTTGAACACAAAAAAGTTAGGAGAGTGGTGGCCACTAGGAAAGAGTATCCTTGAGCTTCCTCTAATTGTCTACACGTGAAATTCCTATGTGTCAATTTCATTACTTCTTTTTTTACGTATTTTCGACTTTATTTAATATTTTAGTTTTCAAAATTGATTTCCACAAGATTTTGAGTTACAAATTTTCTCTCCATTTCTGCCCTCCTCCCCTATTTCCAAGATGGCATATATTCTGATTGCCTCGTTCCCCAGTCAGCCCTCTGCTCTTTCACCCCACCCCACCCCCCATCGCCTTTCCCCTTACTTTTTTTGTAGTGCAGGATAGATTTCAATGCTCCATTATATATCTTGTTTCCCAGCTGCATGCAAGAAACAACTTTTTTAAATTTTTTAAGCATCTGCTTTTAAAATTTAGAGTTCCAAATTCTCTCCCCTCTTCTCTTCCCACCCACCCTCCAAAGGAAGGCAAGCAATTCAACATATCCCATGTATCATTATGTAAAACACTTCCACAATGCTCATGTTGTGAAAGGCTAACTATATTTTCTTCCATCCTATCCCCTTTATTCAATTTTTTCCCTTGACCCTGTTCCTTTTCAAAGGTGTTTGCTTTTGCTTACCTCTTCCTCCTGTCTGCCCTCCCTTCTATCATCCCCCCTTTTTGTTATCCCCTTCCCCTTACTTTCCTCTGGAGTAAGATACTGAATTGAGTGAGTATGTTATTCCCTCCAAGTTGAATCCAATGAGAGTAAGATTCACTCATTCCCTTTCACCTGCCCCTACTTCCCTTCCAGTAGAACTGTTTTTTTCTTGCCACCTTTATGTGACATAATTTGCCCCATTCTATCTCTCCCTTTCTCCCTCTCTCAATATATTCCTCTCTCACCCATTAAATTTATTTTATTTTTTTAAATATAATCCCTTCATATTCAACTCATCCTGTGCCCTCAGTCTATATTTCCTTCAACTCCCCTAATACTGAGAAAGGTCTCATGAATTACACACATCATCTTTCCACATAGGAAGGTAAACGTAACAGTTCAACTATAGTAAGTCCCTTATGAATTCTCTTTCTTGTTTACTTTTTCCTGCTTCTCTTAATTCTTGTACTTGAAAGTCAAATTTTCTATTCAGCCCTGGTCTTTTCATTGAGAAAGCTTGAAAGTCCTCTATTTTATCGAAAATCCATATTTTGCCTTGGAGCATTGTACTCACTTTTGCTGGGTAGGTGATTCTTGGTTTTAATCCTAGCTCCTTTGATCTCCAGAATATCATATTCCAAGCCCTTCAATCTCTTAATGTAGAAGCTGCTACATCTTGGGTTATCCTAATTTTGTTTCCACAATACGAAAATTGTTTCTTTCTGGCTGCTTGCAGCGTTTTCTCCTTGATCTGGCACCTCTGGAATTTGGTGAAAATATTCCTAGGAGTTTTCTTTTTGGGATCTATTTGAGGAGGTGATCAGTGGATTCTTTCAATTTCTATTTTGCCCTCTGGCTCTAGAATATCAGGGCAGTTCTCCTTGATAATTTCTTGAAAGATGGTATCTAGGCTCTTTTTTTGATCATGGCTTTCAGGTAGTCCAATAATTTTTAAATTATCTCTCCTGGATCTATTTTCCAGGTGAGTGGTTTTTCCAATGAGATATTTCACATTGTCTTCCATTTTTTCATTCCTTTGGTTCTGCTTTAAAATTTCTTGATTTCTCATCAAGTCACTAGCTTCCACTTGTTCCAATCTCATTTTTAAGGTAGTTATTTTCTTCAGTGGTCTTTTGGACCTCCTTTTCCATTTGAGTAATTCTGCCTTTCAAGGCATTCTTC
>CM053624.1:28804320-28824527 GCA_028646595.1 Phalanger gymnotis | reverse complement strand
TCTCTAACTTGCTTTTCCAACTCCTTTTTGAGCTCTTCCATGGCCAGAGCCCAATTCATATTTTTCTTGGAGGCTTTTGACATAGGCTCTTTGACTTTGTTGACTTCTTCTAGCTGTATATTTTGGTCTTCTTTGTCACCAGAAAAGGAATCTAGAGTTTGAGTTTGAGTCTGAGTTTGAGTCTGAGTTTGTTTTTGCTGCCTGTTCATGTTCCCAGCCAACTACTTGGACCTTGAGTTTTTTGTCAGGATATGACTGTTTTTAGAGTAGAAAGTACTTTGTCCCAAGCTTTAAGGTCCAAGTACAGCTGTTTTCAGAGCTACTTCTACTCCACCGTCACCCCAGGCTCTGTCAGAGCAGTGCTCCTCCTCCCCCAAGAACCGCCAACCAGGACCACAATACAGATCCAAGCAGGGCACAGCAAGAGAATCTGCCTTTATGCCCACAAGGCACTCCTTATTCTCTTACTCTGATCTGCTGCTAGATTCCTCCCATCATGTGAGCCGGGGACTCAGTAAGCAACTGACACTGGTATTCTGGAAGCAGCCTCAGGGGCTTCCTGCTGCTGCTACCACTGCCACTACTACCACTGCTGCACCACTTCTTCTACCCCCAGAGCTGGCAGCCAGACCTCTCTGAACTCAATGCCATAGTTTCCCCCAACCTGCTCTTTGGCATTTGTGGGTTGAGAAGTTTGGTAACTGCCACAGCTCTCTGTTTCATGGCCCTGAGCCTGTTCTGGCTGGCTGACTCAGATTCTGGTCTGTCCCAACGTGGCCCATGCTGATCTGCCCTCCGCTCTCAGCATCATGTGATACACCTTTCCTAGTTACCATCCAGGCTCTCCTCGGCAGGAGACCTGTTTCCCTCTGCTATTTCATGGGTTCTGCATCTCTAGAATTTCATCGGAGCCATTTTACAGGTGTTTAGAGTGATCTGGGGGGTAGCTTAAGCAAGTCCCTGCTTTCCAGTTGCCATCTTGGCTCCGCCCCCCCCAATTTCATTACTTCCGTCAGGGCAGATGAGCCCATTCATATCTCCTACTGCATACATTAACACCAAATTAGGCTGATAGGGTGACACAATTTACTTGCAGCAGGAAGAGAAATACAGAGGAAAGTTAGGATCTACAGATACTGAATTTGTTTTGTTTGTGATTTCATTTCAATTATCACAGCCCTCATTGCTTTTGCCATTCATTCCAATCCCAAAGCTAATATTATTAGGCACTGGGGATAAAAGACAAAGCAAATACAAACCACTCACTGGCTTCAAGGGGCATACATTCCACTGCAAGGATATTTCACATAATAAAAATGAATACATAAAATAATTTGAGGAGAGGGAGAATTGTAACAATGGAGATCAAGGAGTCAGGAAAGGTTTCACATAGAGCAGGCCTGCACAACCTGCAGCCGGGCAAAGCATTTTGGGTGGCCTGCAAAAAATGTAAAGGAAAACATCCTTTATATGTAGAGGAAATCCTTTGGTGTACCACAAGCAGCCTGTGCAGTCACAGGTTGTGCAGGCCTGACATGGAATATATTATATATGCAAAAATGTGAAGAAGTGTGGGATTTTGAGAACAACAGATTGGGGTGGGGTATAGGTAGTGTTGATCAAAAGCATGCCAATTTGGCTACAACATAGGATGTGTGAAGGGTAGTAACATTAACAAAGTCTGGAGCAAGAATGTGAAAGGTATTAGGAACCTGAGTTAAGAGAAAGAGAACTGCTATATCCACAAAGCACACTAGAGAGAGAATTAGAAGGTCAAAGCTGGAAGGGGCCTCTGAGGTAAATCTGATAAGCTAGACCAACCCATAGAGTTTGAATTTTACCCTGAATCCATTAAGGAGCCTTTGAAGTTTCTTGAGCAGAGTACAAACATTCTTACACTTGTGACTTAAGAAGATTATTTTGACTGCTGTGTGGAAGATCGATTGGCCAGTGGAGAAAATGCATTCTAGAACGAGGTGAGAAGTGAGGAAGCTTTGTTCTAGCATGGTACCTATGCAGGTCATTGACCACTTTCATAAACTGCTTCCTATTATCTCCTTTTGGTGAAATATTTCACATTTATAGAGAGTTTTGTAGCTTACAAAGCACCTTACATATATTGTCTCGTGCTTTTCACAACAACCCTGTAGCATAGGTGCTATTATTGTCCCCATTTTAAAGATGAAGAAACTAAATCTAAGTGACGTGTTCAGGGTCAGGATCTGAGCCAATAGTTGAACTCAGGTCTTCTGACTCCAAGTCCAGAAATGAATTTATTATGCTATGTAGCCTCTTCTAACTAGGCAGGCAGCTCCTTGAGGAGCTTAAATCCACAATATAGCTTAGACTTAGACAACAAACACCTGTTGGTCACTTTGTCGATTCACAGAAATATGGCCCAGGACAGCCGTTCCACATACATCTCTATTGGCAATATCTTGGGCATGACTGGTCCCATGCACCACAGAGTAAATGTCTATCCCTGCACCCTGAATTTTTGTAATGTCCTAAAAAAATTCAGTCAATCTCCTGCATGGAAGCCAGACTTACTCTTTCCTAGTGACTGCTCCAGGTTTATGAATATGCCAAGAGTTATTCCAGGAGAAGCACAGTGAGACTTAGCCCTGCTTTCATTTTGCACATTCACTCTGATCCTTATTCTACACTGGGTACCTCTATGTAGGGGTAGGGGACTCTCTCTCTCTCTCTCTCTCTCTCTCTCTCTCTCTCTCTCTCTCTTTCTCTTTCTCTTTCTCTTTCCCTCTCTCTCCCCCATATACCCCATTGCCTGAAGAGAATGAACCACTGCTGTAGAGCCCTCAACAGTGAAGTCCCATGTCTTCCTCTAACAGTGCTCCACTGTTCTATCCCTAACAAGTAGTTGGGTGGAGGGTAAAGGAGAGGGAGGCATGGAGGATCATTAAAGTAACAATCTTGCACAAGCAATTAATAAAGTACCTTCTACAATATGATTCTAAAATTTCCCCAGAGTCACATTTAAAAGTACACAATTATCCAGCCCACAGTTTGATAAAGTAGTACCTACGCCTTTAATAATTCTCAATAAAAAGCACATCGGGCTAAGAAACTTTAATTAAAAGATGACAATGAAATAAAAAGAAAAAGAAAAAATAGGAAACTGATAACAAAATAAATACCCTCCACTAGAAATATCTTAAATCCGCTCTTAGAATTGAATATCCTTGTTTAGCATGCAAATGAATTCCGTCATTAAACATATCTAGAGAAAGAACAACTGTATTTTGACTAATTTCATGGTTTCCTGTTTAAAGAGCAGCTGACATATCTCAAAGATCTTTCAGAAACCTGCTATTAACCAATAATTTTGATGCTCTCCAGCTTTCTCTAGGCTCTTTATTTATTTGTCTGTGAGTCTGTCTCTATATTTATTTGTTTGTTTGTTTTGCAGTGGAAGGACCTGTGGTGGGCAAACGGAGGATCATTTCTTAAAGGCCGATTGGTTGCTAATTCTCTGAGGTCACCATCACCTTGGATGCCACCATCAGCTGTCTGAGAAGTTGTAATATCCTAAGAGAATACATTTGGATAAAAAGAGATCATAGGATCATAAATCTAGAGCTGGAGATGAGTTCAGAGGCCATGTCATCCAACCTCCTCGTTATACACAAGCCCAGAGATGCTCAGTGATTTGCTCAGGGTCACACAGGAAGTAGGTAGCGGGGTAAAGATTCCCACCTATTACCTGTGCCATTGAATCCAACATTTTATGAGCACGGGTTATCGTAAGTAAACAGTCATATTTCCTGTGACCGAGTCTGTATGCATCATGAAGGAAGAGACTGGAAAAGGAACAAGAGAAGGTCAAGAAGTATAATTATTCTTACACAGAAAAAAAAATTACCAGTCGTTCCATATGGCACTAACAGCTGCTTGGGGTCATAACATAATGGATGATTTCATACATCTTCCTCTAGTAACATCTCATCTAGCACATAAACCAGGATTCCTATCAGTAGTATAATATCTCAGCAGATTTGGCCAATTTTCTGTGGGACACCTTAAACCTCTCCCAACTTGCTAAGTTTAAAGTGTCACTTTCCTGATGAGAAACATTCAGTGTTAAATTTTTTTGGGGGAGGGGGGAGTTAAAGCACTCCTGGATGCCACATTCTGGTTTTTTAAATAAAATCATAGAATCATAATATGTAAGAGTTAAAAAAAATCTGGGGCAGCTACATGGCACAGTAGATAGAGTGCTGGGCCTGGAGTCAGGATGATTCAATTTCCTGAGTTCAAATCTGGCCTCAGAGACTTACTTGCTGTGTGACCCTAGGCAAGTCACTTAACCCTATTTGCCTCAATTTCCTCATCTGTAAAATTAATTGGATAAGGAAACAGTGAAAACACTCAACTATTTTCGCCAAGAAAATCCCAAACAGGGTCATGAAGAGTCAGATAGAACTGAAACACAACAACGAAATAGTTATCATTAACTACCACTTGTGTGACCCTGTACAGCCTCCTGGACAAGGCAGAAATATTTTCTATAACATCGTTGACATACTGGTATTCCTTCCGTTCCAATTCCTCCTCTGACAGGTAGCTCTGTGCCTCACTGGACAGCCGATCCCATCAGTAGCTAGCACAAGTATAGCAATGTGCCTTTTAAAATGACAATGCTCTCAATATGGTCTGACCAGGGGGAAGCAGCATAGGACTAATTGAATCAAAGAATCAGAATGGGCATCGGGCCACCTAGTGCAACCCTTACCGGCAACATGAAGACTTTGGACAACAGCGCTGACAGATGAGCTTTCAGCATCACTGAGCACACCTATGCATGGGGGACTCACTCGCTAGCAAGGCAGCTGCCTCCACTTGTGAACAGCTCAAAATCTTTTGAACTTTTTCCTTATGCTGAGTAATATCTGCTTCCCTGTAGACTTACATTCGTTGATCCTAATGCTGCCCTCTGGAGGAAAGTAACATAAATGTAACCCTTCTTCCATACAGTGATCCTTGATGCAGTTTAAGGTAGGCATAATGTCCCTACTGTCTCTTCTTCCCCATGCCAATCATTCACGGACTCTTCATTCTAGCTTCATGATACATAGTTTCAAATGCTTTCTCCATCCTCCTTAGCTTCCTCTTGTCACATTCCATCTTGTTAATGTCTTTCCTGAAGTGTGGTGTTCAGAACTGGACACCCTACAGGTAGATCCTGATTAGTACAAATAATACAATTTCCCAAAGTGGTTGCATGCATTCACGTTCACTCCGTTGGAAATTAATTTATGTAAAATATAGTTACTAGTTCCAGCCAAATAGAAATAGGCAATGTGAATTTGAATAATGCAAGCACTTCAGGGGATTCTTTATTCACAATAATTGGCCCCTAGATAAATTCTGTAGGCTGCTACATGACTCTGGGCCCGGAGTTAGGAAGACCTGAGTTCAAATCTGGCTTGTGACACTTACTAGCTGTGTGACCCTGGGCAATTCACTTAACTTCTGTTTGTCTTAATTCATTAGAGAATGGCATGGCAATCCACTGCAGTATCTTTGCCAAGAAAACCCCATGGACAGCATTGCTGTGCTATGTTCCACAAGGTCATGAAGAGCTGGGCATGACTGAATGACTGAACAACAATGCCACATTTCAGATGTGTTCTTTCCAGGGCACAATGTGAGGGCATGATCATCTCTTGCTGTGTCAAAAATATTCACTTATCAACACAATCTGAAATTCTGTTAACTTAAAAAAATTGGCAAGCAACATCATAATGTTTATTCATAATAAACCTATAGTAAAGTAAAATCCCCAGACTTTTCTCTTGGAATCTCCTATAAAATTTGAATGAAAGGCAGTTCCCTTAGTTCTAGTGTAAGCTTTAGGAAGGAACTCATTGTCAAACACTAGAAATTCTGCTATTCCCCAAACCATTAATATCACAGATAAGAAAAAAGCTCATTGTAAGTTCCAAAGTTGTGCCTGTGTCAACAAAATTATTTGACTTCAAAATTTGAAAAAGAAAATAATTGAATTTGGGGCAGTTAGGTGGCATAATGAGTAGAGCACTGGCCCTGGAGTCAGGAGGATCTGAGTTCAAATATGACCTCAGACATTTGACACATTTACTAGCTGTGTGACCTTGGGCAAGTCACTTAACTCCAACTGCCCTGCCTTACACCCTCCAAAACAAAACAAAAACCAAAAAGAAAGAAAAAGAAAATAATTGAATTCAAAGAGCCAGATATATTGCAATCATTCATTTACTAGGAAGTAGAATGACATACTGAATTCAGTATGGCCTCAGAGCCAGGATGACCTGAGTTCGATCCCATCTCTGACACCTACTAGCCATGTAACCATGGGTGAGGCAATCTCTCAAGGCTCTAGCAAATTCTCTTATAGCTTGTTCAGAGAAGTCACAATCTGAATGGGTAGAGAATAATCCTTCATTTACGAGTTCCCAATGCAAATGAAATCACATTCATAAAATCTATCCCTATAATCTGCTGGTAGAACTAAATACAGTACTACATATATAGATGACCATGATAGAACACAATAAGATTAATGCAAATGTAGAATCAGAGTTAGAAGGAAATGGAGGTCATTTATTCCAAACCCTACCTGAAGTGTGAATTTTCCTCCAGAAATAATCATGGCAATTTTGAATACTTCAAAGGATCGTAATTCACTACTTTCAAGATAATTAGCCCGACTGAACTTACCCAAGAGCCCACCTCCTCAACCCCCCATACCCAAACTGGATTGTAGTTAAGTAAAAAATCACAATTTGTCCTTCTTTCTTTATAACCTTACTAATGGCCTATTCCCTATCAGTGCTTTTGCACTGGCATAATTTCTCAAACTCCATTATGACCCTCAGATTTTTCTATTTTTCTACCACAAACTCGCCTCATCTTTCTTACCTCACCCTTGACTCTCATTTTTTCACTGTAGAATCATTGGCTCTTATTATTATGTTCTATACCAAAAGGGCAATTTCAGTCCCCGATATAGTCCGGCCAAGGTACTGCTACTAAAATTCAAGCTCTTCTGGGGACTCTTCCTTGATTTGAAGAGACTCAATTTTTTTTTCAGAGCTCTATGTGATTGAAATAGTGAGTTCATCTCATTTGCTCTTCCCAAAATATGACCTTACTCTTTGTACTTGACATCTATAATATAATCACAAAACACTAAAGTTGGATGGAACTCTCTAAGGCCTCCAGTTTAAACTGTTCATTTTACGTTACAAAAATAGTATTATTGGTCTATCAAATTAATATGTTAGGTCAAGGTCTGTTTAACTCTCTGGGCATCTTTTAAGTCTGTCCACACAAACTGTTGCCATAAATTGTGAATCTTTTGTGAGTAAGCACCATACCTATTTCCATAAATTAATTAGATGAAGTGATACAAACAAAGGAAATCTTCCATTGGCTTTGTGACAAAGCTGAAAATAATACATGACCAATTCAAAGAGCCTGGGATAGAAACCAGTGAGGTTGGAGTCAAAGGTTGGACTATGAAAGCCTGGTCCACAGGGAAGGGTGAGGCAGGCACAAAGTCTGAAAATACAGCAAAACACAGAAATAGGACATAAGTACAAGTTTCAAAAAGAGAGAGAGTCTGGGTCATTACTGGTACCTGTGCTAGCCAAAGTAATGTATTGTTTTGGTTTAATTTTGAAAATGAGATGGCAGGTAGGACAAGTATAATGACAAGAAAACATAAGATCAGAGATTTAGAACCAGGAGGGCTGCTGAAGGCCATTTAGTTCAATGCTCTCATTTTGCAGATGAGCAAACTCAATCCAAGAGAAAGTAACTGACTTGTCCAAGGCCACATGGGTGGAAAGTGGCAGGGCTTGGATTTGAACCTACATCTTTGGACTCCAAAATCTGTGCTCTTTTTACTGTATCATGCCTATCCCTTTTCATGTAATGATTTTTCCCAGTGGTCTAACCAAAAGGCTAACATCATAGATCCCATGATACTAATGGGATAAATAAAGATTCAGATGAGATCTCTCTTGTCTCTTAAAGTAATCTGGGGGAAGAGTGGGGGGAGAGAAAAACTCTCTAAACAGGAGTTATCTTTCGACATCCTCCACTGAAGTCCCCTGCTGGGGTTTGATTTTGTTATAAAGATGATCCTGTGCCTGAATGTCCAGCTCTTCTACCAGTGGAGTACTCTTGTGCTCAGGTCCTACCTAGATGGAAAGACATCAGATGTGGTCCTGCTCATGGGAAGTCTGACTGTCATCTCAGTACCAGCCTAATAATGTTCAAAGAGGCCCATGGATGGATGTTTGATCACTAGGTAATGAAATGTTTGAGACATAGATATTCTTAAGGAAAAAAATCTATTAAGGCATGAAGAAGTTGTGGTCTGGGTCAGCAGAAGGAGCACCCAGACCCCTCAAAAACTGAATCTTTGAAGTGTCTTTCCTAAGAAATTTGTTTTACCTTTAATAAATATCCAAGCCTCTTTCTACTCTCAGAGTTCAAGTGCTCGTCATCTCTTACAGAAGTCTAACAATTTTGCTCATTTCTAGTTTCTGCCCTTTCTAATCCATTCTCTGCATAGCTGCCAAAATGTTGGGTCATGGCTACTCCTCTGTTCAAAAATCATCAGAGGCTCCCTATTACCTCTAGGTTAAAATACAAAATCACCTACTTATCATTTAAATCCATTAACAGTGTATCTCCAGGCTAGATTTCCAGACATATTTCACATTAATTCCCTATGGGTACTACACTTTCTCTCCAACTTGATGCTCTGTGAAATTATATTCCCACCATTGTATCTCTGGACAGGCTGCCCTACAAACATGGAAGAACTTCTTCCTCTCCTACATCTTTTAGAATCCTTAGATTTCTTTAATGTTCACCTCAGGTGCTACCTCCTTGCAGACAACTTTCCTGATGTCTTAGCTGTTAGTAACCTGACCCTCCTCAGATGATTATGTAGTCATTTATTTCTGCATTCGTGTCCTCCTAAGTAGACTCTAAGCTCTTTGAGGATGCGCGTTGCAGCATCTTCCATTTTCCTTTACCCCATCATCTAGCAGAGTTCCTTGTACATAATAGACCCTTCCAAAATGTTTGTTGGAGTCTTGTGTTTCACATAGATTTGAGGTAAGCAGAAGAATAATAGTTGGCATGTGTATAGCACTTTGCAAAACATCTACATTTTCAAATTTGGTTACTTCTTGTGCCAGCTCTATGAATCAGTCACTACAGATATTATTCCTATTTTACAAAAGGGTAAACTGAGGTAAGGACATGGTTACACAGTAGTTATCAAAGGAAAGACTTGAATCTGTCTCTCCTAACTCCATGTAGAACTGCCTTCTCCAGCACCAAGATTCCTTTCCAACCACTGTAGGATATGATACCCAGAGGATCTCATGCACTTGAGGACATTCAGGAAGGACTTGTTCAGAATCAGGTTCCAGCTATATCCTGCCCTCCTCACCCCACCAGTGGAAAGCAAGCTCCTTGAGGGCAAGTACTATCATCATATCTGCAGTGGCTAGCAGTGCTTGGTGTGGAGGAGGGGCTGTTACATTCTCATTGAATTATAGTTCATTTAATCCTTTCCTTTCTGGAACATGGCCTTATATAGATGACTCTGCCTCTGTATCAAGTTGTGAAGGCATAATACAGTTGTCATGTCTTTCCATGTTTCACACAGCACATGACTCAGCATCAACATTCACCATTAACAAATAATTTCATTCTTTGGAGAGCAATCCATGACACATCCTGTCATGTGACATTCCATTTGCAGGATTCCAGTCCATAATGCTTGACCCATTATTATTACAAAGAGGAAATCTTTGGCTGTCAATTTCCAACACCCAATATAACATCTGAATGGAAAGAAAGATGTTTGGTGAACCATGTACAGGAACAGAACAGGAGCCTTACTGTTTCATCTACAACAAAATATGCAGAGTCATAGATATATTGACAATGAGTTGGTCAACACCAAGACCATTTTTCACATTCCCAGTGTCCCAGTGGAACACAAAAACTTTTTAACATAAGTGAAATAACAAAAACATAAGCCAACATAGTGTAAGAAAAGATACTAGCTGTGGAATCAGAAGACCCAGGTTCAAACCCTGAACCTGAATTTGGTTCCCCATGTGACACTGAACTTTAGTTTTTTCGTCTCTACAGTGAAGAAGCTGAGCTATATGATTTCTAAGATCTGTCCCTGCAGTGACTCTATACTACATTTTAAAAGCACAATGCAATTGGAGATCTAGGTAATTGTCTGTGAAGTGTCTTCTGAACCATATATCTTTATTTCCACCTCATAAAAGATTTTCCCCATCCAAAGCTGATCTGATCCCTTATTCCTAGAGAACCAGAAGTTCTTCACTCCTCTAGAAGATGGCAAAGTCAGATAGTTGCATCATTTCTTCTGTCCGACCCCTCCTCTTTCAAAGATGATATGTTTAATTTCCTAACTATTTATGGAACCTTTGTTTGGTATCTAGAAACCTGAGTTAATGATTTCAATGAAGGATTCTGGACCCAACTTTCATTTGGTTGCACCCTAGCGAGAATGGCACTGGCATATGACTCTTCAGCTCTTTCTCTATCTGACTGGCACAGAGTTAAGCACAGGATCATGCTATTACACAGGTTCCCATGGAGTAGGATAAAGGTCTTTCTTCCATTTTAGTGCTAATACAGTGCTCTGGAGCTGTTTGGCCTAGAGAATAAAATGCTTATGGGGAGTCACTATAGCTTGTCTTCTAATATTTGAAGTACTATCACTGTGGGCAGCTCAGTGACACAGTGAGTAGAATCCTGGGCCTGGAGTCAGGAAGACTAATCTTCCTGAGCTCAAATCTGGTCTCAGACACTTGCTAGCTGTGTGACCTTGGGCAAGTCACTTGACCCTGCTTGCTTCAGTTTCCTCATCTATAAAATGAGCTGGAGAAGGAAATGGCGAATCCCTCCAGTATCTTTGCCAAGAAACCCCCATATGGGGTCATGAAGAGCCAGACATGAATGAAACAACTGAACAACAGCAACATTGGAAGAAGGAATTAACCTTCTTCTGTTTGGTCCCAGAGGCCTAGCAAGGGGTGGCATCTGAAGAAAAGTAGATTTGCAAGTCACATAAAGAAAACCTTGCTACTACAGAGAGCTGCTAAGAAATGGGGCTTTGCAAACCTTAAAGAGCTATAGAAATATGAACTTTTATTAGAATATAATCAATCTCCTTATCAATGGAGTATTTCAGTCAGGAGTCATATAACCACATCAGAGGTACAGGGCCATACCAATGACAAGTACCAAAGGATTACTTTAGAGAGTTAGGAAAAAAATCACCTGAAAGGAAAAATATGTCAATATAAATAATAGGAATAAAATGTGGGAAGGAAGGGAGCCCAATGATATCAAATCTCAAACTATACTACAAAACAGTAAATATCAAAACTACATAGTGTCTAGCTAGGAAGCACAGTAGATAGAACACTAGACCTGGAATTAGGAAGACCTGAGTTCAAATGTGACTTCAGCCTCTTACTAGCTAGGTGACCCTAAACAAGTCACAACCTCCACATGCCTCAGTTTTCTCATCTGAAGAAAAAAAAGACGGGCATAATGAAAATAATACATATCTTCACAGGATAAAATGAGATCAAATTTGTAAAGTGTTTTGCAAAACTTCAAACACTATATAATTCTTAGCTGTTATGACTATTATTTTAAAATATAGAAGATATTAGGAACACATGGATGAGGTTAGATCCACAACATCCATATGAACGTAGTATAGGAGTGCTCAGTGAACCCAATTCCTCCAATCTCTGGGGCAAGAACTCACTCTTCAATAAAAATTTATCATTAAACTAGAAATCAGTCTGGAAGAAATTAGGTTTAGACCAACATTAACATCTTATACAAGATGAACAAATCAACCCGTTTAAATAGCATCTCAGTATATTTACAAATGAACTACCGTATATATTTAAAATCATTAGATAAGCTCATAGTATGGAGATGGATGAGGTCTTAGGTACCATCCAGTTCAATGGTTCATTTTACACATGAGTAAATCACAGAGGTTTAATGACTTGTCTGGGTCATACAGCCAGTACCAGAGGTAATATTTGACCCCAGTTCATACTGACTCCAGAGCTTTATACACTCACCTAGGGTGAATTTCTAGAGGCCTAGGATAGGGAAGGGCATGTCTCATGAGCCCATATCAGAGACAATCCATTTCCCTGCATGAGGAGTCCTGAGGGCCCAGAAATCTGCCATTCAAATATCGTATCAGTTAGTGGTCCTTCCTTATTTGCTCTCCGAATGGTGTTATTTTAAATAGGTCTCTAGAACCCAAATACACATCCAGGCTCTACCCCGGAGTTTCCAACAGAACCCTTTGCCCTTGTCTCTGGCACATGATTTCTCCCACAATTCAAGCAAGGCTCATTAAAGAACATTAGGACATCCATACGTGGTCTCAGTAGCAATCATTGTCAATGATTCTCTCATTCTTATTCCTTCCTTTCTTTACACAATGAGGCCTCTATCACAATCACCCAGGAACTGGGTCACCCACCACCATACCAGATAGGATCCTGAGAATGCTTTCTCATATTCTGAACTCTGCTATCTGCTTACCAACTCTGGTGTCTCCTAAGTCTAACAGGAATAATGTTAGCTGGTGTCATTTGACAAATTAGCACCAGAGCCACCAAGAAAGTCCAGGTCTGGTATTCATATCTAGGCTTAGACTCTGTCTATTGGCCTTAAAAACCTCTAGTGTTCTCATTCTCTCTTCCTCTCTCTATCATTCCCTTTCTCTCCTGCTCTCTCTAAAGAAGTGCATGACGCTGTCCAGAGTGCTAGGATTTTAGTCAAGAGAACCAAGATTCAAATTCTCCTTCCTATAATTAATAGCTAGGTGACGTTGAACAAATCATTTCATCTATCTCAGCCCTATTTTCTTCATCTGCAAGGTAAGGATAATAACAACAGCATTAGAGTTGTGAAAACAAATTCAAAATATTCAAAAGACTTTGTGAACATTGAGTGGATGACATGGACGAGATTTGCGAAGGACAAGAAGGCATGGATGAGCTGCAATTTGTATCTTTGGTATCACTGAGGACATTTCATAAATTTTCAAGATCCCAGATTCATTTGAGAATTTGCATACTGAGAAAATCTGAGATATATAGCAAAGCCCTGTACAAATGTGAGCTATACTTATGTGTCTCATTTTTATATTTATTTGCATTACTCCACCCATTCCTCTTCTTCTTATTATTTCTCATTATCTCTCTCTGTTTCCATTTCTGTTTCTAACTCTACCTCTAATTCTGAAAAAGTTAGCATCAAGGAATCCTGAGTTCCAATACAACCTTAAACATGTATTAGCTGTAGGAGCCTGGACAATTCACGTAACCTCTGTTTGCCTCAGTTTCCTCAACTGTAAAGGTGGGGGTAATAATAGCACTAATCTCCCAGTGTAATTGTGAAGATCAAATGAGATAATACTTGTAAAGTATTTACCACAATGTCTGACACAAAGTAGGTGCTTAATAAATGCCCATTTCTTTCTCTCTCTCTCCTCCCTTCCACCTCTCTCCTTCCCCCCACTCATCCCTCTGCCTCTGTCTATGTCTGTCTTTTTTTTCTTTTTCTCTCCCTCTGTCTTTTTCTCTGTCTTCTTCCCATACATGGTTTTAATTGTTACTGAAACACTCAAATTTTAGATGCCCTTGTTCTCCTGTTAAACCAGTGTTGTTGAACCTGAGACAAGTGCAATTGATCTCTTCTGTAATGTTAATGGATGGGCAACATGTTTAGAGGTGGATGCACAGGGATATTAAAAAAGAAGGCACTGAAGACAAGAGAAAGAATAAATAAGAATAGTGAGGTGAACAAGTCAACCCATGCAGCAGGTAACAAGCTTGTGACAGCTAATGTGTCACCCCACTCTCTTCCAACCTGGTAGAGATCCATTTACCTGATAACTCATTCCTGCCAACTCCTAACTTCATTATTTCCTCGTGTAATTATACTGGAATTAAAAAAAACTCAGCAGTGATTTATAGCTGTCCTGAACATCTGGAATCACCCACTTCTTTCTCAGGAGGTTGTACTAAGACACCGAACCTGAAACATGTTGCTTATGTCAAAAGATTATCTCTCTAATTAAGTGTAAGGGACAGAAGTGGAGCATATTGACCTAGGACAAAAGGAGCAGTCTAAGCATCTAAGTCTGGGGGGGGGGGTAATATTAAGCGTAATAAGTGATCCTATTTATATAATGATATCTCACATTTATCCACTGTGTTGAGGTTTACAAGATGGTTTCTTGCAATGCCGCCACCAGGGAAGTAATGGAGATATTATTAGACAACATGGTATAGTAGAAAGCATGCTAGACTTAAAGTCAAGAAATCCTAGGTTTAAGCTAACCTCAGACACAAGCTGTGTAATCCTGGAAAAATTACTTAGCCCCTCTGAGCTTCTGTTTCTTTTATCTACAAGACTGGGATAATAATCTCTCCTGTAGCCTCTAGCTTCAATCAGAGTTGTGAGATACAAATGAGAAATATATGTAAAAATTTTTGCAAATCTTCAGATGTAATAAAATGCCAGTTAACATTATCATCCAAAGTTATCATTATAAGTTAGCATTATCATATCAAAGTCAGCACACTATCTCAGATGCTTACCTGGAAAAAGACCTTGGAAAAGTCACTGGAATTCTCCTAGGTTTGTTTTATTCATCTCTCTCACAAGACTGTTGTGATGATCAAATTAAATAATCTATGCAAAGTATCCTGCAAATCTTACAGAGCTCTATATGTGTCAGTTTTCGTCCAGACTTTGATGTCTGTAACCTGTGGAACCATAACTATTTCCCTGGGTCTCAGTTTCCTCATCCGTAAAATAAGGGCAATGGATCATATGGTTCCTGAGTTCCTGCCCTACTGTTGACTGATGATCCTATTATCATCTTGATTATTTTCATGACTTCCATAATGAGGCAGAGTCCTTTAACCATGGGATGATCTTGCCCTTAAATATTGGTCCTCTGTGACTGGTACAATTTTGTTAAATGTAGACATATGGTGATATCCCAACCTTGCTTTGCTTACACTCCTCCTCCCTATCAGTCCTTGTTGTTTTTCCTTCCTTCTTGAAGAGGACTATGACATTGGGAAGGTGATGTCATGACTTGCAAGTGAATTGGATTTAAGTGAGGCAGTGATGTACAAAATCAACAGCCTCACTCTTTCCTCTGGAGCCCTCTGGGTCCAGTAGCAAAATATAGATCAGGATGACTGGAGATGCTCCAAACTGCAGTGGAGACCTTAGCCTTTTTATACTAAAGTCTTTCCCAGGTTTATGTTTGTTTGAGACAATGCCAATTCAATGATTAAGGTTAGGCAAGAAATGAGGCCAGAAAAAACAGCCTCTTTTACCTAGTTAAAAAAAATCAATGTGGGAGAGGAAGACTCTCAGGACTTCTGGTGAAAGCAGAAACAAAACAGAAACAGTTGCTATTAACATTCACTCTTAGCCATCAGAACCCAACCAATGACCAAGGTAGGCTTGGGCTGGGACCTGTTTATTTTTTTGGTTTATTTATTTATATTTATTACATTTAGGTTTAAGGCATGGTCCTTAAAAAGAAATCTACCCTGTAAATCCCAAGATATTTTTTGAGGTTTCAGCAATCAGAATTTACATGCCTTAAACCTAAATTACTCTGACTCTCACTGATTGGCCAACAATAGGTCCCAGCCCAAGCCTACCTTGGTCATTGTTTGGGTTCTGATGCCTCAGAGTGACTGCAAATAGCAATTGTTTCTGTTTGGCCAGAAACTCTGAGGGTCTTCCCCTTCCAGACTGATTTTGACTAGGTAAAAGAGGTCAATTTTTGCCTCATTTCTTACCTAGCCTTAATCACTGAATGAACGTTGCCTCAGACAAACTGAGACCTGAGAAAGCCCTTAGCTTAAAAAAGGCCAAGATTCGGCATTCAGGACCATCTCCAATCATCCTGATCTATATCTTGCCACTGGACCCAGAAGGCTCCAGAGGAGAGAGTGGCACTGGTGACTTTTCCCAGCCCTGCCTCAATGAAATCCAATTCACTTAAAAGTCATGACACCACCTTCCTGATGGCATGGACAATCAACAAACTGCAAGTACTAACAGCTGCCCCACTGAGGACCAAACTGGTCAGTTCCAGTCAGGCAGCACAGCTCCTTCCTTCCTTCCTCCCTCCCTCTCTCCTCTCCCTCCCTCCTCTCCATTTGTCCACATAAGGAATCATACCCTTTCTTCTGGCTACCCTGCCCAAAATAATATCAGTTCTTACCACCATCAAGAGATACACTACATTCCTAGAAATCCTAATGTGTGTGTTACTGACACAGGACAGTGGTTTGCTTATCATCTTCATCATCATCATCATTATGTAGGTGGCGCAGTAGATAGAGCAATCGGCCTGGAGTTATGAAGACGAGTTCAAATCCAGCCTCAGACATTTACTATCTGTGTGACCGTAGGCAAGTCACTTAACCCTGTTTGTCTCAGTTTCCTAATCTATAAAATGAGTTGGAGAAGGAAATGGCAAGCTATCCCAGTATCTTTGCCAAGACAACCCTAATAGGGTTACAAAGAGTTGGACACAACTGAAAATGACTGAACAATTTCTTGGTGTTGTTGTTATCTTACTGTGAAAAACTGAAAAGTTCAAGGCTCATGACCAAGTAAACACCCAGGGAAGGAAAGTTTTGAAAGATGTACTGTAGAAAAAACTGAACTACGTTTCACACGGGAGGTCCTATACCATTCCTCATTTTCTTCATGACCTCATGTCCTTTCCTCATCTCTATGCACTCCGATCCTCATCAGTCTCATTCGTGTACATGTTTCCTTCCCACATCTATGCAGATTTCTCATCTTCATTTCTTATATGTAATGAAATTTTTGAGTTCTATTGAATCCATCTGTCACATAGCTGCCAAGGAGGTTTCCTAACAGGAGGGTCTGCTCATGCCATTCCATATTCCACAAACTTCACTATTATCTCTAGGATTAAGTGCTAACATACTTGTATAACATTGAAAAATCCTTCCCAAACTGGCTTCAACTTCCTTTGCCATCCATCTGCATTATTCCCCTCCATATACTCTACAGTCTTGCCAAAGTAAGCTACTTGTTGCTACTCATACATGGCATTCTATGCCTCCTCCCATGCCTGGAATACCCTCCTTCCTTTTCTCCTCTTGGCCATCTAAGTTTTGCTTTCATATCTCTTAAAAATATCCCCTCCTCTCTTCTTTCACTCCTACCTCCTTAGTAGAGGTCCTCATTTTTTGTGCCTGAACTAATGTATTGAGTTTCTCCTTCCCCTCTCCGCCTTTTAATCCATCTATCATTCTTTTGCTAGGAAAATGGATTTTTAAAATGGAGGCAGATAGGTAGATAGATGGATGGATAGATAATAGATGGATAGAAAAATGATAGATAATAGGGAGATGAGTGGCTACAAAAATATATAAATAGATGGTTAGAAAGATGGACATGATAGAGACAGATGATAGATAGATAGATAGATAGATAGATAGATAGATAGATAGATAGATAGATAGATGATAGTCACATGTGAGTGAGTGGCAGCATAGCACAATGAATCCTACACTAAATTTGAAGTCAGAATGTTAAAATGTGTTTACTACGAATATATGTGTAGAGCACATACCTGACTGCATGTCATCTTGAGGAAGGAGTGGGAGAAGGAGAGAGAGAAAATTTAAAACTTATGCAAGTGAATGTTGAAAACTGAAAATAAATAAATTAGATATTAAAAAAGAAAATAACAAAAATAAGTAAAAATAAATTTGAAGTCAGAAATACATGGATTCAAAGTCTGAATCAGAGACTTGCTAAGTATGTTATTCTGGACAGATCACTTCTCTGCGACTTAGTTTCTTTATTTGTAAAATGAAGACATTGGAGTTAATGCTTCAGTGTTTGTTTCCTGCTCTAATTCTGTGATTCCATGATCCAATATCTTATTGCCCTGTCTTGTAGAATCTACTTCTATACTATAATCTGTCAACTCTACACTTATATGACTACTACTCGAATTCCCCCCTTACCACTTCTTCCTTGACAATTAGAATTCTCTTTCCTTCCTTAAGTCTCTCCTTTGTCCAATCCATCTGTCAGATAGCTGCCAAGAAGGGTTCCTAAAGGGCGGGTCTGCTCATTCCATTCCCTATTCCATAAACTTCACTATTACCTCCAGGATTATGTACTAACATACTTGTTTAACATTGAAAAATCCCTCCCAAACTGACTTCAGCTTCGCTTGCCATCCACCTACATTATTCCCCTCCATATACTCTACAATCTTGCCAAAGCAAGCTACTTGTTTCTACTCATACACGGCATTCTATGCCTCCTCCCATGCCTGGAATCCCCTCCTTCCTTTTCTCCTCTTGGCCACCCAAGTTTTTTCAAAGCTAAGGCCAGAAGCACTTCCCCTGCTTTAACCCTTTCCTAATCCATCTATTTGCTGTTGCCTCTTTCCCAAGTGCCTTGAGTTTGTATGTGTATGTATTTATGTATATATGTGTGTTTGTACTGTATATATACATGTAATCTCTCCTTATAGAAAGGAAGGTCTTTCAGGGAAGGGAATCTTTTATTTTAGTTTTTATATGTCTAGCTCCTTGCCCTCTGCCTGGTCCATTACAGGCATTTAAGGGATTGTTGACTGATAGATTTAATGACTCTGGTGTTCTCACAAATGTGTTGTGGTTCCATATTGTCTATTAACAATATTGCCTATTGCCAGAGATGAAAGGCTCTCCAGAATCTAGCATCCTCCGTCCCTCCTCAAACTGCCCCTACCATCTTTCCTGACTTAACCGACAATTCTCCTCTAAATATGTTCTGATCTATCAGCCTATCTCATTCTCGTGGCTCCATAGCTTATGTCAAATTGGAGGGTTTGATGATGTTTGTTTCTCACTTCCTGGGGTTTTTTCCATTTGTTCATTCATTAAATGGGCATTAATAATAATAATAATAATAATAATAATAATAATAATAATAATAGTTATATGTTACTTTAAGGTTTGCAAAGTACTTTACAAATATCATTTGATCTGCACAGTAACCCTAGGAGGTGTTATTATCCCCATTTTATAGACGAAAAACCAAGGCAGATGGAGGTTGAGTGATTTGCCCAGGATAACACAGCCAATAAGAATCTTACATTGGATTTGAACTTAGGTGTCCTGACTCTACATTCAGTCCTCTATCCATTGCCCCATTTGATGCTTCTTTATGTTACCTACTGTGTGCTAAAGGACCTTGTGCTAAGCATTGGTCTTAGCTTGTTTCAACAATTTGTCACCCATGAGAAAGGGAAGTTCTCTAGTGCTTGGGGTCTCTGAACTGCATGAGAGACTGCCATTTTCTTCCTTGTACTATCAATTCTTTTATGTAGACAGCAGTGGGTTTTTATTATGTACTTCAAATGCATGTCTATCTCTACTAAATTATGTGCCAAAGATTCTTCTTCAATCCATGGTGAGCTATGGCTGGAAGATGTCCCTCCAATCATCTTGAACGAGGAATCTTTTTGAAAAAAAAGATGAAGGCTAATTGTTATTTATTTAGAACCTCTGTATCAGGGCACTTCTAAGATGCCTGGAATGGCTATTTCAGCCACAAAGAGCAGTATGCCACTGACTGCAAGATCATAGGTTCAATTCCAAGAGAGGTTTATATTTATATTCACCTATTCCAAAACTGTAGTCTACACTCTGGACTCAGGCCAAATGTTGGTCACAAAAGGCATGGTCATAACAGTAAAGACCCAACCCAGCCCTGCTTCTATGAGCAACAAAAAAATGTAAATTCTACAGCAGTTCCCAACCCAGGAGTGGAGGGAGAGGGGGGATGGTGGAGGGCTTGACCTATTTATCTGTCGATCAGTCAATCTATCTATATCTATCTGTAACTGTATTTCAATATAATATTTCCTTTGTAAACATGTTTTATTTTATGCATTTAGAAAATACCATTCTGATAAGAGGTGCATAGGCTTTACCAGACTTCCAAAGGGGTTCATTACACACAAAATGGTTAAGGACCCTTATTTAACTAATTTGGTTAGGGGCATCATCTCC
>CM053624.1:28783279-28803820 GCA_028646595.1 Phalanger gymnotis | reverse complement strand
AGGCATTATGATAACACATTGGAATGCTTTAGAGGAGATTCCTGCTTATATTCAAGTTGGACCAGATGACTTCTGATGTTCTTTCTGATCCTGAGATTCTGTGACACTAGTTCTGTGATGTCATTCATATAAAGAGTTTCCCATAAGGAAATTCCCTCTGCCAATGCATAGAAACACTTGCTTGGCAATTTAGTTTCAGAGAGTTGGCCTTGAGAGGTGATATAACCTCTCCAGGGTCACACATGTGCCAGAGAAGGGACCTGAACTCAAGTCTTCCTAACTCCAAAGTTGTCTCTCCATCCATTACACAATACTGTCTCTCTATACAAATAGAGTATTATAAAATCCAGTGCTTACTTAATATGTGCTAGAACTCTCAATTCCCTCATCTGAAAAATGGAGATGAGAATAGTGCCTATTTTTTAAGATTGTTGTGAGGACTAAATGTGATCATTTACGGAAAACAAAATAAACCTTAAAGCATTCCATAAATGTCACCTAGTATTATTATTGCCACTGAAGATCATAAACATCCCCAGCAAATCTTATTGGCTTCTTCCATAGAAATAGTCCTCTACACACACTCATCCGAATTTCCTCTATTTCATTCGCTTTCCTTCTATGTCCCTTTTTTAAAAGGTTCTTTGATTCTTTATTATTTGATTGGGCCTCCTTTGATCACTTTCAAAGTCCCCCCTCAGATTTTCCTCTCCTCCTATCTTCCATATTTTAAAAAGGCACATGTCTGACCAGCATGCAAGAGATGGTCTATTTGATTCTGGTGGCTGCTGTTTTGATAATTTTATTTTCCCCAGTTGTTTTTAGGCTGCCCCCCCTGCTGCTATTAGCTTTCATCAGTTTCTGTCTCATTCAAATCCTGACACCTCTTCCCTCTTCAAACTCCAGTTCCCTCCTAACTTTCCCAGCCCCACTGGCCCCTTAACTATGTTCTCATCTCTGTATAATCATCCTTGCTTTCCACATTAATGGAATCCAAATATTCATTCTATTCTTCCTTTTATCATCTTTCTCTTTTTTTCTTACGACCTCTTCTTAAGCAGAAATTCTGATCAGAGCAGTTAGAGACTGAATGGTTTTCCTGTAGCCTGCATTTTCCCATTCTTGTTTATTTGCTTTAAAATTTTGTGTGTATTCATCTGTGTTAGATTTTTTCCCCTCCTTTTCTTTGTCAGTCAAAACATTCATTACCTTTTCTCTTACTATTCCCTCATTTTAACAGGTGACCTGGGAGTCAGGAATGAAAGCAGTGAGGTACAAAATCTTTTTTTCCTAAGGGAAAGAAATAAATAGTGTATACAATGGAGAGACATCTCTTCACATGCCTCAAGTTTGAACTGTTCATAAGCAAAAGGTGAGCCCTCAAAAATGGTATTGTGCCTTCTCTTCATAGAGATTCTTTTTTCCTTCTGAACACATTATCTCACTAATCAGCCTAGTGTCTCTGAGGAAAGCAATTGGGATGGCCACCACTAGAGAGAAACAGGCTTAGGAGCAAATATACCAACCTTCTGGGACCAAGTGACTCCAAAATACCATCCAACTTCTACTCTGGCTAGTGACAGAAAGAGAAACCCTGTAATATACAGTCATAGATTTATAGATTTAAAATCAGAAGAGAACTTAGAGGCCATCTAGTTCCACCCCTTTTTTCAAATGAGGAAACTGAGGGCCACAAATATTGAATTATTATTCCAATATCACACAAGTGAGTGTCAAAGCTGGTCATGGCACAGAGGAGAAGGAGAGGAGTAAAAGGAATCTGAGTCCTCAGAATGAGGGCTATCTATGAGTCTCTTCCCTTAGGTGAACCTTCTGAGGGAAATAGCAGTTTATGGTCCCTAAAGCAATAGTAAGGATCCATAGGTGTTGGGATATACAAGGAAATTTGTTGCATGGTCCAAGAGGAAGGGATGTGTGTTTGTTGAGAGTTTCTAAGGGGGCTCAGTGTGGACCTGATATAGGACCACACACAAGATACTCTGTCTTTCTGGAGTATGTTGATCAGAAATCAAAGAAAGAGACATCAAATATGGCAACTTGTACTCTCTACTGCAGATTCACATAGGAACAAGTGATACCATGCGAGGGAAATAATAAAACCTAAGAAGAATCTTTAAAGACTACAAGGCTGAGGGCAAGGACTGAAAAGCATATAGGCCACAAGCTTTGTTTCCACTCCTCTTTTATTTTAAATGTGAAACTTGGAAACTCAGAGGAGGCTATAGGGAAAGTGAACATCTGGTTGTATAAAGGATGTCAAAGAACACAATTAAGTTTTCTGCTCCACAGCTTTTGTGAGGAGGTGAATACAACCTCACAGAATTTACCAAGAGTTGATGGGATGGGATGGGATGCTACAAAAGAAATCGATTTGATAAGAGTCACTAAATAACACTGTCAATCAAAAAGATATGCAGCCATAGGAAAGTCATGAACTAGAGGTGGGGAACAGGAGCCCGGAATTTCAGAGGTAGAAGGAAGGTCAGAGACATATAGACTAATCCCTATCCAAATTGGGGATTTTACCTACAAATCCTCAACAAATGGGTTCCTTCAGCTACTGAGTGATAGGGGATTCAGCTCATTCTATTTTGGACCAACTTTTAGTACGTAGTGTATTGTATGTTGTGTTTTGTTTCTCTTTTGCTTTGAGATGAAATCTGACACCCTATAACTTCTAACCAGTGGTCATAGCTGCTCTGTCATAGGGAAAGCAAAGAAAATCTCCACCCTTTCTGGATGGCTTGCTATTCAACAGTTGGACATAACTATCATATCACCTCCTCCTTCCTAGCCTCTTTTTCTACAAGCTAAATCTACCTAATGTCTTCCTAACATGGTTAATATCCTCTAGAAATGTTCCACCTTGTCAATCTACTTTAAAAACATGACCTATACATACCTACATAAACATATGTGTGTATGTATGTATATATGTATGTTATATGCACACATATATGTGCATATATTTACTTATATAGACACATATGTGGGGGGTGTAACTATGTGTGTATGTGTATGTGTAAAAATCCATGCAACAGCTCTAGTCAGCACTGTCTCAACCATGCATAAGATTATAGAGTTGAGGGAGAACAAAGTCATGTTCGATTGGTCAACATGTATTTATAGCACCATGTGTGTTATGAAATTTTCCTTTGGTCCAGAAAAATTGGCTCCACAACTTGCATGGTACATGGTCAGATGAATCATACGATCTCTTATCTTTTCAGTGCATGTTTAGGTTCTATAGCTTTCTGGCTGAAAGCAGAAGTAGGAGGACTACCCTGATGAGGTCATCTGGTTCTCAACATTTTAACAATATCCTAGGTCTTCTTACAAAACAAAGATGAAGTACTGAGATTCAGCAAAACAGTAAAATTTGATAAATTGACCACATTTATGTTTATCTTCAGGCCCAGCATATAGCAGGTACTTTATAAGTGCTTGCGACATAAGTGGAAATTTTAAATTAAGTGCCTATTATATGTAAGTATATTATAAAAATCAAAAGATTTAAATTTGGAAGGTCCCTTAGGAACTCGAATTTCTAATTTTATACATCCCCCTTTTGCATTTCTTGAATCCCTGTATATACTACTGTCTCCATCTAAGCACCTAACCTGAACCCTAGCACTTTCATAATTCCTTCTAAGGAATAACCTAAGAATAGCTTAAGGCAGACTCAAACACACAATCCAAAATGAAGAAGATATGGTCAGAAAGGAAGTTAATAGATTCAATATGTCAGTATGGCATGGTAGCCAAATAACCACTGCAGTCTATTACATTCAGTTCAGGGTGCCATATTTTAACAAAGACTTTGACCAACTGGAAGTTCCATTCTGAAAAGGATGAACAATATAGAGAGGAGATAGGATTCTTTTACATCTGATGACTGTTCAACAGAAATGGGTGTGGTTAATCTGGAGATGAGAACAATAAGCAGAAAGGCATTATAACTGTCTTCAAGTATCTGTAGGATTGTGATGTTGAAGAGAGGCTAGGCTTTTCTCCTTGTCCCAAATGTTTAATGACTTGGAAAAAATATAGAATTTGAAGATAGGCAAATCTTGGCTTTTTGAAAAGATTAAATTCAAATAATTAGAGTTTTCAAAAAAGAAAACAAGGTCAGCTGCCTCAAGAGGCAGTGAGTTCTTCATTCCTGAAGGTCTTTTAGGGTTATCTGGATGATCACTTGCCAGAAGACTTGGAAAGGCAATGCTGTATTATGTATGGGTTGAATTGCAAGTATTCTGAAGCCCCTTCTAAGTTTCTGTGATACTATAAAAGAGAGAATGAATCCTATACCTGAAAAAATGAAGGGAATGTAATTGTAGGACTTTAGACCCAAGTATTATGGGAGACTTTTATGAACTAGGCCCTGTTGAGTGTCCCTTCAAGCCTTCTTTTAAGGCCATATCGACTCTGCCTGTATGTGAAGATGATTTTGTTTCTTGGATCGCAGTCCTCGTTACTTAACAGCTGATGCTCTAAAGACTTTTGACTTTAGCAACTGTTACACAGGAGGTTGGCAACCATCTCTACTGCCAACTTCTCTACCTCTTACTTTCTAGACTCTCTAAGGTGGGTTTGAGGTTTTTGATGTTCCTTTTGTTTTTCTGTATTTCTTACTTCCATTTCTTATGATAGAGTGAAAAGGGTTGACTTTGCATCCTACATCCTCAAATATTTTGCAAGAATAGTTTTCAAGAAGAATAAAGCATCTAAAAAGTAGATAGCAGATTCTTGCAGAATTAATCAAGCCTAAACATCCATCTTGAATGGGAAAGAGTAGCAATTGGCTAATTAAAGAAAGAGCTTGCCTCAAGTATCTGAATTTTTGGCATTAAACTGGACTTTTCAGCATGGAAGGATAGTAGAAGTTCCCATTTTACAAAAGTTTTCAGAGGTATTTTATAAAAACATGAATAGTGGGGCAGCTAGGTGGTGCAGTGAGTAGAGCACCAGTCCTGGAGACAGGAGGACCTGAGTTCAAATTCGGCCTCAGACACTTGACACATATACTAGCTGTGTGACCTTTGGTGAGTCATTTAACCCCAATTGCCCTGCCAAAAAAAGAAAAAACATGAATAGTATGAATTAAATGATTCTCAAAGTTCCAACCAATTTTAAATTGTAAGATACTTGGACCACATCAACATAATAAAAATGACAACACTACTTCATTTATAGATTTGTTGCTATAATAATAGGATTGCTAAGGGATTACTTTATAGACAAACCAAAAAATTCATTTGAAGGAACAAAGGGTCTAAAATCTCAAAAGAAATCATGGAAAAAATAAACATCAAAACCTCATCTGGTAAAGTTTGAAAATAAAAGTGTGGCACTTAAATAAGTTGTCATATCCCCTTTCCCATTCTAAACCAAATATCAAAGAGCCATCAGTTGACCTTTGTATAACAAGATTTCTTATCTCCACAACATCTCCTTTACCCTTCTCTAGATACATGAAGGAAAGCAAATAAATAAGCAAGATTTATAAATAATCAAATAAAATAACACAAAGTCAAATGAACCCAACAATCAGGTGGACTCATCCCTCCTTTTTTTTTTTTTTACCAGAATTGCTGACAAACTGGAAAACAGTTGGGCATAAAATGAATTGAAACCAGAATCTCATACCATATTACACAGAAGTTCAAATTGTTATGTTAACAAAACATAAAAAGATACATAACAAAAATAATCAGAGGTGAAGGAAAGGGGGCACCTTTCAAATCTATGCTTAGGAGAAAAGTGAATCTAAACAGGTGATAGAGAAGATCATTGAAGACAAAACTCAACATTTTGATTACGTAAAAACTATTTTTTTTCTAAAACAATCAATGCAGACAAATATTGTCAATTAAATTATGTTTACATCGACTACCTTTGATAAAAGCTTGATATTCAATATTTAGTAACTTTTCATAAATATATAAAACCAAGAGCAATTTTACAAGACATAAGTGGCAAAAATATATGAATAAACAGGTTTCAGAAGTAAAATATGAACTATAAGCAACCATATATAATGTTCTAAGTCACTAAAAATAAGCCAAACAAGTGTTAAAACATCTCTGAAGGTTCATCTAATACCTTTAAAGGTGGCAAAGGTGATAAAAGACAAAAATAGGCTGTGGGATGACAGGAGTACAAATACACTCTTGATGGAGTTGTGAATTGATCTTATAATTTTGGAAAGCTATTTGCATTAATGTAAGAAAAGACACAAAAATGCGACTTAACATTTTGATCCCTTGGCGCCATAGAGCATGTACTCCAAAGAGGTAGAAGAAGGAATAGTATCATATATCACCAAAAGAAATACATTAATAGCACTTTGAGGATAACAAAAATTTCAAAAAAATACGCACTCATTGATAGTAAAACGGCTGAAGAAATGATGGTATGTGGATATAATGGAAATCCAATTTGCCAAAAAAAACAATGACTATGAAGAAATCTATGGAACACTAGAAGACTTATACAAACTGATACATAGTGAAACAAGAAAAACAAATGCAATAAGAGAAATATAAATGGCACAAAAAAGAGAGTCAAACTCAGATTAATTGCAGTAACTCAACTTTTGTCCAGAAAACTGATGAGGAAATAGACTTCCTTTCTCTCGGTAGTATAATATAGCATGAGGGACATTTTATAGTGATTGCATTTGCTGTCACATCAAGTCATTTTTTTCTTTTGCTTCAGGGGTGGGGAACCTGTGTCCTCAAGGCCACGTGTGGCCTACTAGATCCTTGGATGCAGTCTTTTGACTGAATTCAAGTTTTACAGAACAAATCTTTTTATTAAGGGGATTTGTTCTGTGAAGTCCGTTTTCAGTTAAAGGGCCACAATTGAGGACCTAGAGGGCCACATGTGGCCTCAAGGCCATAGGTTCCCCACCCTGGATGCTTTCCTTTATTAAAAGAAAGAGTATAACAGGGTAAGGCTATAGTAGGAAATAATGGATGTAGAAAAACAAAATAGGAATAAACATTATTCTAAGACCTTATTACATTCTTTTATCTTTATCTTCATAGCAATCCTGTGAGGAGGGTAGAGCAAAATTTATTATTGCAATTGGAAATATGATGAAACTGAATCTCAGAGAACACATGGCTTCTTCCAGGGCACATGGCTAGCCTGAGCTAGAATCATGGTAAATTGCCTGTTTTTACCACCCATTTTTTCATATGGACAATGCTCTAGGCCATGCAGATGTGATCACTTTCAGTTGTCCAAGCATAAAGGAATTGTAATTGCAGTGACTCAACTTTTGTCCAGAAAACAGATGAGGAAATAGACTTCCTTTCTCTCGGTAGCGTGATATAGCATGAGGGACATTGAATATTCATTGCATTTGCTGTCAGATCAAGTCATTGAAATGAATTGTAACTTGACCCATCCAAAGAATTGTGCCATTTAATTTCAAGAACCAAACTAATAAGGAAATATTCTCCTATGACAACAGTTTTACTTTCTAAGGAGGAAAATATTTCTGGAAAGTAGGGCTTAAGTTATTTAATGGACAAGTGCTATATAATTAAGGTAGAAGAAAACCTGAGGAAAGGATGGAAGCTTTTTTGCTCTGTCTCAGCCATCCAGCTGTGAGCTCTTTGACTTAATTCATGGGAGCTAGGCTATGCACAACCCTGCTGCCACATATCCAATGGGCTGGGGATGAGGACTGAAGGATCCTTCACTATCCCCACTGGCAATTTCCAGGGAGAAGCAGATGGGCTCAGAATTTAATGTTGCTTCTGAAAGATGAGAAATAACCCAAGTCTTAATAATCCACATCTAGAACAAATCTAATTGGCCAATGACAGAGGCTGGGCTGGGGTGCCGTTCCTCTTCTAGCTTCTCAAGTGAACATCTGTTTCTCTCGAAGCTGTGAATGTCACGTCAAGATTTTCCAATTACACTCCTCTTGGTTTTATTTAGCATTAGTATATTGGAGGGATAATTAGTTTGGGATGAAAACCTGTATTGTCTCCCACCACCCACCACCACCCCTCCTCCATAATAAAGCAGGTTTCTAAATGTGCTTAATATAGATGAGAGGTTTGTTGGTTTTTTTAAGACAAATAGAAAGTGAAGGATGGAAGCAGGAATGAAATATAAATTAATGACAGCAGCTGAGCAGTAAAGACAGGAGGAGTTTACATTAGCATAGAGTCTGGAATAAGAGAAACACATTGCGAATCTCTCCTACACTGAGACTCCTAATGAAGATGGGCCTTTTCCACCAACATAACGGTGATGGAGATGAAAATGAAAGACTGATTCCTACTGATGTGTTTCCTGATGATAAATCACTGAAGATGGGGGACCATCTGGGATTTCTTCTTTCACTGGGTCTGTCATGATGTTCTCGGGTCAGCAAGTCCTGCTTTGCTAATTGATTTAACTGGTACCTTGTAATGGAGGGTGGTCTCTGTACCCATTCACAGACGGATGAATTCACAAACAAGTCCACAACAAACACTTCAAAACCCTACTGCATTATAATGTTCCTGGGTTTTACAGAATCATTGTATCTCAGAGTTGGAGGAAACCTCAGAGGCTCTCTATTTCAAATTGTACTGAGACAAGAATTCCCTTGTTCAAGATAACATAGTATCATGGAAAGTATGCAGAATTTGGAGTTAGAGGCCTTGGTTTCAAATCTTGGTTCCACTACTTGTTGATTATATGACCTTGGGGAAATCACTGAAACTCCCTGGGCCCCTAGTTCAGTTGGGCATTATTCTACATGGCTTTGAAGAACCCTTCCAGCTCTAAATATATGATCTCTAACCCCCCTTGCCCCATCCTCGACAAGTATCCATTCAGCTTTTGCTTGAAGATCTCCAAGGGGAAAGTGACTACAATTATCTTTTCCACATTGTAAGGGTACTGTGCCCCAATCTGGAAAATCTACATAAAATTTTTAACCATCCCTTTGTACCAGAGAAAAAGTCTGAATTATTATGGTATTAAATGATAAAATATATTGATATTATACAATATTATACATACATTTTGTGCATTTCTGAGTTTCTAAACTTTTTCTGTGTCATTCGCTGGCCTTTGCCTGTCAAAACTGTACTGGGGAAAGTCATTTTGTGGCAAGGATAACTATATTTCCTAAAGCAGCCAATTCCTCTTTAGTGTAGCTCTAACAGTTTTCTTAAAATTATATATCAAGCTCAAAGTTGTCTTTGCAGTTTCCACCTATGCTCTTGAGTTCTGCTTTCCAGAAATAAACAGAAAAAGGAAGCTCCTTGAGGGCAGCAACTGTTCTGTTTTGGCCTTTGTATCTGTCCCTCTCCTATACTTTGATGGATGGAATTGAATCGAACTCTCTTCCCTTTTTGCATGACAGCCTTCAAATACTAGAAGAAGATAGTTGTATCCCTATACCCTAGTCTTCTCTTAACCAAGCTACACATTCTTAATTCCTTCAACCAGTCCTCACATGGAAGCCCTTCATCATCATGGTGGCTTGCCTCTGAATGCTCTTCTTATCTATGCCCTTCCTAAAATACAATGTCCACAAATAAATGCGAAACTCTATATAGCATCTAACCAGAACAGAACATAATGGGAATATCACTTCCCTAACCCTAGACATTCTGCTTCTGAATGAATCTAAGACAGCATTCTTTATTTTTCTAATAAGCTCTGTCCAGAATTTGAAAATGAACTTGCTAACTTTATGCAGGTAATGAGGATCCATTTCCATAGATATGAAATACCAAGATTTATATAAGATGAACACCCTGGCTCTATGTAGATTTCATTGTTGCACATATTCATGCTTCTACAGACATCAACACACACACACACACACACACACACACACACACACACACACTGCTTATTCCTGCCTTTCAGAATTCTCGTGAAGCAATCATTTGCCTCGTTTCAGAAAGTTTGCTCCATAAAAACCACTGGGGAATCAAAAATAGCCTTCCTAGGCAGCTAGTCCAGTGATTTATTGATATCCAATATAACAACTCCATTGGTTCAAGAAGTGAGGGCAAGAAATCCCTTCATTAGAAGGAGTTGGGACTCATGATAGAGATGGGTCATTCTAGGATTCGGGACAATCTTATTGAGTTGTAGTTCTGTTGGTTTTAGAAGGCAAAGCCTTAACTATAGGTGATCCAAAAGTAACCATTCATGTCTGCAGAATCTACCAAAGGCCCTAAAAAGATACTTCTAACTGTGAAACCAAGCATAGAGGTTACTCACAATGTTCTTGGGGGATGGAGGAAGGTTTCCTCTGTCTTCTGTTGTTTTCTTCCCTTGGCCCTGGGGCACATTCAGAAAGCTTCATAGCTGCAGAATCCCCCCTCACATAGAATAGACATCCCCTGGACACAAGAAAAATACTTCCAAGTATAACTTGATTGTCAATGCCCATTGGTATGGGACTGTCCTCATTGGTGGAGATTAATGTTCCAATACCAGAGTGAGGGGCAAGACAGAGTGGATTAGAGCAGGAGTGAGGGCAGCTTTGATCTCCTCCCTCACAGAAGTCTCTTTTTGCTCTTCTGTTTCTTAGGGCCCTTCAGTCTATGCGAGTGCTTCTGCCATCTGGTTTTGAGAGAGAAGATGAATGATGCTAATGCCGTTGCTAAAGGGAAAATAAAACTCTAGGAAGAAGCTGACATGAGATGAGCTAGCAGTCTCCATTGCATCTCTACCCCCAACTTGCTATACCAGAGACTGAGGAACTTCCCCTTGGGTGAAATTTCTGTCTCTCCCTGTATCCCAGCACCTAACGCAGGACATGGCACATAATAGCTAAGAAATCCCTGTTGAATTAAAGAATATGTTTTGAAAGATTATGATAAAAGGGTTTTTTTTCGTGTTACACAGGGAAGAAATTTGGGCAACAAATCTGTAGGTTCATAATTGTATTTAAGATTAAAAGTGAAACTCTGTGTTTTAGAACTATATTGTAATTACCAAAGCCCTATATAATAGCATTCTATTATAATATAATGGAAGGTATTACTAGATTTAATTATAATAACATAATTAATGTCAAGGTATTCCCAGTTTTAGTATAAATATTTAATATTACCTAAAATGTATCTAGTTCTCTAACCCCATGATTACTTAGTTTAAAAATACATGTTTCCTTTGTAACTTGCCTCTGAGAAAGAAACCAATATAAAATGGACTAAGTGGAGGTTAGGCAGTGCCTACAAACATTTCAGATCATCATTTCTGGCTCCAATGCTGTGCTCCCATCACAGCTGGGATGGCTCACCCTATTCCGAGCCCTCAAAGCTAATCCTAAAGTCTGATCAGTAACTCGGAAAGAGACAGTACAATACAGTGCATAGAGGCTGGGTCTGAAGTCAGGCTAGCACTAGGTATGAATTCACTTACTATTCACATAACTGTGGATTAAGTCCCTCAACCTCAGTGGGCCTCAACCCTTTATGATATCTGTAAAATTGGGATAAACATAACACATTACTAGTCTCAGAGCATTATTATGAGGACATCTATAATGGCAATGCATGCGACAAGTAGTAGAAATGTCAGTTTTATTATCAGAACATGTCACCATCCATGTTATATTTCGATTTAAATTTCTGAGAATCCACATTCCCCAGAAATAGAAGATGGGGGCATGTAGCTAAAATTGCTTACTCTGTTTATATTTTGTTCACATTTATACACATGTATTTATTTTGTCTTTGTGGCCCCTGCACCTAGCACAGGGAAAGGCACTTAAATGAATGATTAATGTTGCTTAGTTGCTTGCTTAATTGATGAGTGCAGCCCAGTCACCAAAGGCATTGCACCAGCCCCTCTGTTTATCCTTAGCTAATCTAATCATGATCAGTGTATTCAAAGGTGGCGGGTTTTTTTTTTTTTGCTTTTATTTAACCTAGAGAGTTGCATTTGGAAAAGCCTCCTTTGACTTAATTGGATACTCCAAGGATCTTGAGTGCCTACATCAATATGATATTCCCTTCATGGTAACACTTCCATGCCTTGGCATCTTAGATGGCTCTTGCACCTATCTTCCTGAAAATCATTTAAAGAGGATGTTTAGGAGACCTTCCTCCAGTTGTCTTGCTATCACATGAATAGTAAAGGAGCTCATGGATTATCCAGTGATCATCCCTAACTCTAGCTACATGGTTAGCCAATGTCTGTATCTATTCATTCATCTCTCTGCAGGCAGCCATTCTTCTACAATAAGTTGCAGTCCATCCCTACTCATAATCATCCCAACAGTCAATTACTATTTATTAAGTGCCTATTGTGTGCCAGCCATACTAAGCACTGTGCCTCTCCAAAGCCTTTTCAAAAACTGTAACCTTTACTCTTTGAAAACTGCAGTTTCTCCTTGTCTAGCTCATGTAGACCCTCCCAGCTATCAACTTCCTTAGACTATACCAAATTAATGTATTGGCAGGATTCAGGTTTTTTTTTTCCTGGGGCACTGTTATGGGAAGAGCATCATTTCTAAAACCAGATCAAAATAGAAACTGAAAGCTTTTGGTGAGATGGAAGCATTCGTAGTTCCTTTTTGGGGTACACATGTATAGGTTATTAATAAACCCTGCAGTTAACTTAAAGGTGGGGAAGTGCCTATGTTAGCTGTTCCCTGAAACCTCAAACTGTATTGGAAAATCCATCCTAATTCTCTCTCTCAAGGCTTCTACAAAAACAATATCTAACATTTACTTAGCACTTTACCATTTACAAAGCATTTTCTATATATTATCTTATCTGATCTTGACAACAACCCTTGGAAATAGGTACCATTATTACCCCTGTTCTACAGATGAGGAAACTAAAGCTGAGAGAAGTGGTTTTCCAACGGTCACACTGATAGTAAGAATCTGTGGCAGAATTTGAACTCAGACCTTCATGATTCAAAGGGTAGCAGTCTATCCACTATGCCACCTAGCTGACATGAAGTCTTTCCTGATTACCCATGAAAAAATGTCCTCTTTTCCTCTGTTGACTTCCCATAGATCTAACAATAGCACATGCTCCTTGAATTGCATTCATTTGTGTTGTATACATACGTACATGCATATATGTGTATATATAATACACACACATATATATATATATATATTTGTGTATATCTTTTCTCCCTAACTAGACTCTAAATTCCTTGAGGACTAAAGTTTGACAGGATTGCTGGATGGTGCACTGGATAGAGTGCCAGGCCTGAGGTCAGGTGGACCTGAGTTCAAATGTGACCTCATACACTTATTAATTGTGTGACTCTGGGCAAGCGACTTAACCCTGTTTGCCTTAGTTCCTCATCTATAAAATGAGCTAGAGAAGGAAAGGCAAAATACTCCAGTATCTCTGCCAAGAAAACCTCAAATGGGGTCAAGGAGAGGCAGACACAACTAAAATGACTCAACAACAACAAAAAACTTGAGATATTCTTAGAAATCAATGCATATCAAGGAGCTTTCTTAATTCAGCACATCATTATTGCAACTAATGCAAGCCTAGGCCTGTATCAGATATTATGGGAGATATAAGAGATATGAGTGATCATGAGAGATTCCTGTCCTCTAAAAGCTTACAATCTAACTGTAGACAGACTAGTGCAGCTGAAGTGTTTCTTGCTTAAAGCAGTGGATAATAGAAGAATAACAGTGATAATAACGTTGATTATGATAAATTGCACGTCTTCATTTAGGCACACAAAATCAAATATATAAATATGCAATGAGGAAGCCTTAGCTCACAAGCCATTTATGTAAAAACACCAGGCAATGTTGGTTGACAATAAGCTTATTCTAAGCATGTGACAGCTGCTAAATACAGCTAACAAATCTGAAACTTAAAGCATGGTATCTTGATTATGGAAAGAAATAGTCCAGTTACTCAGTGCTGAATAGAGCAGCTCAAGCATTTGAGTCAAATCTGAAGAAGGAGGGACATTATTTTAAGTAAGACATTAGCAAACAAGAATGGGGCCAGAGAAGGGTGAGCAAAATAGTGAAGGTTCTTGCAACCATGTCACATACAGAACAGATGAGAAGATGGACATATTGAAGCTAGGAAAAAGAAGTTGAGGTGAAGACATGATTGCCCTCTTCAAAAGATAACATTAGCAGATGATAATGTAATAATTTGATGAATGCAATGAGCTTTCCTCACAACAGTCCTGTAGAGTATGTTATATAAGAATTATCCACATTTTACAAATGAGGGAAAATATGACATTGGGCACATAAGTGATTATCTATCACAATATGGAAGCTAAGACTGAACCCAGGTCTTGTGACTCCAGTTACCCAATCTTTCTATTACTTTAGCCTTCCTCTTAAACACTTGCATCAATTATGTGAAACATGAAATGTGGAAAAGGGAGTGAACTTGCTCCATGAGACTCCAGAGATCAGAAATAGTACAAGATATAACACAAGTTTCAGCTCAATACAAGAAAGACCAGTGAAATAATTAGAAATGCAATGGAATTTGTTGACTTGTGAAAGAGGGAGCTTCTTGTCAACAGGTGCATCAAGCAAAGGCTAGATGACCAGCTGTGAAAAATGATGTGGAAGGGATTCATGTTTTGAGTGAAAAAGGTTGGAATATATGACATCTAAATTCCCTTCCAATTCTACAGTTTTGAACCCTGTGCCCCTCCCACCACAGTGGAAAAACACAGTTGGTATTCAGTAAATGTTTGCAGAAGGAAGGAAGGAAGGAAGGAAGGAAGGAAGGAAGGAAGGAAGGAAGGAAGGAAGGAAGGAAGGAAGGAAGGAAGGAAGGAAGGAAGGAAGGAAGGAAGGAAGACAAGAAGGAAGGCAGGAAGGCAGGAGGCAGGAAGGCAGGAAGGCAGGAAGGCAGGAAGGAAGGAAACAGGAAGGAAAGTCATTTATCCTCTGCTCTTCCAGCCTGGCCTTCAGACCTCAGAGCTTAATAAATAGTAAAAGGCCCTGTGTATTCAAAAAAATCTTTTCCAGATGCATACCTAAGTTCCCTGAACCTTGGACCTGTGGGAGCAGTTTTCATGCTGAACAAGTAATTGAATCCAGGATCTCATGGAAGAACTAAAATAACATAAAACTATGGCCTTATGTCAATCATTTACCCCTCTTGTTTAAGTCTTTTCATCTATAAAGTGGAAGTATTGATGGCGACATTTATATTGACATATATATATATATATATATATATATATATATGACAATTATATTGCTTTTTCCCAAATAGTGACAATTTCTGGTTTTCCAAGGGGTTTGGATAGAAGCCAGTGCTGCAAAATCCCTGGAAGGAATGGACACAGAAACTTCTTTTGATAATTGACTTTGCTTAGGTCTAACTTCAGGATAATGGATGCAGGCAGATCTCTGATAGAATAGTGCCCTGGCACCTTCCCCAGCTGTCCTGAAATGGTCTGTATTTTTAATCTCCAGCCAGGTCAGACATATAATTAAGGTACCCTTTAATCACTGCCCTGATAAGCTGCAGCATTATATCTGCTTACAGGCAAAACGAGCAGGGCATTCTGCTTCCATATCTGAGGCCCATTCATACACCCCGAGCGGCAGATCAACCAATCCACATTTCAGATGGGACCAAAATCATGTCAACTCTACTTAAAAGGAAAATATCTCGAGCCATCTTTCCAACGGAGGTGGGGGGAAGGCATTGTATGGGAGAAACCACTCAACCGGTCTCATCACAAGAGCAAATTAGTTTCCTGAATTACCTCATGTGGGACCTTTTTTTGGTGAACATTTCATGGAATTAGAGATGAGAAAACTAGTTTAGATCTCACCTCTGTCCTATCATCATGGCCAGCAGGAAGGATTAAGCTATAAAGTTCTGTTAGTGATTTTGGTCTTTTGTGTTTCCTATTTAACAAATGGTTGGGGGCAGGTAGGTGATGTGGTGAATAGAGCACTGGTCCTGGAGTCAAGAGGATCTGAGTTCAAATCTGGCCCCAGACACTTGACACTTACTAGCTGTATGACTTGGTCAAATCGCTTAACCCCAACTGCCTTGCCTCCCCCCTCCCAAAACAATGGTTGGTGGATTCATAATACTATGGGTGAAGTAGGATAGCATAAAACAATGGCCTTGTGTCAATCACTCAGCTCCCTATTACCTCATTCTCCCTATCTATAAAATGGGATTGATAATGGTAATGAATTTCACAAAAAGTGCAAAGGTTAATGGGGTTACACAGGGATGACACAGAAAGCCTTAGCCAAACTGACTGCCTCACAGGCCAGGTTTTCACAGGAGCCATACTCATTTACAACCCTGGCTATGCTCATTGCAGGTCCCATGTGTTAAAAAGAGACTTCCATCACGTAGATGTTGATCAGTCAGGGAATGGCTAATCAAGCTGTGGTACATGAATGTAATGGACTATTACAAATCTGGGAGAAATTGTAGAATCATATATTTAGAGCTGGAAGGGAATTCAGAGACCATATAGTATAATTCAGAAACTGAAATACAGAAAACCTCAAACACTTGCCCACGATCACATTGCTAGCATCTGAAACAAAATTGGAACCTGGGTATTCCTGACTTCAGGCCCCAGTGCCTTATCAACCACAATATATAATAAATGCAGAGAGCTGTGAAAAGACATATAATAAAGGATTCAAAAGAAAATAAACAGAATAAAGAAAATTATATGTGCAATGAACACAATACTATATAGGAAGAATGCCAATAACAAAGTAAGCAAAGATGAATGATGTAGAGTTATAGTGGCCAACTTTGGCCTCCAAAGAAAAGATATGTGAAGGTACCTCCTTACATTTCATTTCAAAGGTGAGGAATTTTGAGTTTGGAACATGTCTGATGTATGTCCAATTTTAAAAAAATATGGTGGTTAGTTTCGGCAAACCTTCCTCTTTTTCTTTCATTATGAGGAATGGTTCTTTGGAAAGGAGGAGGACATTGGGAAACATAGATGATATAAAAACCACAGCTATCCATAAAACGCATTTGTAAGTAGAGGATTAGAATGTAGATACCATCTTCTGCTCCCCACTAACCATTCCCAAAAGGAGACCACTCAATAAAAAAGCACCAACTCTTTGTCAGAGGGGGAAGTAATTCTACAGAGGAGGAATGAGATATATTCTGTCCGAGAACTCAATGTGCCAGTTTATGTTGCTTACTTGTATTTCTTTATTACACTTATAACAACCACAGTTGACATTTATATAGTATTTTAAGATTTCCATGCACCTCACATAAATTATTTCATTTATTCCTTTATAACAACCCTTTGGAGAAAATACTACTCCATTTTACAAATGAGGTTCAGAAAGGTTAAATAATTTGCCCAGGGACAAAAATCTAGAAAACTTCAGAAGCAGAATTTGAACCCTGGTCTTCCTCACTCCTAGTGCCAAACTCTCTTACTCCTAGGTCATGCTATTTTTTTTCTTAAAAAAATAAATACAAAATAAAATCTATAGTACAGATTTGTGGGAGGATGAGGTTAACAATAAGAAACAACAGCAATATTTAAAAAAAACTTTTTCTGACAACAAATTAAGCAACAATTCCAGATGGGCCCTACCAACATTGAGCATTTAGAAGACAGACATTAAATTGTGCTGCAGAGGATGAGTTCTGTCCCTAGAAGCAATCCCTTCAATTTCCCAAGGTCCCTATCCCAGCATTTCCTAGGATAACCTATTTCATGATGCCATTAATCTCTGTGTAGCTGATGGACTTTTTAATCATTGGGATTAATATTCAGTTAATTTGCCATCTGCAGAGTATTGCTGAATCAGCTCCCTGATCACAAAATACAAAGTCTACATGCTCTATTCCCCAAATGACATCAGGCTTAGGCTGTAATAGGGAATGAAAGGGGTTAAAGTGAGTGGAAAGTCAAAAGATATGTCTAGAAAAGAAGCAGCTTGAGAACAAGGATTTGCAGAGATGTATTTAGGCTTGATATGGAAAGAAGATACCAATTGGAACTTTTGAAAAGTGGAATGAGCTGCCTTGGGAGCTGATGGGTGAAAGCTTTGGGAGGTCTTCAAGCACATGCTAGATGCCAGGCTAGATGTCAGGCGTATCATTTGATTTTGTTTCAGGTTCAACTAGATTGCCACTGTAGTTCCTTCCAACTCTGAAGTTTGTGATATAAACAGTTACACCTTTGATTTTTCCATCACCTTAACATGCATGTATACACACAGACACACACACATACACAAAATAAGTTGCCAAGTCTATTCCAACAACATTGCTATTATTCCACTCTTTCTTCTCCACTCTTAAGGCCATCACCCTCTATCAGAATTTCATCACTTCTCACCAAAATTATTGTTTACTATCTCTTGCATTTCCAATTTATTCACAATATTTTTCTGCTCTAACAAATGGTCAATTTTTGTAAAAGCTTCATGTAGTGCTAAGAAATATGTCCATTCTTCAGTGGTCCCATGCTGGAGATAACACATCTTTTAGCTCTAGTTTTTCCAGCAATGTATTAGATTCACCAGGGATATAGTGATGGCCAAGAGTAAACCTAGATTCATGTCAAATCAGAGAGCTACTTCTCAGTGATGGTTTCAAACAGAAACCAATACTTCTGAGTTGCATGTTCACATAGAAAAACATAAATTAGCATTTTCTATGTTTTATTGTATTTTATTTATTTTGTTAAGCATTTCCAATTACATTTTAATCTAGTCTAGGCCTCACCAGGGAGTTTTGCAGCTATATGTGGCCTAGTGGCCAGACATTTCTGTTCTACATCTTCATAAAAATAAAGCTGTCTAAACTGGACTTTTAAATGCTGTAAGCATAAGCATAAAATCATAGAGGTGCTCAAAGCCATTTGGTCTAATAGCTGAGTTTTTGTAGATTTCATTCCTGAAAGTTTCAGGCTTTATTTGTCTCTTGTGGGATTATTGTGCCTCTTCAGAAAGACACAACCCAAATTGGTCCATCTGCTTATACCTCAGTTCCCCAAAGCAATCATACCTTCTTCCCCAAAGGGGAGGAACAATTCAACTAGCCACAGACAAAATATGCTAAAATTTCAATGGCATTAACATTGCTAAAAATGAAAGGGTAAATGAGCTACTTTATTCAGAGATGAAGTTACTAAGGAAATTGTTACTAAACGAAATTGCTTTGGATTTTAGGATCATAAGACTGGAGCTGGAAATCAATTGAAAGGCCATCTAATCCACCCAACTCATTTTACATGTAAGGAATCTGAGATCCAAGTAAATGGTGATGTATATTAGATTATAGAGGTAGATCTAGATGATGATGCTGAGATATCTGAGTAAAGGCAGGAACTCATCTGAGCTCTTCCTGAAATCCTTCCAAATACCTTTAAAAATGAGTCTAAACAATTCTAGAGCAGCACAACCCACAAAAAGATGGAATAAAACAAATTTCTGTCCCAAGACAACTTGGAAAGTCAGCAGGAAAAGTCTGTGGCACCAGGGTGAGATGGGAATACAGTCCAGCAGAGGTGCCAGTGTAGACCACGCCCAAACAAACTAGCAGCAGGCCTTGGGGTGACTGAATTACTGGCAGCACTAGTGGTTTCCAGACCTCTCAGCCCACAGATGCCAAAGACAACTTAGAGGGTCAGCAGGAAAGGCCTGTTACAGCAGCTGAGTGAGAGTGGAGTGCAGTCCAGAGCAGGCCATGCCAGCATAGCCCTACCCACAGAAAACTAGGAGCAGGCCTTAGGAGTGACTGAATTTGCAGCAGCTGCTTCTGGAGCTCTCAGCCCACATACAGTAAGGGGGTCAAACAAGTGCTAGGGAGGAGAGTACAGAACTCTCTTTGCAAGCACTAAGGCAGGATTTCGTTGCTTTGACCATACTTAGATCCAGGTCTCAGCCCTGCATGGCAGACCCTGGGTGAGGAGAAGCACTATTGTAGCAGAGAGCTTGTAGCCACAGTGGGGGTGAGGCACATTCCTCAAGTTCCAGGGCAGAAAAGAGTGCTGGTGGTCATTCAGAGACCAGATCACAGGCCAGGAGATGAGTAAATACCTCTCCTTTGAGTATATCACCTTGGAAGAACTGAAAACCTATAAGCCCCTAGATGTATCTCTGAAAACAGTCACACAAAACCCCTGAAACTTGGGACTGTGTACCTTTCACCCTGGAAGCAGACCCCAACTTTAACAAAGAGTTAAAAGTCTAGTAATAGGCTGGGAAAATGAGCAAACAATAGGAAAAACTCTTACTATAGAAAGTTACTATGGAGACAAGGAAGATCAAAACATACAATCAGAATAAGACAACAAAGCTCCTACATCCAAAGACTCCAAGAAAAATATGAATTTGTCTCAGCCCATGGAAGAACTTAAAAAGGATTTTGAAAATTAAGTAAGAGAGGTAGAGGAAAACTTGGGAAGAGAAATGAGTGATGCAAGAAAATTATGAAAAAATCAACAGCTTGGTAAAGGAGACACACACACACGCATACACACACACACACACACACACTGAAGAAAATAAAGCAGACTAGACCAACTTGTGAAAGAAGTCCAAAAAG
>CM053624.1:28650326-28783179 GCA_028646595.1 Phalanger gymnotis | reverse complement strand
TAGACATAATCTTCCAAGAAATTATCAAGGAAAACTATCCTGTTATTCTAGAACCAGGAGGTAAAATAGAAATTGAAAGAATCCACCAATCACCTAGAAAGAGATACCAAAGTGAAAACTCCCAGGAATATTATAGCCAAATTCCGGAGCTCCCAGGTCAAGGAGAAAAATGTTGCAAGCAGCCAGAAAGAAACAATTCAAGTGTCATGGAGCCAGAGTCAGGATAACACAATTTAGCTGCTTCTACATTAAAGGATCAGAGGGCTCGGGATCTGACATCCTGGATGGCAAAGGAGCTAGGATTAAAACCAAGGATCACCTGCCCAGCAAAACTGAGTAAGTATAACTCTTCAGGAGGAAAAATGGATAGTCAATGAGATAGAGGACTTCCAAGCATTCTTGATGAAAAGAGCAAAGCTGAATAGAAAATTTGACTTTCAAATATAAGACTCAAGAGAAACATAAAAAGGTAAACAGGAAAGGGAATTCATAAGGGACTTAATAAGGTTAAACTGTTTACTTTCCTATATGGAAAGATGATACTTGTAACTCATAAGATCTTCCTCATTATTTGGGTAATTAGGAGTATATAATGAAAGAGGACACAGATGTGAGTTGAATATGAAAGGATGCTATATAAAAATAAAATTAAAGGGTGAGAGAGGAAGGTACTGTGAGAAAGAGAAAGGGAGAGGTAGAATGAGGTAAATTATCTCACATAAAAGAGGCAAGAAAAAGCCTTTACAGTGGGTGGGAAAGGGGGGAAGGTGAGAGGGAATAAGTGAACCTTACTCTCATAAGAATTGGCTTAAAGAGGGAATAACATGCACACATAATTGTATATAGAGATCTATATTTCCTTTGGGGGAGCAGGGAAAAGAGAAAGGGGTGAGAGAAGGGAGGATAGATTGGTGAAGGGGGTAGTCAGAGGCAAAACACTTTTGAAGAAAGACAGGGCGAAAGGAGAAGACAGAATAAATGGAAGGAAAATAGTTAGCAATAATAACTGCGAAAAAAATTGAAGCAAGTTTCTCTGATAAAGGCTTCATTTTTCAAACACATAGAGAATTGAGTCAAATTTATTTAAAAAATAAGTCATTCCCCAATTGACAAATGATGAAAAGATCTGTTCAGTTTTCAGATGAACTAATCAAAGCTATCTATTGCTAAATATATGAAAATATATTGAAAAAATATTTTAACTCATAACTGATTGGAGAAATGCAAATTAAAACAATTCTGAGATACTACCTCATACCTATTAGATTGGCTAATAGGACAGAAAAGATAAATGACAAGTGTTGGAAGGGATGTGGGGGAAAAGGACATATTAATGCATAGTTGGTGGAGTTGTGAACCAATTCAGCCATTCTGTGGAACGATTTGCAATTACACCCAAAGGGCTATGCATGCTCTTTAAACCAGCAATACCACTACTAAGTATGTACACCAAAAGAGACAAAAAAGGAAAAGGACATATATGTACAAAAATATTTATTGCAGCTCTTTTCAGGGGGCAAAGAATTAGAAATTGAGGGGATGCCCATCAATTGGGGAATGGCTGAGTAATTTGTGGTATATGATTATTATGTAATGGTATTGTACTATGAGAAATGAGGAGGAAGATACTCTTAGAGAAACCTGGAAAGATTTCATGGGCTGATGCAAAGTGAAATGTACTTCGTACAAAGTAACAGCGATATTGTAAGATGATCAGTTGTGAATGACTCAACTATTCTCAGCAATACAGTGATCCAAGACAGCTCTGAAGGACTTAGGATGAAAATTTCTATCCATTCCCAGAGAAAGAACTAGTGTTTTTGAATACATATTTTTTAGTTTATTTTTTCTTGAACATTTTGTCAGTTTTCTTTCATAACATAACTATTATGGATATGTTTTGCATGACTACACATGTATAACCTATATTTAATTGCTTGCCTTTGTAATGGTGGGATTGGGGGAGGGAGGGAGGAAGGGAGGGAGGGAGAGAATTTGGAACTCAAAGTTTTAAAAACAAATGTTAAAAATTGTTTTTACGTGTCACTGAGGAAAAATAAAATATTAAATATAAAAGTGAGGAAATCTATTAGGAGTTAAGTACAAGTTCTATATGAGAAATCCAGTGCAAAATAGAGTGATTTAAAATTTTAAAAAAAATGTTGGTCTAAGAGGGACCTTAGACACCATCAAGTCCAATATTCCCATTTTACAGAAGATAAAATTGAGCCTGAGAGAGTTAAGGTGACTTGCCTAGGGACACACAGCTAATAAGCTTCTAAGGAAAAATTCCAACTCAGATTTCCCTGATTCCAAGCCTTGGGCTCTATCCACTATGTTACCTAGCTGCCTCAAGTTCACAGAAGGACTAAGTATCAGAAGTAGAATGTGACATCAGGTCTTCTGCCCCTAGAGACAATGCTCTTCCCACTTCACCACACTGCTTCTTTTTTCCTCTTTTCCTTTTTTATGGAGGCAGTGGGGTTACATGACTTGCCCAGGGTCACACAGCTAGTAAGCATCTGAGGCTAGATTTGACTGTATGGCTGGTGCTCTATCTACAGAGCCACCTAACTGTCCTCTTTTTTCCCACATTGCTTCTTTGTAAATAAATGTTCAATCTTTACCTGTGTTTTGGAGAAAATTTTAGGCCTGTAGTTACAATGTATCCTCATGATTACAAATCTACTCATGATAATGGAAGGGTCCTGTATTTGGATGTTTTCACAACTCAAGTGTGGGTAAAGATGTCTAATTCTTCCTTCAAAAAGTACACGGTTGCAGAAGAAAAGTGATGTCCCTGAGGGTTGTCCCCAGACTTGTGGAATACAGTTCTCTCAGTGAAATGAGACATAAAGATCCCAAGAAAGGGCTATTTTGGCTTCTTGTGGACAGTTTACAAGTTCCTGGCGTTGTGATTCATGCCTTTTCACTCATGATTGCTGCAGCCTGTCCATCTGGGTTCAGCTGAGAAAAGCTATGTGAGGCCCTGGTCTGAGTTCACCAATCTGAGGGTGGAAGCCACAAGAGATTGGAGAGAAATGAAGTGGGGGCCTTTATGAGCAGTAGCAAATGAAAAAGTTCAAACTCCAAATCATTATAGCTCATGTATTTAGAACTGGAGAAATAATTAGGGCTGTCAGAATCAAAACTCAAAGAAAGACGACCGATCATCTATAACATGCACGTCAGTGAGAAGCAACCAGTTTCTACACTCATAACAAGCCAGTCAGTCAAACAGAAACATGATTGCAACCGTAAAAATAATGCATAATGCTCTTGCTGCCATAGTCCCATTTTTATTGTCATCCTAGCAGGCCGGTACCAGTACCCTCAACTCCAAAACTCTGTCATCCCTCTGATAGGTGGTTAGTATAAATGTTACTATCCCATTTGATGGGTCAGGTCACTGAGGATTAGAGAGGTGAGATGACTTGCCTGTATTCAAGCAGCTGTTGAGGAGGTTCAGCTGTGAGTCCTGTCACCCCATTCCCACTTGTACCTGAGGCGGAGCTGTCCAAAACTGGAAACCTTAATAGGGTTCTCATTGAGCTATCCGTATCAATACCATTCCAGAATCAGTACTTGTAGCAGTAGATAAATCTTTTACTGAGACAGTTGAAAATGAATTTTGCAGAAAAGAATATTAAACCATTCTTTACTGGAAATTAAAAATGGCTCTAAAAGCAGAGGAAATGTTAAATGTCTCATCCCAACAGACCCATCAAAGGATGTTCATTCCCTAAACATGCATGCCAAGGAAGGCTCATCTGCTAATGATGACCTTCCTCCACCAAGCTCATGCATGTGGGAACATGCACAGTCATTCCTCATAGCAGTAGCAAGTCTAGGTGCTCCAAGTCACCTCTATCTTCATTCTAGGCTTCAAGACTAGGTTTCCCTAGTTAGTAAATTAGTGTTTTTCAAAGTGGACCTCATCCTCCACTGTACAAAACAGAGGCCTGGGAAGCAGGAGAGAGTGGATGGAAAAATGAAAGATGAGGCAACCCCTAGAATGGCCAATGACAAGCCATAGACCCAAGTCGATGAATTTTCAATAGTGGCTCTGTGACCCTGGGCAACCTCTCTCAGCCTCAGTTGTCCCATCTGTAAAATGGAGACGACAGTAGTATCTACTTCACAGGATTGATGTGAGGACCAAATGAGATAAAATTATAAAATGCTTTGCAAACATCAGTCTTTAAACATTAGCTATTATTAGGTATTGTTACTAGTACTCTCTCCTTTTCTACATCATATGCGTGTATATATATATATATATATATTCATATATATGTGTGTGTGTATATATATGTATATATGTGTGTATAGACACAAACATATATACATGTGTGTAGATGTATGTGTGTATGTATATGTATATATGTATGTATAGACACATACATATATATGTGTAGATGCATGTGTGTATATATGTAAGTATATGTATGTGTGTATAGACACACATATATATATATATATAATGCGTGTAGATGCATGAGTGTATATGTATATGTATTTATGAATTTCCTAACCACTACCACTTCCTTATCTCAAAGGACTCTGGCCCCTCATGTAGCTCTGGAAAGTAAGTGTATTAGATTGGGAACCAGGAGAGATCTGTTTTCGATTTCTTTTCATTCCTCTTTGCTTTTTTTTTTTTACCAGACATTTTAATTCATTAACAGAGGAAACTACTGAGAGAGGGCATTCCCTCTATCCATTCAGGGCCCCACCTCCACAATTTAATAGTCTTAGAAAGTAACCCTTGGCAGCTGAAAATTAAGGCACTTGGCCAGAGTTACAAAGCAAAATGTTAATAAATGCATGTTGATTGATTTATTGATGTCAAAGTCAGGACTTGAACCCAGGTCTTCTGGACTCTGAGGCAGGCTCTCTATCCATTATTCCATGCTGTTCATTTCCTGAAATAAAATCATTCATTTTAAGCCTCCTTCACAGCACTGGTTCAAAAATATAGGTGAAGTCAGAGTGATCATTTTGCTCCTCACTCCAAGCCCCACAGCACCTGCTCCATTTACCACTGCTAACAGTAGCCAGGTAAGAAGGTGACACCCTGGGAAGAGGGTCCCTGGAAAAATCAGTATTCTTAGGCACCCTAGGAACTCTTATGTGGTAATTAGTCCAAATGTCAGCATTCTTGTCACTGCTTAATTGAATTCAACTTTGGTTCGGTTCCTGCTTGCTACTTATATGGCTGGACAAGTCATTTGACCTCTCAATGATTCCGTTTCTTCTTGTTATAAAATAGGGATACAATCATTTTCACTGACTGCCACACAGGGTTGTTGTGAGGAAAGTTTTTGTATTCCTTGAAATGACATGCAGATATATTAATATGAGGAATGCTTCTGATAAATAATTCACAGTGAGGCTTTAAGACCTTATAAGCTATCTCCATAGGGACATATATATCTTGAAAGATGAGCTTTAAAAGGACAAAACCATAATGGTGGGATAAAGAAAATGGTTTTTGGGGTATAGGTTTTCTAGGAACCCCTCACACAGAACCATATAAAGACAGTTTGGCCCAAAAGTAGGGCTGACTGGGAGTTTGGGGTCAAGCGGTCTGGGGAACTAAGGGTTAAAAATGAACCTGTTCTGCCTCTTCCTTGCCAGGAAGATGCTAGTACCACTGGCAGGAGGCCAAGACAGTCTGTATTGAGTCAGAACTGCCTGCTAGCAAGGGAGACGGACAAGCACTGGATTTCAGAGCCAGATGCATTTGGTTAAAGTCCCACATCTGCCACTCACTACCTATGTGGGCAAGTCAACTGTCTCTAGGCATCATATTCTTTATTTAGACTAGATAACCACCATAAGGGCTCCTGCCATCCCCAAATCCAGTATCCTCGAGTGATACAGTGATCTATTGTTTGGAATGAAGTAATTCACAGAAAACTAGCCAAAATAAGTATATGAGACTTGGTTAGCAAAAACAAACAGCTTTAAGATGCTGAGAAAAATGAGTGAGCCCTAAAGTTACCTGCTTTGGGGTTTTCCTTAGAGACAAGTTACACACATTCACCTATTCTCTAGTCCCTAAGAAAATTCAGTACCAAGGCTAGTTCTCAGGTCAATTACAGCCACCTTTGGAAGAGCTAGTCCTTCTGGCTGGAATCTACACTCTTGCAATTGCTCCCTTACATTTGGGAACTGAGTCCCTGGTGCTTTGTTATGCAAGTTCCTTTTCACTAATTCCCTTTTGAAGTTAAATTTAGACATGTTTGGAAGGACATTGCCTCCCAAAGAATGATAAATGCCATGGCATTTTATGGGCCCTCTATTTATGCCCGTGTGAAGCGAAAGTCCAAGCGGCCTTTTTCCTTCCTTTAATTTGTCAATAGATCCCTCCTCTCACATGCCCTCGTTTTTTTGATTCTGTGCCCTGTTGGGTGCCCTTAGCTATGCCCTGGGCTTGTGTCTCCTGGGTCACAAGTCTTGCCTGCTAGTGGCTTTGAAAGCAAGTATCTTGGGGGTTCAGACATGACACCAAGGGGGACTTGGTCCATGGTGAGTTGAAGGCTCGCTACAAAAAGCTGCAATCTAAAAGCCAAAAATCACTGAGCCAAATCCAAAAACTACCAAAATCTCCAGCCAGCATTTGTTCCACATGACATTCGCAGTACTTTCATATGCTGCAGGGCTGAGAGTAGGGTGTTTGCTGAGGCTGGTCATCCTGCTTTGTTTGGGGATAAGCGTGCCCACTCCCTTATATGGTTCACCACCCTCATTCCATGAAGTGTACAAGATTGAATTTATGAGGCCAGGGCACCTCAGGCAGCAGTGCCCAGGTTCCAGTGTGTTGAATATTAATGAATCCATAATTGTATCCAGGCTCCTGGCTCGCACTTGCTAAACTGTTTTTGACTTTGAATCAAGTGGCATTCAGAACAGAAATTGATTTAGGAAAAGAAAATGGAAGGTGTCTTTTAAAGGCCTTGTAGCATTTCCAAGGACCTAACCCCTCCCACCCCCACATCACAGAAATACAATGTCAGCTCTCAGGGCCCAGCCTAGAGTCCCTGTCTCTAGGCTCCTGCTGTGGACACTTAGTTTGCAAATGAGAAATATTAAGGAGGCCTGGACTTTCACTAATCACCCCTAAGCAGCCCCATCTGAGTTTTATTTGACAATTTCAGAAATTTAATTTTAACTAGAAAGTTGTTTTTGTAAGGTGCTAATGAATGGATGGAAAAATATGTATTGCAAAGGGCATTTCATCCTTCTGGAAATGCTGTCCTTGGAGCAGGCAGGCAGGTCTATTTGATGAACAGTAAAGCTTTTTAGGCTGATTGCTCTTTGGACTGATGGACCAGTGCCAAAGTGACTGATCTCAGCTCCTAAGTGTTTCCCATAGCAAGGTTTGGTAACAAAGTAAGAAATAAAGTAAGAAAATGGATGTGTTACAAAGTATAAAACCTACTTAAAATTCCTTTGTCAGGATCCTCTTTTTTTTCTTTGGCTCCCAAGCATGGGCCATACCTCAAATCCCTGTCCTCCCCTCTTCTCATACTTCTTCTCTTGTCTTCTGTTCTTATGTGGATGACTGCAAAAATCTTTATCTTCAGCACTGTCCTTTCTCTCTAATGATTGCCCCATATCACTACTTGCCAGTTGGATAGCTCTATTTAGAAGTCCAACTGGTACCTGAAACTCAATATGTCCAAAATTAAACCCATTGTCACTCCAGTACAAATCTTTCCCCAATTCCTCTGTTGCTATTAATGGTACCACCATTCTCCCAGGTTAATCTAGTATCAATATTTGGGAGTTGTGTTAACAACATTATCACCTTAGTATCTCCTCCCATCTGATAAATTGCCACGTTTTAATGGAAGGGATATGCATAATGATGGACCAAGTTGAAGCCTAACTCTGAGTCAATGGGAATGGTGTTTTTTCCCCTTTTTGCATTCCCTTTTTTCTCATTTAGTAAGCAGAGGGGAAGTCAGATAGTTTGACGGAAGTGATTGCAAAGTACTGTAAGTGAATAACTGAGCTGGCTGTCTATTGTGTAGTTTCCTGATTGGTTAAAGATAAACCAGGATTTCAAAGAATATGCCAACGAAATCCAACCAGAAAGTCCATGTGAGTAGACACCAAATTTGGTTTACTTGTGCTCTGAAGTAAAGCTACCAGTTTTGCTTGAGGTTACGGGGATGTGGGGGTGAGAGATAAAGTGGATATCATTTACAGCAGAGAAGGAGCCAGGAATGATATGCTAAGTTTGGGGAAATTTTAATATAGAACAGCTTAGAATATTTAGAGAGATAGTCTGAGATTGGGTTGATTTTTTTTTGTATTTTTCCTTATTACCTTTCCTTGTTATATAATTTCTGAATTTTCATATTGCCTTTTTCCTTGTAGATAGACTTATAGTCATATAATATTTGCATCTGGAGTGTGTAAGCACCAGAGTAGAAAAGAAAGAAGTGAGTACAAGGACAAGGCACCCTAATCCTTACCAATTGAAGAAGGGCTGGACAAATCATGGTATGTGGATATAATGACATATTGTCGTACCAAAATAGACTATGAATGACAAATTGAAAGAATTGAGAGACTATTTGAATGAGTCAAAACAAAATAGAGTACAAAACCAGAAAAAGAATATGCAAAATGATTATGATAGGACACATGTAAAGAATACTCAAAAGAAACTAACTGCTGTGTAAGTATAATGATCCATTTTAAACTGGCAGAGATGATGAGAAATGCATGAAGACCATAGGTGCAGAATGTTGCATGCACCACCTGACATATTCACTATCTTGGTAGATTCTGATAAACTCTTTTCCTTGGTTACAGAGAAGGTTCACAGGGTTGGATGAGGTATTTCTGGAAACGACCATGATATCGAAATGAAAGTCATCAATCAAACTTGAAAGAAATGTTGGCTTGTAATTATGGTTCAAATGAAATGGTTCTCTGAACTCAGGAAGGGGAATTATTTCAGGCAACAAAAGGTCCAGTGCCTTGGTACCCAAGTTGATGTTCAGGACTCAGGGAAGCTTAATACATACTGTGATGTGAAATCCTCTGGGCTTGAAAGCAGAAGGCCCCACACTAATGCCACAGGATATTCCCTTTAGATCAGAGCGTATAGAACTAGCCCCAGAATATTTTCTGTATGTCCTGACTTTTACACCTAAAGAATTATCATTTGAATCTTTATCTTGCATTTAAATCCCTCTACTACTACCCTTGGGTAGCTAGGTGGTACAGTGAACAGAGCACCAAGCCTGGAGTCAGGAAGATCTGAGTTCAAATCCATCCTCAGATACTTAACTAACTCTATGACCCCAGACAAGTCACTTAACCCTGTTTGCCTCAGTTTCCTCATTTATAAAATGAGCCAGAGAAAGAAATGGAAAATCATGCCAATCTCTTTGCCAAGAAAACCTCAACTGGGGTTGGGAAGAGTCAGACATGACAAAAGAACAACACACTAACACCCTACCTGACCTCCTCATTGCTTCTAACTGGACATTCAAAAAAGCATCTATATGTTCTCCCTGTTCTCTGTTTGATCTCCAATCATATCCTATGGACTCTTGTTATAATACTGATCATAATTCACTATTTTGATCACACCTCTGCTCTGCTTAAAAGGCTTCAGTGGTTCCCCATTGCCCATATAAAGGTCAGACTGCCAAGCTTGGCATTCAAGGCAAAGACCTCCAGATAATTCTGACAGTGGGCCTATGCAACTTTATCTTTCATTATCACTCTTCCCCTACCAAACTACAATATCTACCCTTCTTTGAAATTATCCAAGCAATTGTCACCTTTGTACATTTGCTAACATCGGAATCCCTCTACCACTTTTATTGGTGGAAATTCTTATGATACATCAAGGTTTAGATCCAATGCCATTTCCCCCACAAAGCCTCTCTTGAACTACTTGAAGAATAATGCTGTCAAACATATATAAATGAGGACTACTGAAAGTAAGGAGAGCTGTAGGCACGTATTGACTTAGAAAACCCCATATTAAAACCCCATTGTCTATGTTTCATTGTATTTATATTTATTTTGTTAATATTTCCCAGTTACACTTTAATCAGGTTTGGGTCTCACTCAGGAGTGTTGTGGGCCACATGGACTGCATGTGTGATACCCCCGTACTAGAAGAATTATGTTCTCCATCATCTGTTCTCCATAGTACTTAAGTTGTGGGGAGACACTTATTGATTATGTCATGTAAGAAGAAAGTATATTACCACTTGGAGTGGATGGGTGGTTATAACTGATAATGGAGAAAAGGGAGTATCATTCACCACTTACTTTGTTTAGTTTTCTCCACTAAGGAAAAATATCTTGGGATTGGAAAGGATGAAACAATAACAAAAACAACAAGGAAGGAAATAAACCCAGGATAAGCAGGACTAAATAAGAAAATACCTGGATAGCTTTTAATGAATTTAGATCACCAGGCTCAGACACCTCAGGGCAATATAAAGATCACTACATCACCTTGTCCAACAGAAGACATGAAACAAATGTTCGTTGAATTGAATTCTGTATGGGGTCTTCAGAAGATCATAGAGAATGGAAGAAATGCCATAAGATTAAAAAAGGAAAAATGTCATGATGTTTGAAAAATAAAGAAAACCCTAGGAGAAGAGGCTGACAGACAAGAGATTTCAATTTGAAATCTTCAAAGAATTCTAGAAGATATTTTTAAATTTATTTTTATTTTGAATTTGTGGAATGAAGCAAGCATTTCTTTAACACAGTACACTAAAAAAGAGGATTGCGTATGAAATTGCAAATCTACCATGAACACCTTGCTATTCCCTCCAAATACACAACATAGTTATCACGTAAATGTCTTTTTTCCTTTTTTTTCTTCCTCCCCACTCCCACTCTAGAGAAGATATTACTAACTGGGTAGATAGTGAGGTCTACGAAAGAAAATATCTCAAAGAACTTGCATATTTTCATTAAGATTAATCTCATTTCCTTTTCGAAAGCTATAGATGAGGGAAATGCTAATAGATATAGATGACCTAGATTTTAGCGATGCATTTGACATCTTTTATAGTATCCTTGTAGACAAGATGGTGAGACGTGTGCTAAGCAGTGATATAGTCAGGATGGTTTGGAATAATATGAGTGAGCCAGACTGATAAAAAGAATATATGAGGAACAATTCAATCTCTACTTGTAAGGAAATTTCTAGTGTTGTGCCCTAGGGATCTATGATTAGCTCAATGCTGATAGATGAGAGAGAGAGAGGGAGATAGAGAGAGAGAGAGAGAGAGAGAGAGAGAGAGAGAGAGAGAGAGAGAAAGATGGATAGACAGAGAGATAGAGATATATAGATGGATGGATAAATATGAATTTATGTTTGTACATGATATACACACATGTATGTATATGTATAACACATACAGATACACATATCTATAACAATGATGAATAAAGGCATAGAGGAGATATGCTTATTAAATCTGGAGGCAGACATATTGCTAGGAGGAATGATGTATGCATGGATGTGAGCATGTGTGTGTGTCTATTGCATGGCAGTCTTAGGGACCCCAAAACTTTGATAGGGTTAAGCACTGGGCTAAGCCTAATAAGACAAAAATATAAAGTCTTGCAATTGGGTTCAATGCCCATAGCCATACTGATAATAAATATCAGACGTGGGATTCAAACTCAGGTCCCCTGACTGCAGGGCTAGTATTCCTTTCACTGGACCACACTGCTTTTTGTACATCAAGCATTATAGGGAGAATATTCCTGTTATAATAGACAGTATGATCAAGCACAGAGTCAGGAAAGTTCAGACATGCTGGAGGTGGGTAGGGGCAGGAAATAAGACAGCTGGATGCAGGGAGAAAATGGGGCCTTCCTTGCCATCTCTGTCAATTTAGGCAGCTGAGAGCTGCCTAGATGGTGCCCTCTGGGAGAAAACTGTATAAAGCTGATGGCGTAGGAGCAGCTCCATCCTGCATGCAGCTCAATGGAGATGAATTTATGCCAATTTGGATAACCTTCTCTAACCTACACTTCTCATAATGCATACTACATATTCTAACAGCCTACCCAAAAATACCCAGTGAAGCTTTGCTGCTCTCTGCCAGCCCTTTCAGGAACTCCTCCCTACCCTCATTCTGCCTAGTGGTAGCCATTGTCAGCCAAAATCCCCTCTGTATGTTTAGAAAGGGTGGGGTATGAAAATGAGGGAGAGGAATCTAGGGTAATGCAGTCTATGAACTGAAGTTATCAGGTGTTTTCTTTTTCCTCTTTCTCATCCCCATCTGCTAAGTAATCAAAGGGGCTACTTACTAAAGCCTCCAGATAATTAAAATAAAATAAAGTGGTTCTTTATTTTTAATTATACAAAAAAGAAACTCTTGGGAGCTTCTTCAAAACTGAGTTCAATAGGATAGAAGCTTGTTCTTGGGCAGAGAACTGAAAGTCAACAGATTGGTTACTTCCCTTTACTTTCAAGAAAAGCTCAATATTAGTGGCTGCAAGGTGATGTCTTTCTGGGAGGCTGTCATTGGAGTTCATAAACTTTTGGGTGGGACCATCCATTCCTGTTGCTACTGTCCTAGCAATTAGCTTCCAGGCTGATTTTTTAGAATATGAAAGGCTCTGAACAGTCCATCCAGTTGTTCTTCACTGTTAGAAGTTTGCAAAAGTGAAATTTCCTGGCACATGATGGGTTTCCTTCCCTAACCCTAATCCTTTTGCCCTCCACTTGGTGGCTAGAGGCACACTCTCCCAGGATGTCGTACGAAAGGATGACCACTTCAGATAGAGACTGTTCTAGTGCCCCACCTCACACCACCCCCAAGGAAGTCCTTGCTTTCCAAACCTAAGGGCTGACAATTCCCCAAGATTACAAAGTGGAGCCCTAGCAAACTCCTGCTCATTTATCATTCTATTTTTAGGCATTTCTAAGAGAAAAAAAGAATCTCTTAGATATGTAGCACTTTTTCTAAAGTGCTAAGGCTTTAAAATCAGTAAACAGTAGGATATAATTAAATGCAAATGTGGGGCCATATTTAAAAATTAATCTTCTATAATTAATTAGTAATTTTAAATATTCTGGTAAATGATATTTTAATTGCACAAAATGATCCTAGCTAGGAGAGATAAAGTCATCTGCTAACAATTTGCAGGGTTGGAGTGAGAAATATTCACATATATTATGAGGGACAAGAGAAAGCTCCAATTTCCTTAAATTACCTTTGCCTTTACATGTATTACGAAAGGGGATCTTTATTTCCAAAATGGTAGGAGACGTAACCACTGCAGTAAACTACAAACTGCAACTGAGTCAATGCCCCAAATGAGTCCAGGCTCATGCATCTATTAAAAATTAGATTGGCAGACATCCACCTGCTCTTCCTGGGACAAGTAAGCCAGAGAGAAAAATTGCTGTAGGGGACATAGTTCATCTCTGCACCCCCATTCCCACTAAATAGCAGTTCTGAGAAATGATAACTAAGGCTGTCCTGATACCCAGGGTTGATTTTTAAATGTTTTCTCTCAAAAAGCCTATTCCCCACATACTGCCTACCTTCTACAACTGTCCTATGGAACAATCTTAATGAGTTCTACCTCTTTGCATAGAGAAAATCCCCTCACTGTCTTTACTTAATGCTCAGTGTTTGTCTCCCCAAAACTTGGTACCTGAATCTGGCCTCTGTGCACAGGGTTAGAGACTAGAGACAGAACAGGGGCCATGAACCCAAATATATTGAGTACATAAGTAAAATTTTACAAAAAATGAGAAAAAAAATAACTTAATGGCCGGTTAAGAACAAAAAAAAACCTATTCCGCTCAATTGTATTCAACATTAAACTATAAAAGAAATATAAAAAGTACTTGTCTGTTTTATATCACATGTTTGTTGACTTGATATTGTGAGTGGTTGAGAAACAGAGAGAGAGAGAGAGAGAGAGAGAGAGAGAGAGAGAGAGAGAGAGAGAGAGAGAGAGAGAAATAGAGTGAAAATCCACACGCGAAGGAAAGAGAGAAGGAGAAAAAAAAACAGACGCAAAAGGATAGAGAGAGGGAGGGAAGAAAGAGAAACAGAGAGAAAAGACAGATGGGGGAGGGTGTAGAAGGTGCGTGTATGTGTCTGTGTGTGAGAGAAAGAGAGAGAGAGAGACAGAGAGACAGAGAGAGAGAGTCAGAGAAGGGAAAGAAGGGGAAGGTACGGAAGATGTATGTGTCTGCATGTGAGAGAGAGAAAGGGGAGAGGAAGAGAAGAGGGAAAGAAAAGAAATGGTAGAAGAGAAGGGGAAGAGAGAAGGAAAGAAGAAAGTGAAGATGGGAGGGAATGCAAAGGAAGGGGAAAGAAAAGAGGGAAGGAAAATAAAGATGAGTAAAAAGAAAAGGGAAAGAAAGAGGGAAAACATGGGTAAAGGAAAGGAAAAAAAGAAGAGGAAAAGGGGAGAGGGGACTAATCTATGCGCTGCTCCTAGCTCTGCCTTATGGATCCAAGCAGAATAAATCTCATCTCTCTTCCACATGACAGCTCCTCAAATACTGAAACTGATCATGCTCCCCCTTAAGTGTTCAGACTGAAAAACACCCTTACTCCTTTCACCTGACATTCAGCCGGCATGGCTTCCAGGTCCCTGCCCATTGCAGTTGCCCTTCTCTGTATTTACTCGAGCTTATCAAGGTCCTTTCTAAAATGTGGTGCCCAGAACAGGGAAACTACCATCCCTTGATTTCTGGGAACTATTCCTTTTTATGGGGGTTAGTATCACAATGGCTTTGGAAGCTGCCATGTCACATCAATCCATTCGAAACTTTTGGCTCTTTTTCCCAGAAAGCATTACTTGGTCGTACTTCCGTGATTTTGTACTTGTGAAATTGCAGAGACTCAAATAAACATAAAGAGAATAGATACTCAGAGAGATTTCAAGAAGTAATATCTCCATTTTGTATTTGTTTTGAAATATTATATTTAAGTCAGAAGCGTAATAGAATGAATACTAGAATTAGAAGACTTGGGAGCAAACCCCAATTCTGCTACATATCATCTCCAGCAAATAACTTCCCTTCCCTTTGGAATCAATTTCATCATTTATAAAATAAGAGGCTTCAATTAGGTCATCAACTCCCACACTGATAACCCTAAAGCAAAGGTATGTCCACACCATTGTCCTGATCCGGAATCTCCAGTGGTTCCCCAATGCTCAAAGACAAAAACACCAGGTGGTCTGGTTGGCATTTTCCAGTCCTTCCCATTCTGCCTCCAGAGTACCGTTCAAGATTGTTTCCTGTAATTTTCATTCGCTTGCTTTACTTTCCAACCCAAATGGCCAATGTATCATCCCCCACATACAACATTCCACCTCCTACCTCTATTCCTTCACCAGGCTGTCCTCAAAAGCTGGAGCACACTCCCTTATCACTTTCACCTCACAGAATCCCTCAATCCCTTAAAAGCCCAATTAAAGCACTACCTTCTACAGAAAGTCTATCCTCTTTCCCCAGATGCTAATTCCCTTTCTTCTGAAACTATTATTTTGCATCTAATTGGTAAATGTATTTACCTTTTCATTTACATGATGTTTACAACCAATAAAAAATTAACTTCTTGAGGACAGGTGGTGTTTTGGGGTTCTTTTCATATTGTTGCTTGTTATATTCTGTTTACCCTACTGCTAGCACCTAGGACAATTCCTGGACCCCAAGAGACACTTAATAAATGGTTGTTATATGAAAGAATGATCCACAAGATCCTTTCCAGCCCTCAGTCCATGCCAGTATTGCTTTCACAATTCTCATTTTTCCGTAATTATAGGTGGGTGTCTATGGTAACATAGAAATAAGTCATGACTCAGAGTCAGAAGGGGACAGCTAGGTGTCACAGCAGAGAGACTGCTGGGCCTGGAGTCAGGAAGACTTGCTTTTCTGAGTTCAAATCTGGCCTCGGACACTTACTAGCCACCTGAACCTGGGCAAATCATTTGACCCTGTTTGCCTCGGTTTCCTCATCTAGAAAATGAGCTGGAGGAAGAAATGGCAAATCATTCCAGTATCTTTGCCAAGAAAATCCCATGTGAGGCCACAAAGAGCCAGGCATGACTGAAAAGAACTGAACCAAAAAAACAAGAGTCAGGAGACCCGGGCACTGAAAATAAATAGGTATGTGACCTTGGGCAAGTTACTTAACCTCCATTTCTTCATTTGTAAAATATAGACCAGGGCTTCTTAAACTTTTTTCCACTTGCAACCAGTGTTCTTGGTGTTGCATGGCCTGAAGGCATGTGCAATGGAAAGTGAGCATGCTTCCTGTTCAGAACCAAGGCTGCGGTGAAGTTGCAACATGGACAAATGCTGCCAGAAACACCTCAGACTCATTATGTGTCTGATTTTTAATTAATTTTTGGTCATTGCCCATTCAGAAACCTTTTACCATCGCCATATGGGGTCGTGTCCCACAGTTTAAGAAGCACTGATTATAGACAATGGTATTTACCGGCTTCTCAAGGCTATGGTGAGGAAAGAAATGTGTAAATATTAAAGCACCACATCAACATGACTTGTTATTATTACTATGATTATTGATTGTCTAGACTGTAAGAAATAAGGCTGATATTGAGGTTTGGACATAAACTGAAGATGATTGCCCCTGTGCTGGAAAGAATGATGCCCACTAGATAAGTCTACCCTGAAAACTATGTGAACATTATTAGTAAATCAATTTTTACTGAATGACCCTGGAAATAATAGCAAGGAAGATTGTACGTTATTCAATAATTTAATTCAAAAACCATTCACTAAACTAATTATTTGCCAGGCACTGGGGACTTTAAGGCAAAAATGAAGTAGTCCCCCTCTCATAGGAGTTTACGTTCATTGATTTGGATATGGAAAGGGGGCAGATAGAATGCTGTCATTTTAGAGATGGGTAAATGGAGACCCAGAGAGGGAGTAGGATCTACTCAGTATCAAATATGGGTCCTCTAACTCAATCAAATGAGTCCTATAACTCACTGCTTTGAAAATCTGTTACAAAGAAGAGGGAAAAAGGTAAAAATCAGAGAATTATTGGAATCACAAACGATTCTTCAAGCTTCGTCAAATTCAAGGAAATAAATTTCTGCCAACTTCCCTTTCAATTAAGAAACTCCACCTCCTTCCATTTAGGTTTTCAGATCACTAACTACTTTGCCAAAATAATATCATTTCCCATTCCTGGAATGCTTTAAGGTTCTTTTCATGTTTAAGTCCTTTAGCTAAAGAAAGGACTTTCCTCACAACAGTCTCATGGATTAGGTAAAATGAATATCATTCTCCCCATTTTACAAATCCAGCACTGTACAGTCCAGGGGTGAGGAACCTGTGGTCTCAAGGCCACATGTGGCCCTCTAGGTCCTCAAGTGCAGCCTTTGACTGAATCTGAACTTCACAGAACAAATCTCCTTAATAAAAAGATTTGTTCTGTAAAACTTGGACTCGTTCTAAAGGCCACACCCAAGGACCTAGACAGCCACTTGTGGACTCAAGGCAGCATGTTCCCCACTCCTGGCATAGTAGCTAGCTGGCTGGGAAATGAAGAACACAAGGCTTCAAGCCCTGGCCCTACATCTACTGGCTGTGTGTCCCTAAGCAAGTGAGTCCAACTCTCAGTACCCCAGGCAGTTACCTAAGGCTATAGGTCCAGAGAAGGTGCTGACCTGCATTGGTAGAGGGTGTTTCTTTACCTAGGTGCCCCAAATACCAATAAAATCACCTGTTTAAATTGTGTCTCTTTTACAGACAAAGAAACTGAGTCACAGAGAGATGAAGTAACCCATGCATGATCACAGAGCCGATACGTATGATTATATGAGATGGAGCTTGCACTCAGGTCTACCGTCTCCGAGTTTAGAACTCAAAGCATTAAGTTAGAGTGCCCCTCAGGAAGTCTTAAGGTACAGACCTAGGCAGAAGGTAAAGATGGAATATGGGAGAGAAGGCAAAGATATTTAAATTGCTGGGGGTCAATGAGAAATCCATCAGAAATGAAGCCTAAAGACATGGTCAGTATAAATGTTCAGTATAGTTGCTAAATCTGTTCTGAAACATATCCATTGCCATGTGCAGCCCACTTTGACCCAGAGAAAATGCTACTCCCCCTCTCTTCTTCCCTAAGGAAAAGAACACTCCCCAGTGTCTTGTAGTGGCTAATCCCCAGTGAGCCAGCAATCAGAAACCAAAAAGCCCATGGCTATCATCTGACTTCTACAGGTATGCCCCTGTCTCCCTCCACCACCTCTCAAAACAGATGTCACCACTAATTTCTCAGGAAGAAATACCTCCTCCAGTGGCAACAGCACTCCACATGGTGCCTTAGTGCTTGCCCCTGGCTCTGAGCTCTCCCAGTTCCTGAGCACGACAGCAACTGCTTGCCTGTTTGTCTCCACTCCCAGATATCCTGCTTACTGCAGTGACCACATGCACCTCCATCCTGATCCCTAGGGAGGCTGTCACACCCAAGTGATGCCAGGTTTAGCAGCTAGCCTTCCAGAGAAGAAAGAACAACCAGAGCAGAGGAAAAATAAATATCCCTGGCTCAGTGATGAAATAGGTGATTTAAGTATATTGCCTTCACTTAGGAGGCCTTTGGGCCTAATGCTGAGTTGGGGCTCCCGAACTGCCCTCCTACTCTACTCCATAGAGGGATGAGTCGTTTTGTAACCCTTCCTGTCTTTTTATGGAGTATTTTGCTTTAAATCTGTTCCCCATCACCACCAGCTTTCTCTCTCCTAAGAGCTCTGTGAGTGCAGCATTCAAAACAGAGATGACTACAAGAACAAGAGTAGGGACCTGGGTCTGTGATGTCATTGCTATTGGGACCTACCAGACGAAAAACTCCCTCTGCCAGCACATCTGGGAATCTTTCCCACAAATTATGGTCACGGGGAGCTGCCTAGAGGATGGAAAGGTTTTCCAGGCTATCTAGGGTCACACAGCCCAGTATGTGTCAGAGGAGGCACTTGAATTCAGGTCTCCTTAAATCTAAGGTCTGACATCTATCCTGTGCCTGCTTGTTGTTGTCCAGTAATTCTCAGTCATGTCAGACTCTTCGTAACCCCACTTCGGGTTTTCCTGTTAGAGATGCTAGAATGGTTTGCCATTTCCTTCCATCACTCATATTACATATGAGAAGACTGAGGCAAATCACGTTGAAATCACTTGCCCAGGGTCACATGGTTACTAAGTGTCTGAGGTGAGATGTGAACTCAAAAAGATGAATCATCCTTACTCCAGGCCCAGCGTTCTATGAATTCTGCCGCTTAGCCAACCACGTTACCTTTCTAATTAGAACACTCATTAATATATCTCTTCAAGATTTGCAAAATATTTCACTTACATTATTCCATCTCATTCTTACAACCAAGTAGATGGCAGTATTAGTGCACTTTTCAGATGAGGAAACTGATGCACAGAGAGATTAAATGACTTGGCCTAGGATCACACAGTTAGCCAATGTCTGCATCAGGATTCAAACTCAGATCTCCTGACTTCCAGTCCAACACCCATACTAAGTAAGGTCACAAAAGTACAGTGAATTTTAGAGCAAGTTAAGGGCCCTGAGGAAAAGGATGATGTCTTACTTCATCCTTAAATCTGCAATGCCTGTCTTTGTGCATTGCCCTTTGGTAGAATGGAGAGAGATTGCCTTGCTAGACAGGAGTGAGTTCCAATCTTGCCACTGATACTTTCCATCTTTTTTTTTTACCTCAGACCTCACCGGGTTCCAATTTCTTCATCTACAAAATGAAATCTGATTTGACCAGATGTGAAGTCCTTTCTGCAGAGGTCTACAACCCTGTGACATTTGTGATTTGTTTGTGAGTTTGGCATTGGATTGGAACTGTTTTTTGTTTGTTTGTTGTGCTTTATGGGATTCCTGATCTGGAAACCTCCTTACTAGGAGATGAAAAATAGAACTCTGTCTCTAACAAATGATCTTAGAGCATTGCCTGAGGGACCAAGAGGCAAAAGGACTTGCCTACAGTCGCACAGATAATAGGTGTAACCACCCAGTTGTTCTTGACACCAAGACCTGCCCTCTGTTCCTATACTAGATTGCCTCTTAACATAACAGGTGCTTACTAAGTGTGGAATTGCACATTTGTGGGCATTTGTGCCCTCGATTCCCCATTTTAATAATTGAGTAATATAAGCTCGGAAGAGTGTGATCTCTGTTAGTCACTATAGATCAGAAGCTGTAACATCTGGGATGCCTTATATCAGTACTTTGGGAAGACTCATCTTCCCGAATTTATATCTGGCCTCAGACCTGGAGCAAGTCACTTAACCCTGTTCACCTCAGTTTCTTTATCTTTAAAATGATCTGGAGAAGGAAATGGTAAACCACTCCAGTATTTTTGCCAAGAAAACTCCAAATAAGGTCACAATCAGACACAACTGAAACAACTGAACAATAAAATCTATACTTTCCTGCTTTAGAATGGGGAACTGACATTAAATAATACATTCATTTATATTTTTAAAAGTTATTTTTAAAGTGTTATGTGTCCAGCCCAACTTCATTCCACGCCTTAGATACTTGTGTGCTTATAACTCTGGCCCTGAGAGAAATCCTGTGTTAGTCCCTAGCGTTCCAGTGATTTGGACATGAGTATGTGGGTTTGCATCCTTCCCTGAGCTACACTTCCTCTATCAAGGGTACTTTAAAGGAAAATCCAATTGCCCAGCAGCTAGAGAAATGCTCTACTACACCAATGTATTATCTCTGGCCAAGCTCTGAAATATTTATTGAACCCCAACGATGAGCTACAGGCTGGGAGCTCCAGAGTGACTCAGTCACTTCCTGAAGGGGCCTCATTCCATGGAGCATGAAGTCAGGGAGTCAGGAGTCACTTTCTTTCCTGCATTTTCAGAATTCCTGATTTTGCCACAGAGACTCTTCAGGCATCATCTAAGTGACTTGAGTCTCAGGGCCCAGTCTTTCTGATGATGCAGCGTTTTTCTGCACCCTCCCTAAGTCTTAATCCTGCAGTAAAAAAAAAAAAAGCATTTTATCACAGAGGTTTAGAGCTTGAATAACATGGCCAGACCAGCCAGCCAGGCATTCTGTAAATAACTGTGGGGGATGTTCCAGTCCTCTCCTCCCTCCAGGGTGAAATAAGTGCCTTAGAGTGATAAAAAGAAAAGATGCAGCATTTTTCAGCCCCTATCTGTACTCAAAGGGATCTAGATTGACACACATTTCCAGGGAATGAAACACTTTTACAGTTTTGTTGTGGTTGTTTTATGTTTTGTTTGTTTTTGCTGTGTGCAGACAAAATAGTCATTGATGGGAAGGTGCTGATGAGTTTATCCCTAGGAGGGTGTTGTAGACAGTTCTCAGGAGCTGATTGTTAAATTTCCAGTGTGAGTATTTACATTTCAGTAATTGACAAATGCTACAAATCCTGGTTTTGTTTATTGTTTTATTGACTGCCTAGACTTAAGAAAGTGATGAAGAAAGTGTTAATAATGCAGATTAAAGTTAAAAGTGTGCTATGTATATATATATATATGCATATATGTATGTATATGTGTGTCCATATATATGTATATGTGTATATGCATATATACATATATATTCATGGTCAGTAAGCCATGGTTAATCATTTTCTAGCATAACTCTATTCATAAGCCACGATCCAAGGGATCTTGGAAGTCATCTTAGTTACATTTATAAACAAGGAAAGGGATACTCAGAGAAGTTAGGGAATTCACCCGAGAACACACAGCAAGGAATGATTGCAGCCAGCCTTTGAACTCAGGGCTTCTAACTCTAGCTCCAATATTCTTCCCACTCCAACACAATCTCTTCTTGTGATTGGTCACCATGGAAAAATTATCAAACTAAATGAATCTAAGGATCAAAGTAGTTTCTCCAAATCTTCCCAGTCTTGCATGAAATGAAGTCAAAGCAATGATGTCATCAAGCATTTAAATAATAAGATTGCATTTTAAGTGCCATTTATATGCAAGGCATTGTTCTTAAAGGAAAAAGGGGGAACAAGCTGCCTTCAAGTAGTTGATATTCAATTGGAGGAGTATTTAAGCTTTTGTGAATCATGGACCCCCTTTGGTAGTCTGAAGAAAACTACAGACCCCTTCTCAGAATCATGTTGTGTTGCCCATATTCGCAATCGAAGAAAATACTACATTTCAGTTAGAGGTTAGTGAAAATCATTTTTCCTTCATCCATGTATTTATAGAACCCTCAGAGATTCATGGGGCCAGCTTAAGGACCCCTGCTCTATTGGGAACACACACACACATACACACACACGTACATACATCTAAGTTTTCATATATACATATATCACATATATGTATGCATACACAAATATACACACATATACACAGAGATAACTAGAAATGCTAAAAAACATGACACAGAGGTCATTAACACAAGCTGTGTGGCCTTAGCTAGCCCCTTAACCTAGATGAACCTCAGTTTCCTCATCTGTAAAATAAAAAGGCTGAATTAAATGGTCTCTTTGGTCCTTTCTAGCTCTGAATCTATGAATCTGTGGTCCCATAGGAGATCCTAGCTCTGAAATATACCCTCTGATTGACCTTGGACTTTATTTCTTGGACCCTCAGTCTCGGATAGATAGATAAGTAGATAGACAGATAGATAAATTCATGGATGGATAGATAGACCAACAGATAGACAAAGAAAGAAAGGAAGAGAGAGAAAGAGAAAGAAAGAAAGAGGGAGAGAGAGAGAGAGAGAGAGAGAGAGAGAGAGAGAGAGAGAGAGAGAAAGAAAGAAAGAAAGAAAGAAAGAAAGAAAGAAAGAAAGAAAGAAAGAAAGAAAGAGAGAGGAAGGAAGGAAGGAAGGAAGGAAGGAAGGAAGGAAGGAAGGAAGGAAGGAAGGAAGGAAGGAAGGAAAGAAGGAAGGAAGGAAAGAAGGAAGGAAGGAAGGAAGGAAGGGAGGGAGGGAGGGAGGGAGGGAGGGAGGGAGGGAGGGAGGAAAAGAAAAGCTTTAAGCCAGAGGAGTTTGCATTTGGTGCCAGAGGCAAAAGGGACCCCTGAAGTTTCTTGAGAAGGGGAGTGGCACAGTCAAACTTGTGCTTTAGGAAGATTATTTTGGCAATTATGCACAAGACAGATTCAAAAAGGAAAGAATGAAGATTGTTTCCAGATAGAAGCCTATTGGAACAGTCCAGGAGAAAGGAGATTGCTAAAGTAATTAAAATTTAATTTGTAACATAAGCAATAAATATCAATGTTAGAAATAATAGCACTACCATGCACTTATAGCTACATTGGCATAGTATTACACAGTGACCACAAAAGTCACCCTGGGGTCAAAAGGAACCTTGGGAGAGGAGGCCAGCCTGGACTAGAGATCCCAGATTCTCCACAGAAGGCTCTAGTTACCACTCTAAGCTCAACCAACTGTGATTTAAAGCTTGGAGAGTAAATATTCCAAAAGCATTGCAACTCCTCAGCATTTAGCCTGACAAGCACTGTCAAAACATGGTCTGTTGAATTTCAGGGAACTGTTTGGCCAAAATTGTCCTTTGAATGTACCCAGCCATGTGCGAATGCTAGCCAGATAATCAGAGTTTCCATAGTTAACCACTTGGAAATAATATCTCCTGGAGCTACGAATCCTCCTGATTTGCTAACTGTTAATAAGATTCTTGTGAGGGCTGGGGGATTAAGAAGGGGCTAAATTCATCTGAAAAGAGGAAAACACACTCTAAGAATCATAAGGGAAGCTATGGGTGGGGGCGAGGGCCTGAGCTCATATCATCTGTGAGATGGGGGAGGGGTCATTAGCCATTGTTGGGGAAAAAAATGATTCTCTGTTTAGACTATGACAAAAACATTGCTGGGAACATTCTGAGAAATCAGAGAGGTGCATTAGTGTTAATAAGGCTCTGTACTGCATTTGTGTCCTGAGTCATTCATTCTGGGGAAGGGAGGATCTTCTTCGATGAAGCATCATAAAGCTATGTTTATGAGCTGCTCAGGACATCATGTCCTGACCCTGAGAGTGATCCTGGCAGATGATTAGCTAAATACCTGAGCAAGCTATTGGCAACTGCTCCCAATTAGCCATCCCGTAGTTTACATTTCCGGACTAGATGCTCTGAGTTTGTTTCCAAGGAATATGGTATCATTTCTTGAAATTAATTAAAGGGGTTAAAATAGAGTACATCGAATCAAATTAACATAATTCCTTTGCTTTTGAGTTCAGTTTGTTTTCCATCAGAGACGGTAAACCAATGTACTGGAAAGGTCTGCAGTAGGAGTGAGAGGCATGGACCCTTATGTCTATCTGGCGATATCAATGGACCAAGTCTCAAAATAATTTTTTTTTTATTTTTAAATGCATAATTGAACAACAACCTCAAATCGATAAAAAGTGAATGTTTCAAAATAATAAAGAATTCTGTGGTTGTAAAGGAGAGGTATGAGAAGACCCTCTGTCCTCACTGTTGCAGAGAAGGGAAGTCATTCAGTCAGTCAGTCAGTCAACAAGCATTTAATAAGTACTTACTATGTGCCAGGCACTATGCTAAGTGCTAGGGATACAAGAAAACAGCCTGGGGTCTCAATGAGCTCACAATATAATAGGGGAGAAAAAATGCAAACAGCTATGTATGGAACACAATATAAACAGGATGAATTGGAGATAAATAATAAAGGAAAAAAGAGACTCGGATCAAATGGTACCAGGAAAGACTTCGTGCAGAAGGTGAGACTTAAACTGAGATTTGCAGGAAGCTGGGAAAGCCAAAGGGAAGTGATGAGGCACAAGAGAATTCTAGGCATGGAGATCAACCATTAAAATGCCTGGATTTGGCAGGAGTGTCTTGTATGAGAAATAGCAAGTAGATGAATGTCACTGGTTAGCAGGTAGGCAACACTACCTATTTTCAGACTTTTCTAGTGTATTAGTCAATTTTGATGAATTTCTTCTTCTTTTATTTTCTTTAAAAATATTTGTTATGTGGAGTTTCTTTCTCAGAGTGGGAAATTGAGGAATATTGGGAGAAATTCTAGTTATGTAAAAATAAAAGATATCAATAAAATTATTTTTTTAATTCATAATTGAAGACAATGCCAAATTTTAGTTAGAGATTAGAGAAAATAAAGACTGTTTTTTTTTCTCCAAATGAAGTTCCCAAATCCACTGAAATCTATTCATGAGACCCTTAAGGATTCTTGGATCCCAGATTAAGATACCCTAGTCAAGAGGAAACTTATTTGAATGGATTCAGTGACATGTGGAGGTTATTTATTCAGGGCAGCTGGATGGCAACAAGGATAAAGTACTGGGCCTGGAGTCAGGATGACACATATTTTGGAGTTCAGAACAGGCCTCAGACACTTAGCTATGTGCCCCTGGGCTAGTCACTTAACCTCTATTTGTCTTAATCCATGGAAGAAGGAAATAGCAAACCACCTCCACTGTCATTGCCACTATCACTACACTTTAAGTTCAAACTCACTTTTCCCATGTATTATTGGGCGAATGGTCACCAGTGTTTGTTTGTTTAGGGGGATATGTTTTATGTTAACTGTTTTTACCATGTCATTTTATGAAGTCTACCGATTGTTAGCGATAATGATATTAATAAGTCATTAGTCATCAGTACTGGAAACCAAGTCTCACATTATCAACTCTAGAACCCTAGACATAGTAGTCTCTTTGGGGATCTCAAGCCATGAGGGCAATCTGGGGAAATAACCCCAGAAGGGGTGTTCCATATACACTTCATGTTGAGTCATTACCAAATTCTCCATAATGTCTATTGACAACATTTCATTAAGCCTTCCACCAGCCCTTTATTTTCAGTAGCTGACCTTGCCTCCTATTTTATTGAGAAGTACTATGGCATCCAATGCAACTGTTGTCAATTTATCTCTTCCCTTACCTTAAATGTTTTCTTTTTCTTTACCTTTAATTCCAAAAGCTCATGTCTTTATGAGTGCTTTTAATCCCATTCCTTCTCACCTCTTCCAGGAACTTGTTCTGTTGATCACCTCCTCTCTCTCAATTACAATTTGATATAATGAATCGCTCCAACTTTACTGATTACTTTCCTTCTGGATAAAAATACACTTCTCTTGCCTTTAAAAAAAGTTACTCCATTAATCAACAAAGTTTTCTCTTCATCTTTCCATTTGCCCCCTTCCCTGCCAAGTGAAATCTATACACACCTTCTGCACTTCACTACCGCATGCTTGCTCCTCGCTCCCTTACAATTTGGTCTCTGTCTCTACCATTGTCTCTTCTGCCTCTGAAATCATTTTTCTCCAAGATGGCCTTCTCTAAATCTTCCTCTTCAAAATCTCCTCAACTCTGGCTACTCTAGATGACATCTTTCTCTTTGCTAATATCCTCTCTTCTGTACTATGACATTGTACTTTTTCCGTGCCATGAATGACTTTCTGAAAACACCTTCCCTTATCCCCTTCACTAGTTATCCTTCTTTCTTTACCAACTGAATGTGGATGTAATTCCCTGCCCACACCCCAAGGCTTTATTGGGAGTCAAAATTTCTTCTCTCCTTGCTCCCTTGGGGATCTCATCTGCCCTGCAATTTCCTTGGATGACTCTTAGGATTATCTGTAGCTCTGAGCTCTCCCTCTGAGTTCTGGATTTGAATTTCTTGGATGACTCTGTCTTAACATCTTACTGGCTCCTTATGCTCAACATGTCTAACACTGACCTCATCGGCCCTCCTCTTCCTCCAAAATACCTCCCAACCTCCTATATTGTTGTTGTTGTTGTAGCTTCTTCATTAACCCCAAGCTCAAAACAATAGAGTAAGAATGGTACAGTGGAGATAGTCATCTCTTTGTGCCTTACTTTCCCCATTGGCAAATGAAAGGGTAGGGCTAGATAGCTTCTAAGTTCCCCACTAGCCCTACATCTGTGATCTTATGAACCATGGAGTCATGCTTGACTCAAGAATCAATCAGTCTCCTAGCATTTCCAAATGTATGCCTGACACCATCCTTGACACTGAATAAAAAATGATTAAAAAAAGAAAAATAATCTTTGTTCTCAAAGAGTTTACATCGTACTATTGGGGAGAGTATACACGATATGTATATATATACATATATATATGTATATATATGTATACATATATATGCATATACACATATATACATGTATTACATATTTACACACACAAATACTCCCATCTATGTACTGTGTGTATGTACATAGTGTTAATACTAAAGCAATTTAGAGAGAGGCATTAATATCTGAGAGGATCAAGCAAAACTTCACATGGTAGCCCTTGAGTTTTGAAAGGAGCTAATTATTTAAGAGGCACTGGTGAGGTAGAAATCAACTCCAGGCATGAGGGGTGGCTTGTGCTAAAACATAGAAATGGGAGGTGGAATATTGAATGCAAGTAACAGCCAGCAGGCCAGATTATATGTGGAATGTGTGAAGGTGAGTGAGTTGTAATCAGGCAGGGAAAGTGAGCTGAGACCACATTGGGAAAAGCGTTGGATGCCAGACAAGAATATCTTATCCTGGGAGAGATAGGGAGTCATTGGAAGATTTGAGTAGAAGATGAAATGACCAATCTTGTTGTTCAAAGTTAGACATCTTGTAGAATATCTCACACACAAAAATGCACTTAATAATGGTTTCTCCATTTGAGCTGTAGTCTCATTTGTTCGAAAACATTAAGTGCTGTGCGCATAGTACCAAGGTAGACCCTGGGATGCTAAGATCAAAGTTAATACATTTCCTCTTCCCAATGAGCCTATAAATGAACATGGAGGATATGATAAATATGATGCAAGATAAGACTGATAAAAGCAAAGGAATGAAACAGAATCAGATGAAGAAATAGGAGAAATTCTTTTTCACTGGAGGAGGGGAGAAGAGGAATCTGGGAAAAACTTAATGGAATAGGTGACACCTAAACAGGCTTTTGAAAGAAGAGGAGATTTCCTTCAGACAGAGAAAAGGGAAGAGTGCATAGAAATAGAAGGCAGAAGGATCTCTAGAAATATAGGAAGTGCAGTGTAGTAGGTAGAACACTGGACCTGGAGTCAACTTCAAATCCAAGCTCATACACTACTGATACATCACTTGATAAGTGTGACTCAGTTTTCTCACCTAAAAAATGATGGAGTTAGACTAGATGGCCTTTAAGGTCCCTCCCTCTCTAAGTCTGTGATATCATTCTAAGTATGACTATCACATAAAATCATGAAAGGGGTTAGAGTGAGAAAAGATTGAAAAAATAGGCTGCAGTCAGTTTCCCACAAACTCAAGTTGGGGAGCTGATTTTTAAACAGATCCAGCACTTTGGGAAACCAAAGAGACACAGGAGTGAGCTCTAAAGAGTGTCCATAGCTGTACGTTACCCATGATAAAGGGAAAGAGGTCTTGGATCAGACTCCCTTAGGAACCCCTTTTCTGATTGTGAAATGGCCCTCACTTATTTCTTCAGTTCTTTATCATCAAGGAATGAGATATACATGACCCCTGACGGTGACTTTCTCCCTGCTATGGCCTCAATGCACAATTGTCTTCATGAAAACATGCCCCTACTTCTCTTTCAAGTCCTGGGTGACCCACCCACCTTTTGAAAGGCCCCTCTTGAAAATCAGAAATCTCTCTTTCAAACCCTACCCTCTCCCGCTCCCTGAAGCTCTGTACTTCCCCTTCAATTACCTTTCCTCTCACTCTCAGAATGCTCTGATCCCCTTCTCAGGGCATGCCCTCCATTCCTTTCATCACTTTTGTAACCTGGCTGGGAGGCTGTTCTGGTAGACTGATGTCTTTTTTTGCATCTAATGGAAGCCAAGAATTGTTCCCAGTTTCCTCCTCAAGTTATTCTGAGACCTCTTCCTGAGCACTATGTACAGAGGACAAGTCCCAGAGCATGTAAGATGGGCTGGGTTAGTGACAGTTCACCCTGACACTTGGTTTCAGCTGGGTAGCCTCTACAGTGGCTGTGTTTCCATATCTGTGGAGAAATGTGCAAGTAACAAAGAGTGCCAGGAAAAATTGACTGTACTGAAAAATCTACAAATCAGGCATGATCTAAGAGACAGTCTCAGGACACTTTTAATTTGATACCGTTAAGTGCCTCTGGGTATCCAAGTTCCTAATGAAATCTTTACTCTTTCTCCCTGCTCAGAAAATGCAAAAGAAATGTTTACAACAAGAGTTGTAGTGTATCCCAAATAAAACTTTACTCTGGCAAGAAATTATTTAGAAATTATAGCTGAACTATTCCATACCTTTTCCAACATTGCTATCTCTATGACCTGAGACTAAGCCAATTCATCCCTTGCTCTCTTCTCTCCCATGCCCTTCTCTATGGGTTCATCATGGTCTCATATCAACTTCTCCCCCTCCCTCTAGCTAAAATGGACGACTTTCATATGTTTGATTTCATTCTGCTTTCTCCTGCTTCCATGACTTCATACAAGCCATCTGTTTCCCAAGCACTCTCTCAACATCTCTACCTGTTAGAATTCTGTTCTGCTTTTAAAGGGTGGCTGGGTCTTCAACTCAATCAATAAACCATTATTAAGTACCTCCTATGGTTCAGCCCCTGGATATGTGCTAGAGATATGAAAACCAAAGAGACACCTGTCCTCTATCAGGAGAGATTCCTCTTTCTTTATGTCCTTTGCACCCAGACCTTGCTGGAGATGCCTCCAGCTGGCCTCCACACCACCACCTTTGGGCCAGTACATTGCCAGTCTCTTCCAACCCAAAACATCACTTAGATCATGCTCTAGGGAAACTCTGAGTTCCAATCCTGCCCTTCTTTATTGTCATTTAGTCAACTAGCTTTTATTAAGTACCTAACATGTTCCAAGCATTGAGAATGCAAAGAAAGGGGAAGGGGGACCCAGTCCCAGCTTACAAGGCAATCACAGCTAATCTAAAAACCTCTAAATCTTGCCATCCCCCCACCCCCACCACAGAACCCTTAGACCTTCTGGCTCTTTCCATCTGCCCTGCAGGTGGACTTTTTTGTGTTCTCTCCCCCAGTTAGAATGTGACTTCCTTAGTCGAGGACCATCTAGCTTTTCCTGTCTTTATCCTCAGCCCTTGTGCAGTTTTTGGCTCATAAAAGGTACTTAAAGAATGCTTTCTCAATTTGGAACTATGTCCAAAGGGCCATAAAAATGAGCGCACCCTTTGAACCTACTTCTAGGGCTGTATCCCAATGAGATCATCAAATGGGAAAGAGACTCATACGTACAAAAATATTTATAGCAGCACTATTTGTGGTGGTAAAGAATTGCAAATCGAGGGGATACCTATCAATTGGGGAATGGCTGAACAAGTCATGGTATATAAATGTAATGGAATACTATTGTGCTATAAGAAATGATGAGCAGATGGACTTCAGAATAACCTGGAAATACTTATATGAACTGATGATGAGTGAGGGGAGCAGAACCAGGAGAACATCATACGCAATTACAGACACACTGTGCGATGACTAACTTTGAGAAGCTCGGCTCTTCTCAGCAATGCAAGGTTCTAAGACAATGGCAAAAGACTCATGACAGAAAAAAAACTATCCACATCCAGAGAAAGAATTACAGAGTCTGACTGCAGAATGAAGGAAACTATTTGCTGTCTCTTTTTTGTTTTGTTTCTTCTTTCTCGTGGTTCATCCCATTGGTTATAATTCTTTTTTACAACATGATTAATGTCAAAATATGTTTAATGTGAAGGTATATGTAGAACCTGTATTAGATTGCAGGCCATCTTGGGTGGGAAGGAAGGGGGAGAAAATTTAGGACTCAAAAGTTTGTGAAGATGAAGGTTGTAAACTAAAAATAAATTAATTTAAAAGGAGAAAAAGAATGCTTTCTCATCAGTAATTCATTTATCCAACTCTCCTTTGTTCTTATAAAACTCATCTGTCTTTATAATATTACTTTATCCAACATTATATTTTCATGGAGACAATTATTTCTATTAAGTGATGTTTGCCTGTGTATTAGGAGCCTTACATTGGAGTACAGATAAAATGACTTAATAAAAAAGAGAATGTCTGTTTATAATCCACCATAATTTATTTTTCATGTGCCCATCTGAAAGCCTGAGGGCCATGTTTTTAAGTTTCCATTTAAAGTGACTCACCCCAGGGGTCACTTAATGGTCTAAAGCTTTAGTTCAGGAAGATGTACATTACAGATGATTATTAATACACTTACTGTCTGTCCTCTATGCCATATTATCACTGCCCAGAACTTTATTAAGCTTTCATTTTTTTCCCTCCTCTTTATCAGCCTTTCCAAATGGGTGATGTTTCAGAATTCAATAGGCTATGAGGTTTTATCTCTTCTGTCTGACACCGGCTTTGCAGCTAACATTTTGAAAAACAGAAAACAACCATCCAATGATTGGAAAGTCAAAGTTTTTCACATTTGCTGGTGAAATAGCAAATGGTGTTTGAGCAAAATGCCTCTCCTTACTAGACCCTCTTCGCAAAGATGACATAAAAACCAATGGCAGCCAAGTTGCCCAAGACAGCCAAGAAAGTTCAGTCCACAATAGAAAACAGCTTCCAGAGACAGCTCAATGGAGCTTGACAGAAAGAGGAAAGAGAAAATGTGTAGATCTGTAAAAAGCCCAGCATGCACTGGAGAAATCCATCATCCTTATTTGTGCATTTACTGGAACTCAACACTCAAACAACAATTAAGTTAACTTCAGTCATGTTATCCATGCCCTTCATCAAGGGACCCGGTCAGCCATCAATATAATGTTTGCATATTGACTCTTCTAGTTTCAACTTAATGATCTGTTTACTTAAGTAATAATCTCTATACATACCGGGGGCTCTTACACCAAATGAGTTGTTAAAATTGACCCTAATATTAAGTAATAAATAAGTAGCCTCAGGAACCAAAGAATAAATACGAGCACAATTTGTCGTCTTGCTAGGATCAACAAATAAACAATTTTGGTGTGCAAGACATGCTAAGAGTGCATCTACCGATATATGAAATAGCTTTGAGAATACTTGTATATTGGTAGATCTGGAAGTACTGGGAGGAAAGGATGTGTGGAACTGGGAGGTGAGAAAAAGATCCAAAGCCTTGCCCCTGACCTTTGAAACAACTTCACCATGCCCCATGTGCCAGACACCATTAACATCATAGACATCTTGAGTATAGCAAACTTATCTGTTTCTAAGAAAGAGTAAAATATTCTAGGTGCCCTAGCAACACCAAGGTTCACCACACCAACATAGCATCTCAAGGTGAAAACAAAGACACCTTAGAGAACCGGATTTGGCACCCCCAAGGTTGTATAATGATGAATACCAGTCCCACATTCGAACCCAAGACCGTCTGAGCCTCATAATCAAGAAGAAAAACAACCTCAAGAAGAACTTCTGCCAGTGGGATTCCAGATCCAGGAGCTCACCTGGCCAAGTTCTACGACATTCTATGACAAATAAACAGACTCACTGACCTCATTGATGAATGTCTGGGCTCCATGAGGACTGAGCAGCAAGATTGCCCGACGTAGTGTATCCCGGTAGCGATTTAGTTCCTCAGTTTTCATGGTGGTAAAGAGGCTGGTGAATACCCGGCTGATGTTCCTGTCCACCTTTTGTAAAGATACATCGAGCCCCAACCTGGAGGCCTGGTCCAGAAAGCTCTGCAACCCACGGATATCTAGAAAAGAAAAGAAGGAAAAAGTGAAGAAGAGGAGAGAATATGGAGAAGAGAGAAAGGAAAAGATTGAGGGAATGGAGAGAAAGGATTGGGGAAGAAAAAAGACCAAATAACAGAGAGGAGAGAGGGTGAGAAGGAGAGGCGGGCAGAGAGAGAGCGAGAGCGAGAGCGAGAGAGAGAGAGAGAGAGAGAGAGAGAGAGAGAGAGAGAGAGAGAGAAAGGGAGAGACAGAGACAGAGAATATATCACTTGGAAATCCATTAAATCATCAGCTTACTCAGTGCCCAGCCAAAAACAAAAGAAAATTCTATTATGTGTGAATCAGTGTGTAAAGTGTTGTGTGGAATATGAAGTTTACATAAGATCAAACACCTATCTTCATGAATTTTACAATTTAGTAGTGGGGAAAGCTGCAGAAAACTCTAATGTACAGGGTGAGGTAGTGGAAAGAGCAAAGAATTTGGACACAGATGTCCTGATTTCAAATCTTACCTCTGACATCTAGTGCCTGTGAGATATTGGGCAAATCACTCATCTTCTGTGGTCCTTAGTTTCCTTGTCTGTAATTTTAAGGATTGAGTAGCTAGACAGTCAATGGATAAAGCACTGGGCCTAGAGTCAGGAAGACCTGAGGTCAAATCCAGTCTTGGACATTTACTATCTGTGTAACCCTGGGCAAAATCACTTGCCCCTGTTTGCCTCAGTTTCCTCATATGTAAAATAAGCTGGAGAAGGAAATGGCAAAGCACCCTAGTATTTTTGCTGAGAATATCCCAAATGGGGTCATGAAGAGTCAGATGCGACTGAAACAACTGAACAGCAATAACAAAAATGAAGAATCATGCTAGATGGCCACTGTTGTTTCTTCCAGCTCTAAATCAAATCTCTTAGGATCTCCATACAACAGAGAAGAGTAAAGTGAAGAGTGAATGTTATGAGGCCCTTGGGGGTAGCTCTTCATGGCCAGGAGTTGAGGATCAGGAAAGGCTTCCTGGAGAAGAAGTTAATATTTCAGCTAGATTTTGATGATCATAATGGAAATAAAAATGCTGATCATTACAATTTTATGCATAAAGAAAAGTTTGTGATGGCAAGTTAATACAAGATCATTGCCACCAATGCTTAGAGACAAGTTAGCCCTAAAGTACCAAGGTTTATTGATCAATAAAGAGCATGAAAAGAAACAGTAGAATTGGCAATGTATTATGTCAGGCTGCAAAAATTTATCACCTACAGGATACCTAACAAGACTGGATTTGACAGCTAGAATTAAAAGTTCTTTTTTACGGATTGATAAAATAAATCTCTCTCCTAACAAATGCAGTCCTCAAAATATCCTTGAAAATTCAACAAATAGATTGTAATGGAATTACAGCATTTTCACAGATAAAACCTGATTCCAAAATTGCCTGGAGAAACCACTGATCCACACAAAATTTAAGGAAAAATAAAATTTAGTAGCTGTTGCCATAGCAAATACTCATAATCTCCTATGAATGAAATTAGAATGAACAAGAGAAAGAAAGGCTTCCAAAATATAGAGACCTAGCAGAACTCAAGATTATATGAGTACAAGATAAAGTACATATCATCTCTGTCCTTCTGTAAGCCCCAGGATCTGTCCCAAGAATGTTTTGAGGAAGCCCACATAAGATGAACTTAAATCCCAATACTTTTAGTCAATAAAAAAAGGAAAAATATTTTTGCATCATAATTTGTGGGATATTGAATATGAAAGAATGACAGCAGGACAGTAAGCTGTCCAGGATCATTGCTAACCAAAGCAGGACAAACTCAACACCTTTTTTTCTGTCTCCAAAAAGAGACACTTGAGAAGAGGAGGGGAGGGAAAATCAATTGAATTCTTTTTGATGAATTGCATATTGTTACAATGACCATTTGATTTTGAAATTCTTTACCTGGAAAATTCAAGAATTCTCCAACCTCACTGATATGAGTAAATCTTGCAAAAGCACAAATAGCAACATTGACATGGCTTCTCATCCTGTATAATTCTTGGTCATGTTCTCCCTAGGTTATAGCCACATGGCCCAGTGGGTAGAATGCTGGATATGGAATCAGGAAGAGCTGAATTTAAATCATGCCTCAGATGCTTACTAGCCAAGTGACCCTAGGCAAGTCACTTAATCTGTGACTCAGTTTCCTTATCTGTAAAATGGAAGTGAAAATAGTAAAGAACTTTCAGTGTTGATTTTTGGTTTTGTTTTGTTTTTGGTGAGGATCAAATGGAGAAGGGGATATTTGTAACATGCTTTACAAACCTTAAAACACTAAATAAAAGTTACTATTATTATAAATAATAATAATCTTACATAGAAGATCTATTTTGACAATGTGTATAATAGATAGAGTGTTGCATCTGGAGTCAGGAAACCCTTAATTCAAATCTCATCTTTCGCCTTTCTTAATGTATGATCAGAAGCAATTTACAACCACTCTGACCCTCAGTTTCGTCATCATAAAGCAGAGTTGACAATAATATATTCATGCCTACCTCTCATGGTGGATCATGGTATTGTATGTTTAGAGCTGAAAAAGGCTGTAAAAATGATTTACTTCAACTACTTCCTCTTCCAGATGAGGAAAGAGAGCCTCATTGATGTTTAATGACTTTCCCAAGGTCATGGAGCTGGAAAGTGGCAGATCTGAGAGCTAAGCCCAATTCCTCTGACTCTAGTTCTCTAGTTCATTATACCGTGGTGAAACATTTTGCAAAATTTTAGAATACTATTTGGACTTCAGGTATTATTGCCCAACTTGCTGGAGGCTTTCCTCTAGAATATTTTTAAATCTTATGTATACCAAAGTGGTTTTTAAAATAACCAGTTTTAATTCAACTAGTATTGCATTTTCTCCCTAAAACCAATTTTTGTCCTAACCTACAAACACACACACACACACACACACACACACACACACATCACTCATCAAAATTCACCTGTCCTATGTTCCATGACTTTGGACCCTCTAACCTCATAAACTTCCCCATGTTCCTCTGTGTGCCTTATGACTAAGCCTTTAAAGTTCTTTAATATTGAAAAAAAAGCAGAAATCTCTCATAGATGGCAAATGTTTTGTTTCTCTTCAGTCTCTTGGTAGCTCTGTTTTGATCAATTTGAATTCAGCCTGCCATTCATCTCTCATCAGCCATTCTCAAGGGAGAATTACAACAACTCCTGGCCATGCTCACCTAAGCTAGGGAAACATCAGAAGGAGATCCATTCTCAGCAAACTACAGAAAACAAGGGCCCTTTGCAGGAGTAGTTTAGGCCCACATTCAAGTATCTTCTGTACAGAGGGAGGTCATGGCAACAGAAGCACCGAGGTGGAATCTAAAGGTCAGTCATCTATTTTATCTGAACCTATACCACCAAATAAGGTGATTCACTTATTTCCAGAAATCGGCGACCATCAGAAGCTCAGGACGCTAGCCACCAATGGAACCCATTTTGTTCCATCATCATTTAATAAAATGACACAAATTTAATGACACGGAGAATAGGCCCAATCCCATTTGCCAAATGAATCAGGCCCTTACATCACTTAGAGACAAACTTTAGAGCTACCGTCCAAAAAGCATGCAGTTAAGCACCTACAATATACAAAGTTCCATGACCCAGGCTCTAAACCTAAGAGTCCACATCCAATCTGTGACAAAGCTTACTAAATTTTACAATGCATGTGACATCATAGTGGATCTACCTTCAAATTCTGTTTCTCCTTCAGTCATCTTTCCTATTCTTTATTATCCTCACCTTAGAAGTCTCTCTAGCTAGAATCCTAGTTAGACATGACCCCACCCTCCTCATATGATAGCATCCAGCATGGATAGAACACTTTAAGATTTACCAAGCACTATACATACACTAATTGTTGACATTTACATAATAATTCAAAGTTTGCAAGCCCTTGACAAACATTGTGTCTTTGAGTCTCACAACAGCCCTGTAAGGTAGGCAACGACATTATTAATGGCCTCATTTTACAAAGAAGTTAAGTGACTTGTCCATCATCACTCAACTAGAATTGTCAGTTGCAGGACTGAGCGGCAGGTATTTCTTGACTGCATGTTCAGCACTCTTGAAAGTACATTGTCCTGTTAATGTGGAAATGTGTTTTGCATGGCTTCACATGTATAATGGGTATCGTATTGCTTGCCTTCTCAATGGGTAGGGGAGGGCCTGGAGGGAGGAAGAGAATTTGGAATGCAAAGTCTTAAAAAAAATTAATGTGAAAGTACAAAAATAAAAGAAAAACATATTTCCCAGGCTTTTATCTCATTCTGTTTTTATAAACAATCCTGTGAGGTAAGTGCTACGGCCGTTCTTATTCCCCTTTTACAGAGTAGAAAACTGAGATTTAGGTTATATAATTTACCTCATGGTCACATGGATGAGAAAGGATTTCAACTTACATTTTTCATGATTCCAAATTCAGATCTCTTCCCCCACCACACACACACACACACACACACACACACACATACACACACACATGTGTGCACACATACACATACAGACATACACACACATATGCCCACATACATACATGCACACACACATACAGACATACACACACATACTCACACAACGCAGAGTATGCTGTCTCCTCTTGGCATGGACCCCTCTATCCACAAAGTCAATTTCAACACATACCACAGCTATCTGGAAAGTCTGATTGTAAGTGCCTGGAGGGCAGTGACCATTTGTTCTTCCCCCTTGCATAGCCAGGGCCTGGCAGAGTCTGTAACTTCTAGCAGGGCTTAATAAATGTTGACTCTTGTTACCGTTGAAAAGCCCTAGAATCAACAGGAATTTTCTAGAATCAACAGGAGACCTGCAGAACAAAAAGTCTACAAAGGCAGTTTCTTTATAGATAGATAAAGTTCCAAAGGCCTTACACAAGGCCCTAAAGCAGTTAGCAGAATCCAATGGACACTTGAAGTGGATGTGAAACAGGGGAAGATTCAATTCTATCCCAGCCCATTGGCAGAGAAAAAGCTCACATTGATTTCTAGAATGCACTAAGGTTCTCAAAGTCCTCAGTTAACAAGAAGTCTATGAAGGCCAATAAGTATAGCCAACTGTGTCACCGTGGGCAAGTAACTCAACCTCTCTGGTCCCCAGTTTTCTTATCTGTAAAAAGAAGGGTGATAATGATTATTCCAGAAGACTGAAGATGAACTCTACTGCCTACCTCCTGACAGAGATGGATAGCTCAAGACGGTCAATAAGACACACATTTTTGGACACAGACAATGTGGGAATTTGTTTGTTTGACTATGCATGTTTGTTGGAAGGGAATTTTTTTTTCTTTTAAATCATAGGAGTAGAAGAGAATAACTAAATGTTATTTTTTTTAAAAAATGGAAGATTTTTTTAAAAAGCTTGACATAAGAGAGGGGAGCAGAGTAGATGGCCTCAGAGTTTCCATCCAGCTCTGAATCTAAGATTCCATGGGTCTATGAAGTATCCCTAATTTATAGATGAGGAAAATTAGCCAGGGCCACAGAGTAAGCCCCAGAAATATGCCTTGAACCCCAAGTATTTTGATTCTCAAACTAATGTTCTTTGTACTATCCCTCTGAGGAGGACCAGGTATCAGTCTGTCTGCTTCCCGATTCTCTAAAAACACCAAAATACTCTGGCTGCCTTTGCCTTGGGGCCAAGGCTTAGTGGGCACCAACAGGAGACTCTTTCCAGGTGACCAGAGCCACCTGGAACAATATTGCATCCATCCATGTATAGCAAAGGTCATAGACAAGGGTCACCTCCATGAGCCTTCACACCGATTCATCTTTGCTTCATGGGAAAGGCTCGGCCTCTGTCGCTTACTACCTGTGCAACCCTAGGCAAGCCTCGGCCCCTCTGGGCTTCATTCTCTTCTGTAAAATGAGAGGGGGAGAAATTAGACATCGTTGAAGTTCCCTTCCAGATCAATATCTGACATATCTTTGTGACATAGACTCACAACTTTTGGGTACATTGAGATAGTTAGAAGGAACAGCAATAACGAAAACAATGATATTAATAATAATAACAGCTAACATTTACAGATCACCTGCTCTGCTGCAGGCACAATGCTAAGGGCATGACAGTTTTGTCCTCATTGGTCTAATCTGGTCCTCCACTCTATCATACTGCTTGCCTCTCTACGGGTCCCCTTGCATAGAATAATTATAACAGCTACCATTTTATATCACTTTAAAGTTTGCAAAGCACTTTACAAATATGATCTCATTTGAACCTTACAACAACCCTGGGAAGTAGGTGCTTTATCATCCCCATTTTACTGGTGAGGAAACTGAGGCAAACGGGGTTAAGTGACTTGCCCAGGGTCACACAGCTAATACGCGTCCAAGACCAGATTTGAACTCAGGTCTTCCTGACTCCAGGCCTGACACTCTATCCACTGTGCCACCTAAGTGCCCCAAATACATGTCCCTAAATTATGCTGTGAAACTGTTCTCTTTCCACTTCCCTTTCTGTTTTTCTTTTTTTCCTTAACTTTTTCCCTTAGGCACTTAGATAACATAATGGATAGAACACTGGGCTCTGACTCAGAAGACCTGCATTCAAATCCTCCTTCAAACACTTTTTTTGCAGTGTCTCCCTGAGCAAATTATATTACCTCTCATCCTCAGTTTCTTCATCTGTAAAATAGCGATGATAACAGCGCCTATTTCCCGGGATGAGTATGGTGATCACATGAGGTAACTCACACAAAACACTTTGCAAACCTTAATATGCTATATAAATGTTAGCTGTTATTATCACACGCCCCCCGCCCTTGCTGAGTGAACACACGAGCATTTGGCCCACATTCAGCCATGTAGGATACAGAAACTGATCCAAAGGGCATGAAAAAGATGCTGAGGACAGCAAGGGAAAGGGGAGATGATTCAAATAATCCTGAGGCAAGAATTTACTTCCTTGGTGGTATGGATAAAATTCTTAACGACATTTTGATGGAGGGAGGAGAGGGATTTATGGGTCCACCTCTACAAACTTCTTCCTCTAATGCCTCTTTGTGGTGTACATGTAACCTTGGGTACCGAAAGGGTATGGCAATAGAACATAAGCAGGGGTAAAAAGAGTCAAGTATGGACTTTGGACCTCAATTTCTTCATCTTTTAAAGAGGGAGGAGGAGGGAGAAAGGAGGAAGAACGGGGAAAGGAAAAAGAGGGAGAGAGAGACAGAGACAGAGATACAGAGACAGAGTTCTCTTTGAGTTCTCTTCCCACTCTGAAGCTATGTTCCTGTGAAGTATAGGTTTGTAGATGGGGACCACTAAGGCTTACAAAGGACAAATGCCATACAATTTTATCCCAAGAGTTAGCCCAAGTACTGGCTGTCCTAAAACAAGTCTAGTAAGTGTGTAGAGACATGTTATAAGAGACAAGCCACAATGTGATTGTTTGGGGCTAAAAAATATGCATTGAACTTTTTTTTAATCCAGCTCTTTGATGTCACCAAGAAGGTAAATTCCCTGGACAGTGTGGTAACTGCCCCCTACTATGCAAATCAACAACTTCTCTCTGATAATGTTGTGACGTACTCATGGCCTCACAGCTTTATCAGAGGAAGGGTGAGAACCCAAGTGTTCCTGACTTGAAGGTTGGCCTTCTGTCTGTTCAGGCATCCTACCACTAGAACAGCCTACATTTAAGTAACACTCTAGGTTTTATGAAGCACTTTGTGTATATTATTTAATTTGATTCATTGATGAGATCCAATAGATCTAATCATGGATCTAAATAGATTCATAGGATCTATAGCAACATTGGATAAATTCTTGGACAGGACGATGATAAGTGATCATAGGGAGAGCATAGAACTGCTTAATTTTTTGTTTGTTTTTGTTTTCTCTCCCAGAGAAAGTGCTGGTTACTCTGGACTGACAAAACAGAATTGGCTAATAGGGATTTAAAACCCGAGGTAGTCCAGGACACAGGAAGAGAGTGACTAATTGACTTTGATAAATTCAGATCCCCTGGCCTAGATTAATCAACGGCTAAGACACTGCCAGTGATATTTAAAGGTCATGGATGCTGGAAAAGGACTAGAGAGGGGAAACTTTAGTCACATTTTCTTTTAAAAGAAAGAACCTCAAAACTGTAATAAAGTGAGTTTGACTTAAATCCCAGGAAATCCTAGGATGGATCATTAGCGGGAGGATCCATGACCATTCAAAGGAGGCAATGACCAGGAGCCAACCTGAAAAGCAAGTTATGCCAGACTAACTTTATATCATTTTATGGACAGGATTACTAAGCCAGTATATCAGATAGGTAGGTGCTATCAATATGGTTTACCCAGATGTTAGCTGATATACTATCTCATACTCTTCTTATATCATACTGTCTTGTGTAGACACCCGGCTAGATGATAGTATAATCAGACAGATTCAGAATGGATCAAGTGAGCAAATACGAAGAGGAATAGTTAACATTTCAATGTCAACTCAACAGGAAGTTTGTAGGAGACCTCCCCAAGGATCTGTGCTTGGCCTTATGTTATTTAACATTTTGTTATCAGCGACTTGGATAAAGCCAAATGCGGCGTGCTTATTAAAATTTAAAATGACACAAAGCTGGGAGAGATAGACAACACTTTGGGGGAAGGATACAAAGAGACCTTAGCAAGTGAAAGCCCTGGACTGAATCTAATAAGATGAAATATAATAAAGTCTCATTACTGGGTCCAAAAACCCCCCAACTTCACAAGTAAACAATGAGGGCATCATGGTCAGATAGTATTTCTGTCTGGAGACAGAAAAAAGAAAGACACTAGGGATTTAGACTGCAAACTCTATGTAAGTCAGTATTGTGAGTTGATTGCTAAAAAAAGCTGATGTAATGTTATCCCATATGAAGCGAGGCCTAGCTCCCTGAAACAAGGATGTGATGGTTACTGTGTACTCTTCCCTGGTCAGACCTCATCTGGAGCATTATGTTCAGTTCTGGGGACAACAATTTATGAACAAAGTTCATAAGCTGGAAAGTATGCAGAGGAGGCAGCCTGGAGGGTAAAATGCCTTGAGACTGTGCCATATGAGCATTGGCTGTGGAAAGTGGGGAGATTTATCTTAAAGGAAAGAGAATTCAGGTGGGTCAGAGGTTGGACAGGCCATGAAAGGCTGCCTTCAAATATCTGGGGAAGAGAGAGCGGACTTTTCTGTTTGACTCTCAAGGGCAAAACTAGAAGCCAAGGAAAGAGGCAAATTAAGCCTTAGCGTGGAGTGGGGACAGTGAGGGAACTTCCTATCAGTTGGAGCTGTCCAAAAATACAGGAGACCTTGCCTGGAGGTGGCAGATTCTCCCTCATTGGAGGTCAGAAAGCAGAGGCTGAATGTCCATTTGTCAGATGTTATAGAAAGGACTATTTTCCACTTTGGGCTGGACAAAGAGGCTACTGATATCCCTTTCAACTGTAAAATTCTATGATTCTGTGATTTCTTTTGAAGATTAATTATTTTATTTCCAATGACAATCAAGAATTAGTGAAAAATAAAAATAAAAGTAATAGCTGACAGTGAGCAAAAGGTCAGAAGGAAGACCGAGTCATTTCTGGTTTCTGTTTGGTTTTGTCCCATTCTTTGTGACTTCATTTGGGGTTTTCTTGGCAAAGATACTGGAGTGATTTTCCATTTCCTTCTCCAGCTCATTTTAAAGATGAGAAAACTGAGCAAACAGGGTTAAGTGACTTGCCCAGGGACACACAACTAATTAGTGTCTGAGGCCAGATTGGAACTCACAAAGATGAGACTTCCTAACTCCAGGCTAGGCACTCTACCTGCTGCACCACTTAGCTGCTCCAGGGATCATTTAGCAAATAGCTCAATAGTCATATCTACATCAAACACCCCACCATAGCTCCTTTGGACAAACTGTGTTAGAGCACAATCTAGAAATAGAGGCATACAATGATTTACTTCAAATAGACACACATACACTGTGTGCAGAGACTCACTGTTCTAGACTCAAAAATAATTAATGTGTAAAGTGGGAGGGGTAGTTAGAAAATAATTTTTACATAAATTATCTCACTTCTTCCTCACACTAAACCTGAGGTAGATCCTTAATTCCCCATCTTTTGCAGATAAGTAAGCTAAATCACAGAGAAATTAAAAGAATTGTCCATGTTGTTAAATTTTTGTCGTGGGACTTGAACTCATATCTTTCTGATTCTAATGCTACTTGACTCATCTGATTTTGTTCCTTGGAGGGTCTTGTTAAGGCAGGCAACAGAACCAAATCCTAACAAAATAGGAGATACTCAAGGAGAAATAAAGGGGAAAGGCTGTGAGTCTTCATAGAAAGCCTCGGGAGTGGGGTCCCCCTCAGTGATAGATGATAGCCTGTCAGTAAAGAAGTAACCTTACTTATAAAGAGGATTCCATTCAGGCCTGGGTCACGAGAGATGACCTCTTAGTTCCCTATGCATGTGATGTTGTGATTGCTAATGGAATTCTTTATGGAATGCTTTCTCCCCCATCTCTGTCTGTTGAAATCACAGCTTATAAGGCTCAGCTCAAATGCCACCTCCTCCAGAAAGTCTTCACTGATGCCCCACTGTCATGTACCTCTGACTCACTTATATATCGATTTTGTATTATAATCTTTCTTGTATTTACTCATTCTTCAATTAGATCCTTTTTCTAATGTCTCATCATAAGATTGAGACAATTTGGGGTTCTTAAGGAACCTGATGGTGTAGCTTAAGCTCTGGAAGATCCTAACCAAGCTAGAAAGGCTTTGAGTCTAAGGTAGCAAGGAATTCCATGTCTGTCACCTATGATCAGCCTAGGTTACTTAGGAGAGACCATCAAAGGATGGGCCACAGTCTTCTGTGGGCATCCACAGACATCCTGTGCTTTGGGTGGCCACAGCAGCCCACTGAGACTGTCAGAAGAGCATGGAGAAGCCTGCATGAATGGAGAGAGCACCCACACCTATGAAAGCAAGGATTGTTATACAATTATTATAGCTGGTGGATTATGCTGCTGGTTTATGAGCTCCTTGAGGGCAAGAAGGCAGGCAGGCACTTTGTATTTCTGGGATGGATACGATTTCAAGGAGCAGAGATGCATGGTGGAGAGCATTCCAAGGACAGGGAATAGTCTCAATAGAAATCCCAGGATCAGAGATTTCAGGAGATTTAGAGCTGAAAGGAACCTTGATATCCATGTAGTCCTACACTTTCATTTTACTAATAAGGAAACTGAAGCACAGAAGAATTAAATGGTTGACCACATAATAAAGTAAGAGAGGTGACATTTAAACCCAAGTCCTCAGCATTCTTCCCTCCCCCTCTGGAAGGGATCTAACAGTCATGTAACCCATCTCCTCATTTTTCAGATAAGGAGACTAAGTCCCAGAGAGACAAAACATTTGGGCCAGGCTCATCCACATAGAGCCAGGATTTGAATTTAGATGATCTAACTCTAAATGAAGCATTCTTTCCACTGCACTGTAAGTGTATGTGAAGGCATGGGAGTGGAAGAGTAGGAACTGTGTGGCATAGAAAGGGAGGAATAAACAAACTTACATTAAGCTCCTACTATGTGCCAGGTACAGTATTAAGAACTTTGCAAATATTATCTTATATGACCCTCGTAACAAGCTTGTGACGTAGATTCTATCGTTACTCCCGTTTCATGGATGAGGAAACTGAGACAGGCAGGGGTTAAATGATTTGCCTAAGGTCACACAGTCTAGTAAGTATCTGAAGTCAGATTGGAACTCAGGTCTTCCTGATTCCAGCCCCAGTGCTCTATCTGCTGCACCATCTGGCTGCCTCATGAGACTCCCAAGTTGTCCAAATTGGCTGAAACATAGAATACATGGAGAGATATGGTATGAAATGAGACTGAAAAGGTAAAATAGCATTAGATTCTGGGAAGCCTTGAATGCTAGGTGAAAAAAGTTTAGATATTATTCAGGAAGTCATTGAAGGTCAGTAGTCAATATATTAACATACACTTCAATTATATTTAGTGTATGCTATAAACAAAGGCAGGTTTCTGCCACCTTGTAGATTTGACAGTGACATTAGAAAATTATGCGGATAAATCAGGGGATGGAAATCTCTAGCTGTGGAGGGCTATGAAGCCAGACAACAGAGATTGTTCATAGGAAAGGCTTAAAAGCTCCAAAGTCAAATGGTGAGTTGAAGCAAACTGGTCCAGTTAAATAACCCAGTGAGCACGGGGTATTGAAATCTTGAGTCCTTAACCTCAGACCTTGCCTCCCTCTCCTAGCTTCTCTGTACTTCTTAGTGTTGCTCCTTTTGACCTGGCCTCTTACATGATTAGCACTTCAGGCCCATTCAGCTTCAGGTCAACAATTTCAGCTCGCTGACCTTGGTTTCCACTTCAGACATCATGACTGCCAAGGCTTTTCCATTCTAAGACCTGTGTCTCCCAAGAAACTACAGACTCTTGGCTCAAATAAGTTCTGTCTGGAGCTGTGCCATGACATCTCATGAGAATGCTCTCCCTCCCACTCCTCTCTGCAGCAGCACCATGGTGGATGGGAAGGCTTTAGTTAATAGCAGTGGCAGCCTCTTCAGGGGCAAATTAGAGCTAAAGAGAGAGTGAGCAGAATTCAGCAAAGAAATGGGTAGTACATTGTGGAACGATTTTACAGAATCAGACTGTTAGGGCTGGAAGAGCAATGAGGAGGAGGAAGAGAATGATAATGATAATAGGAAGAACTAAGTTGTATAGGATGTGTTAGAGTTTGCAAAGTATGTTATTTGATTTTCATGACAACATTGTAAGGTAATTCCTATGGGCGTTACTTACATTATACAGGTTAGAAAACTGAGGATTAGAAAGGTTATGTAATTTTCCCATGGTCACGCAGTGAATAAACATCAGAGGCACAATCAGAACCCAGGTTTTACTGACTCCTATTACAGCCTTTCATGAGCTACACTGTAAAGTTTCTGGAAGCAGCCTCAGAGATCTCTTAATCCAACCAGGACTAGAGTAAGAACCGCACCCCTATGTTAACTCCAAGTGGTTATCCAGCTGCCCCTTGAAGATGGCCAGTGAGAAGGATACAAGTATGAAAGGAATCCATTTTGCTTTTGGGTAGCTCTGTTAGGAAGGTTTTTGGTTTTTCTTTGTAAACCTTCATAACCTGACTTCTTCCTACTTTTCCAGGGTTCTCACAGCTTACTCTCTTCAATGCCCTATGTGATTCAGTTATATTCATCTCCTTGATTTTCTTTGAACAAGACACACTATTACCCACCTCCATACATTTGTACTGGCTGTCCCCCATTTCTGGGATTCTCTGGGAGTGGTTTCCCATTTCCCTCTCAAGTTCATTTTATAGAGGAGGAAACTGAGGCAAACAGGGTGAAGTGACTTGCCCAAGGTCACCCAGCTAGTGTCTGAGTCTGGATTTGAACTCAGATCTTTCTGACTCCTATCTACTGCTACTGCTACTCCTATCTAGCTGCCTGCCCTCTCTATGTCCTAGCTACCTTCAGTTCTCCCCTAAAATCCCACCTTCTTCAAGAAGTCTTTCCTTGTCCTCTTTATTGCTAGCGTTTTCCCTCTAAGTTTACCTCCCATTTACAGAGCATACAACTTAAATGGACATAGTTATTTGTAGGTTGTTTCCCAATTAGAATGTGAGCTCCTTGAAGACAGGGACAGTTTTTGCTTTTCTTTGCATTTCTGGTGCTCAACATAATGCATGTCACATAGTAGGCATTTAATAAATGCTTGTTAACTTGACATGTATTTCCATTAAATTTCCTAATTTCAATTTAATTTAGTGAATATTTATTAAGCACCTCCGATGTACCAGATGGGCAGCTAGGTGGTAGAGTGGATAGAGTGCCTGGCCTGGAGTCAGGAAGACTCATCTTCATGAGTTCAAATCTGGCTTCAGACACTTACTAGCTGTGTGACCCTAGGCAAGTTATTCTACCCTGTTTGCCTCAATTTCCTCATCTATAAAATGAGCTGGAGAAGGAAATGGCAAACCACTCCATTATCCCTGCCAAGAAAAGCCCAAATGGGATCACAAAGGGTCAGACATGACTGAAACAATTGAACAACATATGCCAGATACTGGTCAAGACAATAAAGATACAAAGACAAAAATGAAACAATTCTTCTCCTCAAGGAGTTTGTATTCTACTTATGTTTTCATTAAAATAATCAAACAAAATATTTTCTCATTATTACTGAAATGCTGAAATTGTTGAAATTGAAGCTGAAGAAATAATGGCCAGCCACCCTTCTTCAGCAAAAATGGACTTTATCCAAACAAACAGAGGCTGAATGAATGAGCTCAGTTGCCGCCTGAACTCATCCATCAGCTATTCTGTTTGCTTGGCTCTTTGTGAAATACATTGGCCTTCGATCAACAGCAGAAGTCTTCCTTTTCACCTATTCCTGGGGTTAAGTCACCTGTGTTCATTGCTGGCATGATACGACTCCCATCTGTTTCATGGACTCAGACTTTGTTTGATATGCCCCTTCTTGAGTAAGCAACTGTTCTAGCTTGGATCTTTATGCAAATCTTATGACTGGGTCCAGGACAGATGAATAGTAACCTTCCTTTATTCAACAACATACACTCATGCCAGGTACATAGATGGGGTCTCCTAGTAATGCCACCTCCCAAGCCAATCAAGAGGCTCCCAGAGTTCCAGAGAAAAAGGAAGTTTCATGATCTACAAAATGAGAAGGTTGGGCTCAATTCTCTTCTGAGATCTCTCCCAACTCTGTATCTATGATACATTGATCCCAGAGCCCATTTAGAAAAAATACTAAAAAGAATTTGTAAACCTGAAAACATTATATAAAGTTAGATATTTTCAAGACTGCTATTGTCATTATTTTAAATTATTTATAAATCATGGCATGCTATGAAAATTAAATGTAAATACTTATAGCAACAACAGTAGCATCGTTACTTAGTGGGAAGAGCACTGAGTTTGGAGTCTAGGGATCTACATTTGAATCCATTTGCATTACTATCAATTTTATCTTGGACAACTCACTTAACCTCTGGAGACTTCCATCTTTTCAGCTATGAAATAAGGAAGCCAGGCTAGATAAGCTCTACGTTTCCTTCCACCTCTAAATCCTCTAATCCCATGAAAATCACAGAAAAACAATATCAAATCTCACTTCTCTGAGCCATCTTGCCATTTGTTCTTGTTCTTGTTAAGCTGTTTCAGTCATGTCTGACTCTTCGTGACCCCATTTGGGGTTTTCATAGCAAAGACTGGAGTGGTTTGTTATTTCTTTCTCCCGATTATTTTGCAGATTAGGAAACTGAGACAAACACGGTTAAGTGATTTGCCCTGGGTCACACAGCAAGTATCTGAGGTCAAATTTGAACCCAGATCCTCCTAACTCCAGGGCCAGCAGTCTAGCCACTGAACAACCTAGCTGCCATTATATAACCTTTAATGGATTAGGTCGCTTACTGGAATTTTCAGTGTTAGAAGACCTTCTAGATCTGCCTTGTTTAAAGATGATCCAATTGAATAAATTGAGTGTGTAGAGTCTCAGCATGGCCAGTTTCTTATGTTGGGTATGGAGAGAGTGGCCAATACTCTCTCCATACCCTGAAAAAGTACCTCAAGACGTAATCTGTCACAAAAACCTCACATGAAAGATGTGTTCACAGATTATGCTTTTGGACAAGGAAGATTCTGTTATTCTAGACTATGTACTATATACTCTATAATATTACAGACCACAACTTTATCAATTGTACTGGCTACTCTATGTAGAAGATATACAAGATTTGGTTGATAAAAGATTTAACTAAAAACTGGCTACCTCTGATAGCCTTGAACTGCTTCTACTATCATAGCAGCTATAAGAAAGTACATACCAGACTCCTGAGATCAGCCTACTTTTCAATCAGATATGACCAAATGAAGGGCTAAGTCAATAGTGTTATTCGAATGTAACACACTGTCAATGCCTTGTTTAAAAAAGAAAGGATAAAGCAACCTGGGGAAATTTGCAGTGACTGGTGCAGAGTCAAAGAAGAACAAGGAATGAATATACATAATGACAACAATATAAATACAAAGAAAAGTGAAATTATGCTCAATGCTGAGAAATGATCATGATGAATCTTAGCCTTAGAGAAGAGTCAGGATTGTACTTCTTTCTCTTCCTGGAGAAATGAAGGCCTATGGGTATGGAATGTTTCATATATTATCTGCTAGTTATGCTTCCCTGTGATTTTTGTTGTTGTTACAAACAAAACCTCACTGGAAAGTGGGGGGATGGGGATGGGGAGGTACAGGGTCTGGAAATTATAGCAATGTAAAAAAAAATCAATAAAATTTTAAAAATAGAAATAGAAAATGGGACAGGGAGAGTAGAGAATGTTAGTTAAGAATCCATATTGGTTTGCAGGACAGTCTCAAGAAATTATCCTGGCCCCATGGGTTGTATAAAAACTGATATAAGCAGCAGTGTTGATGGGAACTCTACAGCTGAAAGAGATTTGAGGAAGGCAGGAGCATGGAACCCAGTAACCACATCTGAAACACATAGCTGTCTCTGAGACTGGTGAATGCCACAGATCAAGACTATTCTTATATCCTTGCTTCTTGAGATTCACCATACTTTGGCAACCTGAAGGAGCTACCTTTTTTTCACCTATGCTCATTCTTAATGTATGTCTGCCCTAGATTCAGGACATTAAACTCATTGAGGACATCCAGGAGCTCATCCATTTACTTGGACTCAACAAATCAGTTTCATTTCATGAATGAATCCAAGGAGTCATGGTCAGAGATCAGTTGTCATTCTATGCATGCATGCACACATACAAACACAGCAGTAGGCATGCCACTCTCCCTTGGATTTTATTACTGAGACCCCAAATGGTAATGCAGCCATCAGACAGAGTTTAAGTTTACTTCCAATGGCTGCCACTTCATACCTGAAATAACTGATTCAGTCTGAAGCCAGCTCCCTCCCCAGAGACTAAGGCTTCTTAAGGCTATAGCAGCCCCTTCTCGTTTAGCTGAAAAGGTCAAATTCAGGACTTTCCCTCCCACTGGCTTTTCAAAATCTCCTCTAAAGATATGAAGAATTAGGATTGAAGAAGAGTGCAGAAAGCCCCACCACTATGGCCACCAAGAGGAAATAGGAGGCAGACACTAGCCTCCCTGTTAACCCCAATTCCACCAGGAATTTGCCAACCTACCTGAGAACATCAACTCAGCACCCTGATTGGGTCTCCAAGCTTTTGAGCATTAAACTAAAAGGGGGCAAATGGACAGTGCCAAAAGGGTTCCCAACCAAACACCAGGTTGCCTCATCACCAAGAAATTAGCCTCCATGCGAAGACTCCTAGGTTTCTTTAGTCAAAGTATTTCCCCTGTATGAACTTTTCAGAGTTCTGGGAATCAATCAAGCAAGGCACTTTTGTTCCCCATGTGCTTTACACAGGAGACTGTCTTTTATCAGCAAGCCCAAAGGGCGCAGCCTTTCCCTATGGAGGGCAACTGATGATGGGAGCTGTTGTCACTACTTTAAACAGCCAATGGCAGCTGCCATTTATGGACTGCTTTAAGATTTGCCAAGCGCTTTACATAACTCTCTCACTTGAGATTCTCAACAACCCTGGGCAGTAAGTGCTATTATTAGCCCCATTTTACAAATAAGAAAACTGAAACTGAGTGATCTTGTCTGAGGTAGAATTCAAATTCATGTCTTCCTGGCTGCAAGTCCAGCACTCCACCCACTGTGCCACCTCCTTATGTATTCCAGCTCTTTCCAGGAGGGCAGGAAAGGAATGAGAGGATTCAGCTGCTTGGCTACATAGCAGAGAAAGACGATCAAATGAAGAAAAGGCTAACTACGGGAAAGGTGTCGGCTCCAGAAACTGAACACATAGAGGCCCAAGGGCAGACATTATCATCTCCCCATAAGGTTAAGGAAGAAGAGCCAGGCCTCTCTATTTCATGCAGCCCTCTAGGTGCTAGCATTTGTGAGTTCATAGAATGCATCTCAAAGTTGGAAGGCACCCCAGAGGCCAGAGGCTAACCCATATCTAAAAAAGAGACCCTTCTAAAACAGACCCAAAAAGTGAACACTCAGCCTCTGCTTGAAGACCTCAAATAATGGGGGACCCCTGCCTCCTAGGGAGGCCCACTCTACTTCTGGACAACTCATTGTCAGGAAGGACTGAGCCCACGTCCACCACTACCCATTGTTACTAGTTATGCCCACTGGGACCCTTAACTGTGTGACAGCCTTTCAAATCCTAGCAAACAGCTATCGTGTCCCCACTAAGTCCTTTTTTCTCTAAGATAATCAGCCAAATTCTTTCCACTGTTCCTCAAGGGCAGCATCTCTAATCACTTTGCATTCCTAGTTGCCCTCCTCCAGAATCTATGGAGGTTACCAATATCCTTCCTAAAATATGGTGCCTAGAACAGAACAAAGCACTCCAGATGTGGTCTGTCCAAGGAATTGTTGTCCAGTTGCTTCAGTCACGTCCAACTCTCTGTGACCCCATTGGGGTTTTCTTAGCAGAGATAATGGAGTGGTTTGCCCTTTCCTTCTCTAGCTCATTTTAAAGATGAGAAAACTGAGGCAAACAGGGTTAAGTGGCTTGACCAGGGTTACACAACTAGTAAGTGTCTGAGGCCATATTTGAACTCAGAAAGATAAATCTTCCCGAGTCCGAGTCCAGGCCCAGCACTCTATCCGCTATGCCACCTAGCTGCCCCAGCTGCCCAACCAGGGAATAAAACCTTATGATATCCATTATCTCCATATTCATAATCTATAAGATGTTTCTCCATACAATCTGCATATCAAGGAATGAATAAGTATTTGTTGAATGCCAACTATGAGTACTGCTCTCAACAATCTACTAGACACTACAATGAAAGACCTCAGTGCTACGCCTGGTCCAGAGAGATTAATGACCTTTCTACCTCTCACAGATGAAGGAGAAGTCCTTGATTAAAGTTCCATGGGGAGTGTTTGGGGCATCTGTGTTTAGCAGAGGGCAGATGAATGGGGCTTTGAGGTTGCTGGAGGCAAGACTGGGTGCTATGGGCCCAGCTGCATGGCAAGAGAAGCAGTGGTGATGGCAAGAATGAAATTTAACCTGAGAGAAAGTGGATGAATATGGATGCTGAAGTCTTGGAATGAAGGCAATATGTTTCAGAAGTGGCCTGGCAAGTAAAAATGAGTGCCTGTGAATCTAGGGGCCGGACTCCCTCAGTGTTACTAAGCTTGCCGTCTGAGATTGCAAGCGTATTTATGAGCACAGCTTGGGCTGAGTGTGCCCAGGAACAGCCTAATGTTTCAAAGTTGATACTTAATAATAGTAATTGTAGTAGCAATAAAACTAGTAGCTAATATTTATATAGCACCTTAAGGTCAATAAAGCATTTTATAAATATCTCATTCTATCCTCAAAACAATCCTAGGTGGCAAGTTCTATTATCATCCCTATTTTATAGATGAGGAAATAGAAGCTAAAAGAACTTAAGTGATTTTCCCAAGGTCACAGAACTCATTAAGTGTCTAAGACAGGATTCAAACTCATGTCTTTAAAATATAGTTTTTAAATTAGTTGAATAAAAACAATGCTTTTATGACTGAGTATTCATGAAATGTTTGCCTTTAAAAAAATATCCACCAAGTGCACACCCTAATGAAATGTGTTGATCCTTCCACATTCCAATGTAGTACAGAAAAAAAAGGTAATGATGAAAGCTAGGTTAGATTGTATCTGGTGCAGACTCTGTCTGTATCATGGGCAGTTAAGTTGCTTCTGCATTTACGTTTTAGAAAGAGAAGTCTTTGGGCGGGTGCACCAAGCAGCTGAATATTGCCAATCATTCACTATTATCAAGTGTGCTTGTTGCAGCCTCGGAGTAGGATATTTTGCAGCTAAGATAGAATGTGACTAGGGCTGAGGGTGGGAGAACATCCAATACCAGTGGGAGTTTCCGAGTCTTTGTTTCCCCCAAGAGATGGTGTAGCTTTGGAAACTTCAAGCCAATGAGATAAACTCGGCAATAAGGGAGACCACCCCAGATATTACTGAAACTTCTCTTGATCCATTTTCTTTCCATTCTGCATTAGGGAATGTCCTTTCCTCATCCTCTTCACTTACAGTTTCTCCCACCCTGGAGACTTTTTATGTAACCACACGCTTATCATTCCCAATATTTGCTACAGCTGTGTTTACTTTGCTTTGGCACTAAGGCGCTTTCAAACACAAAGGAGAGTTAATAGCTAAGGTGAATTTTCATTTTTTATTGGTATTATTTACCTCTGGATCTTTGTGCCAGGGAGAAGCTAGAGATCGTTAAAAACACTGCACAATTTCCAAAATGCAATCCTGCCTGTTCCCTTCTTTCCAATGAATTCTAGGTTCAGCCCAGATACTGCGTATTGGAGGAGAAACTCAACGGACTGGTCATCCAATTCATATTACCGTGCGGACAATAGACATCTTTCATCCTTTTCGTTTTCCTGTATAGCTTATAAAGCCGATCTGTTTTGAACAATCACTGGTATTGCTGAGGAGGCCCTAAAATGTTGGGATTGATGCCATCACTAGAGTATCAACTGCAGACAAGAGCATTTGGAGGATCGCCCCATCTCCAGGGAATCATTCCTCTTCTATGTGCAAGCCATCCTCAATGACAGTGGCAAATTCCTTTGACAAGTATGCATCTCCCTCTTTTATGTTTCCTTTGACATTGATCACCAGAGGTTTGGTGAGCAGAGGTATCTCTGGGGTTGCATTTCTCAAGGAATCTGGCATGATCCGAACACATCTATGTTCTTTTTTATGGCGTAGAAGTTTTCTCAGTCACCCTCTATGATCATAATCTTCGAACCACATAATCTCCAAGGAATCAAAGTTGTGGGTGACTCAAAGGATGATGAGAAGGTGGCAGATGCAAGAAAGCTGCAGCATATTTCCAATGATGATGCAGTAAAATAGCAGCGAACCAGAACACACCTTAAGGTTGGCAAAGCACTTTACAAACATTATCATATTTGATGTTCACAATAACCCTGAGAGTTAGGTGCTGTTTTTCTCCCCATTTGTACAGATGAGAAAATTGAGGCAAACAGAAGTTAATTGACTTGCAAAGGGTCACATAGCTGAAAGTGTCTGAGGTAGGATTTGAACTCAGGTCTTCTTAACTCTTAGTTTAGCGTTCTATCCACCATGCCACCTAGCTTTACCTAATCTCATCGATGACATACGCAAGCAGTGGCACACGGGATAACGTTTAGGAAATGTGTCATCTAAAAAGGAAGTGAATCAGCTATATGGCAAGAGTGAGAGACAAAATAAGTGTTATATGTGTAAATCCATGACAACAAAATAACAAAAACACACACCTGTAATGATTTGACTAGATCATCTCTGAAGGACCTATGGAGAATTCTAGACAGGAATCACACGAGACGTGAAAGAATGAGGGAGCTCGGGGCAGCTAGGTGGCACAGTGAGTAGAGCACCGGCCCTGGAGTCAGGAGGAACTGAGTTCAATTCTGACCTCAGACACTTAACACACTTAGCTGTGTGACCTTGGGTAAGTCACTTAACCCCAATTGCCCTGCCTTCCCCCACTCCAAAAAAAAAAAAGAATGAGGGAGCTATGAACAATATCAGCATAGATTGACCCAGAACGGACAAAGCCCGGATCTTCTGAATTGCTAGTCTAACACAGTTTTCTAAGAACCTTCTTTCTGTTGTCTACATCTATCCTCTGCCCCTTCATGGTCCATTTCTACTCCTCTCAGCTTGAGGGTGAAATCCCCATTGGGAAGATAAAAGGAGATTGAAGGACATTCCTGGAATTCAAAACCAGCCAAATACAAAGGGAAACACATTATCTGTGGAAGACAACCACACCCGTGACTACCCAGGAAAAAGTCTGAATCTGATCAATTCTGCATGGGGAAAATTTGGTTCTGAGAGCAATATAATAGGACACTAGAGTCAAAGATACGGAAGCATTCTGAAATGCAGAGACTATTATGTGTTTACCCCTGGTCCATTCCCCCTGCTGTCGCTAGAGCTAACACATGGCACGCACTTCGAAACAGATTCGTTAGCTAAATGCAGCATTCGTAGTTAGGGAAATCCATCTGAATAAATTTGGAAAGTTGCAACTAAGGTAACATTACTGAGCAGATAGAGTGTTATACTTGGAGTCAGAAGGACCCCGAGTTCAAATCTCAGCTCAGATACTTAACGTCAATAATCCTCATCAAATTGAACATAATATCTGTAACTCAATCTACAGGGTATTGTGACGATACAATAAGGTAAAATGTTTTACAAACCTTCCAGTGCCACATCAGTGTGAGCTATTTTCATTCAGTAGAAGTTTCCAGTTAAGCCCTGCCAGGAAAATTCAGGAAACTCACCTATTTGCACAAATAAGGAAAATCCACTTCTGAGAAGAGAACAAACCCATTATATTTCTGACTTTTCCAGGTCACTAAGGTTCTGGTTTTGTAACTTATCTGTGTGTAAAGGATAACTTAAATGATGAATATCCCCCCCAAAAAAAGAAGTATTGGTAGTGCACCCTTTTGAACATTAATAAAATAATTAAATATTTAATTAATTGTTGCAATGGAATCTTAGGCCCTAGCAAAGCATCCCCCAAGCAGCCTTCTCTCATTAACAGAACAGAAAGCAAGCTCAATCACTATGAAAGAGAGAAGACCCAGGAGCTTGAGATCATGCAAAGAGGAAGGTAGAAAGAAAAGAAACAACTATTGATTAAGCACCTACTATGTGCCAAGTACTAAACTATACATTACTGATGAGCTCGCTTTCACATATACATATATCCTTCTTTGATCCCACTCAAATGCTTACTCAGAACTGGGCTCTCTACTTGGTAACATTATCAGACCTCAAGCTAGAATATAATGTAGCAACCACCAAAACATTTTGACACTGGTTTAAAAAATTGAAAAGTTGAACAGTATAACAGAGTAGTTGAACAAAAAATAACTAAACACCGAGCTTTGTGTTTGATACATTCCAAACATAAATTAGTTGGGAAAGGGGTCCCTATTTGTGAAAAACTGCCAGGAAAAAAAAACTTGGAAGAAACTTGGCAGAGGCTTACCATCTGATGCTATCTATGACAATTAATCTCCAAAAAGATAGACAACCAGTATATAAAAAGTCATATGATTTTTTAAAAGAGGAAAATGGAACCTTTCCCAGATCTGGCAAGTGTGTAATTCTTAACCACACAATGGACAGAGGTGATCATAAAAGATAACATAGACAATTATGAATGAGTGATTTTTTCATAAGCATCATTAGCGTAGATAGACTAAGAAGAAAAACTGTTGAATGAAGGAAAATTCTTGCATCAAAAATCGTTGACTTCTTTGATACATCTTATCAGTTTTGCTCAATTTCTTTCCCTTCTTTTTCTTTATTTAAAATGTTCTACTGGATGACTCTCTGGGAGGAAGAGGGATATAGATATGGGAGTATTTAGGTGATATGAAAAGTTACCTACAACAATGTATTTTTAAAATCACTGAAAAAGTCTGGTATCTAAGATATTTTGGAAATTGACACAAATATATAATGCCAAGGAATATTCCACAATAGATAAGTGGTCAATGAGTGTAAACAGAAAGGTTTGAAGACAACAAATTGCAAACGATTAATTACCATGTGAAAATATGCCAAATGACTAATAATAACAGAAATGCAAATGAAAGCATTTGTAGTTTCACCTCATATTTTGAAAACTGGCAAAGAATGTGAATAGTTCATGACTGTGGAGAGACAGCTGTAGTACGATAATGTTGGTGGAGCTACGAATTAGTCCAACTATTCTGGATGAAAATTTCGAATTACACAAGACAAGTGGCTGTCCCATTCACGTCATTTGATCCAGCTATGCCACAACCTGGCATATGCCCCAAGAAAGTGACAGGAAGAAAAAAATTCTGAACTTATACCAAAATATTCATAGCAGCACTTTTGTGGCAGGAAAGAACTAGAAACGGTCCATCTTTTGGAAAATGGCCCAATGGGATATATATGAATGCAATGGACTATTCTTATGGAAAACAGAAATGAATATGATGAATTAAGAGAAATGTAGAAAGATTTGTCTGAGCTGATATAAAATGAAAATATGTCAAACTAGAACCATATACACAATGACTACAAGTACCAAAGAAAAGATCACTAAACAAGAAATAAAACTGGGTAACTAGGGAAAAATATGATAATGTTCCTAAAAATGAGCAATGAAACATTTCCTCCTCCCTCCTCTAAGGCAGGGGGGAGTGAGGGTGGGAGGAGGTGGAGGGGGGAACAGAAGGGCAGAAAATTGCATGAATAATAGATTCAGTCATTGTAATCACAGTTTTTGCTTAGCTCGTTTTCTTTATCATAAGGGAGGGCTGAATTCCAGAAGGATGGAAGAGAGAAGCGAACCCAGAAACAACAGTGATAGGAAAACAAAAGACATTGATAAATGTATTTTTCAAAAATACAAAAACATCAGGTACTCCCTCTGTAGTTAGCACTGCTGGGATACCTGAATGGACCAAGGGTTACTAGGGCATTTGAACCACAAGTGTGATTTCAGCATCACAAGACATACCAAAAGCCACATGTCAGACAAAGCCAAAAACCCACCAGGAGGCAAGGGATTTGAATTTGGCAGGAACTGTTTAAATATCTCGATTATTACAGATATTGCTAATATCCCACCAGTTCCTTGTGAAACAATCAAATAGGTGTGATGCATTTTAAATATCTTTTTTCAAAAGTAAATGAAACATTTCAAATCGCTCCCTTTACTCTTTCCAATTTCTGAGAAACGTTCAAGCACAGAGTACTTGTAAAGAATATTTTACCATCTATAATACCCACTTCTCTGCATGAATACCAACCTCACACCTTGAAAAAGTTGAGCGAGAAACTTGCAGAACTTGCAGAATTGTTGAGAAATATTCCTGATTGATGGGAAATTGAGTGAGATCTCAATTCAATTCCTCACACTCCACCTAAAACCAACCCCATATGTTTCTAATGCCTTCACTTTAGACAACTTGAGCCAGCCCCCTATTGCAATGGACACTTGTGCTAATATCTACCAATCACAGGCTTCAATGAGAGTTTATGGAAAAGAATAATGATGCCAACACCTTAGGTTGGGACCATATTCTCCCACCCTTCTGTGCCACTTTCATCATGAAGAATGTGCAATAGTTGAGTGTCAAACCTGAAATCAGGAAACCTGGATAGAAGGCAGGCCTGGAAAAAAGAAAGCCTGAGCTCAAATCCAGCCCCAGACACTTACTAGCTGTGTGATTCTGGACAAGTCACTTAGTTACTCTCCCCTGAGCTGGAAAAAGAAATGGAAAACCACTTCGGTGTCTTTGCCAATAAAACAACAAATAAGGTCATGAAGAGTGGACACGACTGAACAACAACGTAACCTCTCTGGGACTCAGCTCCCTCCCCAACCAGGATACTGGGTATCTCCTCAGGGTGTTGGGAGGGAAATGCTTTTCAAAGCTTATACTCCCTTCCACTGATGCAGATTGCAGAACAAACACACCTGATCTTTCAAGAGTCTTTCTCCTGTTTTTCCTATAAAAAAAGTTCCAAGAAACGTATTCAAGATTTAAAGCCAGGTCTTCTTACTACAAATCATCCACAGAGATTCCAGGGCATTGGCCTCATTCCTCTGGGAATAATAGTAGTAATGCTAATAATAATGATAAACATTAATAAAACACCCACTAAGTGCCAGGCATTGTGCTAAGTGCTTTCGTGTACTTCCTCATTTCATCCTCACAGAAACTTCAGGAGTCAGATGCTATTATCCATTGAGGAACCTAAAGCAGAGATTAACAGAAGTTAAGTGACTTGTGCAAAGTCACCCTGCTAGTAAGTGTCTGAGGCTGGATTTGAAATCAGGCCTTTCTTCTGACTTCAAGCCCAGTGTTCTGTGCGCTGTCTCCTAGCTGCCTCTGATTTGGGGTGGGGGAAGATAACCCAATGAATTAGTCCATCAGGATTTAGATCATGGACAAGCATGTACCTTAGGCTGAACCATGGGCCTGGAATTGAAAAGGAATGGGAATTGTAGGGTGTTTTTCTATGATTCTAAGCTTCCAATCCTTCTACAAAGTCAATCTTTTTTTAAATACCTACAGTTTTATAAATGTAAGTGGTCATTACTTATTATTATTATTTCTTATTCTTTGGTCCTACAAATTTTGTGGTTCCCACAAATTTATCCAGATGGCAAAAAAGTACATAGCATGGCTAAGAGGTATTCCTGGCTATAAAGGTCCCCTTGAAGGTTCGTTTAATTACCTGGAAACGGCCAAGGACTGCCATCTAGAGATGACCAAGATGAACCTTGAAAAGCTAGTGTCTACACAGGATGTACAAATTAAGTCATAGCTTGCTTAAGCCTTTCTCATTTCCACTTTCAGATCTCCCACTTCCCCAAACAAAGGATGGATATCTTCTCCCCACAAGCTGGAATTCAAAAACCAATTGGAAGTTTGCCTGTGACAAGAGGTATTATACCTCAAAAACTTTCTGACCACTCAGTTCTAGCAAGACTTGATAACCCTCAAAATGGAATCTCAACAGTAAGACCCTATGTGACTCCTATCACTCTTATCAGGCCAGGAATGGGAATGGTCTCCTACATCAGCCCAACCATTCTGTCTCTGTAGGTGGTAATGTACTGAAAATTGACAGCTGTCGTTTCCACATACCAGGGCTGTGACACCATCTTGATATATCTTAACATTGTACTCAAAATAGCATATTTCTTTCATTATCAAGAATCTCCATGACCACCAAATGTTCTTAAAATAAAGTCACATCATTTCAAACTGTGGATCCCATTTCTCTCGCTTTGGGAATGCCCTATTTGCCCTTCAGGTGCAAATAGCCTTTTGTCAATAGAGAGGCAGCCTGTTGTAGTAGATGGAGTATGGGACATGGAGTCAGGAGGCATGGAAGTGAAATCTGCTGCAAATATCTACTTCTGTATAAATAGAGACAAATCCCTCTACTTTTGAAAGCCATAATTTTCTAATCTATAGAATAGGATAAACAATACTTGCATTAGACATTTCTAAGGGTTATTGGGAAGGAAGCACTTTATAAACCCTAAATACTATTTATATGAGTTACTGTTCTCTACCTATTATCCTGAGGGGAAAAAGACAAAACCAAATATAACAAATGGATAATTTCATGTGCCAGATATTTGTCTTTCAGGAAACCAAATCCTATCCCAGGGCATCTTTTTAGCTCAGTAACTGCCTCCAGTTAAGCTGCACTCTGGACCAGATGGATCTGGACCTCTGCTGAGTTTCACTGTCCCTGAAGCTTCTCAGAAAGGACTTGGGATGTAGGTAAACTACTGTTTCAAGCACAGATAGTCATAAGTCCAGTGTCTATAATGCCAGGAGAACTGGCAGAGTTTGGAGGCTATTCAATAATCTAGTCGTCATGGAAAAATCAAGATGGAATCAAAAGGATGCAAATTGAGAACAAAAAAAAAATAAATCAAAGCTCTAATTATAAGGAAATGAAAATCCCAAAGTTTTAAAGATGGAGTCATGGAACCTGGGTTCACATTCCAACTCAGATATTTAGTGGCCATACAATCTTGGGCAAGTTTTTCTCCTTCCCTTCCTCATCTGCATGAGTAAAACGTGGGGCTAGATGGTGCTAAGGTCATTTCCATTACTAATAATCTCTCATTCAATGATAGTAGGTTCCATTTCTGAACAAGCTCCACTCTTACATTTTTAAAAAAGTAAACACAGTGTAGGGTGGGGCTAGAGAGGAGGGGGGTACATTTTAAATAATCAGTTAGGCTGGAAGATGTAGATTAAAAACAATTTAAAATAAATGTCTACTGTGGCACTTTGGAAAAAACATACCACGCTGCATTAAGTGCTTTGAATTAAGTAAATTACACCAACTAACCAATTTACATAATGATCAAAATTTGCATTTTACACATGTTATGATGAAAATGGGTTTATAAAATAATTCTTTACCAACTTAAGTTCCACGTCTGGTTGCACAATTTACTATTTGGAAATAAAAAAAAATGGATGGTGTTTATCTGGCACTGTCTTTTATGTTTCAAATCTCCAGCTTTTTTCTTCCTTTCTTCCTTTTTATCTAGCTAATCTCTTATTCCCAATGCAATAAATAGTTGCTTTGGTTTGTAATTCCCTTCAGTTGGCTGAGGGGGATCATTTTTTTTTAAAATCAGTAATATGCTAATGTTTCATAGAATTTTCGCAAGTAACCAAGTTTGATGTTCCCAATTGTATTTCCACTTAAGCTGTATTTGGTATTGATTTTAAACGAGCCATTTTCCCCCAAGATATACAAAGATAACGTTTAGAAAGAAGAAAAATCACATTCTAACGTCCTCAATGGAACAAAGGTCTCCATTACGATTTCCTGTCAGGCATTGTTTCCCATAAAAGAAAGGAATGGGGGGAAAAATCAAGCACCTAAGATCCTTCTTTCCCTGTGGGAAATGAAAGTCTTGACTCTTAAAGACTTAACGAGACACATTGGCCATCAGAGGGTCTGGCTTCTATCAATTCCACCACTGGATTCATGCTCAGAAGCAAACTAAAGCCAGTCTTAATTTCTTGAGATTTTAGTTTGCAAAATGACTGATTCATTGAAGTTCTTCATTGAAAAGAGTACCCCAACCCTGTGGAGTATCATGAGTTCCAAATTTGTGGAGGTAGAGCTCCTAGGGCTCAGTGGAGTACAGAGCTAGAGCTCCATGAAGTGAGAAGATTCAATCCATTCATTCATCCCACAAGAATTTATTGAGCACCTACTGTGTAGCACTGGGAGGGCAACATCAGTGAAGACAACATGGAAGAAACATTCCAAGAAAAGAAATTGTCATGAACAAAGGTGTGAAAGTGAGAAGTGGGGTGAGGGGCTTTTTTGGGAAATGATAACTAGTCCATTTGGCTGGTCTAGAGCAAACATAAGCGAGTAAAGGCACTATGTCTTGAAAGAGAGAATCATAGATCTGGATGTGAACTCAGAAGCCAACTACTAGAAGTCCCTTATTTTACAAATGAGTAAACTGAGGCCCAGGAAGGTTATGTGGCTTGCCCATAGTCACATGTAAAGTAAACCTCAGAAGCAAGATTTGAACCCAGTCCTTATGACTCCAGAGCTCTGGTTTCTTCTCCATTAAACCGAGGCCAGAACATGAGAGGTAATAGATGTCAGATAAAGGATTTTGAATATAACTTGGCAGGCAATGGGGATTCATTTTTTTTTATTAAATAGGTCTTTGCTTTTGTGAAATTAAACAAGCAGTTACATGTAGGTACTAGAGGAGGAAGAGGTAAGAGTCAAGGAGGCCAGTTACTAGCATAATGTAGAATCCTAGATTTAGAGCTGGAAGAAACCCTGGAGACACTGAGTCCAACCCTTGATTTGAAGAAATGTAGGGATAGAATAGCTAAGTAACTTACCCACGGTCACACAGTATTTTAGATGAGATTTGAACACAGATCCTCCTGACTCCAAGTATCCTATCCACTATGACATGATGCCTCTCTCTTTAGGAGAAAAATACTTTGAGTAATGGCACTGAAATGTGCAGGAGGGAAGAAGTAAAGGAGATACCATAAAGGTAAATCACATCTCTCTTGAAGTGCCTCTGACATATTCACCATTGTGTAGAAAAATATTCTTCACCAATGTTCAAACAACTGAAAAAAGGAAACTTGAGAAAACAGAGAATTGAGCAGGCAAATGCTAACTAGTGGAGTCACCTTCTCTAGCCCTGTTTGCAATGCACAAAGACAAATGATATTAAAATGTGGTGAATGTCATTAGCAGTTATTAATTTTGCATCAGTATTAATAACCGACATTGCAATACAATATCTTCATTAGCTTAGTAAATTACCACTCCAAGGAGATGGTCCTGGAAGAAACATTCACAACTTAGCTGGCTGGGAAATGACTGAGTACAAACTCACATTCCTCCAGGATTGCCTTGCTAATTATGGGTTCCAGCACAGACAAGCAAGTCCAGGTTTCCCTGTCTCACAATTGAGAGTTTTCTACATTACATCTGCAACATTTGGCCTTCTCTTAATTCAAAAAAAAAATGATAATTCGTTCACTTCATCTGCATATTTATTCAGAAGACATCCAGTGTCCCACCCTTATCAACTCTGTTATGATCCAGGGCCTCTTCTCCTAACCCGAAGCCAAGCCATAGTCAGAGAAAACAAGTTATTAAAATACCAAGAGTAATTAAGTTATGAAAATGACCTAGCATCAGACACAGTCAGGAAATCGTTCCTGCTTTGAGAGGTATATGTGATGACTGTGGGATATATCACAGAGGTGGAGAGAAGTGACTTCTGAATTATCTAGGTCATTTATCCTTTCTACCCAGGCAGACAATTGAGAGATGAAAAAATAATAATAGACATTGTTATAGTCAAGTCAATGAGCAAGTCACATAACCTCATTGGGCCTCAGTTTCATCTTTTGTAAAATGAGGGATTTGGATTCGATGACCTAAGGTACCTTCCGACACTAAATTTAAGATCCACTTGGCTGCCTTTCATAAGCGAACAGAATTTAAAACACCTGGACTTGTATAATCCAGTCCACGCATTCACACAGAACACCATTCTTCTATACCAACTACAAGTTTCAGCCCCATTTCTATCTGTTCCCAAAATTTTGCAGCCCACACCAAAGACTACTTCCTGCAATGTGAGTATGCTCTAGGCCAGGGGTGAGGAATCTGTGGCCCTCTAGGTCCTCAAGAGCAGCTTTTTGATTGAATCCAAACTTCACAGACCAAATCCCCTTAATCAAAGGATTTGTTCTATAAAACTTGGACTCAGTCAAAAGGCCATGTTCCCACTCCTGCTCTAGGCAGACCTTGAAACCACATTGCAACAAGCTAAAGCACCTGTTATAGAGATATCCAATTTACACTGGACTCCAGAATCACCTGCAAGGTGGTACTTAAAGGTGATTTTCTACCTAACACCACCGCCATAAGGAGTCCTCCAGGAATCCAGAAGATTGAACTATCTGGCCTTTCTGGCTACAACTCAGTGAGTCCTAGAGATTTTAGTTGCAATCTTCTACATTTGCACTGTATTCCACCAGTCTTTGCTACATATAGTGTGCTAAGATCACAACCTCTAGCTATCCAAACACTCCTGTTCTAAAACATAAACAATAAAAGTTCAAAGTAAAGGAAATTAGGAACTTGTGTCACTAAAGGGGCCAGCTTGAGTATCATATTAACTGGAAAGGCTACAGACCTGATGACTAAACTTGAGAATCATCAGCTAATCCCTCAGGAGGAGGGAAAGTGCATGGTCACTTTTAATTATGCCACTAAAATCAACACGGGGTGTGAGGACTGATATTACCATTAACAAAGAGATAGCTGGCAACTAGCTCTCAGTTCACACACGCACATATATCTCTTAATTTTCACTAACCTCTAATTTAAATTTAGCATGTTCTTCAATTATTAAAAAATATGATAAAGAGTCTAATAGATTTCACTAGACTTCCCAAAGGAATCCATGACACAAAAAAAGGTTAAGAACCCCTACTAGGAGCCAGCCCTGCCACAGTGCCAGAGATCAAATTTCCAGGGTGACCACAGGTCAAGTAAAATGGACAAAAGAGCACCAGATTGACCTCAACCTGAGATACTGTCTTCTTTCCATGGATAACACAAATCCTTACTGAAGTCGGAGGGATAACCGGTCTTTTGACACCTCCAGCAGCAGCAGACAGATGGATAATTGGAACATTTGGCAGACCTAACATTGTGCTTGGGTCAGAGCATGTGACATCAATGGGGCTCTCCACTTTTCATCTTAAATCCTTTGGGATTAAGCTGTTGAGTAGAGAAATGACTACATGAAGGTAGAGGGGAAAGCCAATGCCAAACAATTAAGCACAGCTGGAAAGACAGGTGAAAATTCCCATCTGCCTAGCAGGCTCAATGAATATTTAGCTAATTAGAATTTCTATGCTTTATTCAAAGGGAGACCTAGAAGCTTCATTCTCATAGGATTTAGATTTTAAAAGGGATGATAATATCGTAAGAATGTAGGTTTGGATCTGGAAGGGAACTTTGAGGCCACCAAATCCAACCCCTTCACTCTATATATGAGGAAAGATAAGACTCAATGACTTGCCCAAGGTCACATACCTACTAAGTGCATGAGGCAGGATTTGACCCAAATCCAGTATCATCCCCACTCTACCACACTAACTGAATCAAAACTCAGAGGAAAATTAGGGAGGGCTGTCAATTCAACTCAATTAAATAAACATTTATTAAGGGCCTACTATGTAATAGGCATTGTGCTATGGGCAATAAGGACAAAATACAGACAAAAATTAGCAATTCCCAGGCTCAAGGAGCTTCCAGTGTAAACTGCAGAAAAGGAGTGTGGAAGGCTTCAGAAAGTCCCATAACTTATAGAATACTAACCTATCTTGACTTTTTTCAACATTTCTTGTAAATTCTCACTCCCTTCACCCAGTAGTTGTACCTTATGGACTCATGACCAACAATTTAATCTTGCAAAATCACATGGGAAAGATGTTTCTATATAACTAAAGCAAGCAAGCAACTACTCTGGTTTCCAGCCAAAATTCCCAACTGATGGGAGAGGGGGTTGTTGCATTGGCTGGCATCCACATGGGCTTGATTCAAGAAAGTTGTTTGTTGTGTTGGGTAGCAGTGGAAAAACATACAAGGAATGAAAAGACTTTTTCAAAATATATTGTTTTTATTGTTGCAATACTACTGTGGGATAATGTGCCCTAAACCACTACAGCATGCAGGCTGCCCAATTTAAAATAACCACAAATGCTAACATCATACATTGTGGTCCCCAGCATATATAATACACTTTCCCTAGAATGTCCATGTTAACTAGTAAGAAACCAGGTACCTTACTACTGTGTGACCTCGAGCAAATCACTTCTGTCCTTAAGACTCATTCTTAAACAAAACATTGTAAATGCTTACTATGTTTCTTGCACTAGAAAGATAGACAAAATGAAGCATCTCTGCCTCTAAGGAGCTTATAATAGCACAAGGGAAGACAAGGGCATACATAGTATATGCAAGATAGTTTGAGTGTGGAGGGACTACTAGCGATAGGACAGTTAGGTCGGGCTTTATGAAGAAGGTTGCCCTTGAGCTGAGCCTTGAAGAAGCTAATGATTCTTAGAGGCAGAGGTGAGGAAGAATTGCATTCTAGACATGAGAAAGCCAATGAAAAGGCATGGTGGAGATGGGAGATAGAGCATTGTATCTGAGTAGCAACAAGGCTGATGGGGTGGGCCTGTGTATGCATGAAAGCCACTAATGTATAAGGCTAGAAAAAAGAATGGGACCAGGTAATGAAGCGTATTAAATGTGAAAAGATGATATTTAACCTAGAGGAAATAAGAACATGATGGATTTTATCGAATATAAGGGTGACATGGTCAGACCTATGCTTTGGTAAAATCACTTTGGCGTCTAAGGAGGATAGATAGGAGTAAGGAGAGACTTGAGACAAGAAGACCAGATTGGAAACTATCACGATAGTTTCTGTGCTTAGAATAGTGCCTAGTACATAGTAGGAGCTTAATAAATGCTCATTGATTCAACTTGACTTGTTGACTCGATGCCAGATGAGGTGTGATAGCAGAGAGCCTGAATTATGGAGGTGACTGTAGGAGTGGAGAGAAGGGGACTGATGAGAGCAATGTTAGGGAGATAGAAATGACAAGATTTGACAACTGGTTTGATATGTGGGATAAGTGAAGATTTTGGAGTTTGAAACCAGTGATTATGAATCAAACAGTGAAGTCTGGAGTGGGATATATTTAGGGAAGAAAGATATAGCATTCTATATGGACATGTTCAATTTTGTAGGATGCAAAAAACATTATAAATGCAAGCTGTTATTATGATCTTTTGCAAGTTTATCTGTTATTCTATTAACATTAGGAATGACAGGTGGCTCCACATTGGCACATGTTTGGTCAAAGAAAAATTATTTCCTTTTCTTTGCGGTTATAGTAAGTCCTTAGAAGGTGCAGCTAAAAACCCAAATACTAGAGACTTCTAGATCAAGTGTTTCTACTAGCTCTACTCCAAGTCACGCTTGGAGAAACATGATGTTATCCCAGAAAAGATGCACTCTGGACTTTACATTTCATCAGCCCCACGGCCTCTTGCAGAGTACCCATCTTGGTCCAGTTTGATAATTCCTAGCAGAGACTTATTCTTATATTAAAAATAAGATCACATTCAGGTAAAGTAGCATCTAGAACATTTTGTTTGCCTTATAAATCATCATGTAAATCTAGATGAATACAGAGGAGACAAGTCTCAATATATTCCATTAACAGAAATTATTCCTCCCGCTTAATATGAAGTGACATGTTTGGTAATGTAAAATAAAAAGTAAAATCATACCTTAAATCACTGAATCATACATCCTATATAAATTTATTTAAAATGACTTAACACACCATTACTAAACCATAGTTCCTACTGACATACCATAGTTTAACTTCTTTAAAGGCTCCCTCAACTGAACAATTGCTCCAGAAGACTGGAAAATGATTTAGATCTTCTGAAGAGTATTGGGGGATCTGCTTGGGGGTGGGTTGGGCCATCTGTAGTTTATCAGAATGAATGGAGCAAGTAGAAAGTCAAACTTCAATTTAATCCTAGCCCTAACCACACTCCCTTAGGATATTACCCTGAAGATGAATAATCCTTGGGAGTCCATCTTACATAAGTCCAATTATAGGAAGACCCAGCTCTATGGATATATCGCTCAATGGTTGGGCATTTGGGGAATTTGCCTAGAAAGCCTTATGAAGGTCATATGAGTAATAAAGGATTCTAACTAACACCCGGCCCTGAACACTTCACTTTCCTGCTAGAAAATCTCCATTGATCACAGGATAAAATAGTATGCCTTACCCAGACATTTAAAACCATCCACATTCTGAATCCAACCTACCCTTACAGACTAATTTCTCTGACCACTATTCACATATTGTACATTCAAGGCAAATTGGACTGATATCTGTTCCTTGTGTTCAACATTCCATCGCTCACTTCTATGTGGCCACGTACGTCCTTCCCTGTGTCTGGAATAGACTCTCTACTTATCTCCATCTTTCAGAATTATTTTCTAGTAAGGCAGATGGTTGGTGCAATGGATAGATCACTGGGTCTGTAGTTACTGAGTTCAAATTCAGCTTCAGATATTTACTAGCTATGTGACTCTGGGCAAGTTGCTTTATTTGTCTTACTTTCCTAACCCATAAAAAGGGGATGATAATTGCACTTATCCCCCGGGGTTGCTGTGAGGCTCAAACGAGATAACATTTGTAAAGGGCATAGCAAGGTGACTAGCACTCAGTTAGATGCTACATAAATATTTATTCACTCCCATGCCCCCTTCCTCTTCTTTCAAGACTCAGTTCAAGTGCCATCTCGTAGGGAAAGCTATCTCTGATTCTCTCAGCTGAAAAGTGTTTCCTATCTCGTTTCTTTTAGGGTTTTTAAATTCTTTTTCTGATTTATTATCAATTTAGCAATTATCCGGAAACACAAGCATTGCAATATACAATCTGGCTATATTGCCCCATATCTTGTGTTCTATTCATTTATGTACATAAATACAACCATTCCCAAAGGACAAAAGCTCCTCGAGGGCATGGCTTGGTCATTTTTATCTCTAGATTCTTTGTGCTCCCAAAGGTTATTGTCCCTTGTGGTAGCTTAATAAAAATGTACTGTATTCTTGAGAATTTAGAAGTGAACAGCCCCAATCTCTTCACTTGCTGCATGAGAAAATCAAGGCCTGGAAAGATAGAGGAGGGACCTTTGTTCAATGTCACAGGAGCAGTAAGGGGCCAAATGAGAATGCAAATTCAGGTTTCCTGAATCCAAAGCCAGTGATTATTGCCCAAAATCCTGTTCCTCTTTGTTCTAGTGGGCTGGAAGAAGAATGGACAGCAAAGAGAAAGAGCTCCAGTGGGTGAGAAACAGACCTGGGTTCAAGTCCACACTCTCGTACTCACTACGGTTCTGAAGGGCTTCATCTCAGGCTCTCTGAGACTGTTTTTCATACATACAATGGAACTATAATATTTTTAGTACTTACCACCTAAGGCATTTTGTAACAAAAGTGCTTTGTAAACGCTAAAGCATCATATAATGTCTATTGGAGGCAGCCAGTAGGTGCAACAGAGAGAATACTGGACCTGGAATTAGGAAGACCTGAATTCAAATTCAGCCTCAGTCACTTACTAGCTGTATGACCCTGGAGAAGTCCCTTAATCTTTCATCTTTCAACTCAGTATCATACGAGCACCTACCTCCAGAGAGATAATACTTGTAAATTATTTTGCAAAACTTAAAGCACCGTATAATTGTTACTTACATTGTTGGTGTTGGTATTGCTTCTGCTTTGTTGTGGTAGGGATTCCTACTCTACCTTTGACCCGGATTAGTTATGTGGCCCTAGCCAAATCACTTCATCTCTGAATAGCGCAAGCATCACTAAATGACCATAAGCACAGAGGCAGCCCTAAGCAGTGGGAAATTAATTTGAAATTAGAGGTGGTAAATTCAAATCCAAGCTCGATTATTTACTCCCTGAGTGAGATTAGATAAATTACTTCAACTTCAGCCTTAGTTTATTCATCTATAAAGGAATGGAATTGGACTAATCAGTCTAGCTCTAAATCTATGATCCAACAGTAATAAGTTACCAATGCTGCTGTATCAGTGGAGAGAGTTTCTGCACCAGGAGTTCCCCTACACTACTAAAATCATAAGTCTCCAGAGTAATATTTCCCCTGGGGGAAAAAATCTGTACCTTACCTTTTCCTCAGACTAGTGAATTACTGACATCTGCTTGAGCCTTTGTTAGCACATTTTTTTCAAAAGCCTTAATTCAACTGTACATTAAATATGCTTTCATTTGCATGTTTAATTTAAATAATTATTTTTGATATTTACCTAGTTTTAATTTGTTTCCACTGAAATGAGCGCTTGAAGTGGAAATCCAAACTTGGACAGGGATCGCAAATGTCACAGTGAGTGCCAGATGGGTCCTCTACCTAGGGAGCTTACAGATTCTGTCTCACTGCTGGGAACCAGTCAAGATCTGGTGAACTGAAGTTTTCCTGACCAGAAGAAGCTGCCTCTCAGTTAACATACCCACCTCTCAAATCAGGCTTGGAGACCGCCGTTTTCCGATTAGAGCAATTTATCCTTATTCATGGCATTTAGGAACTCACACATAGGATATAGACCTGGACAGGCCCTTCCAGTTTCATCTAATCCAAGCTAGCTCTTCTTTGTGCAGATAGGAAATTGAGAGGTTAAGTGCTTTATCTAAGGTCACACAAATTGTAAGAAATGAAATGAAGATTTGAACCCAGTTCCTCTGAAGCATAATCTAGCTCTTTTTCTGCTAGTCTACACTGTGCACGCACAGCTGCAAGTAGCTTAAAGTTCACATGGGTCATATTCATTTGGAAAAAAACAAGAGTAGAGCATTCCAAAGAACATTCTGGAGGGAAGGAGGCACGTCTCTGCAGCAGAATAGGTGAGAGGCCAGGCATTGGTGCATTAGCCCAGAGAGGGTGGCGTGTGGCCCAGACGTCTGGAGGACTGAATGGCGAGGTGCAACGTGGCAAAGTAATGGCAAATGATGCTGAGAGGAAGTGTAGAAATATTTACTCCCATGGATGAAGTATAGCTGCCCAGCTGTCAGCATTCCAATGACAACTGGCTGCACTATCATGTGAAAACAATAACACATACTCATTCAAAGTCACCAATATTGCTTCCCCCTACCCTTTTTTTCTAACAGGTAGATACACTGGGACCCTACTGAAGTCATCCCTTTAAAAATTACTAATTCCTTGTATACTCTTCTTCGCTATTTCCTTAGTCTGTGCTATATCCCTCCATAAGGACCCTCCCTTACAGCAAAGAAAAAAATAAGCTAAACAAAACACAGCAATTATCTCAGACAGAGCATGCAACTTTCCAAACCTGTAATCCCCAATCCCTCTACCAAAAAAAGGGAAATTCAGTACTAAATGTGTATGAAACCAAGAAATCAGTTGGGTGATTTCACAGGAATAAAAACTTGAACATTCCTAAGTGCTCAGCAAGCATAGCCCACAGCCCAGCCTTTCCTGTGGCTCATTGGCCCTATCTCTTAGGCCCAATAATAGCTAGTTTGGTGCCCATCATAAAATGCTAGCTTCTGACTAGACCTTACAATACCAGCCTCCTCAGGACTGTGAATGCAGTGGGTCCAGCACTTTGATTTCATCCTCCGCACTCAAGAAAATGAGATGGCAGAGGGGAGTGAACATTGTGCTTCTTGTTTGAGGTAGTCTATTTGACCTGGTATAGACATTAGGTGACAAACTTACTGCCTGATCACTGGCAGACAGAACATTCTGGGAAGCAGATAGCAGAAAGCACAAGACATAACTGCATGAAACAAAATCATACTAATCGACAAACCCATGTAAATATATCTAACTTGTCCATTTGGCAGTTTATTCATATGCCAATTCATCAGGAAGGTGACAGAATGTGAGCTTCATGAGGACAGAGACTGTTTCATTTTTTTTATTTATATATTCCTAGGCCTGGCACACAGTAGGAACCAAAAAAATTAGGTTTTGATTAATTAACTTTGAATTTACAGCAGGAAAATTCCCCTATACCAGGGCAGAGCAGCAAGGGTTAAGTGATTTGGCCCTGGTCCTTCACCTGGAATTGTGGTTCCCTAACCTTGTAATGCATGTTATGTCATCTATCACCACAGCCTAGAAAGGGTAGGCAGCACATGGCATAAAATGCCCGCTTCACAAATGCAAATGCTGAAAATCAGAGAAGGTGAGTAAGCAACTTGTCCATGGTCATCTAAGTGAAAAGTGGAAGACCTTCCCTCCTCTCCTCTACCTTTGAGAACGTGTAGTTTTCTTTGAGGTTTAACTCAAGACCACTACTTACAAGAAACGTTTTCTGATCCCTTTCCTAGCTGCTTAGCACCTCCCCATCCTCCTCCAGCAAATTATTTACTTCTGTGTAAATATATGCATACGTAGGTATATATGTGTGTCTATATAGTTGTTAAATGTACATTTATGCATATGTATGCTTGTATATGTGTGTATTGCTTATATACACACATGTATATATCTATATATATGTGCATTCATATATACATGTATGTGTATACATACATACATGCATATGTGGGCATATTCATTGAACTTCATACAGGAAGCCAAGTTCAGATCCTGCCTCAGGCAGCCTACTAGCTGTGTGACCTTAAACAAGTCAACCTTTCTCAGCTTTAGTTTCCTCTTCTATAAAATGGGATAACAATAGCTCCTTCCAGGATCGTCTTTAGGATTAAATGATATAACATATATAAAGTGCTTTATGGACATATAACAAGATACATGACAAACACATAAATGATAACCATTATTAAGACTTTCAAGTGAACATGTTATTTCCACAGCCCTAACACAAGTTCTTTGAGGGCAGGGGATGTTTCATCTTTATATCCCTCAGCACCTTGTACAAGGTACACAAGGTGATTAATAAATGCTGGTAAATTAATTGAAATGCCAGAGGTGATATTAGAATCCAGGTCTCTTGGCTACAAATCCATTGCCAATTCCATGTCACCACACTCCCTTTCCAGCACACATAAATGAATTCCATTTCACCTAATTAAATATATATAGTACATATATATATATATAATATATATATGGCAATTAAAAAGCCAATATGTCCAAATCATCTGGCCTAATGGGATTGCTGAGTTATCTATCATAACTTCTCAGTGCCCATCATAACCCCTCTGGGACGATTACAAATGAGATAAGGGGAAAATCATTTTGAAATATAATTTGAATTTTCCTTCTGAAATATCATACTACACTGATCAATCACTCACCCCCACTACCCAAGTCAGTCATAAATAAGGCACTTCTATAGACCCTCATCCCTCGCTGGAAAAGAAGGAGAAGGAGAAATACTGATGGGTTTTGCAGACCTGGAGGATTCCACAGAGAGCTGACTTTAATAGCATGCAAACTTCAGAGAGGAGGGATCAGAGGCAATGTGGGCCTGCAACCAAAGGGAACAAACATCCCTAGAGGAAGAAGGTGAACAGAAGGAAATGAGCAGAATCTGTCCCTGTTCAACTCACTTTTTAAGTAGCTGCAAGGCTGAAGTAAGGGAATCTGGGAACATTTGGGGGGAAGAGAAGCAGGAGATCAACTGTTATCCTAGGATGTTCCAGAGATCCAGCTGTCATTTAAAACTCTACCCCGATCCTTTTTTTAGATAGGTCACCATGTTCTGATGCTTCAAAAAGAAGGAAAAAACCAGATATCACAGGAGTATATGGAATGCTACAAGTTGCCATAGACATCATTTGCTCAAACTCTGCCTTCAGAGATTCCTATCACAGCATTGTAGATCATAGGACCATCTATTTAGAGCTATAATGGACCCAAGAGATCAGAGAAGGCAACAAACTCATTTTATTGCTTTATCTTAATTTAGTTTTTTCAATTAATGGCTATTCATTTTTCCATCTCTCCTACCCTTTCATTTAAAAAAAAGGTTTTAGAACAAATAAACGCACTCAAGAAAAAAAAAGACTGTATGGCCTATATCCAACAAGGTACACCTTATTTCGCATCTTGAGTCTGTGTCTCCTCCCTGTCAGGAAGTGAGTAGCATAGTTCATTCTCAGTTCTCTTAAATTCTTCAAAGTTGTTTTTCTTTCAATGTTATTATTGTCTAAGGAATCCGAGACACAGAGAGGTTTGCTGACTTGCCCAAGGTCATGAAGCTAGTAACCAAGCGGTATTGGGATGTGAGTATAAGCCCCTAAACACTACAACTTGCTGTCTCTTCTTCTACAGAGGGGAAAACAAGGCCCACAGAAGTCAAGCCAAAAATCTAATGTCCTTTGCCTGACATCTGAGTCCCTAGTCAATGTGGCTTCCATCTACCCATCCAACTTTACCTCCTATGATTCCTCTTCACTTAATCTGTGCTCCAAAATGCCCAATTTCTCATTCCCAATATCACCTTCATTACCTTCACTAAACTGTTGTTTATGCTTCACCCTGTGACTGAAAATTCTTATCTTCCTCTCTACCTCTGAATCCCACTTTTTTGAAATCATCAACAGAATGTTAAAGCCAGAAGAAATCTCAGAGATCAGTGGATACAACCTCATCATGGCCTACCTTGGTGATACAGTAAACAGAGTGCAAGGCCTCGAGTTAGGAAGACCTGAGTTCAAATCCAACCTCAGATACTTACTAGCTATATGACCCTAAGCAAATCACTTTACAGTGTTTGCCTCAATTTCTTCATAGGTAAAATGAGATGGAAAAGGACATGGGAACCTATTCCAGTATCTTTGGTAAGAAAACCCCAAAAGAGGTCACAAAGAATCAGACATGACTGAACACCAATAAACAACAAATTTTGCTTATATTTATTTATTTGCATATACAAATGCATCTCTCTATTAGGATATAAGCTCTTTGAAGACAGAGTTAGTTAGCACTGCATTTCTTTTTATGTCTCAAATGATGTCATGCACCATTTGATATATATTTATTAAATGTTGTTTTATACAAAATGTCTAGTCTATAGTCAAACAAGAGTCATATCTTCCCACCCGGGGCTCTCTCCATGATGCCACTCTGCTCCCCCAAATAAATGGAGGTAGATACAAAACTGCTCAGAAAATCCCCTTGATCCAAAAAGTCTATTAAACAAAGGAATAAGATGGCCAATGCTAGCCCATAAAACTGCTGAAGTACGTTGAAATGACAGTGGTGAAGCCTCTGAATGCCAGGCTAAGAAACTGATATTTTCCTTATCGGGCACTAATTAACCAATGAAAGTCTCAGGGAACAGCAGCAAAAAGAAGTAACCAAATATTTTATAAAGATTATTCTGTGAAGGAATCATAAAAAGGAGAGACAGCAGATAGGAAAATTAATTAAAAGACTATTATGAGATGATAAGAGATTGAACTGGAATGGAAAAGAGAGAAGATTCAGAAAATGAAACAGACAATTGTCTGAAGGCTTGACTTTGTATCAAAGGTGATAAAATGAGTGTGAGATTTTGATGATGGTGGTGGGGATAGGGGTGGTGATGGTGGTGGTGGTGGTGGTGGTTTTGGTGGTGATGGTGGTGGTGATAATAGCCAGTATTTGTATAGAACTGTGAGGTTTGCAAAGCACATTACATGTTACCTCCTCTGATCCTCACAACAATGCTGTGAGATATATGCCATTATTGTCCCCATTTTACAAATGAGAAAACCAAGGTGGAAAGAATTCTTCAGAGTCACACAGCTAGTCATTATCTAAGGTAGGATTTAAATTCAAGTCATCCTGACTCAATGGCCAGTGCTCTATCAATTATATTGTCACACACACACACACACACATACACACACACACACACACATACAGAGGATATCTTGTATATTTTTCGTGACCAGGTACCAGAGCTTAGAGATAAAGAACAACAAGAACCATCCCCATTCTCAGAAATGGGTTACATTTTCTCTCCTTCCCAAGGAGACCCAAATGGATTCTCTTTGAGAAAATACAGCTGCTATTTCAGCCAACTTCTCCCAAAGAAACAGGAGGTACAAATTCCAGTTCCATGTCAGAGTTTTCATTTTGATTACAGTGATTTCTAGTTTAGCAAGAAATGAATACCCTAGAAAGCATTTAGAATTAATCCTAGCCTTTTTGTAGTTGCAATAAAATTCAGTTAGGAATGAAGAATGATTATTTCATTGCAAACCCCATCACTGGGAAGCCAAGATTCAATTGTCTGTGAATTAGGTGCTAGCTCACAAGGTAGTCTAAGGTGTCAAATGCTTTGACTGAATTCTCAAATTCCAATCTCAGTTCTCTGACTCTTTTCTAAAAACTATATAGATCAGTGATAACAATGAGGACAGCTTAATCGTCATTTGTACCAGCTCTTTTCAAATTGGGAATGTGGGAAGAGAGCAAGCTAGGAATCTCTGCCCAGGTCTGAGGCACCTTTTTGCATTTTCTTCCTTTCTTCAGAAAACAAATGTTTTATTGACCCTTTTTTTATTTAAACATCACTTTCCACTGACTCCCTTTGTCTGTCCCATTCCCATAACTAGCAGAACCTGCCCCCTCATGTAGTGTCCTAAGCAAAAAAAAAAAAAAGTGCAAATTGACCAGTCAGTCTACATGCACCTCATTCCACACTTGGGGTCCCTCTACTTCTCTGGGAAGTGGGAATGCTCCCTTTCGTGACTCTATGGTTATGATTCATCCCTACATTAATCAAAGTTTTGGTAGTCTCCAAGTTTATTTTTTTCAATATTTTCATTATTGTGTAAATGTCTCCCCTGGTTCTGCCCATTTTCCTTGGCCCCAAATTATACAAATCTTCCCCAGTTTCTCTGAATTCTTCATATTCATCTGTCGTTGCATTCTAAAGTAATATTCTATTAAATTTGCATATCACAATGTTCAACCGTTGTTCAATTGAAATTGATGGTTCTCTCTCTCTCTTTCTCTCTCTCTTTCTCTGTCTCTCTCTCTTTCTCTGTCTCTCTCTCTTTCTCTCTCTCTCTGTCTCTCTCCCCCAACCTCTCTCTGTCTCTCCCTCTCTCTCCCCACAAACCCCCAATCCTTTGCTGTTTCCTACTTTCCCTAGGAGGAAGGCCTGGTCCAAGTAGAGCACAGGAAAGGTCCCAAGATTAAGATCAGGGAGGTTATGAAGGGCTTCACATCATCCGCTAGCTTGCTTCAAACCTTGTTTGCTATAAGCCCAACCTGGACAGACCTCAGAATCCTGTCTACAGCATTTCTGACAAGTAGTTAAAGAGGCTTTCCTCTAATATCTCCACTGCTGAGGGTAACCCAGTATCTGCTGAGGCAGCACATTCCACTTGGGGACAAATTCGATTTTATTCGAATCTGCCCTGCTAGGTATACTGTGCTTGGCGCTGAGGACATAAAGACAAAAAGAAAAAATCTAGTTCTAGCCTTCTAGGAGCCTATACTCTCTCAGGGGTGAGGAACAATAAATCAAACATATAAATCTAACATACTTTGAGAAAGGAAATAGCACTAACAACTAGGAAAAATCAGCTGAGGTATTCTAATTAGGAAAGTTTTCTTTATGTTGGGCCCAAGTCTTTCTCTCCTTAGCTCCCACCCATTTCCTCTAGTTTGGCCTCTTGGACCAAGCAGAATAAGTCTAACTCTTCTCCACTCACGCCATCCCTTTGAATAAAGGCTCATTGGCTTGTGGCCTGGGAGTCACCAAAACAGAAGAAAGTCTGTGTTGCAGAGGAGTACTCTCACGAACAAAGTAAAGGTTCCCTCCTTTCTGTTTCTAAGAATATTTTCCTTTCCTCTTTTTATTTCTATATTTCCTAAAGCCCTCATCCATACTCCTAAAAGTAGAGGACATTATTGGGTGAAGAGAAGGGGAAGAAGGGGAAGGGATCCACTAGGTGACTAATTATAATGGGCTGGTTTAAGAAGTTGGGGGCTCCCCACACTAAGGAGAGACAGGAGGATCATGTGCCAAGGACAGCATAGAAAGAAATCCCATTCTGGCCAATGGATTGCATTGGATGGTCTTTAAAGACCCTTTTGGCTCTGAAGTTATGATTATGTCACATTTTGGAGCAAAGAAATTAAGTTATTACTCAAGTATAATGGAGTCAAACCTAAATTTGAACCCAGCATTGCTGATCTGAGTTCTCTCTATTAAATCATGGCTGAAATCTGGCTCATTAGAAAAAGAAAAGAAGAATGAATTGATGCTATCTAAGACTGACTTTATTGTTCATTATTCCCTTTCCTCCAATCTGTGATCAGACCAATAGATTTTCTTGCTGTTCCTCACACCTAGTTTCCAATTTCCTACCTCTGTGCCTTTGTGTATATAGGTTATCCCCCATGCTTGGAATGCTCTCTCTCATCACTCCTACCTATAGGAATCCCTGGTTTTCTTCATACTGATATGAGACATTTGCAGCTTCTCTCAGTGGTCTGACCCCTCCCAACATAACTTTGCAATTATTTTATGTATCCCAATATGTGTATTTGTTTCTTCCAATACAGTGTAAGCACCTTGGCTGAGGGACTGTTTCATTTTTATTGATGGATCCCAGCACCCAACACTGTACTTGGACCATAGTAGGTGCTTAATAAATGCTTGTTGGTTAGTTAACTTACACTGAAGTTGTGCTAGGGAAAAAGAAAAATATAAACAAGGCAGAAATGAAACTGATTAAATATGAGTTATTCATGAAATCTAGCAAATAAATGGGAAAAGTAAGAATTCCCTTCTCTTTACTGATATTAGCTCTTTAGAGTAAAGGGTAAATTTTCTACTTAGGACCTATTCATAGAATGAAATAGTTCTAAATAGGAGGCAGCTAGGTGGAGCAGTGGGTAGAGCATGGGACTTTGAGTCCGGAAGATGTAAATTTGAATCTTGCCTCAGACACTTACTAGTTGTGTGACTCTGAGCAAGTTATTTAATCTCAGTGTGTGTCATTTTTCTCATTTTTAATAATAGGACAAGCCTTACAGGATTGTTGTGAGGATCCAATGATATAATACTTGTAAAGTATATTAACATTCTACATAAATGTTAACTATCATTATTATATCAAACTATAGAACATAAAATGTTTGACCTTCAAAGGATCCTTAAACATTTTCTAGTGCAACTATCATCATTTATATTTTGATGAGGAAAGTTATTCCCAGAGAAATTAAGGAAATTTTCATAACATCACAGTGAATGGTGGAGCTCGGATTCAAACTTAGGTCTTCTGGTTGCACATTTGATGGCTCCCTATTGCCGATCTCATCATACTTTCACAAGATTTGCAAGCAAACAACGGTGTACATCAGAGGCTGTCTTACAAATAGGTGGAGAAAATTCTCCCCTATTTGGTTTAATGTGAAGACCACCAAAAAAAAAAGACTTTCTTGTTTTCCCAACAGTTCTTGACAATTGAAGAGTTCCATCCACCTGACCACCATCACTGTAGGTCATATTATTGGACTGATATCTACATTTTACTCTAGATCGTCTTTACCTAATCTATTCTACGGATCTATTTTTCAGTACTGGGTAGTTTTATTATTCTCCTTTCTAATTTAAATTCTGATCTTTCTAGATCCTTTCATTCATATTACTTCCCAAGATAATTGAAATCTTGTATCCCTCCCTATGGATTTTCTTATAATTTTTGCCTAATTGTATAAAGTATCTACTTGGTAACATGATTTGTAGATTATTAAATCTGCAGATTAATTTAAGTAGCTTCATATATTACTAGTATCATAATTATTATATTGATACGGCCTAGCCATGAACATTGAATCTCTCCAATTATTTAGGAATTTATTTCTATAAACATTATGTTCTAGTTACATTTACATAAATGACCTCTGTGTCATTCTAGGTTAATTCCTAGGCATTTTATATAGTTTGCAGTCATTTTATGTTTTTAAGATAAAAGCTAGTTTATTGACTATGGAGTAGGCATACAAGAGGGTAAGGTGGAAGAATGGGTAGCTTCAGAATAGGACATTTGGGGGAGTAAATTTGAGAAGGATGTTAATAAGGGAGCAGTCCCTTGTCAGTGGGGGACATAAAATATGGGTTTGTTAAGTGGTAATTGGGGGGTTCTGAGTCCCTGGAATAGTTAGCGAAAGCCAGGATTTGTTGTTCAATCATGTCTGACTTAATGACCCCATTTTGAGGTTTTCTTGCCAAAGGCACTGAAGTAGTTTGTCATTTCCTTCTCCAGCACATTTTCCAGATGAAGAACTGAAGCAAACAGAGTGAAGTCACTTGCCCAGGATCACACATCTAGGAAGATCTGAGGCCAGATTTGAACTCTTGAAGATGATTCTTTCTGATTCCAAACCCAGTGCTCTATACCCTGTACCACCATGTAGCTGCCCATACTTATCAGAGAGAAGAAGCAACATCTGGGTTTTCAAAGTTAGGGGGCTCCGTGACGGCTACCCAGAGTCTTGTCTGTTGACCAGACTGTGTCAAATGTGTTATGTTATGTGTCAAATCACATAACACTCTTCCAGTGAGTGAGCCCCCTTGTAGTCTTTTTAAACAGAATTCCTTTCTCCTTTCCTCCTAACTTTTATAAGGATCAAATGAGATAACATATGTAAAAATCTTTGCAAGACTTAAAGCACTATGTAAATGCTAGCTATTATTATTAATAATAATAAACAGATATACTGATGATTTTCTGGATGTATTTAATATCTTCCTACTTTGCTGAAGCTTCTAACTACCTCCTTTAGGTTTTTGACTGATTCTCTAAGGTTTTCTAAGCAAACCATCATATCATTTGCAAATGAAGATAATTTCACCAAAGGAAAGACAGCACGATATAAGGTATAAAATATACTTAAAGTGAGGAAGACATAGGTTCAAAATCTACCTCTGACATTTAAAAATTGTGTATTCGTGTACAGGTCAACTAACATCTCTGAGCCTCAGTCAGCTCTTTAAGACTTAGCTATTCAGTTGTTAACAAGAAAACCAGAAGAGCTTAGAAACAACTTTAGCCAGGAAACATGATTGCCAAGCAAAGACATATGACAGTTGAAGGGTAATGCCAATTTGGATTATAAAATCATTCGCAAGCTCTACCAGAGGATGGTGGAAGAGAATATCATCTCATAAGAAAGTAAGACATAATGAAGAGGGAAAAGTTTACAGACAATTTGACAAGAGATGCAATTAAAGTGGATTATCCCAAGAGCATTTCAGAATGAAACTGGAAAGATGACAACAAATGAAAAATGGAAAAAAAAATCTATCAAAATTAGAACACGTTTTTTGTCTACATCCACGACAATGGAATCGACACATTTAGAATAAAATATCCCAGTTCCCTTTGTGCTTTACATGGAAGTAAAAATGGCCCTAAAGAAAACAGAGTAGCTGTACTAGTCCAAATATACACAGAGGAAGAATATGCTGGAGGCAACCTAATTTTGAAATCTGAGATAAATTCTCAAGACAGTTAAAAGATGGGAAGATACCAAATGTTTGTGGGGAGGGTGAGAGCCAAATCAAGGATATTATTATCCTAGAAAAATAAAGTTAGCTGAGAAACTTTTTAAAAATAAATAATTTCTGATCCACATGTCTACTTTCTCATCTTTATAAAATCTTTGCAAGAATAACTTATGTACATAAATTATAGCCAAATCCAGTTTACATGTAGGGACATACTCAAAAATGTGTCTTTAAGACTTTAAATTTATTAACAATTGTTCTCACCATCCATAGCCCTCTGGCCACTGGAATTCTCAGGAGTAGCAAACATTCTCAGTTATACAGAGTACCATACAAACTGAATTAATCAAAACCCAATAACCAGGAAACTAAAGAGAAGCATCATGAGAGATAGAGTGAGAAAAGCAAGAGACTTGGAGTAAGAAGAAAGTCACTTTAGCTCTCTGAGACTCAGTTCCCTCATCTGTAAATTGGGGGTACCAATACCTATACTATATATTTTATGGGTTTTGTGAGGGAAAGTACTTTGCAAATTTTAAATTGCTATAGAACTGTGGCCTTTTTATATAGCTACATTGACTAATCTGTTTTGTTTTAATTTTTCTTCCAGACTTTTAAAAGAAAAAAAAAAACTATCACATGAGAATAAGATGATAACAAGAATTGAATCAAGAAATAGATACACCAAGCATGCATGCTGTGATACCAAGCCACATTCAGACCTACCTCCTATGTTCTCTCCAGATCTATTTAATAGATCCATGCAACAAGACTATAACAGACAGAATGTTGGACAGGGAATGTAAGCATTCCCTAGGCTTATGTTTCATCTTTTCTACTAAATGTGTGGCCTTGGGCAAGTCACTTTATGTCCCTAAGCTTCTGTTTCATTTATTTAATTAATTAATCAATCAGCAAATAGTTATTAAATGCTTACTATGTGCTAGAAACCATAGTGGTTTCTGGGAATAGAAAGACAAAAAGTGTGGAGATTATATTCGGTCAGAAGAACAACATGAATACAGACCAATAAATACAAAATATATTTAAAGAAAATACTAAGGAATGGGGGGGGTGGGGATGAGAGAACAGAGGAGGGCTGCCAATTATGGTGGTCAAGAAAGGCATTCTGTAGGAATTGGCACCTCAGCTAACCATCAAAAAAAGCTAGCAATTCTATGAAAAGGCAATAAGAATGAAAATGCATTCTCGGTATGGAGGATGGCCTGTGCAAGGGCCTGGAGATGGGAAATAGAGTAGGCCAGTCTGACTAGAACATAGAGAGCTTGTAGGAGGGTAAAGGGTCATGAGTCTGGAACTCTATGCTGGAACCAAACTGTTACTAGTGATAGATAGATAGATAGATAGATAGATAGATAGATAGATAGATAGATAGATAGATAGAATATATATAGATAGATGTATGTATATATGCATATAAAACATATATATGTACATATATACACATATGTATATAACATTATATATATATATGTTACATTTTAGAAGAAAATAGGAATGACTACAGCTTCTTGAGTAGGTGAGTGCCATACATGGGCAGATGGGGGATAGATTAGAGAAGGGAAGAATGGAGGCAGGAAGATCGGTTACAAGGTTATTTCAATAAGCCATGAATAGGTGATGAGGGTTTGAATTTGATTGGAGGCTGTAGAAGTGAAGATAAGGGTAAATATGTGAGATATATGGAGGTAAAACATGGCAACCAACTGGATATGGCAGGGGGGAGGGGAAGAGAATGAGCCAGGGGAAGAATCTTCACCTATTAAATAAAAAGCTTGAACACATAGTCTTTCTACTGTGGTGTCTTCCAGTGCTAATATCTCGTGACTCTAAGAACTCAGGCTAAGAATAACAACCCTGAGATCTTTGGAGATCCCTCTTTGGAAGAGATAAATATAGTGGTGTTCATTAGATTATATTTACTGAGGCCCAAGAGTGGTCTTTGTTATTTTAGAAGGATTTCTTGCTACAGCGGTTAAAGAAAGGTTTTCTTGGTTATGTCTCAGTTGTTTGGAAAACTGATTAGGACAGATAATATCCTAAAAATTCTGGTTACTTGGGGTTTTGTGTAATTACAGACTTGGGCAACCTCACAAATTATTTGACATTATTATTGATTCTAATAAATTATATTGGCCCCACTTTGTATAGCCATGGATTCTTCTGCTCTTATCTTGCTCCATCTAGAAAACAAGAAAACTGGGCAAGTGTCCCACAATACCTGTATACTAACTGTCACTGTGCTAAAACAGATATACCTGAGAAATAGGAGAAGATTCAGCAAATATTATCTAGGATGGTTTCAGGACAAAGCATTGTCAGTGTCCAGCCCTTTGGTGTACTCTGTCCCTAAGACCTCATGCCATTTAGAGAATAGCCCAATGGAGTAAATGGTTTGGTTTTGTTTTCCCCCATGGACACACACAGACACATAGAAAAAGCCATGCAGGTAATGAGGCTTCCTAGAGGCCCCTTGCTTTGCCACAATGAGGTCATCTTGCTTTCCTTCTTTCTGGCACATAAGATTGAATAATGGGCCAATTTAACACAAGTCCGGAATGCCAGGCTATGGCCCATAGGAAGCTTCAGAAGGCTGAGAAGTAGGTGCCTTCATTGAGGTCAGTGGTGATGGCTGCTTCCTTGCTGCTCTATGGTTCAATTGCCCTGCCTTTCTGATTATGGTAACACACTGAAAATAAATTGCATGTACGTGGAAAGGCTCCAAAAGGGTCAGACAGCATCCATAGGCATTTCTGTACACATTACATTCCCACAAACATACAAATGCATGCACACAGATACACATGTTCTCACAAACGCAGAACCAGACACATTGACTGTTTAATTACCATAAGATATAAACAAAAAAGACTGAATAAGTTCTTTCTGGGGTTTCCGATCCCCTTCAGCCAGCTCACTTCAGCTATTCCCTCCTTACTCAAAGCTTCAATAGGTCTTCAGACTAAATCTCTTATCTGGTACTAAGGATGATGTCACAGGGAGATTAGGATGCTGTCCTGGCCATGACTCAGGACTCAGAAGCAGCAAGCAGGGAATTAATCATGCAAACACTTTCTGTCCATCCACAGAATAAGGGCAGGGAAAGCAACTGAGGGGAAACCATGGAAGAGTTCTTCCAGGCTGGTCTTATCTATTATTCAAATATAGTCTCCTACTCAGGATTTCTACCTCCCCACCTCATCCCAAAGCACCCTCCAGGCCACTGCCTTTGTCCTCTTTCCTGTGAGCCTAGTGGCCTCTCATCAGATAGATCCTTCTGATAACAGATACCCAACTCAAAAAATTACATAGAATTCTATGGGTTGGAGTTCTGGGCTGCTCAGTCTCAGGAAAACAACCATTTTTTCTAGAAAAACAAGCCCAAATAATGGTTGCTAAGGTAATGGTGGAAGGGAGAAAAGGAACAAGAGGAAGAATTGATTTCAAAATTTCAATCCGCTAGAAAACTATGTTGAAAAATCAAACTTAAATTGCAGCTTAGCCCTTGGTACCAAAATCAAATTGATAGGGAAAGGAAAAATCAAATAGAGTTTTATTCTCCAAGATCTCCTAATCATCACATATCCTATTGACAAAGGTAAGAAGGGAAAAATAAAAACAAGGATCAAAATACAGGGGCACAGGAAAAATCACTGGATTACAGCACTGTTAATGCAGGCAAGCCAACCATTTTTGACAAACTGGCACCAGCTTTTCATACCCGGGCATTCACCAGGAGGAATCCAAGAGGCCCTATGGTTCACAAGCTCAACTTGCCAGGAAATTCACTCAACCCACAGCAGATCTGAGAATAACCAACAACATTCTTCTCTGCCCTCCCCTCCTCCAGGGCTCTCAGGCACTGTCACCTGGAAACCATCTGCACTGTCACTCTAACTAATCAGGACACTGAAGCGTCTCCCTTACCCATTGGAAGGTGTTTCAATAATGCAACAGGCTTCATTATAAACCTGTTCAGGCAAATGGATGCTCAGGCTGGGGACCACTTACAAGAAGAAGAGAGGATGGAGTAAGCAATCAAAATTCCTCCCGGATATGGGAACAGCTAGTATCATGACAATAATTCTGTTGGACTAGGCCAGTGACAGCACGAAGCCATTCAAATTTTCCTTCACCCTTCCCCCTCACAACCCTTCTCACCCTGTTTGGCATCCTTCCAGCAGCACCCACCCCATCCAGGCCTTGGGGTGTACTCCCATGCTCTAGCTAGTTGCCAATTGATTCTTGTTTGACTATAGCTTTCAACAGATTAAGGTGTGGCTTCTAGGGTTTTGACAAATTCTCAGTGAATGAAGCCCAGGCAAAAAACTGAAACCTGCAGAGGGAATATTTGTATCTAGAAATTGTTTCCCTTGTGACCCACTCCTATCCACCAGAGGCCTAGAGCTTTCACACTAATGATTGTGAGCGACTTTAAAAAAAAAGACCCATTATTTTAGTAATGTAGAGCAGTCCCAAGGAAAATCTTTCCTCTCCCAACACACATCATAAGCATCCCCTCTGATAGTCTCTCTAGAGTTGCCTGAGCCATTTAGAAATGAAATAACTTGCCCAAGGTCCCACAGCTAGTAGGTATCAGAGACAGAGACAAGCCCATGCCCACCCATTATCAATGATGCCTCATTGCCACTCGTGAATATTTCTCACAAAATAAACCCCTCCTGCCATGAGCAGCATGATATTTTTATATTAGAAGAGTACATGTATAATAGCCAATATTAAAAAGTGTCTCTTCTATACCATGGCCACTCAAGCACCTAGGGAGCTGCTACCCTCAGCCTTGGATCTGGGCATGAGTCCTCCCTAAGAGAATTTTAATTTCAAAAATGGCTTAGAAAGAGTAAATCATCCTTTAAAGTGTGATTTAATTATATTTACATATTCAATAAATGCGTAATATATACATAGATCTTTCTGTTTTGTTGTTATTTGATAAGGAATTTCTCGAAGTTAAGGAATATTGACTTTTGTGTACATATGTGTATATACACTTGTGTGTATACATGCACATGTATGTATATATTCATGATTATCATTATAGTCTTTTCCCTACAGTACAATCTAAACCTCTTTGAGAGCAAAGACTGCTTTTTATTTTGTCTTTGTAGCCCTAGCATGCAGCATAGTACTTTTCACATGTTTGTGGTTGTTGAGTCGTTTCAGTTGTGTCTGACTCTCTATGACCCCATGTGGGGTTTTCTTGGCAAAGATGGAGCGGTTTGCCATTTCCTTCTGCAGCTCATTTTACAGACAAGGAACTAAGCCAAACAGGGTTAAGTGACTTCCCCAGGGTCACACAGCTAGTAAGTGTCTGAAGCCAAATTTAAACTCAAGTGTTCCTGACTCCAGGCCTTGGCATTCTAGCCAATGTACCACCTAGCTGCTCCCTTTCCATATAGGTGCTTAATAAATACTTGCTGGATTTGGATTAGATTGGGATGGAGGGCTCAAAGCTGATGTATCCCCTCTTGGATACCTCATAACTCAGTCATTTAGTGAGACTAAAAGGGACCTGGTTGGAGAAGGTAATGGATGCACAGGTTTAAGTATTTACCCAATGCATCCTTAGTACCACCAGGAGACCAGGAATCCAGACACAAAGAGAACAAGCCTGTAAAAAAGCACTTTGCCAAGTAAGGAGCTTAACCTTACCTCCTTAACCTATTTGGAGTTAGGTGAAACAAGAGAAAAAATGTCCACCATATGTGAGATTGGGCTATGTATCCCTTCCTGCTCCATTTACGAGGTGAAATGGCTAAAGAAATCCTATCCCTCTATAACAGGGCTTATTAGAAAGGACCAAAGGTTGAAGCTAATGGTCTCTAAGGATTTTTCCAGCTCTAAATTACGATTCTAAATTACTATGGTCCTAAGAGTTTCTTGACAAGACTAAAAAAAATTCCAAGAAGGAAACCAAGTTTCAGAGGAGGCAGGGGTGAATAAAAGGGCAGCTAGATGGTACAGTAGATAGAGTGCCAGGTTTGGAGTTAGGAAGACCTGAGTTTCAAATCTGGCCTCAGACACTTACTAGCTGTGTAACCCTGGGCAAGTCACTTAACCCTCTTTGCCTCAGTTTCCTCATCTGTAAAATAATCTGGAGAAGGAAATGGCAAAACACTCTAGATTCTTTGCCAAGAATACCCCAAATGTGGGGCAGCTAGGTGGCGCAGTGAGTAGAGCACCGACCCTGGAGTCAGGAGGACCTGAGTTCAAATATGGCCTCAGATATTTGACACATGTACTAGCTGTGTGACCTTGGGCAAGTCACTTAACCCCAATTGCCCTGCCAAAAAAAAATACCCTAAATGGGGTCACAAAATTCAAAAATGACTGAAATGACTGAACAACAATAATAAAAGGGAATAAAAGTAATCAATCGTTAGAAGGGTAGGAGAATGTGGTATGAAGAAGAAAGGAAAGGAAAAGCAAATCTGACTTCTGCAGTTTCATAGGAGATAGCAGACTTTTGTTGTCAGGGGTATATCTGGGCTTGTAGTTTTGCAGCTAAAAATTATCTGATCCCAACCCCTCATTTTGCAGATAAGGAAATGGAGGCCCACAATTATGAAGTGCTTTAGCCAAGTCACTCCAATATTTAGTGGAAGTTCAAGGATTTGAATCCAGGTCCTCTAAATCCAAATCCAATATGCTGTAACTATATCATGTGACATCTCATATGTGGAAAAGTAAAGAAAATCCACATACATTAACATGAAGAAATGAACTATTTCTAGGAGAAAGAAATGTGGTATGGTGATCATTAATATCAAGATGGCCTTAGAAAACCTTGACTTGGTCAATGAGGAAGAGTGTTTGCTTCCCAAATATCTAGGTTATTATGAAGGATATTTAAGATACCTCTCCAATAGTGGCCAGATTTAACAATTATGATCCACTTTTGGTGACTCATGAAGGTGATGAAAAATATAACTACAAGAAACCTAGAAAGTATCTCAATGGACTAGAAACAGACTTGGAGACACAGGAGGTTTGGTCATTCTACTTTTGATTGCTAGTCAGGATTTTAGAAGGGAATGGAAAATATGCAAAGGGAATAAATAACTGGCTATATAAGTGATATCAATGAATGGAATTTCATTTCAGGGCCATTGGCTTTAGATGATGAAACAATAAACTCTTAGATAGAGGTGGAGGGCATTCTATCAGGACTTGGATAATATATTTGGCTAAAGACTTTCCAATCTGATTGAAAGGGTTTTAAACTGGAAATTGGTGGAGAAGAAGAAAAATGCTCAGATTAAAATGGTAAATTTACTTACTATGGAAGATATTATATAAGACATAAAAAGAATAATTATGTGAGATATCATCATTAATTCACCAGAATAAATAACCGGGAAAAAATAGGGAAAATATATATATTTGACCTCAGATGTCTACACATCAGTGCACAAAGCTATGTGTAATAAGTCAAGTGAACTTGAGATTTTAACAAGGGACAAAGGACAAGGAAGAAATTACATGGTAGAAAGAGACTTACTACTGAAATATAGTGATGAAAAGTAGACCTTGTTTAAAAAAATAGATTTGGTAGAAGAAATAACCTATTGACCTCAAATAACTCTATCTGCCCCTTATCTGGCTTTGCTTTTTTTCTCTTTACATTCTTAACCCTATCCTTAATCATTTGAATCCACTCTATCATATACTATTGAATACCTTCATAATATCATTCCACTCATGCCAAAACTCAAAACTGGGGCATCTTTTTCTGATCTTATTTGCATGTTAGTGAATACCACTGGAGGAAGTCATACCTGCATCGATTGGGTCTACTTAATTCTTATGTTAACTTATCTCCACTGGACTATCATTGCTAAATGTTAACCCTTTTATTCTTTCCCAGATGATGTCATCACATCCCTACAAAGTCTGGCTACTACAAACCTTCTTTTCTCTTCTATTTTCTTCTCAAACCTTCTATATCATCCCACCTTCCTTCCTTCCTACTACTTTACTCTGAAAATAGATACTGGATATCACGTAATCCCCAAACTCCTCTACATCATCCCCCTGTCTTTCCTTCTTTGTTCAAGAAGTCACTGAAAAAGAGATGGATTTTCTTTTTGCCAAGAACCTATACACATGTATCCTTGCTACTATCCACAATCAACTTCTCTAAGATCTTGAAATATTAATCATCCTCATTCCCATCTTCTATCTTATATTATCTGCTAGCTGTGCCACCCACAAACTTACCCAAATCCCCAAATTGTAAAGAAATAACGTCCTTTGAAAATAGAACAATTGCAGAAAGATGTTGGTGGACTGCAAATTGGGACAATCATTGTGGAAAACAATTCCAAATTATGCAGATAAAGTGACTCAAATACTTAAGCCCTTTGACCCAAGATACTACTCCTAGACATATACTCCAAGGAGGTCACTGACAAAAAGAAAAGCCTCATATAAATGTAATAGCAAAAACTGGAAACAATGTAGATGCCCATTGATTAAGGAATGACCAAAAGAACTGCAGTACTTGAATGTAATGGAATTTTACTGAGTTGTAAGACTTGGTGAATATAGTACACACAGAGAAACATAAGAAGATTATGAACTAATGCAAAGTGATATAAGCAGGACCTGGAAAAATATACAGCAATGCCTACAATATAAATCAAAAGCTTAATGACATAATAAGAAATAACTGAATTCTGCAAAACCACAGTGACAAACCTTGGCCTCAAAAAAGAGAGATGAAAGCACACTGGTCATCTGCCTTTAAGAGACATCAGGTAATAGACATGGAACACTGCACAGAATGCCTGAATTTTAATCCTTACTGAAAAATTATTTGTCATAATGGATTTCTCTTTGCAAGGGAAGGGGAAGAAGAGATATTTATTAGAAAATATATGATATAAAAATAAAAGATATCAATGAAATTTATTTTAAAAAATATTTACTTGGCTCTGCCACCCCCTCAAGCTAGCCTACTGCTGTGTATCTCTCCTTTGTTTCACAATAAAATTATTAGAAAATCAACATGTACTCATAGCCCCTACTTCCTGACTCCCACTCTCTTTTTTCCCTCTTGTAGCTTCCAACTGGAGCACTCAACCGAATATGCTTCCTCTAGGTTACCAGTGAGTTTTTTAATGATCAAATCTGATGGCTTTCTCCTCACCCTTGTAGTCCTTTCGACCTCCTCCAGAGTTTTCCAAAGTTATTGACCCCCCAAGCACCCTTCCTTCCTTAACCAGTTTCCCTAATAGTGTTCATTCTTCATTGTCCAGGAGACTTGTCCAACCACTCCTTCTCATCCCTCTTTCCTGGATGTTCCCTCTCTCATAAAAATGGAGGCATGACCCAAGGCTCTGTCCTGAGCCCTCTTCTTTTCTCCCTGTACTCTCTCAGTTACATATAAGTTCTTGTGTGTCTAATTTTTTAGTCTCTGTAAATGTGATCCCCACATCTATGTGGGGTAGCCCAAAAGTCTTAGTGAACTTTCAAGTTCAAGACCATGACTTTTAGAATTTCCTGTATATCCAATGATCATCTTTCTCATAAGATCATAAATCTAGAATTTGGAGGCACCTCAGAGGTCATCTAGCCTGAGCAGTTCCATTCTATAGGTGAGACAACTGAACCCCAGGGAGAGTTACTAACCTGCCCAAACCCACACAGGTGGTTAAGTGCCAATCTCATTGCACCAATTGCCATTTCCATCTGAATGTCCCATAGGCATCTCACTCCGCATGTTCAATATAGAATTCATTATCTTTCTCCTCTAAGCTCACCCATCCTCCAAACTTCCCCTGTTCTGCTGAGGTTAACGTCGCATTTCTGACAATTCAGGTCTCCAACTTTTGAGTCATCTTTGTCTCTTCATTCTCCCTGTTCTACCCATCACATATGTCATAGAATCTAGTCAGTTCTATCAAATGAAAGTTCTTGTATTTGTCCTCTTTTTTCTATTCATATGGTCACTACCCCACTTCAGGATCACTTTTTACCAGGACAACCTCTAATTAATTTTCCTTTTTCTGGGCTCTCTGCCTGCAAATTCATTCTCCATGTAACCGACAGTAATTTTCCCAAAGTACATCTATGTATGTGTATATGTACATGCATATATATGTATAATTCATAAATACAAGTGTATCTATACATATTATGTGTGTATATTCACATTCATAATGTAAATGGGAGGTGACCACAGATTGTAAAATTGCAAAAAGACTCCAGCAGAAGATGGAATTGAATTAATTTGTGTAGCAAGGAGAGTTATTCCTATGCGATAACCATGTGGTATCCTATCCACAAGTAAATGGGGAGACTGACTTTTTTATGAGCAATTTCATCTCTCAGTGAGTAAGGGAAAGCACAAGGGGAATTCTCATGCTGAACTTACATCTGGTCAACAAGAAGGAACCTGTGAGAGAACAGAAATAAAAGAAAGCTTGGGAGATAGTGATGGTTTCACTTTCCTGAGAGTCGAAATAAAAGGGAGCAATGACTAGATGCATACCTTAAGTTTTAGGAGGACATACTTTTAAATGCACAAAGAAAATATAGATACAATCCCATGGCCTGGTACTCTAGAAGAGAAGACTGAAGGCTTTGAGATTGAGACAATACAATTGCAAATTATGACAATAAAGGGAAAAATAGAAAGTTACGTAGACCAATGTAACTCCCCAAAGAGCTCTCAATAACTGAGACTTTAAAATGAGATTATGTGTGCAAAATGTTTTCATGTGATCTGTAGGTGTCACTCAAAGACCACTACATAACACATGGGATGGACTCTTGAAGACCTGAGTTCAAACCCAGCCTCAGACAGTTCCTAGTTGTGTGACCCTGGGGAAGTCACTTAACCTCAGTCTGCTTCAGTTTTCTCACTTATAAAATGGGGATCATGATAGCACCTACTTCCCAGGGTTATTATGGGGTTAAGATGAGATAATATTTGTAAAGTACTTTGTATAGTGCCTGGCACATAATAGGAGTTATATAATTCCATTCTCTTCCTCCCCTTCAAAGATGAAAGGAGGGTTATATCATCAATAAAGAATACAGCAATGTCATTGATCGTCTAGGTGCAAGATGCTCATTACCTCAATTAGAAGGGTAGGGCAATTGATGTGAGAAGGAGGAAGGTAACAACTGTCACCGATAACCCTGACATGGACACCTGTGTCTCCCCTTGGAAGCTTCCAGTAATCAGCTTATAAAAATAAGGGTGTTCCTGAGCTGGCTTTTCTAAACTGGCCTTTGTACCATAAAGCTGACTGTCTTCTCAAAAGGAAGAGCAAAAGAGCCCAGTGAAAATTTGGGGTAGCTTTGTAACCCGGATGTCTTTCCCCATGCATTTGTGCCCATTCCCCTGCTTTGTGCTTCTCTCTGGGGAGAATCTCACGATAGAGACATACTACTAGCTACTACTTGGCCACACAGCAAAGACTCGGGACTGGGTCACCACTGTCTGAAAGTGATCAACAGTTGCACCCTGGCCCACCCCATCAGATATCATCCTTATTTTCTTAGGTATGCTGCTGCCAGAGAATTCAGGACCCTGAAATAGAGGGCCATGCAAAGAGAAAAATCTAAGGAGACCAAAAGGGGATTAGTTTCCTTGTTTAAACCTATGCTTAGGAAAATGGAGAGAAGAGAAAGAGGAGAGAGGAGTAGGGGTGGGGCTGTGGAGAGAAGGAAAGGGCAGGTACATCACTTACAGCGAATGGAATAATGGCTAAAGATGACAAAAAGAAGGCGGAAATACTCAGCTACATTTTTACTTCTGTCTCTGATAGGGAGATGCCAGTCTGGGAAAGTGGTGGGGGCAGGGATAAGGGAGAACGGATGTAGTTAGGAGGTAATTGGAGACAAAGAAAGGTAAAGAAATATGAAGAGAGTGCCTAGCAACTTTAATTTCAGTCTCCAGACCCAGTTTGAATGAATTAATTACATCCCAGGGTACGTAAAGAACATGCAGATGTGATTGCCGAGCTGCTGTCAGTGATCTTTGAGGAATGACGAAGAACAGGAAATGACTGGATGACTGGAAATGGGCAAAAGTTGCCCTGATTTTTCTTTTTAAAAGGTAGATTCTCAAAAATAGAGACAAGTGAGTCCAATTAGTGCTGCCCCAAAATGGAAGTCTTTACCTTATGAAGCACTGACTCCTTGTCATTGGTTGTACCCAAGCGGGGGATGGATTGATGCCACTTGTCGGGGATGCAGTGAAAGGCACTCATCTATCAGATGAAACTCTTGAAGACCTCTTTTCTGCTAAAGTGGCAGTTTACAGTTTATGGTATGGGTTGAGAAGTCTCAGATAAGGCAGTCTATATCAGAGAGGCAGTAGGCATGAAGCAATGGAAAAGGAGATAGCTTGGAGGTAGGAGAGTCCTGGGTTCAAATACCGCCTCTGGCACTTATCAGCTGTGTAGCTATGGGCAAGTCACTTAATCTATGTGAATGTCAGTTTCCTTGTCTATAAAATGGTAGTAATAGCAATCACACAGGTTTATTGTGAGAATTCTGTAAAAAATGCATGTAAAATCCTCAGCAAGTTTTGAACAGCTATATAAACAACAGTGGCCTATTACTACGGTTTTTCAACGCAGAAAGCTGGTTGTGAAACTGTCAGAAGCCATAAAGAAGGCTGCCTGGCCTTGAAGCGAAAGCTCCTGCAGAGAAGTGATTTCCCTCTATTGAAAGCTACACACCAATGGCAGGAAACAAAGAGCTTCTTGAGGACTCAACTTAGTGAGAATGAGAACTTGGCAATCACCTATGGCTGTCCTTTGGTCTGAGAATGGAATTTCCCAGAAGGCAATGGTTAGAAACATGGAACACTCTCCAAGCCTGGGCTTCGGGTACCAACTGTATGCCCCAAGAATCCCATATCTCCAGTCTTGAGTTGTCCTGACCTTCAGACCTACTTCTGCGGTTTACCACGGGTCTCCACACATGTCTTCCACCAGACCCTCAAACTCAATATGTCCAAAGCTAAGCTCCCTAGCTTTCTGCATAAATCTTCCCCTCCTTATCTCACTATTTCTTTCAATAATGCCATCATTTACCCCAGTCTCCCATATTTGGAACCCTATGTTTATCTTTGATTCTGCCCCCTCTTCACCTCTCATATTCAATCAGTATCAGGTCCTATTAATTAGAATCACGTATCTCTCCCTGTATGGCGCAGTGAGAAGTGAACTGATACCAGAGTCATAGAATGTGACTTTTTCTATGGGCAAGTCACTTATCATCCCTCCTTGATACACAAGGTCCTTCACAATGTGACCCCAGGGGCCCTTGCCAGCCTTATTTCATGCTATTCTTCCTTTCTCCAGTGTTCTACCAAACTAGAACTGTTCTCATTTTGCCCTTCACTCTCCTGCCCATACATCCATGCAGGCCCACCCCCATGGCCCAAATGCATTTCTTCTTCTTCTCCACTGGTTAGAATCCTTCTCTTTCCTCTTACATCCTCAGATCTAAGCTCCTTGAGGGTTGCATGATTATGCTCTTTTCTTTGTATTCCCAGCACACAGCCAAACACTTGTTGGAAGAAATTAATTAATAGAGGGAATATCCCAAAGAGTAAAATTATAGGATAGTGGACTTTTGAACTACAGGAGACATTAGGGGTTATCAGATCCAAATCCTTCATTATACAAATGGAGGGATCTGAGGCCCAGAGAAGATAAGTAAATTTCCAAAGTTTACACAGGTAGGAAAAGCAGAGCTAGAATTTGAACCCAGGTATACTGATTTCAAATCCAGCACTCCACAGCACATTCTCTATTTAAGGGGGCTTAAATATATTAGAAGGGCAGATAGGAAGTACAGTGGATAGAAGATGGAGTCAGGATGTCAGAAGTCAGAAGGAGTCAGAAGATGGAGCCTGGAGTCAGGAAGACTCAGTTTTCTGAGTTCAAATCCAGCCTCAGACACTTAGTAGCTGTGTCACCCTGAGCAAGTCACTTTACCCTGCTTGCCTCACTTTCCTCTTCTATAAAATGAACTAGAGATAGAAATGGCAAATCATTTCCAGTAACTTTGCCAAGAAAATCCCAGAGTCTCAAAGAGTCAGACAGAGCTGAAAAATGACTGAATAAAATATATTTTTAAAAAATGAATCTTCTGCTGGATGCTTTATTGGGCCGGAGTTTCTAGGTCTCAGAGATTACACCTATTCCCTTCCTTCTGCCAAGTCCTTTCCATCATTCCTCAGATAGGTATTCCTCACAATAACTTTCCCACGGAGTCCTAAGCTTGGGCTTAGTCCTATGTGAACTAAGTAAACAAAATTTTCTAATAGGGATAATAGAATCATTTATCCAAAAGACACAACTGGGCCACTTAGGCACCATAAAAGTCTTTGTTCCCCTCTGGGTGTATCGTACACGGAAAACACTGAGAAGCTGGAGGGCATGCAAAGGAGGGCAAACAGGATGCTGGAAGCTCTTAGAAGACTCTATGTGAAGACAGAATAAAGAAATTGAGATCGATAAATAATTTCATTGATCTGTTCACTTAACCTGGAGAAGGGAAGACCTAAAGGGGATGTGACAAGTATGTGAAGGGCTGTCAAGTGTTAAAAAGATGCTTTCTGCTTGACCCTAGAGAGGAGAACTAGAAGTAATAAATGGAATAAAGAGAGAGGATCAAGCTCAAATTTTCCTAATGATTAGAGTAATTCAAAAGCAAAACGGGCTGCCCCAGAGGAAAATGACTTCCCTCAGTTGGAAGTGTTTGGAAGCTAGACAACCACTCACAGGGGAAGTTGTAGAGAGGATTATTGTCCAAAAATGACATAGATTGGATGGCTTCATATCCCTTCCAACCCAGTGTTCTTGTGTGTGCTGACCCCAAACATCCTTAGGTCCTTCCAACTCCAGTCTTCCTTTCTAAGTTCAAATCTCAACGCTATTACTTGTTAACATGAAGACCTTCGGCAAGTTCCTTCCCTGCACTGTTTTAATTCTGTAGAATGAGGCAGTTGGCCCATATGGCTTCTAACATCCCTTTCAGCTCTGTCAATGACTCTATGAAACTCAGAGAAAAACAAGAAAAACTTATTTGATAAAGTAAGGTCTGAATTCCCGAGGCAACTATTCCAATTAATTTGTGCAACCAATGTGCCTCTCTTCCACATACTGGTCTTTTCTGACCTCCAATTAAAGGTGAATGAAAGGTCTTTGGGGATTCCAGGCCACTACTCAGATGAGGACTAAAAATGGCAGAATTTATAGAATACCTATTCAGGGATGGTTGCCTGAGGGCTAGCCTCATCACCACACATCTGCAGCTCCTCTCCTTCATCCCCCACTGAGGGACCAAACAGCCCAGCACCATGATCAATGTGTGTTTCAGGGCAAACATGCATATTTCAGATGCTCTCCATGAATATTTCATGCAAATACCCCAAACATAAGACAACAAACAGAAGTATTTATGGCAGATGCAGAGACACTCCTACGAGGCAGCTAAACAGCTAAGTCAAACCCATGAAATCATTTTCCCAACTCCAAGCCTGGAGGTCTCATATTTACACCTTTTTCCTTTCTTGATTAGAAAAACAAGGTCAAAATTACAGTCAGTCCTTTAGAAAGAATGAGTCATTCCCAGGCATTCATAATATTCCATAGTTGGAAGAAAAGTAAGAAGTCATATGGTTCATCCGCAAACTAGAATGACTGAAACAATATTCCTGAGTCTTTAATCTCTGCTTGAAGATTTCCAGTGATGGGGAACTCATTACCTTTTGAGGCATCCTATTATCCTTTAGGATAACTCTAATTGTTAGGAAATATTTTCCTTAAAAAAGTCTAGATCTATCTCTTCATAATTTCCATCTACTGATCCTTGTTCATCCCTTTGGGGCCAAGAAGAAAAAGTATAAGATTTTTACTGGACATCAGGACATCTATAGCCTTCATTTTTATTGACAAGGGAAAGAGAAAATTTCTGTCCAGCCACTGAGCTCCCTTTCTCTCCAGCTCCACCTTTTCCCCCAGTGGTTATACAGCAAGTGCTATCCCACTTAGAACACTGCAGCCAGTGTTCTGACATCCCAGGGTGTCACTGTCATGCTTCTGGCTATTGGTTGTCTCACATTAGCTACCCCATGCTCCAAATAAGGTCTCAATTCTTAGAGGGCTCCAGTTGGCATCTTATGGGAGAAAGATAGCTCAGTAGTCTCCAACTCAGCCCAGGCAATCTGGGGAAAAAAGATATCATCATCTTCAACAATAAACTAGAAAAGGATGAAGACTTGTCAAAACAGTCCTTGCCCCCAAACTTGAGGAAAGAGAAGAATTGGCCTTTGAATCCAAAATTAAAGACTTTAGTTGTGAGGTCTTCAAGGTGATTGAAGCAGAGCAGAGGATAAAGCAAGGTTCTTCTTTATAGCTTAATGAATGAATAGTAGAAATGCTGATGGTCACAGCCATACATCAGTTCTGTCAGCAACCTTTCTCTTCTTTCCTTTATCCAGCTTGTTCTTTGAATACTCATCATCTCCTACCTCCAGGCTTTTGCACTAGCAGCCCTCCATGCTTTCCCTCCTCATCTCTACTTCTTTACTTCCTTAAATACAGCTCAAATCCTACATTCAATCTCAGACCATTAATACCTTTCCACCAAGGACCTTTGCTCTGAATTATACACACACACACACACACACACACACACACACACATATATATATATATATAGAGAGAGAGAGAGATACAGAGACAGAGACAGAGAGAGACAGAAAGACAGAGAGAGTACATAGTGTCTTCTCCATTAGACAGAGAGCTTTTTTAGGATGGAGTCAATTTTTGCCTTTATTTTTATCTTCAGGATTTAACACAGTGCCTAGCACTAATAATCACAACATCAATTAATAATCACAATAAATGAACCAATATTCATGATAATAGCATTTAGTAATCACAATAAACATGACCAATCTTGACCTCCTGGCAGGTATGAGTTGGGCTATAGTTTTTAGTCTCCCTCACAAGAAGAGGATTCCAGACATAAAAATCAGAATCTATCCCAATGTGGGGGGAGGATAGACACACGTTCCTTTCCACTGAGGTGACAGGATATTCCCAAAGAAAAGGTTCCTGAACTGCTAATAAGAGAGACCTAGTAGTTTCCTCACCTCTTCCCTCCCACGTAGACTGTCAGACCACATTCACGGCCCCCATGGCCATAGCAAAAAGTCTCTTATAATGAAGAAACTACTAGTTAGAAGTCAACAACTAAGTCACATTATAATTATTAGTATGAAGAAGGGAAGGGAAAGAGAGAGAAGAAGATGGGGAAGAAGAAGAAGAAGATTCTCTGAAGTGAAAAAAATTAGGTGACAGTTGATACTCTCTAACTTCTCCAAAATGTTTCCAAGTTGACAATCAATTAATCAGTAAACATTTATTAAGTATGTATCATGTGCCAGGCACTTTGATAGGCATTGAGAGCAAAAATATGAAAGAATAAAAGAAGAGAGGGAAGGAGAGGAGAGGGGAGGAGGGGGAGGGGAGGAGAGGGGAAGGGAGGATAGGGAAAAATCATAATACCTACCTTCAAGAAATCTATATTCTTCTAGGGGTGACAAAATGTTCACATATAAGCATATGCAAAATAAATTTAAGATGAATATGAGGTAGCTTGGGGGTACTAGCAGTTGAAGGGAAGAAGTTAACACTTGATCTGTGTCTTGAAGGAAATGACTCTACAGCGGTGTGTGAATCACTTGGGACAAGCAATAACTGATATTTCATTTTGTGACGGTAGTGGTTACATGTGTGTATTATTCTATTGATGCTGGTATGGCTAGGAATATCAAACTTTGACCAGATAAAATCAGATTGAGAAGGAAGGATCAAATTTAAGAGGTTGGGAGGTTAGGGGGTTGTTACATTCATATGTAAGTTGGAAGAACATTGAGGAGACTACTAAAAAAAAGGACAGTTACTAACCATTGCTAGAAAGAAAAATGGAGAGACAAAACAAAGACTGGAGTTCTAAAGCTTTCGAACAGAGTTTTTACCAATGAAAGTCACTTTTTTCATTCAAGGCTAAATCAAAACTATTGTCACAAGAAGTCCTATAGAGGAAGTTTCATAGGATTGATCTCATAGAACTGATGTTTTACAAAACATCAACCTCCCAAAATGTTTTGGAGGCTTCTATACTTTTTCTTTTCTTCCTTCCTTCCTTCTTTCCTTCCTTCCTTTATTCCTCCCTTCTTTTCCTTCCTTTTCTTCCTTTCCTTCCTTTCTTTCCTTCCTTCCTTTCCTTCCTTCCCTCCCTTTCTCGCTCCTTCCTTCCTTTCTTGCCTGACTAGTTTCTTGCTTTCATTTCTAATAAGTCTCATCCACACTAAGGGAAATGTAAACTTTGATTAAAATTCCATCGAAAATCTATGGACTCTAATCAAGCCTAGTTATGGGGAAAATGTACCATTCATTAAAGGTGTGCTTAACATCTAAAGGTATGTTATATTATCTTTGGCCTGATGGTAAATTAACAGGATGAATTAAAATCTTGTGAATTCAGTATCAAATTACATAAAACAAATGATGGCAGCAAAAGGAGGATATATGGAATACATAAGTTGTAAGATTTTTTATATGTCAACAAATTGAATTTTACTTTGTCCCAGTTAATCTGTAAGACATTATACTTATCTTGGGAAGGAAGACATTCACCTAAGATCAGTAACGTGACCTCACACAGATGATTTCACCATGTGTTTTTTTTTTGAAAAACTCCCTACCACTCGCAAAATAAATGCCTTTGAATCCCTTAACACATTCTTTTTCTCTTTATGGTATTGGACAGGAATGACAAGCAGAAGATGGATGGATATGCAATCAAACTTTATTCTCCATATCCTCTAGACAGGAAGGAATACAGGGAGAGAGGGAACAGGGAGGGAAGGAAGAAAGAAAGAGGAAAAGAAAAGAAAAAAACAAAGCAGTCCCCCACACCCACTGCTCATCTCAATGCTATTTATACCAATGATTCTAAAAATGGCAAGGAGTTTGTTCTCGCACAAATTAAACCCCTTCTTTATATGCACTGGATTTGCTAAATTGAGAATTAGAATCTGGATTGAGTGTAGCAGGCACTTGGAGACTAGTGAGCCACCTCACAATACAGAGAGATTGACAGATCTACCTGGTTATTATGTGGTTCTTTTCTCTAGGGAACTCAAAAGCCATTTTCTTGTAATATATATTGGATTTGTGGGTGAGTGTGTATGTTTTCCTGATTCTTTTTCTCCTATGTCTTTCCTCACCTCTTCCCTCCCACGTAGACTGTCAGCTTCTAACTCTATGTATAAATGAAGGATGCACAAATCATAGGATCCTAAATCTAGAGCTGGAAGGGAATTCAGAGGTCATGTAGTCCAACACCTCCATTTTATAGATGATGAAACTGAGGCCCAGAGAAATTAAGTTACCTGCTCCAGGTCATATAACTAGTAAGTGGCAGAGTCAGGATTTGAACCCACATACTCAGGCTCCCAATCCAGCCCTTTCCCCACTATATATCGATACCACTAAGATGAATAAAAGAAAGCCCTTACTTTCAAGGATCAAAGCATCATATATTAAGAGTTGAAAAGAAACAGAGGATACCGAGTTCAAATCTCTCACTTTAGAGATAGGGATACTGAGGCTTAGGGGAAATAGATGACTTTCCATAGTCAAATAGAGAGTAAGTAGAAGAATTCAAACCCATGCTAGGTCCTCTGACTCCATTTCTACTGCACTTTGCTGCCTCTGATATGAATAAGCAGTCCCCACTCCCAAGAAGCTTCCAACTTAGCCCCACGGAAGATATATTCCATTGTCCCAGGGGAAAGAGATGATTTGATGAATGTATACCTCTTGATTCTTACCTTCCAATGGAAATTCCGCACTTGGGAGCCATTTGCAATAAGAATGCCCAGAGATGAGGGTGGGGTTGCTTTTTTCTTTTAAAGGATGGAGTTTGGCCTCTATGGGTGCCACCCTTTGGAGATCCCTCAGCTCCCACTTAGCCCCAGTGGAATTTAGGGCCCAACAAGCAGATCTAGGGTAGAGTTATAGAAACCATGAAGGAGTAGGGGATGGGGATCTAAATTTCATTGGTTGATGACTCGCACCACTCTTCATGGTACATCCCTAGCAGGTGTGGTGTCCTCCTCTACCCAAACAATGCTATGTAAGGTTCAAGGAGGAGGCCAGCAAGACTGGTGAGAGGATACCAGAGGAAATATATGGGACTTAGACCCTCAATATCATCGATAGAAAAAACATTCAAGAAAATAAATCTCTTGTAAATAATGTGAGTGGGACCATTGTCTGCAACACAGACTCTTACAGAGTTGCCTAGAGTACTAAGAGGTTACATGACTAGCCCAGGATCACACAGCCACTATGTTGCAGATGTAAACCCAGGTCTTCTCAGGTGCAAGGAAGGCTCTAAATTCAAATGAACTCACTTTAACCTGAATTAGCTGAATTTAACAAATATTTGATTTAATGCCTCTTACAGAACATGGTGATAGGAAGCAGCGGACAAAGAGCCAACCTCAGGGTCAGGAAGTTTTGGATTTAAATCTAGTTTCTAACAAAGGAAGAGAAATAAATAAACATTTATTGAGTACCTACCTATGTATCAGGAACTACACTAAGCACTTTACAAATATTATCTCATTTGATCCTCACAATACCCCTGGAAGGTAGTGTTATGATTATCTCCATTTTAAAGTTGAGGAAAAAGAGGCAGACAAAGATAAATGACCTGTCCAGGGTAATATAGCTGGTGAGTGTCAGAAACAGGATTTGACTTCAGTTCTTCCTGACTCCAAAACAAAAGCAATGAAACTCAAGCACTATACATCGGCTATCCCTTGCTGCTATATCATCTGACCAGCCTGCCTTCATTTCCATGCATGCATCTCTTTTATGGCATCTTTTCATCATTTCTTTCTAATTTCTGTATGTAATGTGTCACAGCCTTCTCCTATGTGCCTTCAAAAGGGAATGGATTAAAATGGCACTGTGTCTGCGTTGATGTGAAATCATGGAAAGTATGCTGAATCTAGAAGAAGAATTTAAATCTTGCCTCTGCTACCTGCTACATGTGTGACCTTGGGAAAGTCGTGACCTTGGGCAAGTCATGACCTTTCGGAGTTCCATCTACGAAAGAGAGATAATAATACTAACACATCACAAGGCCATCGTCAGGATGAAATGAGATTGCTAATGTAAAGTCCTTTATAGATGGTAAAGCATTTCATTAATGATGGGAAATTATTATTATATCATAAATGTCAATTTGTATAAATTATAATTATTCATTTATTATAATTATCTGATCAAATGAAGATAATTAGTGGTGTGATGGGTAGAATGTTGACCTTGGAGTCAAGAAGACTTGAGTTCACATCTGTCTTCAGGTTTTTGCTTAACTGTATGACTGTAGGCAAGTCACTTAACTTTTCTTAGCCTCAGTATTCTCATCTGAAAAATAGGGATAATAATAACACCTATTTCACAGAGTTATTGTGAAACACTAAATAAATGCTAGCTATTATCACTGTTATTGGTATTATCCTAATCTGGCAGTTGGGTGAAGAGGATACAGCATATTCCTAGATGCCAATAGCACAAAATCAGCTTGAGGCTGGCTGCTACACATCAGGAGAGGGCCTGGATTTATTAGAACTACTACCAAATTTTAAAGACTCTTGAGATAGTCAAGTGGTACTGAATGCCTTAGGAAGGTCCCTGTGAACAGACTAGGGGGCACAGAAAGAGTAGGGGATGGTGGACACAAAGTCAGGCTCACAGTCAGGACCAGCACTGTGTGCACCACTGTCCTAACAGGGCCTGGCACTCCCTTATTGTTATAGTACTCTGGGCCCAATCCCTACAGTATTTTAAGGCTCACAAAATGCATTTTCCTTGAGATGACCTTATGAAGTAATGTAGGTATTAATACTCCAATTTAATAAACAGTAGGTTTAAAGCTGAGAAGGACTTCAGGGGTCCTCTGGTGTAATCCCCTCATTCTGTCTCTGTTGTCCCTCTTAAAAATCAGCTTTAGCCAGTTTAAGGAATCTAACTCAACGGGATCAGGAAAACATCCACCACTATAAATCTTCATACTGCTTGGCCCCCCCCCATCCAAAATAACAGCAATAAGGCTTATTCCCCAACTGCCAGGAGCCCCACATTGGGAAATAGGTCAGTGAGACCCCAGGGAAATCAGGAAAATGTATGATGGCATGCCAATCCCAAAACATAGGGACAGAGACAGAGGAACAAAAGACAGAAAGCAGGAAACAGAGACAGAGGGAAGACAGAGACAAGACAGAAGCAAAAGATGAGACAGAGACAAAGACAGTGAAGACAGAATGAAACAATTTTTCATTATATTTTTTGTACCAAAAAAAAAAAATATGGTAGTGCCATGTAGAGATTCCCATAATTTTCATCATTCAGAGCAATATTCCATTTTCTTTTCCCCAGAGAGAATTTTAAATCTGATGATTAAACCTATTCGGCCACATGGTTGGAGGAGGGGAAGAGTTGAGAAGGGATCCCATACAAAAGCAAGGAAGAAACCTTGTCCCATCCACACTGCAGCAGGTGAATGGAGGTGTGCGCCCCCTGGTGGCCGCCAAATCTTACATCTCTTAAATCTACCCTTTTTCCTCCCTACCCCATCTTTGTGGAAGCTCTCAACACTTCTCACCCATGTTATTACAATGGCCTCCTAATAGGTCTCCCTACCTTAAATCTCTTTCCTTTCTAGTCTGTTATACACAGTGCTGCCGAAGTTGTTTTCCCTACCACCGATCTGATCAAGTGGTTCCTCTACTCACCTAATTCCAGTGGTTCCTATTGCCTCTAAGACCAACTATCCATTTCTATGTTCAATTTTTAAAGTCATCTGCAACCTGTCCCCTATCTCTCCAACCTCACTGGACATCATATCCTTCCCACATTTGTGATCCAGCCAAACTGGCTGGCCTTCTCTCTGTTCCTCATTTACAACAAGCCCCCTCCATTATCTGTCTTCCTTGCCTAACATGTATCCCCTTATAAAGTTCCTCTCTTCTTTAAACATAAAGCTCAGAGACCATCATTTACATTAAGCATTTCCAAATCCCCACAACTAGGGAGTTCTGACCCTTACTAGTTCTATGACCCTGGGCAAGACATTTAACCCTGCTTGCCTCAGTTTCCTCATCTGTAAAATGGACTGGAGAATAAAATGACAATACATTCCAGTATCTTTGCCAAAAGCTTCCCACCCCCCTAAAAAACAAATGGGGTGCTGAAGAGTTAGACATGATTGAACGATGACAATCCCCCTCAGGCCAAATTACCTTATTTTAGCTACTTTGTATATGGATATGTAGTACATACATATATATATATATATATATGTATATATATATATATATGTGTGTGTGTGTGTGTTGTGTGTGTGTGTGTGTGTGTGTGTGTTCATACACATATAGGTAACTCAGCAGACAAAGTGCTAGACCTGGTGTCAGGAAGATCTGAATTCAAATACAGCCTCAGTTACTAGCTGCGTGACCCCAGGCACTTAGCATCTGTTTGCCTCAGTTTCTTAATATGTAAAATATGATAATAATAGCATCGACTTCCCAGGGTCGTTGTGAGGACAAAATGAGATAATATCTATAAAGTTCTTTGCAACCCTCAAAGAGCTATATAAATCCTAGTTATTTTATTACAATTTTTTTTACATTTATGCTGTTTATATTTTTACGTGCATTTATAGTTTCCTTCATTATTAATGTAAGCTCTTTGGAAGCAGGGATTGTTTTATTCCTTGCACCTCTAGCCCCAACACTAGCACAATGCCTCACACATGATAGGCACTTAATACATATTTGCTGATTGGTTGATAGATTGTTTATCCTCTTATGCTAATTATTTCATTAATCCTTGACTTGCTTTTTCACAGATTTGCAGAAAGCAAGGCATCATGCATGTGTGGGCTGCTCTTGCTGCTGCAGAGTTTCTCTTGTCCAGAACAACTGGCTTGCACCACTGCTGCAAAAGGCTTGGAGACAAAGTACAGCTTTTGCCTGCTTACCAAGCTCAGTTAGAGTCTTCCTAGCCTGTGACAGTCTTCACCTGGTGAATAGATTACGCGCTTCAATTATTTTATCTAATGATGGCATTTGTACTGTAAAAGTCAGCACAAAAAAAGAATCAATGGATTTTAAAGGACAAAAGCTGGTGGTAGCTACAGACCAGTGAATCTGAGAAAGAGGAAGGGGGAGGCTGGTGTTTGCTCAAATAGCACCACCCGTGAGCCAGATGTTACATGGTATCTTGGTCCTTACAAGGATGAACAAAGCAGAGTAGGTAGAATTTAGGGACAGGCTGGCCACCCACACTCTCTATGGACCATGGACAGTAGCTTTAATTTAGCTGCAGTAAGTACTTTTATTATAAAAAGTCCAGGTTGCCCTACATCCCTGGGGCCATGAGTCCAGGCAGGGGTGAGAGGTAATAATAGGATTTTCTACCGTGGCACTACATATAGAGAAGAATCCAGTTACAATCCACCTGGAGCAATGATTTCATAACATGTCACACCAAATCACCAATGGAATTACAACAGCACTGTAACTTTTTTAGAACAGATGCTTTAGTATGTGCTATGCCCCCTACTTCCCTTCTGAGCCTTAACTCCACTTGAGACTATCTGTATGGGAGGGAAGGGGAAGAGAAGGGGGCAGGGAGTAATTGTAGTGAAAGTACAAATCATTAAATTGGAAAAACAGAAAGCTCTTTCTTTGGGATTACTTCATGGCCGAGCTTGATTCCCAGCGGAATTTGGAGCAATGCAGAGGAAAAGTCAAGTTCAATTTCCCATCTGTGACTAGCCAGCAAGTGCTTTCATGGGACTAAACCATGAACCATAGTAGTGTATACTCTGAACTGGCCCAAACCTCCAGCAACTTAGAAACTCCCCGTGCCAGTGTAGACCTTTCAGTTTTCATGGAAAGTAGCATCTGGTGGGTCTGCTACAACAACAAATAATCTTACATTTATGTAGCTCTTTCAAGCTTACTACGTGCTTTACATATATTATCTAATTCAATCCTCGTAACAACCCTGCAGGGTAGGTGCTGTTATTAACTCCATTTTATAGATGGGAAAACTTAAACTGGCCATGGACTAAAAAAGAAAATCTCTACTTGAGATCTTTTTCAGCCTAACCAACCTTAGGCTTCTAATTAAATCACTGAAGAACAAAAAAACCAACTAGCATCTGTGATGTTCCTATGTGCAATCTTACACACGGGCAGAATAACTATGGGGTGCCACCTACAGAGTGGCAGCAAGTCCTGCCTACAAAAATGCCTCCAAGCATGCTAACCTGGAAGCCTTACTCTAACCAGGCACTTGCTTACACTGAGAACAGCCAAAGCTGGGCTTGCCCTGCTCATTGTTCCTTCAGGATTTGTTCCAGCAGGACTTTCTTGGATTGAGAAAGGTTGGAGAGGACAAATATAGATCTGAACATTCCCCAAAGGATGTGGCTGATTACCCCGACTAAATGCTTATCGAATCTGCAGGTGACATGAGGCGGGACAGAAGGGCTAATATATAGGACAACAGAGTTGAGTGTGACAGGATGGAAAGAAAGGCTAATCTAATCAAACCAAATATAATGAAGATACATGTAATGTCCCATAATAAAATTCAAAAAATTGGCAACAAAAATATAAGATCATGAGAGCACAGATTTAAAGCTAAAGGGCCATCTAGTCCAAAGTCATCATTTTAAGTTGGCTCAGAGAGATTATGTAACTCATCCAAGATAGCACATGTAGTAAATAGTAGGTGGGTGATGCTTGGCTAGAAAACAATTCATAAGCAAATGAGTTATTCTTACCCTTTCCTCCCACCCAAAGATAATCTCATTGCTGGTGTGAGACATTAGGGAAGGCTTCCTGGAAGAAGTGGAATTTGAGTTGAGGTCTTAATGCTAGTCAATAGCTTAGGAGGGAAAGGGAGGCTTTAAAGGCATATATGGTGACATTGTAAGCAAATACATGGAGAGAGAAGAGATTGTAGTTTATAGTCATAATCTCAGTGGCAAATAATTTCATTCTGGATCTCATTACACTGTGTACCCTCTAAGACTTTACTCCAACAACCCCTCCTTCTCAAAGATCTTTTATCTCTCTTTTTTCCCACTGGTTGTCTCCTATCTGCCTACAAACACATTCATACTTTCCTAATCCCCTTGAAATCTTTCTCTGTGGTGCTATTGAAATTGTCCTCCTAAAGGTCAGCAGTGATCTTCTAACTTAAAAATCCAATGGTCTCTATCCTGCCCTTACCTTTCTTTGCCTCTCGATAGCTTTAGATATCATTGACAATCCCATCAAAAGTATCATCTCTACTTTGGCTCCCTAGATATTAGATTTTCTTCTAGCTTTTACTTCTCTCACTGTTCTTTCTTTCTCTCTATCTCTGACTCCTCACCCTCATCCCAGATCCTTAACATGGGTGTTGCTTAAGAGTCCATCTGGCCAATTCTTTCTCTCTTTACTATCTTTCCCTTGGAAATATTAGTCAGCTTTATGACTTCAACGACCACCTCTTCAGAGAGGACTCTCAAATCTATTCCAGCCCTTAGCACTTGGTAGGCACTTAATGACGAACTGTTTGGTGAATGACTGACTATATCAGTCATGGTCACTCTTCTGAACTCAGATTTGGATATACAACTAACTTCAAGAAATCTCCATCTGGATGTCCTACCAAGACTTGAAAGTCAATATCTCCAAAACCAAGCTTTATCACTTCCCCTTTTTCTGACACCATTATTTCTGTCTTTGACAATGCCTTTCATTCCGACCTTGGAGTAATTGATGATTCTGTGCCTTCTCTGTCACCTCTCATAAGTCCTATTGATTACTTTTCTATGACATCCCTCTCAACTATCCCTTCTTCTTTTATCCCACTGCCAACAAGCAGCCCATTGGATAGAGCAGTGGACCCAGAATCAAGAAGACCCGAGCTCAAGTGTGGCCACAGAAACTTACTAGCTGTGTGACCTGGGCATGTCACCAGCCTTATGTTTACCTCAGATTCCTCATCTGTGAATTGGAGACAGTAATAGCATCTACCTCACATGGTTGTAGTGAGGATAAAATTAGATGCCATTTTTAAAGCACTCTGTAAATCTTAAAGCATTACATAGCTATGCTATTAATGATGGGGATGATTAACAATAACAAAAGTAATTAATTATTACCTGGACTGTCAGAAAAGTATCATAACATGTCTCCCTTTCTTTCCCAATATGTCCTTCATACTTCTGTCAGAATAATCATTCTAAAAATAGATTTGTTCGCGTTGTTCCTCTACTTAAAAATCTTCAGTGGCTCCCTGTTGCCATTTGAGTAATGCTCAAAGTCCTCTGACTGACATTCAAGCCCTACATAATTAGTCATTACTCTGCCATTGCAATCTTATGTCTTATGAGTTCCCAGTATACACGCTATGGGGCAGCTAGGTGGTGCAATGGATAGAGTGCCGGGCTCAGAGTGAGGAAGAACTGAGTTCAAATTTGGCTTCAGATATTTACTAGTTGTGTTACCCTGGACAAGTCATTTCAGCCTGTTTGCCTCAGTTTTCTCATCTGTAATATGAGCTTGAGAAGGAAATGGCAAACCATTCCATTATCTTTGCCAAGAAAACCTAAAATGGGGTCATAAAGAGTCGAACATGACTGAAAAATGATTGAACAATGACACACACGCTAAAGTCCAAGTTAATGAGTCTACCCTCTGACCTCTAGAACAAACTAAAATCTCTTCTGTCTCGATGTCTTTGCTTACAATGTCACCATATGCCTTTAATGCCTTCCTTCTGCACCTAAACTGTTGAATTCCTAACTAGCATTAAGACCCCAACTCAAATTCCACTTCTTCCACAAAGCCTTCGCTAATGCCTCACACAAGCAATGACCTTTTCCCTCACAGCATAGATAGCATTTTGTTTTGAAATGCTCTAATGAACTACCATGTATCACTGTGTTGTATAGGAATCTGTGATTCTATTATAGTCATATACTAGACATTAAGTGCCTTAAGGATAGGAGCATGTCTTACCTATATTGTGTACCTTCCCTAGGATCTAGACCTCTGTTCTATAGGCAGTAGGCAAATATGTGAATGATCTCTGATTTCATCAGCAGGGAACTTCCAGTATGATAAACCCTTCCATCTATACAAAACTTAGGGAATTTCTTAAGATACGTAAGAAGATACATGACTTGCTTACATGACATCACACAAGCCGTGTGATGACACAGAAGGTATCAGAGGAAAGATTTGAACCCCAGTTTTCTTGACTTTCATGTGCCTTCTAGCTCTACATCTATGATAAATAATCCCAACTTAAATATCCCCTCCCACAAAGAGTTGGAAATTGGCATTGTATCTTAAAGAGAATGTAACTGTGGAGAGTGAGAGCCTATTACCTGGAGAGAGAGAGTGAGATAGAGGGACGGAGGGATGGAAGAAGGGAGGGAGGGAGAGAGAGAGAGAGAGAATATGAGAAGATTCTTTCCTATGGAGGGAAAAAATATCATGAAAGACTACGAGAGTTAACTGTCATCTTTGAGAGAGTGTAGAGATATACTTTGAGAGAATTGAGTTTACTTCTTATTCTGGGAAGTAAAAATCCTGAAGAGAATTCCTCAGAGATTTAAACTGCCATCCTGATAGAATTTAATTGTCAGACTGAAGAATCAGAGCTTGCCACTGATGGTTAGATGATGACTCTCCTTATGCCCCTTCTCTTAGCCAATATATTGTTGAAATGTATATTATAGGACATACCTATGTTATACTCATATTGTGCATTTGCATTATTTATTACTGTTAAAAAATGATATAGTCAGGACAGTGCTGTTTTTGTCTAAGCCCATCAGTCCAAGAATTAATACTGAAAGAGGAGAGAAAGTTTATGAGAAAAGAAGTTTTGTCTGCTTTTATAAATTAGGGTGGGGGCTCAGAGCTAATCAATTAATTGAGAGTGATGTTGCATTTTAATAATACATGAAGAAATAAAAGAATAAACTTTTTTTCCTTGCCTTTGAACCCAATGTGAGAAAATTAATAAGAGAATGAATCAAGTAGAAGACAGAGGTTTAGAGGTTTGGTAGATTTTTTCCCAAGAGCATCTGAGGGGTGTTGCTCTCATCTTACAACATACATCTACACCTTCATCTATAGATTTTCCACAAGTGGCATATAGCATAAGCTTTGCTACATGTGGTGAAGAGGGGTCTCATGACTTCAAGTTTATCCACTACACCAAGCTGCTTCTTCACACAATTGGCATTTAATGAATGTTTATTGAAAGAATGAATGATTGATTAAACAAATGAATGGACATAATGTTTAGTGGACTGAAAGCTCCATAAGAGCTACCAGTGTGACTTGGCAGGCAAAAAGCTGACGCAATCTTAAGTTGTATTAACAGAAGCGTAGCCCTCAGAATGAAGGAGGTGATAGTTATGCTGGAATCTGCCCTTTTCAGACCTCATGTAAAAGTTTGTTTCCATCTGGCACCACATTTTAGAATGGATATTTGACGAACTGGAAATGATCCAGAGAACAGTAACCAGGACAGTGAGAAGTGCTTGAAACTGCATCATACAAGGATTTCTTTGAAGGGTGCAATCATCTCAACGGAACAAGAAAAGAATTCAGGGAGACAAAATAACTGTTGTCAAATATTGGAAGAGTTGTTGTATGAAAGGAGTCACCAAATCAAGAAGAATTTATTAATCCCCTAATATGTGCCAAGCATTAGACAGAGACAGGTCAAAACATTTCCTTGTTCTTGAGTTCAAAATCTAATAGGGGAGACAATATACAAACAACTACATACGAATGAGATTTCTCTGAGATAAATTGGAGATTATCACAGAAGACAGTCACTAGCATAAGGGGGAGGCAATTTGGACTAAATGTAAGACAGAACCAAACAATTTGTATTTTTTAGATCCAGAGGATAGAAATGGAAGCACCAGTTGGAAGTTTCACCAAAGAAGAATATGGCTCAATACAAAGGCAAATAAGAACTTCCTAACAATTCCAGCTGCGAGAAAGAAGAATGGGCTACTTTAAGTCATGGTGAGGATTCTAACACTGAAGTTTCTCAATCAGACGCCATGTACCCATGTGTTACTTCATCATAGATTTTGTAGGGAAGAGTTCCTTAGGAGGCACCCCTTACATTGGATAACCACTGAGATCTCATCCTTCTCTGAGGGGATTTTTTATGTATTTCTAATCCTTGCGCCTGGAATTTTCTACCTCCTTTTCTCTTCCTCTGGCTTCCCTGGTTTCTTTCAATTCCCAGCTATGATACCAGCTTTAACAAGAAAACTTTCCTGAATCACCTTAATGCTAATTCTTCCTTCTGGTCATTCTCTCTAATTTATCCTAGAGATAGCCTATTTGTACCTAGTTGTTTGCTTGCTGTTTCCCCACTAGACTAAACACCTTGAGAGCATGGTCTGTTTTTTGCCATTCTTTTTATCCATTTCTATTAGCACAGTATCTGGAATGTGGTAGGTGCTTAATGCATACTTATTAACTAGCTTTCTCATTCTGCTAAAGATGCACTGGATTCTCAGAACTCAGTAGATTTGGAATCCCTCCTTAGGAGACACAGGTAAATCTTGCCACATCAGGGTACTAGGACCAATTTTTATGGGGCAAACTTAGGGTTCGTGATCATACCACAGATGACTAGGATACTGCTCCAGTCAGTCCCATCTGTACCCAACTGTTTGAAAGGTTGTGGACAAGATGAAGGAGTGTGACCTAGATCTTAGTACACTCAAGTGGCTTCTTACTGCCTAAATGACTAAACCTAAAGAATGCTGATCAACTGATTCATGTCAACTAGAGTGGTGTCTCGAGTGGAATATCCAGGGCGTTCATTTTGGCTCTATTCCAGTCAGTACTTTTATCAGTGACTTTGATGAAGGCATAGGAGCTGGCTTATCACATTTGTGGATGACACAAAACTGTCAAGATCCAAAAATATTTTCATTGCTAGAATAATGAGTCAACTCTAATAGAATGAAATTTAAGGGATAGAGACTGGCTCTATAATGTTGCTGATACAGGGAACTCCCAGAAGAGAAAAGTCCCTCTACTACTGCAGGTTTGCATACTTGCTGCAACTGGCCATCTTAGAGGTTTCTTAAAACCCTGAGAAGTTACCAGCCATTGTGTGTCAGAAGGAGGACATAATCCCAGATCTTTCTGACTCTGAGACTAAGTCTCTATTCACTACAGCATGCTACCACCAATTTATGTAAGGCCTACCTTTGGGTTCCAAAAAGGAATTTTTAAGGTAGAAGTTGTGAAAAAGATTTGAGGATTATTTTAGTGCAATTGCAATTGCAGAGGCAACAATGTGTCCATCAGCCATAAAAGCTCATGCAAACCCAAGTTTTCATTACTAGAAGCATGGTCTCCAGGTACAAGGTCATAGCCCAGCTGTATTCTGACCTGGTTGAACCACAGCTAGGGTTCTGTGCTTAGTTATGGGCACCACATTGTAGGATAGAAATGAACAATCTGGAGCATCATCACTCTATTGCTACACTAGCTTGGATGGACACTTCCCCTGGGAGCACATGTTTTTTAAGATCTTTGTCTTCTCATGATCCACCCCCTATTTTGTTGTTTAAGCATGTCAGTTTTGTCCAACTTTTCATGATCCCATTTACAGTTTTCTTGGCAAAGATACTGGAGTGGTTTGTCAATTCCAGCTCATTTTATAAGTGAGGAAACTGAGGCAAACAGGGTGAAGTGACTTGCCCAGGGTTATACAGTTAATAATGTCTGAGGCTAGATTTGAACTCAGGAAGATGAGTATTCACTGTGCCGCCTAGATGCCCATCCACCCCCTATAGACTAGAAGGTCAGTTTTGATAGTCCTTTAGGACCCAGGACCATGCCAAAGGAGCCAACACATGAAGGAGCAAGGGAATAATCATTTATTGAACAACTACTATGTGCCACGCTAAAGGCTTTATAGATTTTATCTCACAAGTCCATTAAAGTCTGATGGTTGATCTGACCTCTAACTAAGACAATGATGGGCAGAATGAAAGTCAAAACCACCAATGTGATAGATGTGCCCTGTGGCATAAAAGGAGACAAAAATGAATATTTCGAAATGTCCCTGCAGATCTTAACAGGGACTTCTGGACACTACTCTTTCATTTATCCCCCAGAAGTGTCTACCATCTGTACTAGCCAGAATCCACAATCTTGGCCTTTCTTAGTAGTATCTTTTCCAAGAATTAGAATAGATCCTACATTTACAAGTTTTTCAAAACCAAATTGAAATATTTACTTGGCAAAACAAGGAGCTTTCTGTGAACCTGGAAATATCAACTCTGACCACCTAAAAACAAAGTTTTACAACAAGTTTGAGATGCATTAAAAAAATTCATGAAAGGAATTCATTGTGGCAGGAGTTGGGCGGGGGGCAAGGGAAGAAGAAAAGCAAACTACACCTGAAAAGAATTTGAAATATGATTTGAAAGCAGAGAAGTATAATATTAGGAAATGAGTTTCTGAATTCAGCCACTATAGAATGCCAAAATTTGTATGGGAATGAAATGTTTTTTTTTTTTTCCCCAAGTACATGATGTGGAGATGAATTCAACTGGACTAATGTTATTTGACTGGCAACATATTATGATCCTTTCTTTGTTCAAGATTCCTACGAATGTTACCTTGAATCATATTGTGATTAGAATCATATCCAAGGATATGTAGGAGATTATTACAGTTTGAACCCCTCTGTCTCCAATGTAGAAAAGGCTTTGATATTGAATAAAGACAATTTAAATGAAATTGTTTCTGGCAGGAAGAAAATACCATCTTTTCCAGAGCATTGTAAATGCTAACTACCAACAGGACCTACAGCCTAAGAACATCTCCCAGCCCACCTGACTCCCAGATCCCTGGAAGAAGGGGTGATTCTAATGTATAATGCTGTACACAAGTCAGGCCCTGGTGAACAGTCATATAATCTTCTCCATTATCCATTTCTAACTGCCACCATCCATATCAAAAATTCGAGCAGAGGCAGAATCCCATCTTTGCTCTGATGGGACTAATGAGTACTAAGCACCAATGAAGTCCCAATCTCTTTGCAAACTGCCCCCCAAATTCACAAATTTATGTTATCTTGTTGGTTTGTATGTTTCCTCCAACAATGCCAAAGGCAAGCTACCTATGACTGCCCATCCTATATGATTCTGATCCATGCCCTCCCCTAAGTTCACCGTTGAGGGTTTGCTCAATGTGCAGAAGGCCTTCCCACAAATAAGTATAATCGTGTCAGTGTCAGATTAATGTTCCTCAGGAACAGACTTGGCCATGTCAAGTGGTTAGAGTACTGGAGTCAGGAAGATCTGATTCCAAATCCAGCCTCAGATATTTGCTAGCTGCGTAACCCTAAGTCACTTAAATTTTGTTGGCCTCAGTTTCCTCAAGTGTAAAAGTGGCATCATAGTAGCCCCTGCCATGCAGGGGTGTTGTGAGAATTAAATGACAAAATCTTTATAAAATGCTTAGCACAGAGAAGTAGGTGCTATATACATACTTAATCCTTTCCCTCTTCTCCCTGAAAAAAATAATTCTCTTCTGAGTCAAATTTTAACTCCTCAGGCTTGCTGTGCCTGGCAGCATGGTATGGAGCACTGGTCCTGGAGTCAGGGATTTAGGTTCAAATCTCATCTCAGCTATTGTCCATATGACCTTGGGAAAGTCACTTGACCTGCCTGGTCTCAGTTCCCTCATTTTTAAAATAAAGAGATTGGACTAGAAGGCCTCTGAGTTTTCCCTGCCCCACTGCCAGCACTGGATCTAGAATTTAATAACCCTCCTGACATTCTTTCTTTATAGCCGTGTCTCCAGATTTCTTTGCAACTCAATGAGAAGAAGGTGGTTCTGATATTAATGGACCAAAGTTTGAATCTTGGTTCTGCCATTTACTAACTATGCGACAGGTCACCTTGAACATGTCACCTCCCTTTCCTGGGCCTCAGTTTCCTTGTCTGTAAAATGAGAGAACTGGACTAGATAGGCTTGAAGGCACTTCCAGCTCTAACTCTATGGTCATATCTCCCCCCACCCCCCACATGCCCAAACCCAACTACTTCTCTTCCCCAATCATCCCACCTCAGACCTTTGTTCCAACTCATTTCTTTGCCCAGAATGACTTTCTAGTCCCATCTCTGACTATTGAAACTCTGGGCCTCCTTTGAGGGCCCCCTCCCCAGGAAGTCTTCCCTGATTGTCATAGTTGATAACAACCCTTATCCCTCTCACATCTCATACAGCATTTTGTTCATAACTCCTACTTTTCAGGCATGGTCGTGTATTTTATCAGATCCAATCCGAGTGCCTTAGGCTTTGGAGACACAAATACAAAATATAAAATGGCCCCTGACCTCAAGGAGTTTACATTCTACTGGGAATTGTCATTTTATTCATTTGTATGTGTGTTCTAGCTCACTCTTGGATGGTAAAATTCATTGAGGCAGGAACTCTGCCCTATTTAATCATCATTCCTCCCCCAGAATCCAACACGGGGCTCCATCCGGAGCAGGTATTTCATGGATGCTTGCTGAAGTCTAAGCCCATTGACTCTGAACCTGTCCTCATTGCTCACACCTCCTCTGAGGGTTTCCATTGTCCATGTGCATATCTCAGAACTGTAGAGCATCTGCCTAGAACACTTCACAGTATTTTATGTCAGGTTGTAAAAACAAGGTGAAAGGGTGAGTCGGAGGCAAGTCAAATGGTCCAGGGCAGATGACTGCATAGGCTGTGGGATGGACAGCATCTAAGAGACAGAGCCAATGTCCTGGCCAGGAGCCAAAAAGCCTCCCTTCCCTGCAGTTGCCTCGTTTTCTGTGGGCTCTCAGCTAGCTAACAGTCCAACGTAGGCACCTTGTCCTCAGATTATATTGCAGTTCTAGAAAGTTAGGATTTACTGTCCCATCCTCTCATGGCTCCTTGATTAAAAATCAAGGTGTTTTCAGCTCCCTTGTTTGTCTAGGGCTACAATCACACATCCCCCAACTTCAGGGTCTTAGAGACTGACATTGGATTTGCAAAGTTTGCATTCTGCTAGCGTCATTGACAGGAGGTTTGTTTCTCATTCTGAAATATCTGGCTCTTGTCTCCCTCCACTGGCCCCAGCCCACTTGCTGCCACATAGATTTAAAGGATTGTCTTGGGCCTCAAACCTACTCTACTGGGCAGAGGTGAATGGGAATGGAAGAGGGAGACATTACGGCAAGATGTTGCATCCATTATCATGTGCCAGTTTGTGTTCAATTGTATTTTTCTATAAATATAAAGGAGGGTCCATTTTGGAGGGGAGGGTGTGTAATTTTAAGAGACGATTATAATATAATCATAGAAGCCATAGACAAAATTTAAAATATTTTTAAGTCCAATGGCTGCCCCTTGACCAGACATAGCATTTAACTGTGTAGTCAATTATGCTCCCCCTAAAGGTGGCTCATGGCCAAGTTGGGGGAGCACCAGAAGTTTTGGGGATGCTGATATTCCTGGGTTGGTGGTCAGGGCCCAAATACCCAGAGTCCATAATGCCCTGCTTCTTACCTTTCCCCAGAATCTCAAAGCCACATGGTCAGCAGGACTCAAATGTCAGGAAACAGCATCAGGTAATTTTATATAGAATTTAACTTTGGCCTTTTACAAGAGCATTGGTTACAGCCGTCTCAAACTTAAGAAAAAAACCAAATTCCTTATCAAATCTGCCCCCTCCATTGGTCAGACATTGATTTTTTCCCTCCAGGGTTTTTAATGATGCAGAAGCAAATGAGACCATGTTGTTTTTACCTCTTACCCAACCCATAGTCTGAGAAAGAAGGCCTATACCCAGCTCCAGGAATGAAGCCAGCCACTGGCTGAGAAAAACTGGAGCCTCGTTTTGGCAGAGGAGACATGCCCAAAGGAGGCTGTTTTCCTTTTCCATGGCAACAGGTGCTGAGGTCCAAAGGGAGTGATTCCCAGGCCTTTTGTGAAGGCATTTTTAGACCTCAATGAAGCATCCATCCAGGTGACAATTGGGAAAAGATGGCCAGGTTTGAGGCTCTGAACATATGGAGCCATCGCTCCAAACTACTCACTCTTGTTGGTAACAATACAATTTCTATCCAAAACACATGGAGAATATTCCCTACTGTCTCTCACTTCCTTTCCATGTTATCAAGTTAATTGAAATCAGGCAAAAGAAAGCATAGTGTGATTGTAAATCACTGGATTTGAAGCCAAAATTGGGCTCAATCTCTAATGTCCCTTCTATCTCTTAATCCTAAAATCCCATGACTTCACAGGGGGTTAGGGGGGAAAGACCCTTCCAGGGTAGAGATTCTGTCTCCATACATGCACTATGGGAACTGCCTCTTTTTCTCCCTCTAAGAAATTTGATTCCTCCTACTGAATAGGGGTACTCAACTTAGAAGCCAGGAAGACCTCAGGTTAAATCACACCTTAGACAATTACTGGATGTATTACTTTGGTCTGGACATTTAGCCTTTCTCAGATTCAGTCTCCTCATCTTTGAAATGGGTATAATAATAGCACCTACCTTACAGCGCTGTTGGGAAGATCAAATGTATGTAAAGTTTTGCAAACCTTAAAGTACTATAGAAAGGCTATTCACCTTACTCCAAACCCTCTCTACTTACTTTACGCAACCCCTCAACTAGTATTTCTTTTTTATATTTTTTTATTTTTAGTTTACAACACTGAGTTCCACAAGTTTTTTGAATTCCGAATTTTCCCTCCCTCCCCCCAAGACAACATGTAATCTGATATAGGTTCTACATATACCTTCACCCAACTAGTATTTCTTGACTGGTGACTTCACCTGCTCCACTGTGTACTTCAAACCCCCTGAGTAGCAGCATCCTTCCTTCTCTTCTTTGCTCTAGTCTCTAATGATGACCAAGGACAACCGCTCTTCATGTGTCCTTGATCCCATTCCCTCCAGTCTCCTCCATAAGCCTTTTTTCCTGCTGATCACTCCATCTCCATCTCTAATCTTCAATTTCACCTTCTCCCCTATCTCCTTCCCTATGGCCTACAAAGATGATCAGAAGTTCCCAATCTATTAAATGCCCTCCCTCAGTCCTACCATCATCCAAATTATTACCCTATATCTCTATCCCTTTCATAACACATCCCAAAAATTAGAAAGAGACGGCTTATACAAGATGCCTCTACTCCATTCAGACTTATGTCTCAACCCTTTGCAATCTGACTTACAATCTTGTCTTCCAACTGAAACTACCTTCTTCAAGGTTTCCATCAATAACTTAACTAAGTCAACATTGATTAATCCAATCCCTTTGTCTCAGACATCATCATTCTTATCTCCTTTGTTCTAGAGCTTGAAATTATAAATCTTCTCTTCCTCTTGAATACTCTTTTCCTTTTCTGAGACTGTTCTTTCCTCTTCTCTTACCTTTCTGAGTTTCAGTCTCATTAGCAGGATCTTTATTTATGTCCCTTCTTCTAAGTCTGGGGATCCCTCAACATTCCATATTGGATCATCTTCTCCTCTTTCTTCACATCTTATCCCCTCCCCATCACTGCTATTATCTCTATAGAAATGGCTCCCAAATCTACTCTCTTTCTTGTGATCTCTGGTCCTTAATCACAAAGTTGTTGTTGTGTTTGTCCTTTGTTCTTGAAGAGGACCATGACATCAGGGAGATAATTACATGACTTGCAGTTGACTTTGATTTGAGTGAGGGAGGGCTGTGTAAGGTCACCACTCTGACTTTCTCCTCCAGAGTCATCTGGGTCTCTCTCTCTCTCTCTCTCTCTCTCTCTCCTTCTCTCTCTCTCTCCTTCTCTCTCTCTCTCTCTCTCTCTCTCTCTCTCTCTCTCTCTCTCTCTCTCTCTCCCCCTCTCTCCCTCTCCCTCTCTCCCTCTCCCTTTCTCCCTCTCCCTCTCCCTCTCCCTTTCTTTCTCCCTTTACCTCTCCAAAGGAAGGTAAATTTTGATGGCCAAAAAGCTGCCTAGTTAACTTGGGATTTACTGGATAGATTTCTTTCTCAAAGACCTTATTCATAAACTGCTGTCCAAAACAGAATACTTCATCTACCCTTCCCCGAACCTGCCTCCCAGTACCACTATTCTTTTCACCAACATCATGGTTACTCAAATTTGAAATCTCGGGGTCTTCCTTGACTCTTCCCTCCCTTCCTCTAAGACTCCATACACAATCAGTTGCCAAAACTTTTTGATTTTCTCCACACGATTTTCAATTTCTGACATCAGTCCCTTTCCCTTGACTCATTTGAACATCAACCTAATGCAGGCACTCATAATTTCTCACCTGGCCTGTTCCAGCAGCCTTCTAAATTTACTCCCGGGTTCTAGTTTTTCCTCTCATTAATCCATTCTCCACACAGATGCCAAAATAACCTTCTTAGAGCATACACATGACCATGGCCATCCTTTGTTCAGGAATCTTCAAGAGATCCCTATTTCCCCAGAGAGAAAAAAGAACTTATATTCTTTGGCATTAAAGCTCTTTACAACCTGACTCCAGAATACCTTGCCAATTTCATTTCACACACCTCCCGTCCATGCATTTGCCATTCCAGCCAAACTGCCCTATGTGTTGTGCCTTATATAAAATATTCCACTTCCAAACTTTTCATTTTGGTGTAGACTGCAGCCCTGCCTTTGCTTTCCTCTTCTGTAACTTGTAGAGTGTTCTACTTCCTCTCTTCCTCCTCTCAGAACCTTGATCTCTTTCGGGTCAAGGCTCAGTGTAGGTACCACTTCCTTCAAGAGACATTCCCTAATTCCCAACCCCACCAAAGTCACTTTGCATTTATTTTGTAAATATCTCTTAATTACTTATCTGTGAATATGACGTATCCCTGAGTAGACTATAAGCTTCCTGAGGGCAGGGACTGACACATTTGTCTTTGTATCCTCAACACCTAATATAGTGCCTGACACATATTAGATGCTTAATGAATACTTGTTGATTAGAAACCTCATATTCCTCCACATTTCAGCTCAGGGGCCACTTCCTACACAAGATCTGTCCTAATTCCCCATTATCTATGGCATAGATTTTGTATTTACTTAGATACCATGTGTGCATTTATACCCCCACTCTATCTCCCTAGTAAAGCATAAACTCCTTGGAGACAGAGACCTTTTAGATTTGATCTTTGTATCCCAAGGCCCAGAACAAGACAACAGTAGGTTAATATTAGAGATCAAACTATCGACAAATGTATACTGAGTATAGATGACCTGCCATGGAGTCAGTGAGATCAAGGTTCAGGACCTCCCTCTAACACATCCTAACCATATGACCGCAGGCAACTTCCTTCAACTTTCAACACACCTGGACACTCTCCAAGACTGCAAGTTTCAGGTGAGCTATTTATCTGCTCTTGGGGGGGTCAGTTTCTACAAAAAGGAAAACTCAGATGAGCATGCAAATAAATTACAGGTCTAGACCAAGCTGCAGAATAGTAGGTACCAGGTAGGTAGGTAGATAGGTAGGTAGGTAGATAGATAGATAGACAGACAGACAGACAGACAGACAGACAGACAGACAGACAGACAGATAGATAGATAGATAGATAGATAGATAGATAGATAGATATGAATAAAGATATAGATATGTGTTTGTATGTAGATATATATTTGCATAAAATGATAAATATGAATATTTATAGAGATCAATATATACATGCATATACATACACATCACCAGGACAAAATGGCGGAAGCTTTGCTGAATTTCAGTTCCATTGAAAAGCCCTGTGGTTTGGGGTGAGCTGTGAACTCAACATGAATCAACAGTATGAGATGGCAGTCCCAAAATGCTAATGAAAATATGGGCTGAATTAAGAAAAGTACAGCTTCCAGGAATAAAGGGATGATAGCTCCTCTGATCTTACACACACACACACACACATGCACATATGTGCACACACATACATGTATATATTTGCTGATAAATAGCTACAAAATCACCCTATAATAAACTGGGAAAAGAAAGGTTTTTTTTTATTTTATAAAATGTCAATACTGAAAGGGACCTCAGATATCATCTAACACTGCCCTTTCATTTTATAAATGTGAAGAGTGAGACCAGTGATACTAAGTTACTTGCTTAAAGTAACATAGACAGTCTGTGTCATGATAGAGGCTAGGCCCCAGATCTAACTCCCAGATTTTGACCCAACATAAGAATAAACCTTCCTAACAAGAGTCATCTAAAAGTGAAACAGAATTCTTTAGAAAATAGCACATCTTCTCTTTCTCCCCCCAACAGAAGTCTTCAAACAAAGGACTCAATGAGCCTTTTTCATGAGTTGTGGAGGAGATTCCCATTTAGGTATGGGTTTGAATAAACTCCCTTTGCCGTGCCTTCCAATTCAGGAAATCTTCAATTTATCCCATATAGATCTCATTTGTACATAGATTGTTTTCATGTTTCCCCCTTTAAATGATGAGTCCCTTGAGATCAGAGATAGTCTTTTGCCTTTCTATGTATCCCTAATGCTTAGGACAGTACCTAGTACATAGTAAGTGCTTAATAATACTTGTTAACAGACTGACTTCCAGCAGCAGGATGAAATAAAAAGATTGGCTTTGGAGTCAGAGGACCTGAATTCAAATCCATCCCACCTCTGATGTTTGTCACCTGTGTGACTTTGGGTGAGTCAACCTCTCAGCCTCAGTTTCCTCATCTTTAAGGTAAGGGGGTTTGACTGGGTGACCTCTAAAATCCTTTTCTAATCCTTTCCCATAATTCTCTTGTTAAGGAACCTTGCTCAAAGACTTATTTCTCCATGATTTTTAAAATGTGACCAGAGACTTTCAGCCTTTTCAAGGAGGCATGCATGCTCACAGTGTGGGAATGTGTTTTCTATGGGAAGTTTCCCAAACAACATTTGGAAGAAGATGGGAGTGGTAGAGGAGAAAGAATGAGAATTAATTCTCAGGGATTTTTTTTCTCCATACCATGCTGTGTTTCAGCACATCCCACAGGTTTTCAAAAATCGGGGATGTGTCATTTCTTTTTTGATATAGTGCTTTGATAATAGAGATAGCCCCCACTTTAAGCTTTGTGCCCATGCCTGGTTTGGTTATGCACTTCTGGACCCTAGGCAGACCATACCTCATCCATGCCTGAAGCAGCAGGGCCTTATGAATCTGTATGGAGAACCACACAGGCTTTCAGATGTCAAGGTGCAGTCTTTCTCGGCCATCTGAGCATTGAGTTGTTATCTCAATGCTTATGGCTTCCCTAAACTCACCTCCCATCATGACTGAGTTCCAGAGTTGGGAAAAGGCTGAATTCACAGACTTTTATCTCTGGGGTTGAGTGGAGGAAGGGAAGGAGGGGTGTTGGAGGTTTTCAAAGTATTTTACTTGGGGTGAGGGGTTTTAGAAATGCCTGCTGTTGAGGTATTGTCTTGCTATGACAATGCTTTCTATATTAAGCATAGTGTTCTCATTCTTACTCTGATTTGAGGTCATTTCTTAAATCCTGACTTTCTAAAAGAGAGTAGCTTCAATAGGTGGGGGCTCAGAATTATTTTGAATAGCTTTGAACTCAAAATCTAGATACTTTCTCAATTGTTACAGACAAGCATTACACAATGACATTAAGTTAATAACCCTTTGGAAAAGACAGAAAAGTACACCTGAACACCTGAGTCCTAGTCTTAATTCCATTAATTATTTTCTGGGTGCCTTTGGGGAAGTCTCTTGCCCTCAGATCTTAGTGTCCTCATAATCCAAATGGGAACGATTTATTTCAGCCTAACCTACTTCCTAGGGTTATTGGGAGGATCAAAGGGGATAATGGACATTAAACTGCTTTAAAAAGTATAGTAATGAAAAAAGTATAGTGATGGACAAACAGGATACTTTCAGAAGGATAATCAAAAAAATAAAAAAGCCTGTTTTTGTTTCCACATCACACTGGTGACTTACACTGAAATTTCAATCTGCTGAAGCCACTTTATTTTTTTCAAACAAACTGCTTTCCAACCATACTTCCCCCTATCTTGTATTCACAAAGATGATTTTTTGAACCCAACTGTAATGCTTTACATTTATCCCAATGAATTTCATCTTAAGATTCAGTTCAATGCTCCAATAAATCAAGGCTATCTTGAGTTCTTTATAATTCAGTGTATTAACTATTCCTCTTCATCTATCTATCTATCTATCTATCTATCTATCTATCTATCTATCTATCTATCTATCTATCTATCTGTTTTCTCTTTATAGAATATAAACCCCAAGGCAAGAACTCCTTTAAATCCTCAGCTCCTACTCCAGTTCCTTTGACCAATTTTCATTTGGCTTAAATTCTAGACCTTGACCATCTGGGTCACCCCCTTCCAAATGCTCTCCAACATGTCACTGTCCTTCCTACCTCCCTTTCCCTGTTTCTCCCTTCCCTCCTTCTTTCTTGCTTCCTTCCTTTTTTTTTCATTGTCCCTATCTTGAACAGGTTGGAAGCATAGGAGCTACTCATGTACATGCTTCTACTTCTACTTGTCACCGAAGACTTAATCTGCTCCATTTCTTAATCTGGGCTGATTCACCCCTCTTTTGGCAGTCCGGTGGCTCTTCACTCTTAGGAGTTCACTATATTAGTGTCAAACAGTATAGCCATCCAATTGGCATAACCCACTGTATTCCAGAGCTCCTGAGCTCTTGTGATCCACCAATCTCAACTTCATGGGAAGCTAGGGTTGCAGCCATGTGCCACCACACCTGGTCAGTGTCTTTCCTAAAATGTGATGCCCAGAATCAAACACAATCCTCCAGATGCAACTTGATCAAGAAAGGCTACAGAAGAGCTACCATCTCCTTATTCCTAGAAGCTGAGCTTCTCTTGCGACAGCACACATTTCCATTAACATTTTGCCATCTCATGCTGTTGATTCATGTTGAGTTTGTAGTCCACCCAAACCTTTTTCAGCTGATCTGAAGTTCAGCCAACCCTCTCCCATCTTGTCTTACTGATGTCAGTTTTTTGAGCTCACACATATGGCCCACCTTTATCTCTATTACATTTCACATTATTAGACCTGGTCCAATGTTTTAGCCTGTCAGTCTTTTTGGATACTGACTCCATCATCTGGTATACCAGATATCCCTACCCCCACCCAATATTTTTGTCACTTATGAATTTGACACACTTGGCATCTATATATTTAACCTTTGCATCGGTGGTTAAAACAGGATAGGGCAAAGCTCAGATTCCTGGGACAGTCCTCTGAAGACATAGAATATATATGAAGATATAGAATATAGATATAGAATGACAACTATTAAGACTTACTTTGAAAGCAAAGACAATGTGTTGTTCTTTCTTTAGATCCTCAGTGTTAGTGCAATTCCTGGAATATAGTAAGCAATTAACAAATGTTCATTAACTAACTGATTAAAGAAGTAAGAACTATGGTTATGAAATCAGTAGTGTGGGGGTACTGATGCATTTACTAAGTATTTAAGATGTGCCAGGCACTGTATAAGCTTCTGGAAATAGAAAGACAAAATTCAAATAAGCCCTGCTTTCAAAGAACTACACTCTATAGGGACAGATATAGCTATATGTGACATGTCTATATCTATACACGAAAAATATGAAGTTATCTAGGAAGAACGTACTAGAACTTGGGGATCAGAACAGACATAATATAGAGGATGATGCTTTAACTAAGCTTTGAAAAAAACCGAAAATTCTACGAGGCAGAAGTGAGGATGGGAGATCACTACAGGCACGGTAGACACCAATGAAAAGATATGAGGATGACAATGACCGTGACAGTGACAACATCAATGACTTTCAGGTAAGATAGAGTGGAAATAAAATTAGATTTAGAGTCTGAGAATCTGAGTTAAAATCCAGCCCCTCACATTTCCTATCCATGTGACTTTTGGCAAATCTCTTAACCCCCATCTTGATCCCTGGGCTTCCTCAGGTTCCTTACAAAATGATAAGCTAAGTGTAGGGATTTGGGATGATGGGGGCAGAGGTGGATGAACTATGAGCCTTCTGAGAAGGAAGACCATCTCAGGCCAGTGGGTGACAACCTTTAGGCCACACAGTTACTGCAAAAGGTCCCTTGTCCATATGTGTGCCAAGCATTATTACTTTGGAACTTCATTTAGTTCTAGCAATTACCTTCACTTGGACAAGACCTTGTTTTTTCAGAAAGCTGCAAAATCATACCTACCATCTCATTAAATGACTCAGCCTAATATATAAGGAAGTGTAGCTTCTTTCTCCATGCAGAATAAATTATACATCTCACACATACCCAGATAGCTATTTTTCAAATGTATGTAGATACTGATGTGATGAAGAAAATGCAGGTCCATTTTTAAAAGACACAAAATTCATCATAACATTTCACAATTTAGAATTTTCTCAGTCTCTGGAAGTTACTGATGTAATTACTGTCATGTAAGAGTCTGTAAAATTTTTGGATGATTAAAAAAAAGGGAACATCCTCAGAAAGTGGCATCTAGCAACATCTCAGTGGCAAAGCAAAAAGAACATTGACTTGGAGTCAGGAAGACATGAGTTCAAATCCTGGCTTGGGTACTGGTTGGCTACGTGACTGTGGGCAAGTCACTTAACCTCTCTCAGGCCCAATTCCATCATCTTTAAAATAATATTAATAATATCTCATGGGGCTGTTGCAAAGATGAAATGAGATTTTAAATATATATACACATATAGACATATATAACACTTTGCAAACCTTAAAGCACTAAACAAATGATAGTTATTAATAATTATTATTATTAATAGTAAAAATATTAATAATAATTATTATTAATTGCTCACTGAGTGAGCAAGAGATAAGAGAAGATATATCCTTTGCCCTTTGAAAATTTAAAATCTAATTAGGAAAAGAAGCCCAAGTATGAGAAGCAGTTAGAGAGTAACATAGAACAGTGGATAATTAAGTACCCAGAGCAGGCCACCACCACCACTCTCACCCCAGACTGGAAGTGTTACAAGATGGAAGATGAAAGAAATATGAATAGCTCTCACCTCAGTAACATTTTACATGGGCAAGGCCTTTTACATACGTTATCTCTTCTGAAACTCACCAGAATTGAGGCTCAGGGATGAGGACCCTGTCCATCACCCAAGAGCTAAAAATGTCATAGGAGGGGTTCATTGCAGGTTCTCTGAACACCAAGTTCAGAGATTTTCCAGTATGCATGGTGCTCAGGTGTAGATCAAAGCCTCTCCATTCTTTGAGGCCCAAAATAAGCCCCTTCTCCTCTGTGAAGCCTCCCTACCTTTGCTAGCCCCCAGGAATTTTCCTATTCTCTAAACTCCTGTTGCACCAATAGTCTAGACCAGCCACTTTGACCCTTACTTATCCTTAAAACTAATTTAAGTGGGCATATAAAAAATGCTGGCTAAACATTTATCAATAGCTCTTAAAATAAGCAAATGTTAGGAATTGGAAGGGGCTATAGAGATGATTGGCCATACCCCCTTACTTTTGCGCAAGAAGAAACAAACAAGGTGGGCGGGGGGAATAATATGATGGTATCTTCTATTTGGAAGAGATCTCACAGGCCATGAAAGACCAACCACACATGGACAGAAATCCCCTCAATACCCCACCTCATGAGCCATCATCCTGCATCCTGGCTTAAAGGAGGCCTAGGAAGGGAAAGCAAGGGTTTATTGCCAAGAAAGTGATTAGGTGACAACCAGGGTGACTCAGTGACCAACTTAATAAAGATGCAAGCACAGGGGATGATTTTGGGTCTCTCGGGTCACAATTCCATTCAAACCAACAAACATTTATTATTAAATTTCTATGCTCTGCTGGACACTGGGGCTACCAAGATTAGAACAGGGCTTCCAATCTCCTAGATCATGGGCTCATAGATTTAGAGCTGAAAAGGAACCCAGAGGTCATTGAATCACAGAAACATAAGAACTGGAAGCCCAAAGAAGTCGATGATTTGCCAAAGTCACACAGTCAGTCAGTAAATGACAGAGCCAAAATATCTTTGCAGGTTATCTGGCCCCCAGTACTTTCTAGGATTTAAAGCTAGAAAATATAACCTCTTCATATACGATCGCTTATTCATTCATCAAATAGTTACTGAGTACTTATTTTGTGCTAGGTGCCTCTGCATCAGTATTCACAGAGCAGAAAAAGGATCATGGGATACAGAGGTCATGGGACAAGGCTGGGACATACATCCTCATGCCCACCCAGCCTTGTTCAGACATGATACTGTTCCATTTGGAAGCAGGGGTGAAGAGAAGCAGGGGAAACATCCAACACATGGCGAAATTAAGGCTGATTTACTTTCCTTTGACTTTCTTCTATTGTCATAGTGCCATCTGTTGTAGGTCGGGTCTATAAGGAAGATTAGCAATTCACAACCCTGCCCTCCAAATAAATATTTTGAGTCCCATCCCTTCCCTCCCTCTCCTTCTGTCCAAGTGTTTAAGCCATGTTGTGATAAGTGAGTATGTTTAGTGAATTCTGAAGGTGAATCATGAAGGAGAAGTTTTTCTTTCTCTTTCCTCTTATGCACGTATTTGTGTCATTTTATACACATGCACACACAAATGTATAGAGATGGATATGAGTACATCTACATAGGTATATATATATATATATATGTATATATATATATATACTTATTATATTCATCATGAAACATCTTCCCAAAAGAATCTTCAAGCAACTGTCCTCCAACCAACCCACAGGAAATAAGGCATGAATCACTGGGATGGAGGTGCAAGAGGAGTCTCGGCTCTGGAAGGCTCCTTGGGAACTCAGAGGGAGCATGAGTCACACTGTGTGGGTACTGACAGCTGAGCCCTGGAGAACAGCCAGTATGAGGTACCCCATCTGAGACTCCAGACTCCAGACTGCAGCATCATTGCAACCACCTCAGAGGGAATGAGCCAAGCAAAGGAAGATTGCAGGGTCACAGATTTAGACTGGAAAAAGTATTACTGTATTCCAGGCCTCATATTATACAAAAGAAAGAACTGAGGCCAAGATGACTTTCTTAGGTTACTCATTTAGCAAGAGCTGGAATTCGAATCTAGGTTTTATGGGACCAAATCCAGTTCTCTTTCCAGATACCCCGACTCACTCCTACTCAGATCCTCTAGGTAAGAAGTCTGAGACTTTAACCTCTAAGAGTGAAGAATGAAAAATATATGTGTGTGTAGATATATATATATATATATGTGTGTGTGTGTGTGTGTGTGTGTGTGTGTAAATATGTATGTGTATAAATATGTATATGCATATATATGCACACACACACATGTGTGTGTATGGACAGAGGAATCACAAGAAGCCTCCAGAAATGTTTTCTGCTACTCTGTGTAGTTACCAGCTGACTTGTGATACTCCTAAAGATAGAGCAGGATAATGATAAAACATACTCCTCCCACCCTTTCAATACACAAATGGGGGCCTAAGCGTGAAGAATGCTGAATGCACTGATAGAATTCACAGGATCACAGGATTATAGGATCACATCCATTCTGATATATGAAAGAACCTCAAAGATTATATGGCTCAATCCTCTCACTTTATCAAGGGAGACTCTGAGCCTCAGAGATGTTCAGTGACTTACTCAAGGTCACACAAGTAAACAGATACCAGAGCCAGCATTTGAACTTCTATCCTCAAACTCAAAATCTACTACACTTTCCGCTACATAACACTGTGGTGGTGACTGGTTTTGATGACTAGGTTTTCTCTGTTAAAAGGAAGAGACCAATGAGTCAGGTAGGAAATCAGAAAATGACTATGAGATAGATCAATAGATAGAGATAGAGATATAAATATAAATATATGTGTGCACATGTATGTGTATATATATGTATATATACATATATATTAACAAATGAGGTGTGTTTTTTTTTATTTTTAAAAGGACCAGCTTATTTCTCAACTGAAAGGAATTAGATGAAAAGATTCACATATTTCCATTCCCACTCCTATACACACTTAAGCCAGCAAATGGTTTACCGAAGGAGGGCCAGGTCTCCATAGATCACAAACTCGATGAAGTCTACTCTGCCTATATGAGAGGGAATAGGCCAGGACTCTTAGAAATCATGTCACCATTTCGGCCAAATGTATACCATTCTGGGACAGACAAAGGGTTGATGTTCAAACAACCCCATCTATAAATCAAGTTTTTATTAAACCCTTAGAGAATATCCAGCCTTGTGGTAAGCACCAGCAGGCAGGAAGAACATACCTAAGCAAGAGGCTCAGGTGGAAATGCAGCCACAGTGAGGGGAGAGGCTTCCTAAAGAGAAGAAGCCCAGAGAAATCTCCTTATGGACTATTTGCAAATGCAGCCCAGTGGGTCAGTCCCGGGCATCTGGCCAGGAAGCAGCTAGGATTCTGCCCCAGGCTCCCATTGGCTGTTGATGTTATTTTAGGCAAAGGAGTACAGGTGCTAGCAGCTTTCTGCCCCTGGCCTCTAGAGTCCCTGTATGTCAGTGGAAGGGGATGCTTCTGGCTGGGGCCAAAGGCCCCAATTGGAGGAAACATCAAGGCCTTGCCTTGAGACAGAGCCAGGCAAAGAGTGCTCATCTGTTCTGAAAGTGAGACCTGCCCTTCCCCCTCCACTGTGGCCTTAGATGCACCTAACACCGGATATTTTATCATAGACCTGCTAGCTGGACCACAGGTCTCATTTTGACACTTTTGAACCACTTACATTCAAAAAAAAAAGCCTAGGTTTTCTTATTCAGCACGTTTGTCTTTTATTTCCCAGAAACTCTGTCTAGCTTAGAAGGTGGTCTCAAAACTAACACTTGCCCCTAGAATAAGCAGCACAAAACACCCTCAGTCCACTTGAAATGAGAATGATGGAGCTCACCACAGTGAAGATGGCAGGTACGGGGCGGAACAGAATGAGTTAGGCCATGGAAGGGCAGGTGTGGGTATGACCTCTGAACAGGGGAGAGAAATGTCACCTGGAAGCTCCCAGTTTAAACTATAATTATTCTTGCTAGGTACTGAGACGCAGCAGACAATGGTCCTAGGGAACTTGCCTTGGAACTGGGTTCAAGCGCCATCTTGGATGCATGTACAAACCTGGGTGAGTCACTTAAACCCTCGCTATCTCCACACTACTCTATAATAATAATAACAATATTTATATAGTGCTTACTATGTGCCAGGCACTGTGCTAAGTGCTTCACAAATATCATTTCGTTTGATCCTCAGGGCAATACTACAAGGTAGAAATTATTATCCTGGTGTTTGACAGATGACAGAAGTGAGGCAAATAGAGGTTAATATCTGAAGCTGGACTTGAACTCAGGTCCTCCTGACTTGCAGGGTCAGGGCTTTGTCCATTTCATCACCTAATTGCCTCTGATACTATAAGTCACAGAGGAGATACCAACTTGCTCCAGCAGAGGAAATCTCTGGGAGCTCTCTATACCACAATCAGTTCGCCTTTCCAGTCAAAATCACAGCAAGGTGCTAAAGCTTAATTGTTTCTGTTCTTCTGAAAGATAGAAATTGCTTTCAGCGCCCCTCTTCAAACAACAAAGCCTCCCCCTACTTATGACTCTGACTCTTCCTAGAATGGGAGGGCAGTCTGCTGGCTTTTTAGCAGTACATCATGGCCCTTTTTTCTCACAGCTGTTAATTGGCAGCAATGGCTTCCTTTGTTCCAATAGCTTCCAAAGTTCATTGGCTTGGTGAAACAAACTTTGTTCATTTCTTTATGAAACACACACACGCACACACACACACACACACACACACACATACACATACATATACACCAAGTACTTTGTCCACAGATAATCACTAGATCACTAGAGAATCCTGGGGCCCTAGAGAACAAGGCATCTAAAGGAATGACTAGGTCTGGATCAACACAGGCTGGCCAAGGAGTGTCCACCAAGCCCACAGAGTTATCTAACCATCAGGATGCTTTCTCTACAAGTTAGTCAGGGTGGTTCACAGAAACTAGGGCCTTCATGTTTCCTGATCAACTTTCATCCTTCTCATTGCACTTTTGTTCCAAGATTTACATCGCATCTCCTTCAGAAAGGACTTAGGGATCAATGAAAATTATATTAATAGCATGCTAATGTACTCAGGCAGGGACCTCGAGCTGCAGAAGCTCAGGAAAGAACCATGACTAAAGGGACCCCTTGGTTCATAAGCACTATGAGCCAAGGCAAAAATAAATAAATACAATTTTAAAAGATAGAAATCTCCTCCCTCAGGGAGAGACACTCCAGTTAGAAAGAACACACATAAACACTCAAAGGTAGAAGAGACATCAAGACAACGTTCACAATATCGTATATTTAAAGCTGGAGGGAATGTTAGAGATTATGCCTTTTAAACACCTTTTTTTATATGAGGAAACTGAGGTCTATAGAAAAGAAAATATGTCTATTGTCATATAGGTAGTAAGTAGAAGCAAGATCTGAACCCACATCTTTTGAATCCAAAATCATTCCCCTTTCCCCCATACCTCCTAACCCAACTTGTACCTGAACAATAATCTCCTCCATAGCATCTCATTCCATTTATATTTATCTTTTCCAGATTCTTGTTGCTGTCATAGACCAGCATTCAGGTCACTCTCCTCCCGTTTTCAGAGTCCCAGACCTCACTCAAAGTCTTCCTCCACCTGCCACCTTCTCCCCTCATGCTCAAGCACTTTGATATTCACGATGATGATGTCCCATCCAACATTATGATGTCCCAACTCATTGACCACTTCTACTCCATTCCTGTCATTTTCACGACTTTACCTCTACCATCAACAGTTGTGTCCACAACTTAGTCATTTCAGTGGACAAAGAACCAACAGCAACAACAACAAAACTCAGTGACCCCAAACCAGGACATCTTTATGATCTTGTATTCTGATGTCTCTCTGTCCAAGCATAATTTCCTGTTATTCCATCTTTTCATTTCTCTCCTCTCTCCTCTCCTTATTCTTCATCTGCACTGTGACCTCTCCAACTCTTCTTTCAATACATGAGTCCTCAAACTAGAGCCCGAGTCAAATCTAGCCTATTGCTTGTTTTGTGCACTATGCTGTGAGCTAAGAATTTTTTTGAATTTCTTAAATAGAGTAAAACTATATTTTAAAATTTAAAAATCACTCTCATATCATCAGGCTACAAGTGGGCTGGATTTGGGCAATCATTTGCTAACCCCCTGCTCTCATCTATCACCAATTCCTCCTCAGTCTTGTCTCACCATTTAAGAATTCCAATTATGAACTGTGCTCTACTGTCTCAAGCATTAAATTTCTTTTCCTTCTGAAGCCAATTTACTTCCAGCTACCAAGCTGTGTGGGAAAGGCAGGGTGGGCTCCTTAGCACTTGGTTCGACTGGTGCCCTTGAAGAGTTTGGCTTTTGTTTACATTGAGTGATTCAGCTATTTCATTGAATCTTGTTAAGTGATAAGCCCCAGGCCCAAGATTTGGGTGTCTTTGGTGCCTCCTTGCCTCAGGGGAGGCCTTAGTTTAGACATGAGTTTGAGTGACATGTCTGGGACAGCGGGGGCTCTTGGACCATGTGGGTTTGAGTCCTCCTCTTTGTGGTGATTTTGGATCTCGTGGGTGAGTCGCATGTGTGACTCACCCCTGACACTGAAAAAGATATAAAAGCCAGGGTTTGGCCT
>CM053624.1:28598988-28650226 GCA_028646595.1 Phalanger gymnotis | reverse complement strand
GCTAAGGAGCCCTCCAGTTTGTAAACCCGGATGCTGAGACTTTGTTGAACTCTGGTAACTATGTATTGGGATTTGAATCAGACAAGGTCTGTCTGTTGAAGTTTGTAATTTACTTGTATTTTGCTCTGAAGTTCAGAGTGCTGGCTTTTTCCTCTGAACTAGGTGAATGATATTTGTGTGCTGAATTAAAGTAAGCTTGCCAACCCCTTAACCTTGCTCTCCTTATTAAGGCATATCAAAAGAACCTGGGCTTTCTGGCCGTCCAGCAGCTTTCTGGGTGCTGGCTGAGGGTGGATCTGGACCCCCCCCCACAGAAGCTGCTAGCCGGATTGTGGAAACACAAGCTTAGTGGGACCACTACAAATTCATGGGATCTAATCTCACCTGAGTCTACACTGGTGCACAATAATCTTTTAACCTTATTAGCTCTCTGGTTTTCCCCAAAGTAGCTGTTCCAAACCTCCTTTCTCCTCAAGTCCTTAGTGCCATCTGATCTGTCTCTTAGCAAACAACCATGCTTCCCATCTTTTGGAAACAATCCAAGATGTCCACCCTGAGCTCCCTTACTCCGCCTATGCTATACTTCAAAACCCCTCTTATTTTTACACATCCTTTACACTTTTATTCCAGTCTGTGAAGAGGAGGCTCCATCTTGACAAAGCTAACCCATCCATTTTTGCCCTTAATCCCATCACCTCATGTAATTCCCTGGAAGTTGTTTCGAAGTTCATATTTTATTCCTCCTTTTTTTCCTTCTCCTCCTTCCCTTCCTCCTCTTCCTTACCCTTTTCTTTTCTTTCTTCCCTACCTATGCTTCTCAAAATCCTTGCATTAACTGCACTATCACAATGAGTCTCATGTCTCTCCCAGTAGGAGCTTGGATTCTGCTCTCTGTAAAGTTTGGCTCTGAGAGATAGGATTTTGCTGTATCTTGTAGGCAAATAGATTTCCATATCATTTCCCAACTATCTGTGCACAAAGCTATGGGAAACCCAATCCTTAACTTTTCTAGCTCCACTGTATAAATTTTCATTTCCCATTGCAATGTAAGTCCTTGAGGGCAGGGACTTTATTAGTCAATTGTCTGTCTATTCATCTATCTATGCTTCTAGCCATCCAAATCTCAGGCCAGGGGCCACTCTCTCCACAAAAGTTGCCCTGATTCTACACTAGCACATATCCCTTAGTGTTCTCTTGTTCCACAAAATTCTTGGTATTTTCTTATATGTTTTGTTGCAACGTCCAAGTTCTTCAAGGGCTTCCCTTCTGAGTTCCTTATATTTGTATGCACCTCATATGTTTTCTCCCAAATAGAATGTAAGCTTCTGGAGGGCAAGAATCATTTTTGCATTTCTCTATATTCGAAGTGCCTCAGACATAGTAATCACTTAATAAATCATTAATTATGAAGTGATTGATTTTCTTTGTAACCCCAGGGACTTGAGACACTCTTTGCACACAGTTAGTGCTTAATAGAGGTTCATTTAACTAAGCAAAATAGAAGCTATCATTGAAATGATACTAGCCCTTGTGGGTTATTAGATATATGAATTCAATTAGGGAGAGCTTCCTGGAGGGGATGAGCTTTGAACTAGATTTTTCATGGAACCATAGATTTATGTCTAGAAGACACCTTAGAGATCATTTACTCTGGGAACTCTTAAACTTTTGATCTCATTAAGCCTTTGGGCAGTCTAAGGAAACCTTTGGACTTCTCCTCACCATAATGTTTTTAAATGTAGGGAATAAAATCCATAGTGTTACAAAAGAATTTAAGTTCAAAGACACTACAGTAAGAGACTCTGTCAATCCAATCAAATCCAACTCAAGGAGAATTTACTAAGTGTATACCATTTCCAGGGCTCTATACAAGGAGCTCAACATACCAAGACAAAATGAAAAACACTTGACTTCATGGAGCTTCCATTCTAAGTGGGGGAAGGGAATTCAATATATAATTAAATAAATACACAATAATTTGCAATAGAGGGAGAAAGCATTTAACGACCAGTCCAATCTCTCCTCCCCCACTCCACGCCTAGCTCCCAATTACCACCCTTCAAATAATTGATGAGAAAAGTGAGTCCCAGAGAGATTCAATGACCTACCAAAGATCACACAAGTTACAAATAGCAGATCTGGGATTTGAACTCAGGTCCTCTGATTCAAAAGCCATCTTCTCTTCTTCCAGTATTATGACACCTCTGACCTTTGAGAAAATGTGAACATAGGTAACGAAATTGATGAGAGGAATGGAATGGAAAGGGGGAAGAAGGGATAGAAAGAGAGGGGGGAGAGAGAGAAAGAGAGAGGGAGGAGAGAAAAGAGAGAGGGGGGAGAGATAGAGAGAGAGAGAGAGAGAGAGAGAGAGAGAGAGAGAGAGAGAGAAGAAGGAGGAGGAGGAGGAAGAAGAAAGAAGAAAAAGGACATATTGGCTTCCTCAGAGAGTATATCATATGAGCTTCATAGATCAATATACTCTTTTCCCTACCAAAGGAACTTGTTACATTTCTAAGATAGCTTGCTCTTTGCCTTCTCCATGACTATAAGTGAATTTAAAAAGGAGAAACACAAAAAGAGGCCCCTGGTTGAGTAGAACTAGTCCCTTGTTAGAGATGCACCTAACATCACTCAACAATTACTAATGTATTTAGCTAACAAAGGAGAAATAACTACATGTGAAGATGTGATACAATATAATTTAGAACATTTTAATAGATGCTCTAAAATCTGAATGGAACATTATTAGACCTAGATTTCAAATCTATTTTAGTAGAGTCACAAAGGATTTAAAATAGCTTGTTTACTCACAAATGTTTCTTGTACATATATTTATCACACAGAAGTTAAAAAAAAAAGTTTTCCCTGCATGAACCACCTTCTAAATCATTCCTAAGCTTTTTCCCCTAGCTTAAATTAGGACTGTTGTTGACAGGAGTGCCTTTTCTAAATAGGACATCCTTTTTTCTTTGATGGGGCAACAAAGGGTTAAATTATTGGTGCAGCTATAAGCTTGCCATGGCCTGGCTTGGGGAAAGGAGAAAGTTGCTCATCACACATTCCTCTACTTCTGCTCTTCTATCCACATCTCTCCTACTTGGGTTATACAGTTCCCTCAGTTTCCCATTCACCTCCAAACCCATTGGAAGTTTAGAGCAGTGAGCTGCAATTGTGGCATCTTTGAGGTCCATCTTCTTCTGGTCCAATGACACTTGTGCCCTAGACCTGAAATTTGAATAAAAAAGACACCCTACATGAAACAATAACCTTTCAAGTATTCATGCACGATCTTCCTCTCCTAATTTCTCACTCACAGAACAGCCTCAATTCTTCACATTTCTCTTTCATTCTAAGTAGCCCTTAGTCAAGTCAAGGAATTGTTTAAAGAGGTAGATATTAAAAATATTGTATTTCAAATAGGTTAACTACTGAATAACTTGTTTTTCTCTTGATATAGCCTGGAAAGAAAAAAAATTACACAAGTGATTGAGAGTGGGGAAGGGTTTTACGGGCCATATATTCTAATTCATTCATATTATAGATGAAGAAACTGAAGCCTAAAGTGGCCATGTGACTTGCCCAGTCATATAGGTTATACAGAACAGAACTAGAATTCGAACCCAGGTCCTCTGACTGGAAATCTAGCACTGTTTGGACTGTACCATAATGCACTCAGACCTAGCAATACCCTGGTCAATGCCCAAGTGATGAGTCTCTCCTATTTGCTATTACATAGGTCCCCAACATCACATTTAAAACATTTCCAGTCTGGTAGGACCTTCCATAGCTTGTGTTCTGCTGGCACAGTCTTTAAGAATTCAAAGTCACCTTCACGACACAATGAAACATATGAGTAGAGCATTTCAGAGGACAAACTATATTTGACTTAAAAAGAAGAAGTTTTTAAGCCAGCAGAAATGAATTGGGTTTTGAAATTTCTACTAGGCATAGAAAAGATTCAGCTAAAATGCAGGTTGGTAATTTTCTATTTATCTTACCAGTAAAAATTGTGGGGGAATTTTTTTTTTCTTTTTTAAACCATGAAGCCCTGTGAAATGTCAGTCATTATTGGAAGAATATTCTGCCACATATAATGAAATGCTAGTACAGAATTCTTATGCTTCTGCCAATACACACAGTGCCCAAAGCCTCTCTCCTTGGTCCTTGTCACTACTTAGCAGGCCCCTCTCCATTTTGCTGTGGGGGCAGTTCCCATCTTCTCCTTCACTGGCTATCTCTTGCTCATCCTTCATCCCATTAAATTCAGGCCACATCTGCTTTCCAAGGTGACAATTAGCTCATCTGATCAATTTGTTGTACTAATGAGCTAATGGGAGAAGGCTATGGAAGGTCTACTCAGTCCTCTCTTTGGGCACTGGGCCACATATACACATTAGAAGAGGGACCTATTCAAGTTAAAGAATTAATAGTCTTCCTAGTGTATACTATTAAGTTACATAAACAGAACAAAATAGCAAAGTGTGTCATGAACTAGCACATTTTATTATATACAGATTATTTAAAATAAATAAAATCAGAAGACATAAGGGAACTGCTGCTAAATAGTGAGATGGGTCTCAGGTTCTCCTTGCTGAGCTAAAGAAAAGCAGTAGCAGAATTTCTGTTCTTAGGTCCACAAAAGAAACAAGAGACATTTATTTCATGGAAGAGTCATGCTATCCTTCAGGGTTCATGGGAGAATGAAAAGAAGGCTGAGAAGGTAAGTATAGCTTGGGCACTCATGCTTACTGACAAGAATAAATGTGAATAAAGATGAAGAGAGATTCTGCAAAAAAAAATTGGAGATCAACCCAGAAAAAAAAAAAAGACAAGAGAAAGCTCTGGACCCAACATTCTGGATTCCAACCCTGACTCTGTTTCTGGCTAGATTTGTGACTTTAGGCAGATCACACCTGACTTTTCTGGATCTCACTTTACACATCTCTAAAATGGAGAATTAGATAAGATGCACTCTATAATCCTTCAGGATCTCTGATCTATGATCTTAGAGAATGTCTTTCTTAGTATCTCTGAACTTTAGTGCAAAGGGGAATGTTGTGGAAAATGCTGATGACTGTGTAGGAAAATGAATTTAGAAAGGAAAAATATCAAAGAATGACAGATTAAATTAGATTAGCATAAATACACTTTTCAAGAAATAATGAAAAGCTATGGACAAAGCAAATAATATCACATAAAATGACAGGAAATACGGATTGCCTTTGTCAGAGTGATTCCCAAATTTTCTGTCCATGTGCAGTCAGACCAAAGGATGCAAAACTTAAAATCAATTCAAAACTAGCAGAGAGGACAAAGTTAAGAAAATATAGAGTGCGTTGGTAATAGTTTTGAGTGGATCTACAAAGCCAAGATTTACACACATGTAAAAAATGAAAGGATAGGAAAGGACAATGACACAGGCTATCTTTTCTTCTATAATCTATCATGGTGGCAGCAATGCCCATCTCAAGCTCATAGATCCTAATACATACATATACATATACATATACATATACATATACATATACATATACATATACATATACATATACATATACATATACATATACATATACACATACACATACATATACATATACATATACATATACATATGTGTGTATACACATATATATGTGTGTGTATACCTATACACATACATATATAAAGTATATATACACATGTATATATAAATACATGTGTGCATGTGGGTATGTATATATGTGTGCATGTGTGTATATATACATATATAGTGTGTGTGTATCCACAAACCTATACAGATGAAGCTGCTTGTGTCTTGAATCCAAATTTCTGTCTCCAATTAAGAAGATTTATAGTGGATATATTATATAGTACATACATGTAATATTATTCAACCCTTAAGAAGACTACTCTGTGAAGGACTCAAGTACATCAATTTGTATGTTGTTCTAACATAAAGCCCTGAAGGTGAGCAGCAGGACAACTCTGAACAACCAGAGCTAATATATTTGTGATTGAAATGAAAGGGTTGGAGAGAGATAGAGGATGGGTGAATGAATCAGGCATGGGGATGGGAAAATGGAGAAGAGCTCCTACACAGAATCTCAGAGTAGGAAAGGACTCTTAAAGGTTACTTTTCACAACCCATACCTGAGCCATCAGTTAATCAAAATTATTAATCATGTACTATGTACCAGACACTATGCTAAGCACTGGGGATACAAAAAGAGGTAAAAGATAATCCCTGCCTTCCAGGAGCTTACAATCTAATGGACTACACAAGTATACCCTCTCCAAATCTCTAACAAGTTGTTTTCCAAACCACTTGAAAACTTCTAGGAAAGGGAACCTCCCATTATCTACCAAGTTACCCTAGGTCATTTGTGAATAACTGTATTTTTTTCCTTTATATTAAGCTGGTCTGCCTCCCCACACCTTCTCATTGGCCCTAGTTCCACTCTCTGGAGCCAATCATAACAAGTCTAATCTTTCCATACAATAACTCTCAAAATAGCTGAAGAGAGTTAATATTACCTCAAATCTTCTATTGTTCTTATCAGATATCCCTAGTAACTTTAAACAAACTTTTAAAATTCAAATGAATTCTACAAACACTTATTGAACACCCCCTATGTACCAAGCACTGTTAAGTGGTCATAACACAAAGAAAAAAATCTGTCCTCAAGAAGTTTATACTCTACCATTATGAATTGCTTTTAAGTCTCCTCACCATCCTCTATGTCCTCCTATAGACATACCCAATATTATCAGTGTCTTTCCTATCAATGTCTTGGCACCCAAAGCCTACCACACTACTCCACGATGTGGTCTGACCAGAACAACAGAGATATGACCTTCCTCAACTGAATACACTGCTTCTACTAATCAACAGGCATTAATTAAGCCCTTCCTCTCTGTCAGCCTAAGCACTGGGAATCCAAACCAAGCCAAACACTGTGCCTCCCCTTAAGGAGCTCCCCCTTGTTAAAAAGGAACAGTCTAATTTCTCATTCACTATGGCTCACAGATAATTCATATTGAGCTTGGAATCCAATAAAAAAAAAACATGTCTTATTCACATGAAAAGCTCTGTAGCTACATTTTCCTTATCCTGTATCAGCACAATTTTTTTTAAAAGCTCAAGTGCAGGAAATTACATTCATCCTCATTAAATGTGCTAATATTATGTCTTTTTCATAGTTCTAGACTGGAAAAGTCTTTTTGTATTCTGATTCTGTTATCTAATGTGTTAGTTCTCCCTCCCAGTTTCATATCATCCACAAATCGAATAAATTGGCCATCTATGTCTTCTTTCAATTCACTGGTTACAAAACATGAAACAGAATTATTCCAAAAGGGAGAGAGAGTTTCATGATATTCTACCAGCTATACCTTTGCAAACTGCCACTATCCCATTATTTAGTATTTTCATGGTCCCATCACTCTCACATTTCTGAATCCTCCTACCTGTCATAATGTTCAGCCTACACTCTTCATTTGGTCAATAAAGACACCTTGATGGATTTTACTCCAAACCTTCTGAAATACAGGTGCCAGCTGCACAATTCACTTAACCTTTCAGCACCCTTGGTAACTTGCTAAGACTAAGTTACAGATGAGTCAACAATTTTAATCTGTAGAAAAAATTTCCTCCTTCTATATTAGGATTGCTATGCATGGGGTGTGGGTGGGGGAGTTAAATGTATGAATGAACGAATACACATTAATAGTAACTGACATTTATTTACTTCCTTTAAACACACAAAACACTTAACACCTATTATCTTATTCGATCTTCACAATAGTTCTGAAAGATTGATTCTACAAATAGTATTATCCTGATTTTATAGATCAGCATCTTAGGGTCATAAACCTAAAGCTAGATGAGATATCAGAAGTCACTTAATCCAATCCCCTCCCTTTACAAGTGAGGATACTGAGGTTAGGTAACTTGGCCAAGGTCATCCAGGATCTCAGTGGTCATCTGGTCCTACTTTAAAAAGAAGCCACTCTACAAAATACCCAACAAATGATCATTTAGCCTTTGCTCAGAGATCTTGAGCAAGAGGGAAGCTACTACATCTTAAAATAGTTCATTCCACTTTTCCACTGCTCTGGCAGTTAGGAAATCCATCTCTCACATGAAGTATAAGCCTGTCTCTTTGGAACTTCTGTCCATTGCCCCATATGAGGAAATTAGACTTTAGAGAATTTAAGTGGTTAAGTAGAATTTGAACCCAAAGTTTTTCTAGTCCCATACTCAAGACACTACAGGTCAACATAAAGTCATATTACTTTAGAAAAAAAAATTAAGAATTACAGAAAACAGAAGGGAAGAAGAAAGTTCTGTTTTCACTCCCATGTAATTCATTGGTTTTTAACACTCCACTGGAAGAGCTTTTTGGAATAATTACAATATACCCTCTGTCCCCAACTCACTGCTATAATCTTACTTTTTCTGGGACAGACTGCCAGAGAAGTCATTTACACAATTCAGCTCAATTCAGTATCCAGTGATTTACCCATGGAGATTAATGCATCAGGGGAGAAAATTTAAATGTGTGTGTGTGTGTGTGTGCGCGCTCTCATGCAAGTGTGTGCATATGTGTGTGTGGGGGGGGGTGTCTGTGTTTGGAAATCTAACAAGAGAGCTCAGGAAATCAGGCCCTTTTCTCTTAGTAATAATTCTCTTAGTATAATATATATTATATTACATGACTAAGAGAATAGTATATGACTGAGAATAGAGAAATATAAAATGGGCAGTATGTGGCTTTTTCAGAGGAAAAATTGAAATAAACAGGAACCAAGTCACCCAAATGGGAAATCTCAGGATGTCCCTAATCCAACTCCTACCTGAGTCCAAATCCCTCCACAGCTCTCCTACCAAAGGGCCAGCCATCCTCCACTTGATAATCGAAAACTCACTGCCTCCTGAGGCACTTCAGGGCAGCTTTAATGATGAGAAAGCTCTCTCTTACATTTAGCTAAAATTGTTCTCTCTACAACTTTGCCCATTTCTTCTACTTCTGTCTTCTGAGATGAAAGAAAATATGTCTAATCCCTCTTCCATATGAATGCACCCTTGTATATGTGAAAAGTCATGGCCCCCATTAAGTCTTATTTCCTTTAGGCCCACATGTTGTCAGTTCTTCATTTTATAGAAATTCTAAGCATTTTTTCCAAGGGTAGTTTATAAAACATCGACTACATCTTCCCAATTGGGAAGGCCTGGCATGTCATATGGTTCCCCTTCTTAAATTTTCCCAACCTGGATCCACTTGGGTAAGAGAAACAATGAATTCTTTGAAATCATCCAAGGTGGCAGTTGCTTTTTAGCTTTCCAGTGACACAGATGGAGCCCATTCAGTTCAGCCTTGTTTGTGGAATGTGTGGCCTTGGAATTTACAAAAGCTGCTTAGAGAACTGAGAGGTTAAGTAACTTGGCCAATGTCCCTCAGTCATTGTGAGTTCCAGGTCAGACAAGCCCAGGTCTTCCTGGCTTGTGCTTCAGTCCATTGCACCATAATAAAAAGAATTAATGTCATCTAAGGAAGGGCTGAATTGACTTCCTATGCCCCTTGATGATTTCCAACTTCTTACCTTCTGAATAATATGGCTCTTCTTAGAATATCCACATTTTAGTGGGGAATTCTTTCAGCTTTTGTAAAGGAAATGTATGGATGACATTATCATTAAATATGTTCGTATATTGCAATGTCTGAGGAAATTCAATTTTCTCTGTTGTTTTTAAAATCTTTGCCACATGGGGGTAATTTTTCTGCAGAATCTTGTTAATAACTTCCCTTCAATTCCTTTGAAGCTATTTTCAGTGAACATCCCCTTGGAAAGGGAATCAACTGATCAGTTACTCCATAATAGATGGTTTTATAAAGTCATTTCACAATGGAGCATGTAAAAATGGTGGGTTCACTGCAAATACTCCATTCCTTCCTCATTCTCATTGAGAAACAGCATTACGAACTTTAATTTCAAATTCATTAAAGAGAAGATCCACTGTATAACAGTGATTTCTGGAAATCTGTAGCTTTTCCAGAAAGAGAACTAAAAATTGCAGGTTAATCACACATGAAGAAAACTTCCCAGTTCCATAGCAAACACACTTAAAATGTCTCTTCCTCTTCGATGAGTCCTCTCTCAAGTCAGAATTGGGTGCATTAACTGGGTGCTGTGGTGTTTCAAGATGGAGGTATTCAAGACTCTGTAGCTCCCTGTAGATATTCCAGAGATTCAGTAAAACACTTCTACGTGATTCCCTCTAAATTGGAGATTAGCAGGTCTTCCCAGGGTGAATGCTCTTCTCCTTCCTCCCAACCCTGCGTTACTTTGTATTTTGGTGTTTGTGTACAGCTGTTTTACCCTTGGGTTTATGGACCCATTCCTCACCTGGCTCCATCCTGATCTGCCTCCAGAGCTTTGGCTGCCCCTCATGCCCTGGTAGCACTTGGGTGCCTCCCTCTTTGCTTTGACATGGTCCTCCATCCACTGTGGCTGCCACCAAAATGCTGCTCTCGGTTCTTTCAAAAAAATTAAGGAATAGTTTCTGGTCCCCTTACCATCCCAACCATACTTGTCTTAATGTGCTTGATTCTATCAGGATCTTTCCAAAAAACCTGCCCAGAACTGAATATGACATCCATGATGTGGTGCAAACAAACCTCATTTACCCTGTGTTTCTCACTCAGACTCTAGGCTTCAGGGGTCAACAGAGAATTCCAATGATGGTACATTTGAGCCAAAGTCAAATTGGCACCAGTCTAACCTTGGCACTAAATAAAAACCAACAAGATAGTTTGCATGGTACCATAAGGTAATTCAGTCTCTCCCAAGAGGAAAACAGCTATGAACAATTCTAAGAAAAAAAAAAGATGCTCTCTTAAAAATATACAATTAATATTTACAAATGAATAAGTCACTTAATCTGTAAGTGTCCTAGCTAACTCTAAGTTGTAGAGGAAGGTGGCTACCTGCAGAAGTAAAGGTAAATTCCTCATCTGGGAGATCCCTATATTAATGACCTCACAGGGCCAGTCCTCATCTTTATACCTAGGTTGCATGAGCATACACATATACTTATATGTACTGATGTTATTTCTAATTGGCAGAATGGAGTCCTGGATATAGAGTCAGGAGGATCTGTTTGAATCCAGCTTCAAACAGTTACTAGCTATGTAACCCTGGGCAAGTCACTTAACTTCTGTCAATCTAAGTTTCCACATCTGCCATTGTTGTTGGATCTTTGTTCTTGAAGAGGACCGTGACATCAGGGAATGACATGCAAGTGAATTGAATTTAAGTGAGGGAGGGCTGTGCAGCCTCACTTTCTCCTCCAGAGACATCTGGGTCCAGTGGCCAGATATAGATCAGGATGACTAGAGATGGCCCAGGATGCACTGGGAGCCCATATCTGACAAATGGTAGTAATAATAACACTTACCTCATAAAGTCATTGTGAAAGTCAAATGAGATAATGAAAAGGGCTTTGCCAACCCTGAAGAGCTTTACAAATATTAGCTATCATTGCCCCTGTTGACATCCATGATGATGCTTCTCCCAAATAGAGTGGGAAGCTTCATGAGAATAGAGAATGTTTCATTATTGTCTGTATCCTCAGAGCCTAGCACACTGACTTGCACAAAGTATTGATCGATTGATAAATCGTGCATCCAGTGATGCAAATACCTTCATAATTAAGACTAAACATATGTGATGTGTGTCTTCTGGGTCTCTGAAAATCTTTATCTTTATTCAAATCTCAGTTGATCCTGCAGAAAGTCCTTCCAATTACTAATGTTCAACCCAGGTTCAGATTACCTTCTCTGTTGGTATGTTCTATTGCCCAGTGAAATGTAGGCTCCTAGGGGCTAGGGATTGCTTCATTGTTGTCTTTGTTCTCTCAGGGAGGAGTTCAGGGTCTTTCATATGGAAAGGTACTTTACAAATGTTTGCTGGAATAAATTGAACAACATTCCTTCTGACAATCAACCACAGGATCACCGGATCATAGACTGAGAGTAGAAAAGGATCTTAGAGGTGATTGATTCCAATGCTCTAATTTGATCAGATGAAGAAATTGGGGTCCAGAAAAGTTGAGTGCATTTCTCAGGGTCACACAGCTAATTAGTATTTGAGGTAGGATTGAAACTCAGGTCTTCCTGACTCTATGTTCAGTGGTCTAACCACTATACCCATCCTTTCAATCAATCGATAAGCATTTATTACCCTCTACTATATGGTAGGCATGAAGCTAATATTTAGAGAAAAAAAGACAAAAATGAAATAATCCTTGCCCTCAAGGAGCTTATATTCTATTAGCAAATATACATAAAAGTAGTCCAAGGTAGTTTGGGAAGGTAGGAAAGACTTTCAACAATTTGAAACCACAGTGACTCATGAGATCACCCAGAGAGTGTGTAGAGAGAAAAGAGAAGGGGCCAAGGACAGAGGCCAAAGATTATTTATCTGTAGTTTGCATGTCCTTGCTAAACTTGAAGTTCCTTGAAGGCATAAATTGAGTATTACTCTTCTTCTGTCTCACAGCTTAGAACAAAGCATAGAGCATGTTTCAGTGAGTGGATGTTTTCCATGTTGATTGATTGGGTTAATGCTTGTCTACATCAAAATATTCTAATTCATGCTGTGAGCTCCTAGGGGACAGGGACATGCCTATATAGCTCTCAGTGGAGATCTTTGCATAGCCCCACACACATGAGCTACAGTAAATGATGTCTGATGAAAATAGTGCACTCTGCAGCTTGGGAGAGATTAAAGCCTGACACCGGGTGCTAGGATTGAAGATAGAGCTTCGATGGTGCTGCTCAGATGCTGTGAGGTCAGTCACACTACTCTCTGCTTCATGTTTCTCATTCCACCTGTCACCGATTTTCTCCACTTAGGGTGATGTGGAAGCTGTGATCACTGAGGGTCTACGGTAAATAAACACAGTAGTCTCAGGAGCAGGATGGCAAGATCAAAAATTATATACAGCAGCCAAACCAGAAGGAAATGTTTGAGGAACAAGAGAAGAGTTGTTGCACTCTCCAATGTCCTGACTCATCCTTCATTCTCCTCACCTTCAAGAAAAGAAACTCTGTGGTTGAAAGACACATTCTACAAAACAAGAGTATGGTTTTACCTCCAAGGTGTTCAGAGCATGGTAACACTCTGTTGATTGTGTACCCCTGTAGCTAAAGTAACCATAAAGTATATGCCAAGAATTTCAGGTGTTCAGATGGATGAATTAATGGATTTTTGACATACAATGGAATTGTTCAGTTTACATGTAGCTGAATGAGCAGCCCATTCATTCAGGGGTGGGGAACGTTCAGCCTTGAGGCCATATGTGGCCTTCTTGGTCCTCCAGTACAGCCTTTTGACTGAGTCCAAGTTTTACAGCACAAAACCTTTTTTTAATGGGATTTGTTCTGTGAAGTTTGAATTCAATCAAAGGACCGCACTTGAAGACCTAGAGACCCACATGTGGCCTTGGGGCCACAGTTTCCCCACCCCATAGGCTATCATCAGCACACATATCTTGGACATGTACTTCAGTGATACAGAGCTATTACTTGAATCAATTCAGAGAAGGTGATCAAATTATATCTTGTTGGAGAGGCCACATAGCACTTTTGATGAAAACAAAGCTACTTTTCAATACCATTATTCACCCTGTGAAAGCCTCAGAAGAATAAAAGTTTCAGGGGCTCCAAAGAACAATGTAAGGGTGCAAGAGTGGTTTAGTTAGAATGTAGTGTTACCAAGACTGATCCATATGCAATAAGTTCTGCAAAAGATACCATCTGAGCCAAGGATAACTGGGGAAAAAAGTAGGCCAACTATTTGGGGAAAAAAATAAGAGGTAACCAATGGAAAGCCCAAGTAATTCACCAGTATTTAAAAATACTCAAGGATCCTAAAAAGGAATTTCAATGCATCGGGTGGACTTTCCATGCAGTAACTAAAGAAAATAAGACAGGAACTGCATAGCATGAGATGACATAAGCCTGAAATCTGTTCTTGGTAAAGGGAGTACCCATACCCATGAAACTATGAAGCCATAAAAGCAGTTCTGAACACAAGTTAGAGTGCTACACTTGGGGTCAGGAAGACCTAGGTTCAAATCCTTCCTCTGAACCAGCCATGTGGTCCTGGGCAAGTCACCTCTCTGTGCCTCCATATCATCATATAAAAAATGAGGGGGTGGGATCCATGGTCTCTAAAGTCCTTTTCTACCTCTAAATCTATGAATCTATGATGCAATGAGTATTGAAGCAGCAAAGAGACCTAGATCAACTTTTAGCTGAACTTTTAACTTCATCTTCCCTGATGTATTTTTCTGGACTATGGTGCAGCTTCTATGAAGCACTATCCTATGGTTAATAATACCAACCTCTTCCCTTCCTTCTCTCTTTCACACTCTTATCCTTCCCTCTCCCTCTCCTCTTCTCTTTTCTCTTTGTCTCTGTCTCTTTCCATGTCTTTCTGTGTGTGTCTCTCTTTCTGTCTATTTCTCTCTGCCTCTCTTTCTCTCTCTCTCTCTCTCTCTCTCTCTCTCTCTCTCTCTCTCTCTCTCTCTCCTCTTTCCTTCCCTCCCTCCTTTCTCCATCTATACAGGTAGATCCTTGTGAGGAAAGCCCCTTAACAAAATAGATGGATAATATTTTTCTGCCGTATAAAGTCTTAAAAAGTTGTCTAGAGGGCAGCTAGGTGGCGCAGTGAGTAGAGCATGGGCCCTGAAGTCAGGAGGACCTGAGTTCAAATCTGGCATGAGACACTTGACACACTAGCTGTGTGACCTTGGGCAAGTCACTTAACCCCAATTGCCCTACCTTCCCACCTGAAAAAAAAAAGGAAAAAAAGAAAAAGTTGTCTAAAATAATGAGAGTTTGTGATTTGTACAGAATCACACTGCCTTTATCAGGGGAAAGACCTGACCTGACCTGTATGATTCTCTCTCTGTATACCATACTTCTACCAATCTACACTACTTCTTTCAGCCTGACATATAACCATGTAAATTATCCATTTAAATGTCTGCATAGACCAAGAATGGCAACAACAAAGACCTCCATTCCTAGCCAGACTGGCATCCTGCATAACTCTATCCATGCATGAGTAGAGCTAATACCAATAGGGACTAACTGTCCCAGCTTATTTTGCAATAAGACAACTGAAGAACAGAGCTGACTAATAAAAGAATGATAAAAATTATTGAGACAAACTCATGTGATGTGTCAGCTTTGCTCAAAGTAGTTTGTCTCACCTAGAGAGGCCAAGGCATAGCTTAGGCTTCCTCCAACTGAGAATCTAAGGAAAAGGACTAAGTGGGAAGGGGTGGGAGGGTTATGAGAAAGAGGAGAGCCTTAAGAGTGACCTACACACTTATTGCCATGATTCTTGTTCAAAACCAAGATAAGATTGACCTAACCACACCCAAGTGGTGTTACCAGGTGCCATAGTGCCATGAGGAGAGCTACGTGGAATCAGGACTTCCATTAGGAAGCTAGAGGAAGCCAGTGGAAGGTGTGGCACCTCAGAAAATATCCCAATGACCTGACTTTACTGAGGTTAAGCTCTTCCCTGTTTGACAAGGAAGAACCCTTAGGTTCAGAATGCAATGTCATTCTTCTTTACTGTTACTGGGACTAATTGAATAAACAAATGTAGATTCACCACAAGGTCCCTCAAATGATACTGCTTAGAAAGAACCTTCCTAGGGACTGGTGGAAGGAAAAGTAAAAATAACTGGAGAAGGAAGAACTTTAGTAACATAATTAAAAAGAGAATATACAAAGAGAATAGTAAATGACAGGTCCACATGGGTCAAGAGTATGACAAGGGGAATTGATGATATTCTGAAACTCTCGAATGTGGCTTCATGAAGGATGAAACCCTTCTTTTCTTCATTTTCCATCAGAGACAGAATCCCAAGCTGAAGAGACCAGAGGGCTGACCCAGAAAGACATTTCTTAATTTCTCACAATAGCTTCAATTGGGGATCTCCAAAGGCTACATCTCTCACCCTGGGAACCCAACAAGTGAAGGTATCTATTTTATAAATGATAGGGAGGACAAGTAAAATCACAGTAATGATGATAATGATAACAACAATAATGATAATAACTAGCATTTATATAAAGCTCATAATGTACCGGGCACTATGGTAAGTGCTTTACAAATACTATCTCATTTGGTCCTCCCAACTACCCTGGGAGGTAGGTGTTATTACCCTTATTTTACAGTTAAGGAAACTGAGGCAGACAGACATCAAGTATCTTGCCCAAAATAACACAAGTAATAAGTGTCTGAGGCTGGATTTGAACTCAGGTCTTCCCACTGAATCCTAGGGAAAGCTGGGGATATAATCTAGAGCTCAATGAAAATAACTACAAATGTTTAGCTATGATAAGACTTAAGACTTAAGACAATAGCTGTTTTCTCATATTTGAAGACATATGGAATCAATCAATTCACAAGCAAGTGCACCTACTATGTGTCAAGCACTGTGCTAGACACTGGAACGCAAACACAAAAGTGTCTGCCTTCAAAGACCTTACTTCTTACTGTATGAGTGAATAGTTTTATTCTTATTGGGCCCAGACATAAGAATTATGGGTGAAAGTTGTGAAGAGGCAGATTTCTCCTCAAAATAAGGACATCTGACTACTGATGAAAGCTGGACCAATGTAGAACGGGTTGTCTCAAGAAGGAATGAATTCCCTATTACTTGCTGTCTTCAAAAAAGATGGGTGAACTCTTGTCAAGGTTGACGTACATGGGTTGACTGTCTAGAATGTGCTCCCCTATTTCAGAATCCTTATCTTCCTTCAAGGATTAACTTAGCAATACCTATCCCATGGAGATTTCCCTGATCACCTTTTCATTAGTGTCCTCCCTTTTCAAATCACCTTGTATATATTTCTCTGTGGATATCTAGTACCACACCCTAAATCCCCAGTAGTAAGCTCCTTCAGAGTAAGACTTTCATTTTTTTTTACTCTGTACCCTGAGACTTGCACATAGTAGGTCCTTCATAAATTTGTGTTTAGCTGAATCACTTTGAATTGAATTCAATCAGATTTAGTCAAGACACAACTTCTTTGAGCTCATTTCGTCATCCTTAAATGGACGTAATAATTAGTCCCTGAGCCATAGGATTATTGTGAGGTCAAGTAAGATAATATAGGTAAAGTACTTTGCAAACCTCAAAATGCTACACAAAATTGTTTACTTATTATTGCAATTGTTATCAACCACATATTCATACATGTGCATGAGCTCTAACCACCAGCATAGAGCATATTCCTCTGCAAAAAAGAAAAACCAACCTTGATCATCCATCAATTCTGCACATTTCGTTATTCTAAAGAAAATGTCATTAGATGGTAAGGACCCCAGCAGGTATTCCCCAGCTCCCCTATCACTGTCAAGAAGAGGAGAAGTGTCAGGCTCTACACAGTGTGGATGGGAAGCAGCTGGATTTCTTCATGGCTCTGGGAGTTAAGGGCAGCTAGACAACCAGCCATCAGACAACGAGCTCAATCAGACCCCTCGTGGATAAGATACAAGGTCTAACATCCCAGTCTCCAAGAATAATCTAGATGCCAAACCAAATAAAAAAGGTCTGACACCCCCATGCCTGCCAAAGACACTTGTTTCCATGGCACTAATAAATCTTTGTTTCTCTGGTCTGACAGCTGCTCAGATTCGATTAAGTCTATACGTATGTAACAGTTCTTACCCCCAAGCAGCTCAAAGATGGAAAGGTAATACCTGACTGTGTCTGGGAGGTGGGGAAGGTCACAGAAGGCACAAGCCACATCATTGTTGATGGTAAAATAAAGCCACAGCAACTAGTCACAGAAAGCAATATGAAATTCATGCCCGGAGTTGGGTTTCAAATGATCCACTGACTTTTTTGGAAGGATCCTCTTACAATATCTCCCTTGTTACCCATGAGAGTGATTGAGAAAGGTAGACACAAATGGATAGCATGTAGAAAATTCGTACTGTTTTGCATTTAATTAGAAAACATTCTGCCTGGAGCTATTACATTAGCTTTTTGTTATATACATCTCAAAACCCACCCACCCCATATATCATCTTAGCTATGGTAATGAACTACCACCAGGATAACTATCCATGCATGCAGTAAAGCCATATTTCTCTTCTCTTGGCCGTGCTGCTGAGGAACTGTTGGCTCAAGTCTGGACTCTCATTCATCATTTCCACACATGCCATAGAAACAGAGGTGGAAGAGAACCCTGATCTTTGAACCCCTCATTCACCAGGGGACACCAGAGACCTAGAGTTTGGGAGAAAGACTGTACATACTGGGTCTTTCTAGACTTCCTTGTCAAATGGTCAGAACCCACACTCAAACATTAGAATATGTAAATCTGATCATAGCATCATAGATTCAGAACTGAATAGAAGTAATGTAGCTCTGCTCCTCATTTATTGGATGAAGAGAATGTAACAAATCAGGGCAATAGACTTACCCAAGGCCACACAGGTAATAATTATCGAAAGCATTTGCATATCACTTTAATGTTTATAAAGTATTTTGCATAGATTATCTCATTTGATCCCCTTAACAACTCTGTGAGATAAGAGCTATCATTATCCCTATTTTATAAGTGAAAAAAATGAGCCCATAAAAGTTAAGTGACTTGTCTATGGTCACCCAGCCAACATATATCTGAGGGAGGATTTGAACTCAGCTCTTTCCAACTCTAGCACTCTATCCGCTGTGCCACCTAATTTCCTTCCTGAAAGTGTGTATTGTTGCTCCTGTCCAAATTGTTCTATCCCCATTTCTGTAACCTGCCTCCTCAGTTCTCCTGTTGTGGTTTGACAGACCAGAAGTTTCACCCAGTCCATCTTTTCAGTCATTGTTCCTGCTTATCTCTATTCTGGATCCCGTGCTACAGCCCAGACTCTTGTTTTCCACTTTGTCTTTGATGTCATTTCACTGCTATCCATGCTCTAGTGCCCTGTAGAGAAGGCCTGCCATTGGGTATCATCTTGCCTCCCTAATTTTTTTCTGTTTCTCCTAGATATCTTAGTGGAATAGATTTTTCAGGGAATGATCTTGTCTCAGTGGTCAGCAAAGGAGACTCCCCAGTCATCTACCCAATCAGCCATTGTGCTGCTAGAACTAGAGACCATTCTCTGACCGTGTTAATGCTTTCATCTTTAGAATTCCTATGCTGCCTCCCCTTTACTGGTCAGTGAGTATCTAACTTAGCCTACTATCCCAAGTAGGCCCTAGCCATGAAGCCCTAAAATCACTTTATTTCTTACCTTTAGGCAATCTACTGCCTAGTTGCCTTCAAGTTCAGGAACTATAATGAAAACAGTTGTACCATTCCTCTGGGAAGTGCCATGTTGATCTATTCCCTTGTGGTCTTACTCCCCATAACTCTCATGTGTATGGTGTCTCCCCAAGTTAGAATGGAAGCTCCCTGAGGGCAAAGATTGTTTTTGTTTTTAGCCCCAATGCTTAGATTGTAAGTGCTTAACAAGTGTTTTTTTTTTTTAATTCCTTCATTCCAAAGAACAATTCAACATGACAAGAGATCTGTAATTTCTTCAATGTGGGCATTTCCTTTAACAATGAAGATTGCAACTCCTGCCCTGCCCAACTGTCAAACATTCATCTAGGTTCTCTTCATATAAATCCACCATAGGAGCCATATCGACATGTAGGGAGAGAGGGCTCTCTTGTAGTTTCTTAAAATCATAAAGATAAGCAAAAACCAGAAGGAAATAGAATCAGGACAGCTTTAATAGTAACAAGTGAAGTTTATAGTATACTTAATTACTTGACGAGAAAAAAACAGATTTACAGCATCATGTGCAAATCTCTTTTTCTGTTCTACATTGTACATAGGAAATGCTTGTTTGATTTGGTTTGCTAAGTTCAGAATAAAACAAAAGGAAAAAAAGAAAAAGTATACGTCAAGTACACAAACTGTCTACCTTGATATGTGACCACATGATCTTCATTCCTTCGATGTCATTCTTTAAACCACTTCCCTTATAGAATTCCTTGTTTCTAGCAAATGCCCTGCTTTTTCATCTCCTCCTTCTGTTCAATGTCATGCATGCTTATTGTCCAACTACAGCATTTGTCTCTTACATACATATATGTGGAGATATATATGTATATACACATGTGTATACAGAGAGAGAGAGAGAGAGAGAGAGAGAGAGAGAGAGAGAGATGATATAGATACAGATACCCTATTGGATAAGCTCAATAGATTTTTCATCCAACTGCATATCACAACCCCAAGAACAGACATTCTTTATCAATTTTTGGTTATATGTTTTCTTTTGTTGCTGTTTTTGTCTGTAGATGTTTAGGCTAAACTTCTCATCGATGCTAAATCTAAGGAGATTCTACAACATTCTGAGAGTTTCAGCACAATGTTATCCTCAAAAGGAAGCAGCTATGGAATCTCAACATCTAGAGGGAATCTCTTGTTGAAAGGGCTCTATACTGCATCTCCTCCATGAGACTGGCAAACATTTTTGGAGATAATAGTTTTTCTCTTTGATGCCTTGCTTGTCGTTAATTGAATCAAGTTATTGAATAAGAGTGTGCCTCTACTGTTCTATCTTCTAAGGAATCTTGTATAATTTTGATATATCCATGGGAAATACTTTATTGGAGGAAGGCCTTCAAAGTGGTGTTTTGTTCTACCCAATAAAATGCTTTACCTAGAGTACTGGTTATGATACTAAGGCTAGAGTCAGAAAAACCTTGCTTACAATCCTACCTCAGACACACAATAGCTATATGACTATGACCAAGCTAATTGACTCCTCTAGGCCTCAATGTCCTCATGAGTAAAATAAAGAAATGAGATTCAATGATCTTAAAGGTCCCTTCTGGCTCTTAAACTCAGTTATATAAATGCGGTTTTTTTAGTAATCTGATAACTATTTCAATATAATTGCATCTTTTTATAATCCTACATATTTTATCTTATGCATTCTAAGCATTCTTCTGAGTTCAAGGTTTGAATTCATAGGCAAGGGGCCCATGACACAAAAAACGTTAAGAACTCCACTAAATTTGTGGGCCTATACAGATAGAGTCAACAACATACAAGCACAGTGGCACTTTGTATTCCCTATATCTTTCAATTGCATGATAGTAAAATGCAGTCTACTATGAAATATCACTTCTAAAACCCGGCACACTCCCTATGAATATCCTCTTATATGATGCCCCTAATGCATATGCAGATTATCCTCATCAAATGGCAAATCATTGGGAGCTGACCGTTCCCACTTCATCAGTGTTCATTGAATTGGAGCCCAATGAATTAAACTATCAATTCAGTTGGACTATCAGTAATTGGTCTTGTGAATCTGGTTTAATTTATTCAATTTCTGTGCCTCAAACACCAAGATCACCCAAGAAGGGAACTTACCATGGTCCTGCCAGGAAGAGAAAGGCAATAGCTAAAAGTCTGAGAATTGCTGCCCATCAATCTTTGTTAATTAATTTTTCAAGGGAAAGAAACAATCCTTTTGCAGGAAAAACCTTTGCTCCCTTCCCAACTTCAGGATCTGAATGTGGCAGGAGTGCTAATTAATGTGCTGTCCCACTTCATCTGATTGCCCATTTGGTATGACTTCTTCCCAATGGAAATCCTAATCAGTGCTAACCTGACTTGTTCCGAGTGGCCCAGAAATTTCACTAATAAACTTTAATGCAGAAAGTCGATAAGGGAAAAAACCGATAATGTTTAGATTAAAAAGTGTAATGTCAGCCTCTGGAAGAGTGTAATTCACTTAGTTCCTTTTGTAGTGTGGTTGTGATTTATGTAGGCCTATTAGTTGAAATCACTCTTTTTATTTAGGTTCTCTGATATTATATTATACCTGTCTCCGAAACCATTTTTATCCTACACATAACAGTGATTTTATAAAAGGACCAGCACATACCCTGTATGTGGTTGGCATATACAAGCCAGTTTGTCAACAAAGCCAGTTGAATAAATGTCTATTGTACTTAAGTCTTCAGGTAGTAATAGATGACTAACCAGTTATTTACCCCAATTCAACCTAGTGGGTTTCTTTGTTTGTGCAAACAAAGCTTGTTGCCTGGGACCCACTGCATCCATTGCCCTCAAATAAAAGATCTCCAAAGATAGGAGCAATTGGATCAAAAGAATCACAGAAATTCAGACTTGGAAATGACATCCAATGAGAAGAAACTCTATCTCCCAACATAGCCCACTCCACTTTGGGGTGGTCCTCATTATTAGGAATTTTTTCCATTGTCAAACCTAAATTTTTCACTTTGCAACTTTCACCCATTGTAGACAGTTCTGTTCTCTAGGGGCAAGCAGAATAAAGGAAAACTTTCCTCTCCATCCCTAAACAAGCCTTCAAGTGTTAGAAAGGCACTACTATGCTCCACTTCAAATCTTTTCCTGGCTAAACCACCCCGGTTTTTTTTCAAATGATTTTCATTTGACATCCTGACTGCTCTCCCCTGAATGTTCTCCATCTCATCAACATTTGCTCTAAGATATACTGCGGAGAACTGAAGACCATTTGCCATATATCGTCTGACCAAGGTTGAGTATGATGAAACTATTGCCTCCTTAATCCTGGACTGATCCTAGGGCTCTACTTTTATTAATCCACACTAAGATTTTCTTAGGTGTCTTAGCTGTAATACCACAGAGTTTACACATTGCTTGTAGTCCACTAAAACCTACTGTTTAGCCACATATCCCCTGTCTCACCTGTAAGTTGATTTTAACCCAAATTTTGAATACTTTGACATTGTTTACACATAAAATAAGTATTAAACTATTGTGTAGTTGGCATCCATGATTCTAATTTGTGGCCAAGAAGCAAAGAATAGGAAGCAAGGTAATTTACTTTAACTGGCTTGCCACCATAGAATTAAGTGGTGGCTTGGGGTAGTTTGGGAGAGGTAAGAGGCAGATGATTATAACTATCATCATAGGCTATTTCCTAAATGTTCTTTATGTGTCTCATCACAAAGATTCCCTAATTAATAAAATCTCGAGAAACAAATATTCCTTATGCCAAGCCAACCTGTATATGGAGGAAGGTAGAGAAAGTTCAAGGCTCTTCTATCCTGATTAGATGGTGATTTCAGCCACAAGGACAGGGCAAGAGGAGAGAGCAAGATAAATTCACGTATTGATCTCCAGGGATGAACCAAGCCCCAGTACAAGATGAGGGGCAACTACATTCCCCTGGGATTGATCATATGAAAATAGTGGAAATACATATGTTTAGCCTCTGAGTCACTGGAAAAAGATGGAAGAAACAGAGAGAGGAAAGCAGTGAGAAAAAGGGAAGTAGTAAGGGAGGACAGCAGGAAAGGAAAAAGTTACAGGAAGGAAGGGAAAAAGAGAAAGTAGGGAGGGGGAAAGATGGGAGAGAGGAGGGAAAAGGAAGAAAAGAGAGACAGGAAGGAGAGAAAATGAAGAAGAAGAAGAAGAAGAAGAAGAAGAAGAAGAAGAAGAAGAAGAAGAAGAAGGAGAAGAAGAGAGGAAAAGAAGAGCCCCATGGAGGATTTAGTGGAAAAGAACCCACATATTGAAATCCACATCCAGGTTTACTCCCCATCTCACTTCTGACAACAAAGTCAAAACACATCTTTTTCCTTATTAGAGGTATTACTGTACCCCATAGAGGGTTCTCCTGATGCTTTACAATAATATCATTAGTACACCTTTACCAAACCCACTCTAACATCATTCAGTCCATGATCACCAATTTCTAACATTGCTTCTATAGAACCACAGTCCCTTATAATAATATTCTGTCTTATCCTATCTATTTCCAAAAATGAAGTGGTTGCATGCACATCTTTTAAACACTTTCACAGAACCACAAAACTCTAAAAATGGATGGGGCTTAGAAGTAACTGTTGCAATCCCTACCTAAAAGGAATTTATTTACTACTTTCCTCCAAAGTGTACACCCATTTTGAAGGTTCCTAGGAAGGAAGAACCCTCAATCACCTGAGGCATCCTCCTCTACTTTGGGATAACTAGATGTGAAGAAGTCTTTCACCAACATCCAGCCTAAACCTGTTTCTCTATCTCTTTCACCTCCTGTTCCTAGCTCTGCTCTCTGGGGCCAAGCTGAACCATTGTACTCCCTTAACGTGACAGCCTTTCAGATACTTAAGGATTCGCCTATCTTTTCCCCACCAAGCTAAATGGCCCCATTTCCTGTCAGGCAGGAATTTTGTTTACTCACTTCACAAACAGACAGACTAAGGAAAAGTGGGGAAGGTAACATGCTCTTTGCTCACCCCCGATGTGCATAGCAGATCAGTGTCAAAGTCATTAAGAAAATTCTTGACTCCTTCTCCAGAGTTTTGCTTTTGAGTCACTCTGCCCCCCCACCCCTCCCCAGGAGAAGGATGTCCAGGAGGAGGGGAAGGAGAAGGAGGAGGAGGAGGAAAAGGAGAAGGACAAGGAGGAGTAGAAGGAGGAGGAAGAGGAGGAGGAGGAGGAGGAGGAGGAGAAAAAGGAAGAAATGAAGGAAAAGGAAAGTCTCCTTCACATTGTGACATGATTTATTGCTACCCTGTCATATTCAGTAGTGTCCCTGATGATCTCTCTCTGGATGGCAGGTCTGATGGCTCTATGCCACCGAAGGTAGAAAAAATTAAGCTATAAATGCACCAGCCAGGCGTTAGGGGCAGAATGCCTACCCATCCTATTCAGAGGGCTAATATTTATAGCACCTAGAGTGTTCTGCCAATTAAATCTGATGGGGAACTCTGGGCTGGTTTTCACAAGCAATTGGTCATTACAGTCTCATTTCCATTCAACAGATCTGCCTGCCAAAATCAACAACAACAATAAGAAAACCTAGCCATTGTTGAAGTCAAATTTGCAGTTGCCATCCATGTCATAAAACATGCTAATATTATCATGTATAATGTCAGAGCTGGGAACAATCTTAAAACACAGTAACAGAAATGGAATATGAGAGCTGAAGGGTCTTTAATAGTAATAGTCAACCTTTATATAGCAATTTTAGGTTTGTGAAAAGCCTTACAAATATTATCTTACTTGATCCTTCAAATAATCCTTTGAAGCAGGTGCTACATTGTCCCTATTTTAAAGATAAGGAAATTGAGGCAGAGAAAGGTTAAGTGATTTGTCCAGAGTCACAGAGATAATAAATGTTAAAACATAGAAAAATAAACGCCAGTGTTGAAAGGTTCCTTAGAACAGAAAATATTGAATATCAATCAATGAACAAGCATTTATGCATCTGAACTTGCTGTGTGACTTTAGGTAAGTCAAATAATCTTTGGGAATCTTTTTTACATTATTTATAAAATGAAGGGACTCCGAAGGAGTCTTCCAGCTCTGAAATTTTGTGGCTTCCATGAGCTTGTTTTAAAGCATGAGGAAGAACAGAGTTGGGAGAGGTGAGCATTTAATTTGGTTGGGAAAAGAATATATGTAGGGAATCAGGGTGGATAGAGAAGACAGATCCTCAGGGGACTTTTCCCAATATAGGCCCATCCTCCTGAAAGGTTACTCCTATGAGGGAATCTCAAGCCCACTTTATAATCAGAAAACAAGTGTCTATCTCTCAGCCAAATGGGAGATAGTGAGTTCCTCTTGCAGGAGGTCATCAAGTAATGGATGGAGAACCCTTTCTGAGAGAGGTGAATTCAGATATGGGTTGCATTAGATAACTTCTGAGGTCTCTTCCAACTCCGCTGGTCTGTGAGTCTATGATTCTATAGATGAGGCTCACTCCTTACCAAGTCCTAGAGATAGCCACTTCCTCCTCCCTCTTTCAACCCTATCTCACTCAGAGAGCTACACAGCCCTGCCCCTGATATGCAGTATGGAGCAATAGTACAGTAAGGAGCACATAGTACAGTAAAGAGCAATAAAGAGAGAGCCTTCTTAAGGTAACTAATCACTTACATGAAGCCTCTTTCCCTCCCTAAAATGTGGGACATATTCTTCATTTCACTTGGTCAGGCAGCCTGCAATCCTACCACTTAATAGATTCACTTGACCTCTTTTAAAATGCAAATTTTCAAGGAGAAGGAGGGAGGAATGCATGGGGAAATGTAGGTGATGTAAAAACCAAAGGTATCAATAAAAATTGATTTTTTAAAATAAAATGCAAATACTCCTGGAACTCTCCCAGCCCAGCATCTCTCTCTTCTCTACTCATGTGATTACCATCCTGGTTCAGGCCTTCATTACCTCTCATCAGGGGTATTCCAAGAATCTCCTAATTGAGTTCCCTGCTTCCATTCTCTCCTTCTCCAACTCACCCTGCAAAGTCTTCAAAATAATCCTCCTCTAACATAGATCTGACCATGTCATTCCTTCTCAAGACCCTCATGAGCTATCCCTTGATGCTAAGATAAGATGAAAACTCCTCAAGTTGGCATTTAAATCCCTTCTACAGCCTTGCATCAGCCTTCCTTTCCAGACTTAGCATGCAGACTCTCTTTCATACACCCTCTGTTCCAACCCAAACTAGCCAACATTTGTTCTCTGGACTAATTCAACCTCCCACCTCTGTGCTTTTGAATAGGCATTCTCCATGTCTGGCCTGCACTCTCTAATTCCTAACTTCCTCCAAAGCCCATCCAAAGTCAAGTTCTATTATGGGAAACTTTTCCATTTCTCACCAATTGTCAGAGTCTTCTCTCTCTTCAAATATACTTACTTATCTGTGTACAATGTTCTCTTGTTCTAGGGGGCTATAAGCTCTTTGAGGTCAGCTCATTTTGCTTTTATCTTTCTATGGTCAGAGCCTAGTATGAGGCCTTGCATATAATGGGCACTTAATGTTTGCCAGATGAAATGAAAGGGGCAGGCCAAGACAGGTTACATGGCAATCAGTCATTCAATTCTGTTCAGTGGGAATTGCCTTACCCAGATTACTTTCCTCTAACAGCTAGCTAAGATCCAGTGAGCAGAGAAAATATGCTTAGGTTAAAGGAGAGGGTATGAGAGAGGCAATTTGGAGGCTGAGAAAGCAGCAGGTCTTAGAGGGGGCTTTGGACAACCAGAGGAAATTATAAAGACAAGGGTGGGGCAGGGGGTGAGAGACAAGAAAAAGAAGGTCAACCGGGCCAACAAGACAGTGGGATGACATGCTGTAATGGCAACCACACTGGCATACCAAGGATGGCTGCTAGTGCAGGTTCTTTTATCTACTAAGGAAAAACAGCTGTGTCAGGGGTCAACAATCTTTCTTTTTTAATCACAAAATATATAAATACAGGAAATACAGAGAAGAGAAATAAAGATCAACAGACAGGCTCTACCACCTGAATCAAAGCTTTACATCCACCACTCAGTTGAGAGAGCCTTTACCTCTGAGGAGTCAGGGAGCTCTGAACATATGGCTACTCAGAGCCTCAACCAGGGAATCACATCTTTCTCATAAGCAAGCCCCCAAAACAAAAGCCTACCTCTCAGAATATATCCTCTTTAGGCTCAGTGCCTAATTAGAAATTAACAAAAGGTGTGTAAGCCTTCCTAAAAGCAAGCAAGCTTTTCCTAATAGGCTCCATATGAGGCCTATTGATGGGCAGGGAAGATCTTATTTCCCATTGACTTTATACATGCTCTGCACCAAGCAATAGCTCAGCCTCATCCCTGTCTAGGGAAGTCCCTTGCTTCCTTCAAGATCACACAAATCTGTCATCCCTTCCATCAAGCCTTTCTTGACCTTCCCAGGGACTTCTTCTCCCTTCTCAAATATCCTGAAGCACTTTGGCCAGGGGGTGCCATTGTCTTGTTTTTATCTCATTCTGCCTCCACTATCATATAGTTGTTCACATGCCCTTATTTGAATTCCAAATCCCCTGAGAGCAGGTTCTAAGATACCATCATATTTGTATCTTAAGTGGCTGGGCTGTTGTCTGGCACACAGAGCAATACTAAAGCAAGTTGAAATCCATCTGTAATTTAGTAAAGATATTCATTCATTCACTCTGAGGCTCAAAGTGATTGAGTGACTTGCTCAGGGTCACAAAGCTAGGAAGTAGCAGAGGTTGACTTCCTGTCTCTAAACCTAGGAGGATCATAGGATGACAGAGTGAAACCTGAAAAGGACTTCAGAAGTCATTGATTTCAACCCTTCTCCCTTTACCTCAACATGTACTCTCTCTGCTCAACAAAGCCCAGCTAGGGGCCAGGAAGAAAACAAACTCATTCCCATTGTTGGCCATATAACCCTGCCCCTCTCTCCCAATCCAATCTACATAGGAGTAAATAACTCATAGATGAAGAGTCAGAGGCCCAGAGAGGTTGTGACATGTCCAAGGTCACACTGGAAGTACACCACATCATGTTATCCCTTCTTCTAGTTCAATTCAAGCATGATTTCTTATGTTTAATAAATAATTGTTGGATTACTATTTGAATTTGAAGACTTTAAGCTTTTTTAACACTGAAGTAAACTGTGGGTATATGAGATCTCATCTCAGACTTTTGAAAAACCATAACAAACCCGAACAATGACCTGTGGTAATCAAGTGTGGCCCCTCTGCTCAAGAAGATGAGTGTACTGGGTCTCTCCCATCCATTCCCTTTAGGGAAAGATGTTTCTCCTATTCCCAGCCCCTCAAAAAAAAGAAACTGGTAGGACAAGCAAAAAGATTTGGAGTCATGGAAGCCCACAGGCATCCTCGCAGCTGTCATGTCATCTTGGACTGGCTCTAAGTGCTCATGACAGTCTCTGTTACCGTGACCTACTTCTTTGGAATATTAAAGCCCTGGATGCCCCGGGCCCAGCTCACAGACAGCAGTCCTGGCAAAGCTGAAATCCTCACTCTGGGCTCTGGGCTCTGCAAGGCTAGCAGGCTTCCCTGCGGCAGATCTACAAGCCAATCCAGCCCCCTGCCCCAAAATCCAGGCCCCTGCAGGCCGACAGCAGGGCAGGGGTTGTGAGCTGGATAATTCCCTTGATACTTCTTTCCTAAAGGACAAAGATATTCGGCACAGTTTTTATTTAAACAGGAAACATAGTGATTTTGTCATTATGTGTGGTAGTGTGCACTGAAGATAGGCCTCAGAGCTGAGAAGAACAGAGTTCAAGTCTTGACTCTGAGGAATACTTACTGTGTGACCTTGGGGAAGTTGCTTAACTTCTGAATGGCCCAGGCTACTCTCTAAGCTTCTAAATTGTGGAGCAAGTACTGATCTGTATTAATAAAGTGAATTTAATACAGTAAGTTTAGAGCCAGCTCAGTGGCACAGTAGATAGAGCACTGGGTCTGCAGTCAGGAAGATCTGAGTTCAAATCTGGACTTATATTTCATAGCTGTGTGACATTTGGCAAGTCATTTAACCTCCGTATGCCTCAATTGCATCAACTATAACATGGAGATCATGCTATTATACACTCCTGGAGTTGTTCTGAGGATCAAATGAGACAATATTTGTAAAGTGATCAGCATAGTGCCTAGCACATAGTAGGTGCTATATAAAGGCTAACAATTACTATCATTTCCTCTTTAGGAATTCTTGACTCAAATGAAATCACAGGTCTAGCTAAATGTGTGTTTCTAAGTATTTATGCATGTGTATATGTATGTGCGCATGGATGTGTATATATGTATGTGTATATAGATAGATAGATAGATAGGTAGGTAGATGGATGGGTAGACACATGGATGGATGGATGAACGGATATACACAAACAAATGTATGCATATATATGTGTGTATATATGTATATAAATACATGCATATATATATATACATATACATATATATATATATATATCTTTTTGTGTCCAGACCTATGATTTTCTGAGTTACACCCCAGTGAGGAGATGCCATTAGGTCTGAGGCATAGAGAACCAATGTTTAATGGAATGAAAAGTAACATCCTCAAACAAGAGAGTGGGGATCCCTGACATGCATCTATGAAATTCATATTCATCCCAGTTACCTACATACAGTCCAACTCCAATTTAATATCCCAAGTTGTTTTTCAGCTCAATGTATTCTAAGTTGATGTATGACCTTAGATAGACTAAAGCTTCATTTCTCTCATCTGTAATGTAAAAGAGCAAGAGTAGCTGATCCTTAAGGTTCTTTCTGGCTCCCTCATTCCATGAGTCTCTGTCTGAAATGGACCTCCTCACATATTTTTGCCAGACTCAAACTCCTTGATAATATTTCCATTTTTCAATGGTAATGGCACCACCATTTCTCATGTGTCCTACATAGAAACCCAGGAACCATCTTCGACTCTACTTTTTCATCATGTCCAATTTATCACCAGTTCTAGTCATCCAAGTTTTCAAAATGTCTCTCATGTTTCCTTTCTTTACCAATCCCAATGCAACCCCTCTAACCAAAACCTGATTATCTCATACCTGGCCAGATTCCTTAGCAGTGTCCTTGATTCCAGGCTCTAACTCATCCAGATCATCCCACACACCAGTGCCAGACCAAGCTTCCTAAAATACATCTGATGTTGTTATCTCCTCCATTAGAAAGCAAATTCCTAAAGAGTAAGCATTATTGCATCCTTTATATTTGTAGCCCCAGAACCTAACACAATGTCTGGCACCACAGAGATTCATCATAATAACAGCTGATTGATTGATTTATTGACTTCAATAGTCACATCTATGCCCCCTTCTAATACTCTGGCATCTCAACTCCTTATCTTTCTCACCTCCTAGACCTCTATCTCTATTCTACTTCTGCTCTCCACCAGGCCTTACCCCCATCATGATTTAAAACCATTCGGCCTCCAGCATGGAAAACTGAAATTCTCTACTCTGACCATGAACTTCTGTTCCTCCTCAATCCCCATACCCAACAACTACCAGTGACCCAAAGATCATTTTCCCATGAAGATCCCACATCTCTCACAACCTTTTCCAATGTTGGTTGTCCTCTCAAGTCCTTTGACTCACGCCATTGAGAGGAAGGGTCTTGCTTCTTTTCTCCATTCTTGCATTCACAATGCTTTGCTCTCACATCATCACTCAGAAAACTCTTCTCCTCAGAAGTTCATGGGATTAGATTAGATTACACTATTCTGTCCTGGTTCTTAGCACTACCACCTGCCAACATGAAGAACACTCTCCTCCTTTTCTTGGTGAAAATGATACTTAGCTTGGAGCCTTCAAATCAGCCTGGCCTTCTTCCTTCTCCTCACATATAGCATTCTATCTCTAGCATGCAGGTCTTTGTACACATCATCCCTTGTGCCAGGGATGAACTTCTTCCTCATCTCCACTTCTTAAAGTCCTTCATTTCCTCCAAAGCTCACATCAGATATGATCTCCTACATGAAGATTTTCTGATCTCCTCCAGTAGTGAAATGGCTTCACATTTATTTTGTGTTATATGTATGTATATAATATTTATATATGTATGCATATATACATATATGTATATATACACATGTGTGTGTGTGTGTGTATATAAACTTTTGTTTGTTTGTTTAGCCATTTCAGTCATGTCCAACTGTTTCTGACCCCATTTGGGGTTTTCTTGGCAAAGATACTGGAATGATCTGCCATTTCCTTCTGTAGCTCATTTTATGGTTGAGGAAACTGAGGCAAATAGGGTAACCTGACTTGTTCAGGGTTACATAGATAGTAAGTGGCCAAGGCTGGATTTGAACTCAGGTCTTCTTGACTCTAGGCATGCTTTATCCATTGTACCACCTAGCTGCTCATATGTAAATACACATATATGTATACATACACAAATATATATGTATATATAAATGTATATACCTATATCCAGATATGTTTTCTCCATACATAGATGTTGAGCTCCTTAAAGACAGAGACTGTTCATCTTTGTCTATAACACTGTTACCTTGCACAGTGTCTGGCACACAGTAGGTGCCTAAAAAGTACATGATCTCTCTCCTCTCTCTCTCTCTCTCTCTCTCTCTCTCTCTCTCTCTCTCTCTCTCTCTTCCTCCCATCATCCCCTACTAACTTCCTTAATAAATCTTCTGACGTTCTGGCTTCTAGGGTCTCTTAGTTTCCACAATTCCTAGGACCTCCATCTCAACTCTGAGCCTCAAATTCCTTATCCATGAAATTGAGTAATAAAAGCACCTGTTTCACATGTCACTACCAGCTCCAAGTCAAAAGTTCTGTCCAACACACATTGTCTAGAATATGCATGCAGGATGGATGGGTGGGAGAGCATGCCAATTTAGCAATAATGGGAACCTCTGTTCTGGGTCTGGTTCTGAGTAATACTGATCTCATTGGTGAAGTGGAAATGACAGGAATCATTGGAAGATATGAATAATAATCAGGAGAAAGCTAGATATAATCTGACTCTGAAGTGGGGGGAGAAGATGTGGAGGGAGGGAGCAGATTTCCAAGTATTCAGTGAAAGGATGGGTAGAATTCTATTGCCTGAGATTCTTAACAGTCTGCTCAATAGACCCTCAAAAATGAAATTCTGAGGATGTGAATGCAAATATTTTCTACAAGAAAAGAAAGGGGGAGCTTTCTAAAGAGACTGATATGGCTGCATGGGGACTTTATCGAATAACTCAATTTTTGTAGCATGTGTATAGAAGATGAAAACAGGAGCAGGTAACTGAGTAGAAATGCAAAAGAATGCCATGTACTTGCAAGAATTATGCTGCGAATGCTGAAACTCTGAGCAAGCTTCAGCTGAGAAGGAATGCTAAGGACAAGGGGAAAAAAATTTCTCTGGCTCTATGGCTACATTGGGCACAAAAAGAGCAAAAAGCAAGGAATGACAACAAATTATTAGAAGAAAGTATAATGCTCAATTCTATTCTCCTTCTGGATCTTCTGCCAAGAACAAACTGCACACTGGGAAAAATGGAACAAAAATGATTGACAGAGAATCTAACTCCATGATGATGATGATAATGATAGTTGATGCTTATAAAACACTTTAGGATTTGCAAAGCCCTTTAGAGAAATTATTCCTTTTGATAAAAGGATGATAGATCGCCTTAGTGGCCTCAGTCAGTCAAGTCACCTGGCCTGAATGATCTGCAACCTGCCAAAAATCAACCAATCAATCATGAAGCATTCATTACCACCTACTTGTGTTAGGGCACTGAAAGACTGTAAATATGGTTGCTGGGCCACTGTTAGTGATTTCTCAGGAATCACAGGGAACATAAGACACAACAAGGGATGGAAGATTGGTAAAAGGGGTCTTAGATTTCATAAAGAATAGAAAACCATCTAGTGGTAAGCTGAGCATGGCTTCTTGGCAAAGATATAAAATGCATCATCAAAGAGATGTTTTGTGAGCTCCTATAAAGGAAAATAAAGAAGGCTGTAAGTCAGCATGGGCTCATTAAGAACAGGTCATGCCAGATTAATCTCATTTCATTTTTTTTGACAAAGTAACTAGAATTGGTGGATTCAAGAAATGGCACGGGCTCCTCCAGATACTCCCCAACAATAGCCTTGTTGAGAAAATTGAAGGTTGGCTAGAATATATTACAAATAAAGAGATTGGTATCTGGGTGGATGACCAGACCTCCAAAAGGTAGCTAATGAATGAATGTCAATAAGGAAAGCAGATCCTAGTGGAACACCACAAGGCTCAGTTCTTGCTTTTATTCTGTTTCACATTTTCATAAGTGAATTGGATGGTATCATAGATAAGTTAATTATCAAGTTTTCACACCAAGACAGAAGGGATATTTAATATTTTGGTTGATGAGACTAGTATCCAAAAACATTTTAATGGGCTAGAACAAGCCAAATGTGGTCAAATGAAGTTTAATAGAAATAAATGCAAAATCTGGCACTTGGTTTCAAAAGTCAACTTTGTAAATGAAAGGTCTGGGCAGCCTGGTAAGAGAGCAGAGCCTTTGCAAAATGTCCGAGGGTTTTAGTGGACTACAAACCCAAAGGAGTCACCAGTGTGACATGGCAGACAAAAGGAAAGCTAATGTGATTTTTGTCTGCATCGAGAGGCGTGATGTTGGAAGCAGAGAGGAGAGAGGCCTGCTTCTGAACTCTTCCCCTGCCAAATCTGGGGGATTATGTTTAATTCTGGGCATCACATTGAAGGAAGGACACTGGCAAGCAGGAGAATATCCTTGAGAAGGGTGGTCAAGATGGTAAGGGGATGGATGATCCCTCCTGGATTAGGAAAAGTCTATCACCTATGATTTGCTTCCAAAGTTCAGCAAAGTAGTAGTTAGAAAACCAATCCTCAAAGAAAAATCCTGGAATTTAGGTTGACTTCTAATGGTGCCAGTTTTTTTTTTTAATATAGATCTATGTCCATTATTTCCTGTCATTTGTTCATTAGAGGACATGGCTGTGTGCATGTGTGTGTACGTGTCTGCATGTGTGCATGCATGTGTGTGTGTGTGTATGTAGTTGTTACTGCTATTTTGTTCTGTCTGGATCGGTTTTGAGTGTCAGACCAGGGATTTTTTTTTTATTTTATCCAAGGATCAAGAAGAAACAACTACAGATGTTGGAGCAGAGAAGTAAGGAAATAAAACTTTATTCTTAAGATCATTTTTGTCACTGCGTAAAGTATGAATTGAATACAAAAATAGACAGGGATAGTCAAGTGTTCTAATTTTCCAAAAAAAGGGAAGAAAGTAGAGTATTAAGACTCTGACCTAACAAGTTTGATTTTTATTCCTAGCAAAATTCAAGGATTTCAATTCAAGGACATATTTAAAGATTTTGAGCATTAAACAGAAGAAGCAGTGGTCAACAGGAATCAAAATGGCTTTTATCAAGAACTAGTCACAACACTATAAATTTGTTCTCTTCTTTGACAGAGTAACCAGCTAGGTAAATCAAGGGTATGCAATAAACATTTTATGTCTGACTTTCATCAAGGCATTTGAAAAAATCTCTGTGGTTGTCATTCTGAATAAGGTAGAGAAATGTGAACGAGATTATAATAGAGTGAAGTGAGTATGGGATTGCTTGAATAACCAGAAACACTCTGTAATGCATCTTCCATTTCAGGTTTTAGAGAAATCATAGGTAACAACCAATGGAATAAAATTCTATCAGATTAAATGAGATAATATATGTAAAACACTTTGCAAATCTTAAAATGCTATGTAAATACTTACTATTATCACTACGAAGAAATCACTTTGTAAATTGCTAAGTGTTATATTAATGGAAGTTGCTTCATGTTCTATAGATAGGAGAATCTAAAGATTCAATACAGCAGAGGAGAGAGCTGGATTGTGAGTCAGAGGACTTGGTTCAATCTCGAGCTCTGCTACTCATCCCATGTGTGACCATGGGCAAATCTCTCCTGCTAGGACTTTTTCTCATTTGCAAAATGAGGGAGTTGAACTAGAGGAGGAGGAGGAGGAGTAAATATAATGATATTTTTAAATCAATAAGCATTTATTAAGCCCAAGATATACTTTAGCACTAGGCACATAAGATATAAACCCCAAAATTCAATCTGTCCTCAAGTTTATGTTCTTTCAAAGGGAGAATGATCTCCAAGTTCCCCCTCCCGTGGGAGATCATAAGTCTATGATCATTTGAAATGAGTTGATCATGGTTGTACAGGAAACTATTAACAAAGACAAAAACTTGGCTTTCCAGGCTCTTGGGCTACTGTGGTTTTTTTTGCCAATATGTCATGTTACTTGGAGTAGATTTTCAGAATTCTTGGACATAACCCTGAATCCTTCTCCCTCTTGTTATTTCTTTCCTCCTCCTCCTCCTCCTTTTCCTCCTCCTTCTTTCCTCATCCTGTTCCTCCTTTTCCTTCTGCATTTTCTCTTCCTCCTCTTTTTCCTTCTCCTCTTCCTCCTCTCCCTCTTTTTTTCCTTTCTTCTCATCCTCTCCCTTCATCTTCTCTTCTTCTTTGTCCTTCTCTTCCTCTTCCTCATCCTTTTCTCTTCTCTCCTCTTCTCCCTCCTCTTCCTTCTCCCCTTTCTTCTCCTCTTCCTCCTTTTCCTTCTTCTCTGCTCCTTCCTTCTCCTCTTCTTTCTCTCCCTTCTCTGTTTTCTCTTCTTTCTCTTCCTCTTCACTCTGCCCAAGTATTGTCTTATTTTCTTTGATCCTTCTTCCTTTGCCTTATCCCACCATCCTCCTTGCCTCTCCACTGGAAGCAGTAGTCCCCACTATCTAGATTACAGAACTATCTACAGAATTCCATTTCTACCCCAGTAAGAGCTATGTTCTAGGATCAATGGACAGATAGCCTGAAAAGAAAAGATCTGGCTATAATCAAGTGAATTGTATTATTTCAACCCTCCCTTCCAAATGATTTGTGACCTCATCAATGATCTGAATTCTGATAATCTCAAAGGTTGTAACCTCATCAATGTGGTATTTCTTTTGGTGAGACAGTTCAAAACCCATCCATGCCTGCCCAACCTACGGGACTGTCATCCATGTCCTCTCACAAATTCACTAGAGGGAATCCTTGACATAAGCTAAGGGTCCTCCTTGAGTTCTCTTGACATTGTATGGGTACAGATGGAGCACACATCAGTTGTCCCTCACTCATTCCATGTGACTGGCCCATGTTCTTTTTCCCTCAAACATTCCCTTTACATTATCTCCTCTGATAAAATGTATTTGTAATGTATTAGTCTTCTCATGCCCATCATGTACCTCTACATTGTACTTTGTTTGATTGGATTTATTTCTTCATAGATTTTGCCATTCCATCACTTGAAGACAAAAAAATCACCAGAATATTAATGGTAAAAATTTGGGCTTTTAGGGAGAAGCTTGGGATTATAGGATAATTGAGCTGGTAGAGAATTTAGAAGCCACTAGTCCAATCCATCACAGATTAAGAAAGGAAGGCCTTCCAGGGTTAAGTAACTAGTCTGAGTTCACACAACCAGTAAGTATCAGAGGTAGATTTTAAACCCAGGCCCTGTGAATCCAGGGATAATGTTTTTTAAAGAACAATGTAATTTCCCAAAGGCAAGCAGCCCACTATCCGGACATCTAAATGTTTGCTTCCAATTTGGCAAATAAACATTAATCAAAGATAGAACACCAGACCCAGAGGAGTAGGGCAGCTTTGCCGAGGCTGAGTTTACTTAATAAAACCTTTCAGTGTCAGAGAAACTTCCTAATCATAGCCTCAGCAGCTTTGATAAGGGCTATCAGTAGGCAGAGCTCCAGGAATATTAGGCATCTGATTCACCTTGAGCAGGGGACCTACTGTGATTTGCATGAAAGGCCAAGAAAAGCCGGATGTTTTGCTTTCAGCCTTCAATCCATTTCTCCAAACCACCTCCACTGTCCCTCTGTGGGCACGGACAAATTTTTTCTTCTCCCATATAGCAGAAATCTATGTCACAGGGCAACTGTCAGTTCATATTGCTGTGTTTGTAAATGAGACATGAGACACTGTCTCATGTACACAGAAGACTTCTCAAAATAGTCGGACAAAGGTCACCTACTTTGAGTTCAAAGAGCCGTAGACCAGTAGTCATAGACAAAAGCCATAACAACAGAGATCAATACACAAATGCATAAAATATTGGATAGCTATGTGAACTAGAGATCCCAACACAATGAGGTAAATTAGAATCCCAGGCATGACCAAGCTTGAATGAGATGAGACCCAAGATTGTAACATGGTTCTGGATGAATGTGTCTTATTCCAAAAAAATAGCTTTTATATTAAGGAGTTTTATACATATGAGAAAATTCTGGAATCAAAAGATGAAATCCTGGGTGAAAGCATTTGGCTGGAGATGATGGAGACAGAAATAGAAATTATATTGTCATTGAAGTACATTCTGAGACAAAAAGGTGAAATAGATGAGGAATGTGGCAAACAGAACACAAGCCTGGCCCATTACTACTGCCATGTCCAGCAATCCAATAATCTCTGTCTCCGTCTCTTTGTCTCCATTCCCCCCCCACCTTCCCCTTCTCTGTCTCTCTGAAGTAAAAGAGCTAGTAATTTTTTATTTGCCTTAATAATATTATCATTCATCAAAAGGTGGGGGGGATATCTGTAGAGTTCTTACCAACAGGTAATAACTGGTTGCTAGAATGAGAACCTTCAGGTAAAATGACCATCTGTGTAAATATATGTGACAGAAAAAAGAAAAAACAAATATATTGACATGCTTCTTAGATTTTAGGAGAAGGAATTACAAAAATAAAAGTTCATACATGTATACTTGAGATTGCAATAGGTTAAATATATTAATAGGTTTAATGCCTCATTCAAAAGTCTCCCATGGAGACTACAGATATCTTTGCTATATCTTTAATAGCCAAATGGAATGTTGAGAAAAAGGCCGTTTGGAGTTGCACAAGATTATAGAATTAGAGATAGAAAGGAACCTTAGAGCTTATCTTGTCCAAACCCCTCATTTTATGGATGAGGTACTGAGACCCAGATAGGCTGAACAGCATGTCCAAAATCACACAGGTAATAAGAAACAGAAACTGGCATTTAAATAAAGGATATTTGTCCTTAAACCCTTCCTCCTTTCCAATACAAGAAGGATTCAAGAATGAAATTCTGAAGACACAAAGGAAAACCAATTTAAATGAGGAGAAAAAGTGGAGGTTGCCTAAACAGATGAATGTGGATGCACAGGGAGTTCATCAATCAACTTTTTTTTTCTAATATAGAGAAGACGGAACAAGGATACATAATGGAGAATAGTTTTTAATGTTCTACGGTCTTTTAAGAGCAGTATTAGGAGTGATTAATCTCAGAATAGTCTGAGTTTGACAACGAAAGCTAAGGAGAAACAAAAATTGGTGGAGAAAGATGGCAGGGTGTTAGCTATATTGGGATAAAGAGAGAACAAAAGGAGAGATATGACTGCTGCCTGAGGAAACAAGCAAGTCAGTAGCACAGTGGTTAGCGTGCTGGACTTAGAGTTGGGAAGACCTAAATTCAAATGCTGCTTTCTACATTTACACATATCTGTCACCCTGGACAAGTCAGTTACCTTCTCTCAGCCTCAGTTTCCTCACCTGGAAAAGGGGATAATAATAGTACCTACCTCACAGGAGTGTTATGAGAATCAAATGAGATACGTGTATATATATATATATATATATATATATATATATATATATATATATATATATATATATATATATATATATATATATATATATATATATATATAAAGTATTTGGCAAAATTTAAAACATTTTATAGATGCTGACTATTAACAATAATCATAGCTAATCTTAACGTTAGCTACATTTGACTCTCACAACAGCCTTCTGAGGTATTCTATTAATCTTCATTTTAAGGGCAGCTAGGTGTGTAATGGAGAGAACACCGGGCCTGGAGTTCCTCAGGAGGACCTGAGTTCAAATCTGGCCTCAGACACTTACCAGTTCTGTGACTCTTGTCAAGTAACTTAAACGTAAATCTGAGTGACTAGCCTGCAGTCGTACACTAAGTGCCTGGTGCAGGATTTGAAGTCAGGTCTCCTGACTCTGAGTTTAACATCCACCCACTTTGCTGCCCAGATGCTTCCTAAGTAGATGAAATAATTACCCATGCCAGACATTAGGATGCTCATTACTTATCTTATTGCTATCTTAGCCGACTAAGGAAATGACCTTTGAACTGGAAAAGATGGTTTCTAGGGACCTGATCTTCAGGTGGGGAAGCAGCTTTTAAAGGAGTACCTAACACTGCTTGAAGATTTCGGGTTAACTAGCCTAGGTGAGTTATACCTTCTATTACTGAAAGAATGGGCAGATATGATTTTAGGTGTGGTTTTTTGGAGGGGCAACCAAGGTTAAGTGACTTTCCCACGGTCATACAGCTAGCAAGTGCCTGAGGTCACATTTGAACTCAGATCCTCCTGATTCCAGGGCTGGTGCTCTATCCACTGCACCACCTATCTGCCCCTCAGATATGATTTCTGAATCACTGCCAGTGGGATATTTGAAAAATCATGGTAAACGGGTAATGCGCCTCATCCATGGAGAAGATCAAGTGGTGTTTCAATTGTCAAAAATAGGATATGTCAGCAAACCTGACTTCAGTTTCTGGGGCAGAATAGGAGAACGAATTTCTACATTCTAGGGCAGTGGTTCATAATCTGGTGTTGGTGAACCTTTTTATTTTGATAATCAGATTTTGATATGACTATAAAAACGTTATTCTGAGGCTTCCACAGACTTCAGCAGACTACCAAAATGTTCTCATGAAATGCGAAAAGTTTAAACACCCCTTTTCTAGAATCTACGACCTATTTTTCAAGGTGAGTAACTAACAAAAAGAAATGGTCATCCCAGAGAGTCAGCATGATGTCAGGAATGAGCCAATAAGACAGACTAAACTTAGTCTGTATAATTTGCAATAGATCGATGTGTGGGGAAAGTCTGTAGATATGACTTTCTTAGATTTTAGAAAAGTGCCTTACAAGATCTTTTCTTGGTAATCACATGGGAAAAAATGAAGGGATATGAACAAAATCATAGTATAATTGACCAGATTTAAAGGTGATCGCTTAGTCAGATCCAAAGAGTGGTTTGGTGTCAATGGTTTGATATCATTTTGTCCAATAGAGGCAACTAGGTGGTGCAGTGCATAGAGCAATGGACCCATGGTCAGGAAGATCGGAATTCAAATCTACAACCTGGTGCTTAAATACCTATTGGTGACTGGACAAGTCACTTAACCTGTCTGCCTCAATTTCCTTATCTGTAAAATGGGGGTAATAATATCACCTGCTTCCCAAGAATGCTGTAAGAATCAAAATATATAACATTGGTAAAACACTTTCTAAATCTTAAAGTGCTACATAAATGCTTGCCATTTACTATTAGTAATTTAAAACAGGGTCTCCAGAGGGACACCTCAAAATTCTGTGCTTGGCTCTAGGTTTCTTAATATTTTTCTCATTGACTAAGATGAAGACCTAGATGGCATGCTAATGAAATCTGCAGATAATACAAAGTATGGAAGGATTAATAACACCTTAGCTAATGGCACCGGTTTCCAAAAAAGATCTTATTTGACCAGAAAATTAGACCTAACTTATGTAGGTGGAATTTACTAGGGACAAGTCACAATCTCCCTGGGCTCTCAGTGTCCTTATCTATAAAATGGGGAGGTTGAATTAAACGACCTCTGAAGTGCTATTCTATTACCCTACTGACCCATGAAGACTAAGTCTTATACTTGGGTCCAAAAAAGAAAATTACCTTCATAAGTGTAATATGTCTGGAAAGAACAATGATCATGAAACAAGCAAAATTGAATGTTGCAAAATTGCCAAGAACAAGCTTGGCCACAAAGAAGAGGTATAAGCCGATATCTCTCCCACCCCACCCCTTCACAGATGTGGGACCTCTACAGCTATAGAACCTTGCGTGTATTTTTAGATTCTTTGATGTATTGATCAGCTTGTGCTGATTTTTTTTCTTTTCCTCTGATTTTTTGTTATATGAGTTGACCCTCTGGTGAGGGGCTGGGGGAGGGGCAGGGTACACTGGAGGAAATATAGGTAACATGAAACCAAAATATTGCAATAAAAATTTTGAGAAGCCAGCAAAAATAATAAATATGTAGCTAGATGGCAATTCATCTGAAAATAATTTAGGGGTTTTAGAAGACTGTAAGCCCAACAAAGAGGCAGCCAAGTGGCTCAGACAATATAACACTTAGCCTATAGTCAGAAAGACCTCAGTTCAAACCTATCTCCAGACACTTACTAGCAGTGTGACCCTGGGCAAGTCATTTAACCTCTATTTGCCTTAATCCACAGCATAAGGAAATACCAAACCATTCTACTCTCATTGCCAAGAAAACCCCATGGACAGTTGGTCCGTGGGGTCGCAAAGAGTCAGACGTAACTGAACTCCCAAACAACAAGCTCAATATAAGTATGATATATAGGCAAAAAAACTAATGTGAGGATAAAGGCATATTGCCCAAGACTAGAGATGTGAGAATCCCACTGCAATCTACCCTCCTTAGATCACATCTAGTGGGTTGGGAAGGCCATTAACAAACTGGAGAACATTCAGAAGTGAGAAGCCAGAATGGTGAAAGTATTCTATATCATGCCATGTGAAAATTGACTGAAAAAACAGAACTTATAGATACTTAACCTCAAGAAGAGAAGACTTGGGAGAAAGTGAGGGTGGGGTTGATAATTGTCCTCAAGTGTTTGATAATCTACAGTATAAAATCAGGTATCTGCATGGCCCCAGAGAGCAAAATTATGCATAATTTGTGGGAATTTTAAAGAAAAAAAATTGTTTTATGTAAGAAAAAACTTTTTATTACCATTAAGAGCTCTTCTCAAGTGGAATGAACTGCCTCCAGAAATAACGGGTTCCACTGCACTGGATGCTTCAAGAAAAGGTTTAATAAGTTGGTAAGTTACAGAAAGGAGTCTTATTCAGGTGCTAGTTGGACTAGAAGTCTCTAATATCCCTTCCAAAATTGAGGTCTATGATTCTGTGAAACATGGGCTCTATTCCCAGCCATGCCACTAGCTCTGCAGCCATAGGCTTCCCCTTTTCTAGGCCTCAGTTTACCCTTTGTTAAAAGAACTAAGGATGGTTTCTGCCCCACCTCCTACCTGCCACCCAACTCCTCTCTTTTCTATGTTGAACATGGATTCCTTCAATATATCCCCTTTCATCACCTTTGTTGGCTTCAACTAGCCATTCTCTAGCTGGTCAATGCCCTCCCCAGCATGTGTTGTCCGGAACTCAACCCAACATTCCCAGTGTAGTCTGTTGACAGGAGAGTACAGTAGGATTCTTGTATCCCTGTATTTCTTTGTATTTTTTTGTATTTTGACTTTGTATTTCTTCAAGTGCAGTTGAATATTGCTTGAGAATTTTGGTTATTGTATTACATCATTGTGTCAAATTGAGATTGCCATCTGCCAAAGTGGCGCAGTGAGTAGAGCACTGACTCTGGAGTCAGGAGGACCTGAATTCAAATCCAGCATCAGACATTTGACACACTTACTAGCTGTGTGACCTTGGGCAAGTCAACTCCAATTGCCCTGCCTTCCCTCCCCTCCAAAAAAAACCAAAAACAAATAAAATCTCCTAAATAAAGGAAAACAAGGAGCCTTGACCCCTTCAAAGCTGGCATCAATATGTAGGATGGAAGACAGGGAATAATATCCACATTGAAAAGCACCTGAACAAGCAACGGGAAAAAGAGACCAGAAAGAAATGAGAAATGTTTTAGTCCCCCAAGTAGGTGGTATGGATATCATAGGCAAACATCCCCTAGGGTATGACTTAATACACAAAAGGACAATAAGAAAAAATCTGGGGCTCATGGAGGATCATTATAAACATGGCAGAATATCAGGCTTTTGGGTGGAAACAGGAATCAGAGGGCATCTAGTCCAAATAATACCTGAAGAAAAGATTCTAGATCATCCAGTATAAGTGACCATCCTATCACTCTCTATCTGAAGACCTCTGGTGAAGGAGAACTCACTACCTTCCAAATCATCTCATTGCGCATTGTCAATGCCCTTCAGAACTATGATATCCCAAACTGAACCCAATGGTCTGAGCAGGGCAGAATGTCCCACAGTGCAGCAGTCACTTAACAGATTAAGACTCTCAAACCCAGGGAGAATGTGGGACTTACCAAATTCCCCATAGGTAGTAAAGCAGCAAAGTTGAGACAATCAATCCATCAGTCATTCAGCAAGTATTTGTTAGATATCTACTATGTGGCAAGCAACTATGCTAAACATCAAAGACACAGAGTCAGAAATGTTGCACCTTAAACATGGTGGTTGTCAGCCCAGCTTCCTTTGAGGAAGTTCAGGCAGCTTGATTGAAATTGAAGATGTTTAGTTTGAAAGGTTAGGCAGTTGTTAGACAGCTCACAAACCAGCAAAGGAAACTTCAATGAATAGGGAGGCCAGGCATTTAATTCTGACATCTCGAATTGGTTCACCAAAGTCAAAGAGCTAGAAATGGCTTAATACTTCAGTAGGGCTATAAAAAGATGCTCCCGTTCAGTGACAAGGCCATTTTCTTTTCTTCCATCCTCTGCCTCTCTACCCTGTTCCCACCATTCTTGCCTTTTGGTTCCTTTTTCTAGGACTGACAAAATCTGCTTTTTGGACAAGACCCAATGTGCTCAGGCTAACTGACCACACCTAAGCGACATTAAGTCACTGAGATTTCACTCTGGCATGGTAGCCCCCACTCCACAGATTGACATGGATGCCCTATGGCTCCTGGGCTTGTGCTGGCCTCCAGAGAAATCTCTAAGTTGGAAGAGACTTCAGAGGACACCTAGTCTAACTTGTGCCTGAACAAGAATTCCCTCTATGATCTACCTGGCAAGAACTCAAGAAGGGGAACCCACTACATCCCCAAACTCCATTATTCTCTACCATTCAGCGTCTGAGTCAAAGTCTCCACTACTCCATAGAAACTCTTTCACCATCCACCTCTCTTCCTCACCTTTCTTCTCTCCTAAAAGCAAGGCCAAAGGCATTCTATATGGTTTGTCCTTGGCTAAAGTCTTAAATCCTCTTGGAGCTATAAGAACTATGAGTCCTGGAGGGAAGTCTCACCATGATATCACCATGTTCTGTATCCAGCTCTTCTGGCTGAGCTCTTGAAGGTGCCTTAAACTAAAATGCATTGCCTAGAACTGAACACACTGCAATAGATTAGTCTGGCCAGGACAGAGCACAGAATGACTATGATCTCCCTTCTCCTGGGTGTTCAGACTTTCTCAACAAACCAAAGACCTTGGCTTTCATTACCTGTTACTGAACCACAAGTAACTTGGACTGAAGACCACTAACATGTCAAGATCTTGTACAAATAAATTAACCTGATAGCACTCACCCATCTTGTATTTAGGAAGCAGATATAGATGATAGATAGATAGATAGATAGATAGATAGATAGATAGATAGATAGATGGATGGATAGATAGATAGAGACAGATAGATGGATAGGTGGATAGATAGATAGATAGATAGATAGATAGATAGATAGATAGATAGATAGATATAGACATATAGATAGATATTCACCAAAGCGATCTTTTTTAAACTCCTACTCTGAAGACCTGAATTTGAGTCTGACATATACCATTTTGACAAATCACTGCACTTTCCTAGGTCTCTTTTTCCTGCTTATATAAAATGAGGGTTCATAGGACTCAGAGCTCAAAAAGGTCTTAAAATCTGTTTGACAAATGAGGAAGCTGAAGGTCAGATAAGTTAAACAGCATGTCCAAAGCTGCAGGCTTTCAATTCAAACTCAAGTCCTCTGATTTCAAATGCAGTGGTGTTTTTACTTTAATATTTTCTGGTTCCTTCTAATTCTACCATTCTATGGCTCTAAGTTCTCCCAACTACTAAGTACTTGAGCCTATAACAAGTTATTTTCTCTCTGTCTCTCATTCATGGAAAATGAAGTATTTGCTAGATATTTTCAGATATAAACATGTGCAAAACCCATTCCTATGCTCTCCAAACAAAGAAAAGGTAAGAGTACAGTTCATTCAAGGATAAGAAAATATTTTATTTCAATTTAAGATAGAAGTAATAGCTGGTGTTTATATGGAACTTTAGAACTTGTAAAGTACTTTAAATACATTATCTCATTTAATCCTGACAACAATCTTTACAGGTTATCCCTATTTTAAAGTTAAGGAAACTGAGGTACAGAGAGAGATGAATTAACTTGCCTACAGTCACATAGCTAATAAGTAAGTAGAGTGAAAATTGAACCTAGGTGTGTGGTATTCCAACTCCTACACACCATACTGACTCTTTCCAAGACAGTGGGAACCAATGAGACTTTACCTAAGTTTGGACAAAAAGTACCCTGCTACTTTCATATAATAAATACTGATATCTAGAAGGTGATAGAAGGTTTACAAAATATTTTCTTCATAATATTCCTTAGGGAAAGGTAGTGCAAATGTCATTATTCCCATTTAAAAGATTAGGAAACTGACCCTCAGAGAATTGAAGCAACTTGCCTGTGCTCATCTAACTAAGAAATGTTTGTATAAAACCAGATTAACTAAATCCAAATCAAATTCCTTTCAAATGCTCTTCTATGGTGAAGTCCCTGCCATGTTTTATCTATTACCCCACATGCATGGCTCACTTGCTGATGTTGGGGAACATTGTAGACATCAAAAGTTACATAGCTTTAGCAGGACTGCTTCCATGGTGAGTAGAGGAAATGAAATAATAACAATAATACCCAACAGTTATATAATGCTTACTATGTGCCAAGCACTGTGCTAAGTGCATTATAATTATTGTCTCTTCTGATACAACAACCCTGTGAGGAAAATGCTTTTATTATCCCCATTTTACAGGTGAAAAAACTGTGGCAATAAGGGGTTAAGGAACTTGCTCAGGGTCAACACCACTAGTAAACATCCAAGGCTTGATTTGAACTCAGGTTTTCTTTACTCTGAGTCTGGCATTCTAACCATTGCACCACATATCTCATCTTCCAGTGGGATATTGTGGCATGTTGTGGAAAGAAGAAAATCGTGTGGGTTTGACCTATTTCTTATTTCTGAAAATCTAAGTTTTGAAACCCATAAAACAATAGTGCATGTGTGGGAAGGACCAACACCTCCATTATTTTGTTTTGCTTTGCTGTTGTATTATTGTGGGGGGTTGTTTGTTTCTTTACAAGCTCCTGAATCAAGTAATGTTTCACAGAGGAAAGATCTGGAAGATGATGGAGGGTTAAGTGAACTTCAGAGTTTAATGAACTTTAATCTTCTGGCAAACACTACAATTAACATACCCCAAAGTGCTTTTGCTTTGTAATTAAATGGAGGAACAAAACCCTAAACAGTAGTCAGGAAAAAAGTTATTGTCTAAGTTCTCCATAGGTTTCCTAGCAATTAAACTCACTCATTTCATCTGGAAAAAACGTATTTATTAGTTGAATTTACACTAATGCCATAATAATACAATGTACCTTATTAATTAGATCACTCTCCCCTGAAGCTCAACCAACCAGACGGGTGTGCCAGGGGCTGTAAATGGGAAACATTCTCAGAGTGGAGCATTGATTAAAACAGCATCAGTCCTAATAATTCTCTCTCATAAAGCAAGTCTTACTTCAGGATGGCTCTAGGGGCAGCAAGATCAGCTTCCAAGCTATAACCAGCCTATGTTCCATCGGAGTCTGGAGCAACAGCTTTTATCAGCTTCCTATGAATTTTCCAATGAGAAATCCAGGGATCTCTCAGTTCATTGAAATCTCTAGCTACCTCTGGATGATCTTGGGAGAGAAGTAATGTCCCGATACCTGAGAAATCTCCTAACCAGTCTTTTTCCTTCAATCCAACTACGGGGTAGGGGAAGCTGATGTACTTTATTGGTTCATTTCCAGTCACAGACAACAAGGATCTGGGTGGGAATAATGAGGTAAAGGCTGCAGGATAGGGAAAGCTTCCTTTTGCCCTTGGGTGTTGCTCAGCCAGTCCATAACTCCGTATAAGGGCCCCATTAGTATTAGACTATGGGGAAAGGGACACCTTGCTCCCACCAGAATTTGGAGATCTCAGACAACTTTCCATAGATTTATCCAGATCCTGACCAGACCAAAGCTTTGTACCTACAGTGCACCTCATGGAGGTAAATTCTAACCCTATGTCTGATTCTGCGATATGACTTTGGACAAGTCACTATATTTTAATGTGCTCACATTTCTTTACCTCTAATAAATTTTGTTTATTTGGTGGCACAAAAACTGGATAATGGACCTGTAAGGTACATGTAACTTCAGAAAAGTAAGCATTCTGGGCCCCATTCTGCCCCTATTCCATCACTGTGCTGCTGATTCCCTGACAGAAGCTCTTAATGTGTGTGTGTGTGTGTGTGTGTGTGTGTGTGTGTAATGGATCCCTTTGGATATATGTTGAAGTGTGTGGAGTCTTTCTCAAAATAATATTTTAAATGCATAAAATAAAATATATAATGTTACAAAGGAAATCAATTCTATTGGAATACAGTTATAAATTTTTTAAAAATCCACGGACTCCCTGTAGACCCCAGATTTATAACCCATTGCTCTAAGCTGAGGAAAAAAGAGGTTACAGGGGTAGACTTTGAGGCCTGATGACTTCATAGTGAAAGAATATTCTTTCTCAGAAAAATGATATGATGTTAACATGCTCGGATAGCGAGACACTATGATTTAAAGCACCATAAGTCCAGATGTCAAAGACTGGAGTATCATAGGGCTTTTTTCAGGTGCTCAGGGGGCCAAAGGTTGGAACCAAGGTCTGTGTGATCCCAGGGATAGATATTGAAGCCCAAAGGGTCCCACAAACAGCTGAGAATCTACATAGGGGAGTCACTGAGCCAGAAACTAAAGCCTAGGGGATCATAGAGCCAGGCACTAAAGTGAGGGAGATCAGAGAGCAAAGCAGAGTTCCAGAAGAGTACAAGAGATAGGCAGTAATGCCAGAAGCTGAGAGTCAAAAGACTAGATGTAAAGATCTGGAGTGTCAGAGGGTGGGATGCTAAAGTTCAGGGGTCAGAAGGTCAGACATCAAAGCCTGTGTCCGATTGTTAAATGGCCCGAGTTACCTTATTTTTCTGAAGTCCCAGGATGGCAAACAGAAGTAAGTTCAGTAACACCAGTCGGAGAAGCAGCGCCTGACCAGCTTGGTTCTCAGAGTACTCATCATGGCTTCATGTGTACAGGGTACAGGCTACTGCAATTGGGCCAAGCATGAGTCCTGCCTAGGACAAACACCTCTGGTGTACACACACACACACACACACACACAGCCACCAATTAAACAATCAGCACTTATTAAGCACCTATGTGCCAACACTGTGCTAAGTACTGGGGATATAAATATAACAAATGGACCAATCCCTACTCACATTCTAACAAGGGAGAGAACAAGGACATTTACAAACATATACAGAATAAATATAAAGAGAATAAATACAAATAGTTCTATCAAAGTTGAGGGGGAAGGCATTGTCAGCAGTTGAGGGCAGTTGAGTTCTTCCCACAAAGAAAAGACTAAAGTTATGAGTTTGAATCCTAACTCTGCCACTTACTAGGTGGGAGACCTCAGACAATTCACCACTCTGAAATTCATCTTCTTTATCTGTAAAATTGTGGGGTTAGACTGAATACCTTTGAGATTCCTTACAACCGACATGGAATATGTATTGGACAGTGAGAGTTCAGGGGAGATCTGAGTCCTGGAGGAACTCTGCCCCACACTAAGAATATTGTAGAAAATGGCTTTGATGCATACCTTAATGCCCTCTGTCTATCCTAGGGAATTCAGGAACACCTGAGCCCTAGCAGAGTGCTCTGCATCATGGCCATCTGAGAAATAGTGGGCCCTGTTTAGCCTTAGAGCTTAGGGAGAACCCGTGGCCTGGCAATGGCCTATCTTTATTCGTAGTGATGACCCAGGAGATATCTTAGTCCTAAGGATCAGGACTAAGATCCTAAGGATCAAAGATATGAGCACCCTGAGGCATTGGCATTTGGAGATGGGGGAAAGAGCTCAATGTTATCTGAGTACTCTAATGGCATCCATATTCCTGAGCAGACCATGGCCTTCTACTCAAATACCCCACGGTTAAGGATGTTTCCTATCAGGACCACCCAAAACCAAGTCCTATACTTGTCTTTGGCCATAGCAGTTATATGTGTGTGCATGTGTGTATGCACATACATATACATATATACATACATATATAGGCATACATACATACACATATATGTTATACACATGTATGTGTGTACATATCTATATATCTATATCCATATACCTATATATATTTGGATATGGCAGACGTGAGTTGTTTCGTTTGACTATGCATATTTGTTACAGGGTATTTTTTTCTTTTTCTTTTCCTCTCATGGATGGGTTGGAAGAAAGAGAAAATAAATATTTGTTATTTGAAAGAAATTAATTTTAAAAAGTCTCTACTCCCTGATCCAGGATTTCTGGAGATTTGTGTGTGCATAGGTGGGGAAAGAGGAGGAGAATGTCCAAGCCTACAGGATTTCTTCCATGGCTGTTGCTCCCCCAAACCATGGATCTGCTCTTGTTGTTATAGATTTCATCACCATCCCAGACATAAAGGATGGTTGCAGTGGGGCAGGGTGGGGGAAGCACTATACTTAGGATCAAAAAGCCTGAGTTCAATCCTAATGAGCTTGCCACTGACAAGCTGTGGAGCCTTGGTTAAGTGTCTTATCTAAGTCTTTCTGGCTTTGAAGCTTCCTCATTATCCTGAACTCTCTGCATCTCTTAACAATCGTCTTGACCAGTGATATGACCACTCCTTTCTAGGTCAAGGGATCACATAGATGCTTCACTAGACATCTTCAAGCTGAATGACCATTTGTTGGTTTTCCTGAAGAGGTAATGCTGTTCACTTTATATTGGACCAGAAAGCCTTCAAAACTTGGTCTGATTCAGAGATTCTTTGGTTTTCTGGTCCTGTGATGCATATGGGATGCTTGCCATCACTGCCAGAATTCCAGGAGGATTGTATCAAGGAAGAAGAGGGAAAGGGAATCATCTACTCAATTTTGGTGTTGAAAGGGACTTTAAAGGACAACCACCCCAACCTGACACTCAAAATAAAAATTCTCTCTGTAATTTACATTTACACAGTGCTTTAAGGTTGGCACAGCACCATACATATGTCATGCCATTTCATTCTCACAACAGCCCTAAGAGATAGGTGCCATATTTTCCTCATTTTATATATGAGGAAACGAAATCTGAAAAAGGTTAAGTGATTTGCCCAGAATAAGACAGCTGCTAAGAGTCTGAGACAAGATCCATCTCTGACAGGTGGTCAATGAGCCCCTGGATAAATGCTTCCAATGATGGAAAACTCACTACCTCATGAGGCAGCCTGCTCATTTTCTGTATAGCTCCAACTATTAAAAAGATCTTCCTTGCATTAAACTGAAGTGAGCCTCTTTACACAACTTCCACCCGAGGGCCCTAGTTCTTCCTTCTGAAGCTATACAGAATATATGTAGTTTCTATATGAAAAGCTCTTCCAAAACTTGAAAGCAGATATACTGGTCCCTTGTGGCTTTATATCAACTATTATCAATATAAAAATTCCCAGTTTCTTCAGCAAAGCCCCAAGGGTCATGGTTTTACATTCTGGTTCCCCCTTTTCTGGATGGTGTCTGAATGTCTCCCCACAAATGTGGTAACCAGAACTGAGGAGAGAGAGAGAGAGAGAGAGAGAGAGAGAGAGAGAGAGAGAGG
>CM053624.1:28580837-28598488 GCA_028646595.1 Phalanger gymnotis | reverse complement strand
GAAGGAAGGCAGGCGAAGGTAATAGATCAGACAGACATGAGGGAACCCAGTACCCTTGACAGCTCCCTTAGAGATATGAAAAACTGAAAAAGGCTGAATTCATATGGGCTTCTATCCTCACAGAGCTACTCAGTCCTATGTAGACAGACCTCTTTGGTGATAAAAGCGACTTGATTTAATAGGAAGAACCTGGTTCCTTCTGAGCCAGAGAGGCTTCCTTGTGAGCAATTATATGCAAGTCTTTTGAAGGAGTAGTATTTTTATAATCATAGGATTTAGACCTTAAATTGATAAAAGCCATCTACTAATGACATTCAACCAACCCCAGGTCTTGGGGACTAGGGAGAAACCCAAGAAGGAGGAAAAGTATTTGCCACATCTATATAACCTAAGCCTCAGTTTTCTAATATGTAAAAAAGATGATCCAATTTTTAGATTGATAATCTGCATAATCAGGCAGTAAGGTAGCCTGATAGACAGTCTTATACTTGGGGACAAGAAGATCTGAGTTCAAATCCTGCCTCAGATGTTTACTAGCTGTGATCATGGTAAGTAAATCATTTAACCTCAGCTTCAGTAGAATGGAGATAATAAGAAAGTCTACCATACAGAGTTTGTATGAGGCTCAAATGAGATAATACATGTCAAGTTCTTCAGAAGCTTCAAAGGGCTATATGAAGGAAACCCATCAGATGATGCTTTCCATAAAGGCTAAAAGGTCTGCACTGGCACAGGAGTTGCTGGAGTTTTGGAACAGTTCAGAGGGCAGAATCAAGCAGAATATGACCCAGCATAAATAACTTGCATGCATCCACACAGCATTCATGTGATAAGTTATAATCACATTTCTTGTCTAGCTTGACTCCTCATCTGTTTCTTAATGCCAAGGAACTGCTGTGATCTGTAGCACAGGTTAGTGGAAAGTGTAGAAATGGAGTTTGAATTCTGGTCCCATTACTTACTACCTATGTAACTTTAGGTGAGTCACAAGCTCTCTGTTCCTCAATTTCTTCATCTGTGAAATAGGAAAGCTGGACTAGATGACCTCCAGGCTCTCCTTCTAACTATAAGTCAATGTCTTTATAATCCCATGACCTGCTGACTAGGAAAGTTACCTTATGTGGAGGAAAAGGGAGGGAAAGGGAAAAAAGATGAGGAAGCATGCTGTGGTCCAACTCTTTGCTCTTGTCAGGTCCTTATACCCTACAGAGATGGTCTAACACATGCTAATGATTAACAGGCCAAAAGAGAGAAAAAGAATGGGTGAGGGAGGAAGGAGGAGAGGAAGTCATGGCCCAAGCAAGTTGAATTAAAAACTTCCTCATAATCCACATCCAGAGAAAGATTTACAGAGTCTGAATGCAGATTGAGGCAGATTTGCTCTCTCTTTTTTGGTTTTGTTTCTTCTTTCTCATGATTCATCCCATTGGTTATAATTCTTCTTTACAACTTGACTATTGTATAAATAATTTTAATGCGAAGGTCTATGTGGAACCTATATCGGATTACAAGCTGTCTTTGGCGGGGAGAGGGAGGAGGGGGAGAGACAGGAGAGGGAAAGAGAGAAAATTTGGAACTCAAAACTTGTGGAACTGAGTGCTGTAAACTAAAAATAAAAAAATAAATTAAAATAAAAACTTCCTCATATCCAAAGGGCTGGGTCCAAGTTATGAATTAGAAATGAGAACAGTGGTCCAACATAATGAAATGAAAGAGGTAAGCATATTGTCCAGAAGGGAAAGAGTCAAAGGCAAAATATTTTTTGAATAGAGGCAGCATTGCAGGATGGCCCTGGTGAGCAGGTGGCTAGAGGGCTTATGCTATCCTCTATTACCTATTGACACAAATCCCTGCCACTCCATAGCAGCAGCATCAGGCATCAATGAATGACAGTTCATTTTCTACCAAGACTCTACCTAGGACAACAGTCTTTTATACTGATGGTGTACTAGCCATGCTCCCTACCTTCACCCCCGACTCACTCATCTGTATCAAGCTTGGCTGTAAGCCCAGATAGCCCTAACCTCAGCATGCCTTTCTGAAAGTCTGTGTTTACAGCCCCAAGTTTACTCTGGGCAGGCATCATGCACTCACCAGCTTGAAGATTTCTCAGAGGAAGGCCAGCATACAAAGAGAAATGCATCAGGGGTCTTTTGGCTGTTACCTGGCCTCCCACACCTGTGAACCAAGGACCCCAAGAGAAGAAAAGGAAATGGAGTTGGGAAAAGGCTTATTCCAGATTGGTCATGGTTCCCTTCCTTTCCTTTGTCACCAGCTCGTCTTTATTTCAGCACAGTGACTGTTTGCTCTTTCAATCCTTCCTGGAAGGCTCGAAATGGAATATTTGCTCAAGAGATCAGGACAACATTATGGGTCTTAGGAAAGCAGAGTATTTAGGCATATGCAAACACATGCTTATTTCTTTTCTTAGTTAAATACATCAGAGAATAAATTATACTTCGAGGAAGCAAACTATAATAGCCAAAATGACTAAAGGAATTTAAAGAGCACAGCACAGGCTCTAGACAGCTATCCTTCAAGGCAAAAATGATGGCAGGTATTCCTCCCGTGGTACTGGCCTACTAATTCTACTAGTGTGGAAGGGGACAGGCTAACATTTCTTAGAGAAGAGCCCAGGAATAGACTTTCTTGTGACAGCTTTCATCATAGGCAAGATACCTACTGGCATCTCAGCTACCCCAGGCACTTGTCTGAATTCTTTCCAGTTCCCAATAGTATATGTATACAAGCAAGGGCCACAAAGGAACCACTTTGTTCAGGACATGCAGAAAAAAACAATGAACCAGTTAGTTACTCCCAACCATTGAGTAGAAACATACAGTCTAATGTGGGGGATGAGGTGCCAAACCATCAGCCAGCAGAGGGATGGAATTCTAGATCCTATAAATACTTTTAGCCAACACATACAGAGCTATGGCACTCTGAAGGAGTCCTCTGAACAATAAACAATCAGTCAGTCCAGAAGCATTCGTTAAGCTTCTATATGCCAGGTACTGTGCTAAGGATAAAATGAAAGTTAAAAAAAAAGCAAAACACCAGTCTCTACTCTCAAGGAGCTCACAGTCTAATGGGGGAGAAAACATGTGAAAAACTACATATGAACATATATATGTTAAACTGGAGATAATCCACATAGGGAAGACCCAGGCTTTAGGCACAATGGAGGGGTAAGGTATACAGGAAAACTAGCATCTAGTTTGCAAGTGATAACTAGCTATGTGCAGGACTCATCTGCTGGCTCTTAGGGTCACACGCCTGCTGCCAGGATAGATGAAGCCAATTTCCTGCCTGAGCTGCCTTCAGCATCAACCAAATAAAAGTATCCCTACAGATTTTCTTTGCCCTCTAGCTGTCTCCAGATACTTGGAGTCTGGTGTACACCAGCGATCATCTGCAACTCAACACTGAAAGTTGGAGTAAATCTATAAGGTAGAATCCATTTCTAATTTAATTTAATTAAGGTATGGTTACCGTGCAAACCCATATCCCACTTAAACACCAAACAGCAGCAATCTCCACCCACACTAATACAAATGTTTGTTCCTCAATTATACTAGCTAGCATTAATTCTTCTCTTGCGTCCAAACCCATTTTTGGCCTCTTCCCCTATGCCCTCACTGCCAAGGGTCAGTCCCTGGTGATATATCCATACTGACTTATGGCAATTCCCATCCCATGTCTGAGATGAATAGCATTTGGCAAGGCTCAATAGCCTAGGATGAATTTTGATATAGAAACATGTCATTTACAAAGAGGTCCTTTATCTTTTCAAAGGACACTCCTGTGGCATATGACACTGGTACTTCTTCAGCTCTGTTAGCAAACACTTGTCTGCTTTCACCTTAAGGGCTAAAGCTCTGTTGTTAAAAATGGTATTCTTGTCACTGAACAAAAAGCCAATGGTGACTTTACTCTAAGGCAGCTTCCTGACAATCAATGGTTAGAACCTTGCTTACAGCAAGACTGACACATACTCAGAGACACAGGGTGCTGCTGACATCTCAGTCGTTAGAAAGGAGCCCTCAATTATATTCATGGGCTCAACGCAAAGTCCCAACTCACATACTTCCCTCCCCAGAAAAATCACTCCAGGCCTATGTACCTGGATATAGGAGAAAGAGGAAGGACTGGGGAACGGATGTATCTGGACCTCTCGTTTCATTGGAACAAGGAGCTATCAGGTAAAGAAAGTCCCTATACCAATGTAGTCCAGTATATTCTCTACAACATATGTGTGTATACATACACACATACACATATACATGAATATATATGTGAATTTAGGTATGTGTGTATGTTTGTATAAACATATAACCAATGATGTGATTTGTTTTGAATAACTATACATATTTGTAAAAAGTAATTTTTTCAATCCAAAAAGGTAGGAGTGAGGGGGAAAGAAAATAGATTTCTATTCATTTTTTAAAACCCTTTAAAAAAGAAGAGACACTTGTCTGATGAAGGGAGAGGTTAGCCCTGAGCACTGAGACTTGCCCAGAGTCCCACCTCTAATAGGAGTCAGAGGCCAGATTTGAACGGAGGCCCTCCTTGCTCCAAGGTCAGCTTTCTACTACATGACATCGTTTCTCCTGTGTAGCTAGAATTGTTAAAAAAAAAAAACCTGTTAGGCAAAAGCAAAAAACAAGACCACAGGAAAGAATCAAAAGCAATAAAATAATTGAAAAGTAAATGTCTCATCATGAGTTTGCCCTGATAAGCTGATGACTAGAGGGTCTATGCTTTCCTCCATTGCCTACTGACACAAATCTATGCCATTCCACAAAAGCAGTAAATTATCATTTTGTTTTAAAAATGCAAAGATAAGCCGTACTTGAGGTCTCACTAGGTGAGTTTTCTCTAGCAATTTTGCTGCCTATCTGGAGAGGTTACTTTAAGTTTTAATTTCTCAGCTATATCCCCTTAACAAATAGGGAGAAATGACTTCTCCATTACCTAAGGAATAAAGTAACAGTTTACTGGTTATCTAGTTTCCTGGCTTCCTTTCTTCCTGCTTGATCCCAAGGTGTGAAGGGACTCTGAAAAAAAGGGGTTCAAGGTCAATATGTTTGCTATGACGTAGAGCAGGGATGGTGATAAAGGTAAAATCCTTGGGGCAGAGATGAGGAGGGTCATTGGTGTATCTCTTGAATGCTTGTCCAACCAGACTATGAAAGGAGGGCAAAGCTAGCCCAGAAACTCACCATAATCGCTGTCATAGAACACAATGAATTTCTGCCACCGTAGCTCTGTGACCAGCTTGAGCATGACATCATTGAGGCGAACAGGCGGACGTGAGGCCAGTGTGTACTCTTCCCCTTCTGGGCTGGGATTCAGGTGGCATGCTGTTCGGGGGGAGCCCCCAGGGTTACGCTGGACGAAGAGGTGCGGGATATGCATGGCATCCGTGAGCGACTGCAGAGCATTGGCAGATGCACAGCCTGTGGACGTAACTAAGGCCAGGATGCCCTGTGTCATCAGGTCGCAGGCTGGGAAGATAGTAGAAAATGAGAGAGAGAGAGAGAGAGAAAGGGAGAGGGGGAGAGAGAGAGAGAGAGAGAAAGAGAGAGAGAGGAAACATGAGCAGGGGATGGCTTTAGTAATCCTCTAGTAGGCCCTATGTGCCTCCTTCGAAGTAAAACTCATCTAGAGTAGCAATATAACTTCCAAAAACCTCTAAAATTCATAGTGGTGTTCAACATATTGGAGTCTAGACCTGATGTACAAGAAAAATGTGGCATTTCAGAAACAGAAAGGACATTAGGGAGCCCAGGCTTATAAACTTTAGAGCTAGGTGTGGCCTTAGAGGGCATCTATTCCAGCCTCACTTAGACCCTTTCATTTCATAGATGAGGAAACTAAAGGCCAATTACTTAGCTAAAAAGTAACAGGGCTGAGATTAGAACATGGGTTTTCTGAGGCAAAGACCAGGGCTTTTTCCCCCATTATACCAGTTTTCCTCCATGTCATAAATTACATCATAAAAGTTTTTCATAGGTTCACAGATTTAGAGCTGCAAGGGCATTAATCTAATCCAGTGTAATATCAATTAAGTTGGGACTTTTTTACTGTTTTAGAATGATAAATTAATTAACTCTTTTATTGAGCCTTACTAGGTGCAAACCCCTAATTACTAGGTGGCAAGCCTATGTGGGAGTGGAGCCCTCAGGGTCCTAAGGGGAGTTTCTAAGACCAGAGCCAATAGTAGGAGCCTAAGTTCTGGTCACTCAGATGACATTTGATGACGACTAAAGAGGGTATAAAAAGAGAGAACAGAACTATTTGCTTGGGGCTTTCACTCACTGGAAGAGCGGTGTGCAACTGGAAGAGACTCTGGGCAGCTGTTAAGAGCCCCCCAGCTCATAAACCTGGATTTTGGGACTTTGTTAAACCCTGGTAACTATGCATTGAGATTTGAATCAGACAAGGTCGGTCTGTTGATGTTTGTAATTTGTTTGTATTTGCTCTGAAGTTCAGGGTGCTGGCTTTTTCCCCTGAACTAAGTGAGTTTATATGTATAGATTGGATCAAAGTAGGATTGTTAACCCCCTAATGCTACTTTCCTTAGTCAAGCAGATCAAATAACTTGTGCTGGCAGCATTCTTGTTGTTAGGCTTGTGTTGGTCTTTCACCCCCACAGCATCTACTAGCCGAATTGTTGCAACATCCAATCCCTTTACCTTCCTGATGAGTAAACTGAAGCCCAGAGTGGGGAAAGGATTTGACCAAGGTCACATAGGAAGTGTCAGAATTTGAACTCAGGTCCCTTGACTTCATATCCAGAGCACTCACTGTCTTCTGTATTATGTATTTCACTCAACAGAGGCCAAACAACACAGTTCCAAGAGGCCAGGGCTCAGAAAAGCACCCCAAATGGCAGGCTTCTCATTTAGGACACCTAGCAGAAACAATGGACAGGGGAAAAAGAAGGGGAAAGGAAGTAGCTGGCACCAAGATCTGGAGCACAAAACAGCACATTGAAAAAGTGTTTATGAAAAAACCCTGGCCATGAAGAACCTTTGGAATCCTAAATACTCAGTGCCAGATGAGAGCAGCAAATTCTGGGTGGCCATGGCCATCAGAAGGACAGTCTGAAGTCTCACAGAATAACCCAGAGCTTCCAATGAGTGAAGCCAACATTCATTAGGGATGTTTGAGCCGGCTTCCAAAGTCAGGGAAAGCACATTCAACTTACAAACACTGATGGCGGACCATCTGCTGCAAGAGAAAAGCTTTTCCACTGCTCTGACACTACCGAGTCTTCAGCAGAGACTCCTTTGATTCATCAAGGAAACACCCTAAGGACGAAGAGAGGGGGTAAAAAGAGGGGGAGTCTACCGAGGGGAGCAGGGAGAAGTGCTGGTGGAAAGATCTAGCTGGTCCATCAATACTACCTAAAAGGCAAGCAGATTTTCTCTTCCTTGGTTCTATATTTTTCATCTCAATTTCAATGAGACGGGATTCCGACGCAGTAACTTAGCGGTTGACTGCAAAACCGTGGCTGAATTTAAAAGATCTCCAGGAAACCAAAACCCTAATTTGGGGAAGGAAATAACGTCAAAAAGTATTCAATGTTCAGTGCCACTCAATGTTTTTAGAAGGGATGGTGTGGTAGAATGAATAGGGCGCTGGATTTGATATTGTAAATAATGGATTCAAATCCTGCCTCCATTTGCGGGTTGTGTGATAATAGGGAAGTAACTGAAGCTCCCTGATCCTTGGTCTCCTCATCTTTAAAATGTGGATTATAATACCTACAGGATACCAATCTCATAGGATTGCTATGATGTGCAAATGAGATAATGTATGTAGAGTGTTTTGCAAACATGGGAGTATTTATATAAATACCAATAATCATTTTAAACAGAAAACACACTTGAGCAGTGCTAGCTATTATTAACAGTTTACATATATAGACAGATTTATGTTTAATATATTTATTAAGCACCTACTCTGAACTGTTAATGATTAGGTATTACTGATACCATACATATGAGATAGATAGATAGATAGATAGATAGATAGATAGATAGATAGATAGATAGATATACAGAATGGATATTCAATATATTTTTAAGTTTCTATTTTAAGCAGAGTACTGCGTTAAGGTCTAAGTAAAGTTAATTAATAATAATAGTTAATATTTATATATGACTTTAATGTTTGCAAAGAGATTTCCATATACTATCTTATTTGATCCTCACAAGAACACTGTGAGGAAGAAACTAATATTATTAACTATTCTATAAATGACTAAACTGAATCTATGGGGAAGGTAGGTGAGTGATTTGGATAGAGTGCTGGGCCTTGAATCAGGGAGACTCCTCTTCCTGAGTTCAAATCTGGCCTCAGACACTTCCTAACTGTGTGACCCCGGGCAAGTCACTTAACCCTGTTGGCCTCAGTTTCCACATCTATAAAAGTAACTAGAGAAGGAAATGACAACCTACTCCAGTATCTTTGCCAAGAAAAAACATAAGTGGAGTCACAAAGAGTTGGATACAACTGAAATGACTGAACAGCAACAAAACGGAGTCTGAGAGAGGGATGAAGTGACTCGCCCAGGGTCTCACAGCTAACAGGTGTCTATGATAGAATTCAAACTCAATTCTTCCCAACACCCATGGCCAGCACTCTATCCATTATACTGTCTAATCACTTCTATGATTTAGATAAGAGTTTAGATAAGACATGCCCTCACTTCATGGAGCTTATAGTCTCCCAGTTATATATGAGACATAAATGACTGTAATATGAAATAAAAATGATAAGTACAAGAAAAGTGCTATGGAAAGTTCAAAGTTGGGGAGAGTAAGGTATCATTAGCAACCCCAGAATAAAGAGGGGCTTCACCAGGGAAATATTGTTTGAATTAGACTTTAAAGGACTTGTAGGAATTTGGCATATATATAAACGGAGATGAGAAGCAATCCAAGATAATAACATAAACAAAAGCACAGTGACAGGAAAGCATGGGTCAGGGCCAGGGGCTGTAAGTCCTGTGACATGGGCACTATCACTATCTCCATTCTATAGATAAGGAAACCAAAGTTGAGGCAAGACTGACTTGTCTAGATCACAGTGCTGGTCAGCATCTGGGGAAGGATTTGAGCATGGGTATACCTTTAAACTGAAATATAAAATGTCAAATTACTTATTCAAGGCCACACAGACAGAAAGTAGATGAGCCTGGATTTGAATAGGCCCTCTGACTCCAAGCCTGGGGCCATTTCCTCTGCGTCGTGTTTTCTTCCCTGCTTCAAAGATCCATGGTTTCATTGCTGTGGGTAGGCCTTCTACAAATGCCTGACCCAATAAACCAATGCCTCCTTGCCCCCAATAAATGACATTTCATTTGCCCTTTGATCATCCAAGGTAAGGATAAGACATAGACCCTCAGAACTCTGGGATTCTCCTTAAGTCAGACAACAGAGGTTGCCTATCCTTATGATCTTCTCCCGAATCTATCATCACACATGGACTTGTTGCATTAGCAACAAGCTTGCTCATTAATAAAAAAAAAAAAGATGAATCAAGTCTTAGGCTTAGGTTCAAATCTTTATCTTCATGAGTTCATGAAGGAGGCATGACTAGCTAGAAGTTCATCTAAAAGAGGACTTGGGGTCTCAGTGGCCTCCAAGACCCATATGAGTTAACTTAATAGTATGACACGGCAGTGGGAGAAGCCAAAGAAAACACAGATGGCATTAAGAAGAATATTGTCTCCAGGGCACAGGAGGTAATAGTCCCACTGTGCTCAAATCACATCTAGGGAACAATCTTCAGTTTGAGATGTCACATCTTATGTAAAACATTGACAATATGGAAAGTGTCTGGAAAAGAAAGAGGAACCAGGATAAAGAAGGACCTCAATACCACACCACATGAGAGGAAGATGGAAGATCCAGGAGATATTTCTCCTGGAAAAGAGAAGAAGGGAGGGAGGAGGGAGAGGAAGTGAAGGTTTGATTCAAGATTGAAAGAGTGCTGTGGAAAAGAGGGATTAGACTCTTTCCATTTGTCCCCAGAGAGCAGCACCAGGAGGAGTGAGTGGATACTGTAAAGGTCAATTTATGCTTAGTCAGGAAACACTTGCTATCAATGAGAGCTGTCTGAAATGGGCCCCCATCTTGAGAGGTTTCTGGGGAAAAACAGAAAGGCTGCTTGTCATTTATGATGAGGAGGGGATTCTCAGTCTGATTTGGCGTAGACTGGATGGCCTCCAAGGCCATTTCCAACTTGGACATTCTGTGATCCTCTGATCCAGAAAGGTTTTCTGACCTCCTGACCTCCCTGCACGTGTTGAGCTCCCTACAGGAGTTCTGGACTTCCCACTCTTTCTCTTGGGAAGGAGAGAACCTGTGGGAATGCTTCCTCCCAGAGCCAGCGTCTTGACCCTGAACAACCAGCCATGGTCTTTTCCATCCTTGAGCGATGCTGGAGTTCCCCCAAGTCTCTCAACAGCTGTCAGGGCTCAGGGAGTGTAGTTTTGAGTTTCCTAGGAGACGCTGGAGCTGGCCAGCCTCTACTTAGCCAGGTATTGGATTTTTCACAGTAGCTTCATTTACAATGGCCTCTATTATTTCCCAATTGTCCATTCCTTGGCTTTTTAAAAACTCTCTTACCATATGGGCTCTCTGCCTAACCCAGTGGAGAATCATTAATTATGTTTCCCTTAATATTCAACTGGTCCTTTCCTTAGCATTTAGTTGCTTCTTCCTGTTCTTTAAGGTCCTCTTCTTATAATGCCTCTGACCCTCAATTCAATGTAATTCAACAAACATTTACTAAGCAAGAATTACATGCCAGACACTTTGTTAGGTGCTAAGGATACAGGTAGGGAGGGGAAAAGGAGATGAGGGGAGGAAAGGGGAGACAAAAGGAGAGGACATGAGGGGAGATTAAGGGAGGGGAGACAAGGGGAAGGGAGGGGAGGAGAGGAGAACTGAGGAGAGGTGAGGAGAGAAGAGAGAAGAAGAGGGGAGAGGAGAGGAAGGGAAAGGAAAGAAGAGGAGAGGAAGAGAAGAGAGAGAAGGGGAGGAAAGGGGAGGGGTGGGGAGAAAGGAAGGGAGAGAGGAAGGGAGAGAGGAGGGGAGGGCTGGGGAGAGGAGAGGAAGAAATAGTCTTTGACTCCAAAGACCTTATATATGGAAGGGGAATAAATGGATACAACATGTATAGTAATGAGTAAATATGAAATGATTTCAAGAGAGATCAAACATTACCAATTGGTGGGAGGAAGAATCAGGAAAGAGGCTGCATAGGATGGGAACCTGAGCTATTCTGAATGAAGCTAGGAATTCCAAGGGGGTTGGGGGCAGAAAACAGTACGTTCCAGGTATGGAGACAGTCTGTGTGCTTCATGACCTGACCTTACCACACGGGACCTTGACATTTATCACTCTAACCCTGGGCTTCCCAGCTATGGTAGGTGTTTCTACCTTATCTTGCCTAAAATTAGGCCACCTAGGCCACACAGGGGCTGCTCCCCATTTCCAAATCCTTCCACCTGCATTCTCGGCCATCCTCCTCATCCCCTTTAATCAGAACTGGCACCCTGGGATCTGAGAAGGAATTTCTCCCTTTCTTTGCCCAATCCAGGTCTCCATACCATTTTCTGGCTATCTCCCCAAACATTCCACCAAGTATGATGTTCTACCCATGCCGCCTTCATCTTCCTGACTCCTTTTTATGTGTTTTCTTCTCCATCAGAATGCCAGCTTCTTGAAGGCAGGGACGGCTTGTATTTGTATCTGCAGAGCTTAGTACAGTTTTGGCACATTGTCAAAAATTAGTAAATTCTCTATCTATCTGTCTGTCTATCTATCTTTCTATCAGTCTTGATGAGTTCCCAATGAGGTACCTACTCAATCAGTGAGCCTTGGTTACTAATCTCCATTATTGTCCCCCTGCCTCATAGGTGTCCCCTGCAATGGGGTTGGGGTAGAAGAACCCATGAGTCCAAAACCCTCTACTCAACCTGCTTGCACCACAGGCAGATACCATGGCTCCAAGACCCCATGTCCAAGACCCAAGCTCTGGGCTCCCTTGGACTGACATTACCTAAATCTCTGATTATTTTTATTGTCCTCCATTGCTCCTTTGTTCTCTACCAACAGCTGAGCGCAGCATGACTGGGAAGCAGATAACGTTAGTCTTTGACCTTTCCCTATTCATTGTCCAGTGTCCTCCTTGCTGGCCCAGGCCTCTGCTGTCTTGGAAGGAAGCAAATCTAAAAAGTCACTAGCTTCTCAATGTGAATTAAGATTCTAATTAGGAAGGACAGCTACAGGAATGCTGTCTGAAGGTCACCAACACAATCATGTCCCCATCAGAGGTGGCTAAGCTTCAAGGTAATCTACATGGCTTTGGCACCAGCATCCGAAAAGGAAATTACTCACCCCAACCCCAAAATCCAACAGGTTTGAAGGCAATGCCTCTGAGGAGGAAGTATCCAAACAGACAGGCTTAACCTAGGTGACCTTTTGCCCATAGCCAACACAGAGAGGCATCCCTTCATTATCTATTGGAAAGAGCCCTGGATCTCACCTAAGAATATTTGGATTTGAATCCTAGTTCTTCTAATTAATCTCAGGCAAGGGCAACTAGATGGTGCAGCAGATAGACCGCCAGCCCTGGAGTCAGGAGGACCAGAGTTCAAATCCAGTCTCAGACATTTCCTAGCTGTGTGACCCTGGGCAAGTCATTTAACTCTGTTTGTCTTAGTTTACTCGTCTGTAAAATAGGCTGAAGAAGGAAATGGAAATCCACTCCTGCGTCTTTACCGAAAAAAACCTCAGATGGGCTCACAGAGTCAGACACAAATGAAAAATGACTCAAAAGCAAATCTTAGGCAAGTCACTGTGCCTTTCTAGGCCCCTGTTTCCTCATATGAAAAATGATAGTACCAGACTAGATGGTCCTTAAATCATTCCTGACTCTGGCAAAGAATCTACAGGCACTTTCTGACCCCAGCATCAGTTAATAGGCTCTGTATAACCTTACTCACAAACCTGTTATCTCTGTGTTTTCCCTAACTCTGATACAATCAGAGGACTATGGGGGAGGTAGCTCAGTTAACAGACTGAAAGTTAGTCCATCTTGACTATTATTTTTTTTCTTTCAGAGAGACATGGAAAAAACAATTTTTTAAAGATCTACTTGAGCAGCCACCTTCGGTGCAATAAAATCCAGATTGTTCAGTCTGCCACTAGAGTCCCTCCACCATCTGACTCCAACTCGCCTTTCAGCCTCACTTAGCATGACTTCCTCACGCACTGCTCTAATCAAACTTGACTAATAATCTCTGTTCCCTGCTCCGGTACCCTGGCCTCTCTTGCCTCACGTTACTGCACAGGGCATCCCTCACGCCTGGAACACATTCACTCTTCAAATCTATTCTTGAAATCCTGTTCCTACAGGGTTTGGCTCAAGGGTCACCTTCTCCAAGAAGCTTTTGCTGATCTCACAGCATCATAGCCCTAGTTAAGGAAGGAGCTCAAAAAGGTATCAGTTCAACCCCCTCATTTTACCAATGAGGAACGTAAGTCCCAGAACAGTCAAGTGACTTGTTCAAAGTCACCAAGGCATTAAGCAAGAGAGGCAAGATTCCCTCTCAGGGTCTCTGACTCCAAAGACAGTACTCTTTCCACTCTGTGATGCTCCCTTGTCTCCTCAAAATTCCCTAGTGCCCCTTCTTTAGATGTCTTCTTTTTCCTTATCGAATTTAATTTTGAACAATGATTATTTGGTATATTTGCTACACTAGGCAGCTGGGGAGTGCCACAGAGAGTTAGAGTCAAGAAAATTTGAGTTTGAATTCTGCCTTGTGATCCTGACCAAGTCATTTAATTTCTCACCCTGGACATTCACTGAACCTGCTGTTTGCTAAGTCTTGTGCTGGCTATGGCGGGGCAAGAAAAAATTAGTAATGCCTCCCTTACTAGGCCGTTAGTTAGCGGGTGAAAAGGCTAGAGCTCCAGACCTGGAGTCAGGAAGAGCCGTGTTTGAATCCTACCTTATATATTTACTAACCGTGCAACTTCTGACAAGCCTCTTAACTGCTCTTGGCCTCAATATCCTTACCTGTAAAATGGGGTTAATCGCCTATCTTTCAGGGTTGTTGTGACGGCCAAATGAGTTAATTTATAAAGTATTTTGCGAACATTTATAACTATTGATATTATTAGTATTAATATTCTGCTCCCCATTGGAGATGTAGGGTCCATGAGGACAGCAACTCCTTTGCTTGTTGTTTGAAGTCTTTGTGTCACTAGTGGGGACTTGGGTCTTGCACATCCTAGCCACCCAATAAGTGTCGGTTGAATTGAATCAACTCTGTTTGGCCAGGGCAGCTCATACTGATTAAGTTTTCCAATGGGGGAAATCCAAAGTGCTTTCCAAACAGTGGCCTACATGGGCTTCCAAGTTAGCCAGGGCAGCTGAATCACCTCATCGCATTCCATGTAAATTATGGTCTCCCGGGGTGCGTTATCGCTGCGGCTCACTAATGCGGTCTAATGGCAAAAGCCAAACAGGAGCTTCCAGTAAGGGGAACAGAATTAACTGGCCTGGGCGTTTTCCAGAGCTGGCCACATCAGACAGCTGATTTATTTATTTGCAGCTGGGGCAGAGGGGTGGGGCAGTGAGACAAGCAAGAGGCCATCTGGGCCAGCTCACCTGCTGGGCTGCCAAAAGAAGCTGCTAGCCTCCCTCCCGTCTCCCCAGCAGCCCCAGAGCCATTCCAGAGACTTTTTACCCAGGGGAAAGATACTCCTTCTCCCCTGACCTGCACCTTCCCCAGGACAGCAGTGGCCCCCACAAGAGGTCTAGGAGACTCAGGTTTGCTACTAATGAGACCAGCTGACAGTTACATCCTGCTCCATGGTTTAGAAATTGTTTTGCATGTATATTATCTCATTTCACAGGATATAAGAGAGAAAAGGGGCCTCAGGGGCCATCTAAACCATCCCATGCCTCATTGAGAATCCCCTCTACAGAATCTCCCACAAGGTGTCATCCTGCCTTTGTTGGAACACCTCCAGTAAGGAAGAATACATCAAGAGGTAGCACAGCTAGAGTGTTAGGCATGAAATGAGGAAGATCTGGGTTCAAATCCTGCCTTTGATACTTGCTGGCTGTGTGAACATAGGCAATTCACCTAACCTCTGAACCTCAGTTTCCACATCTATAAAGTGGGAATAATGATTATTATAACTAATATAGCATAATTATTATCATACCTCTCAAGTACCTACCTCAAAAATTTCAAGGGAAATAATATTAGGGGCTTTGCAAACTATAAAGCATAGCATAAATGTCAGCTACTACATTACCTCCCAAAAGAGCCCACCTGATCACGGCAACAGCCCTGTGGTTGACAGAAAACAAGTATTATTATCTCTATGGAAGTTTAAGGCAGCTAGGGGGTGCCATAGTGCATAAAGTGACAGGACTGGAGTCAGGAAGACTTATTTTCCTGAGTTCAAATATGGCCTCAGACACTTCCTAGCCGTGTGATCCTGGGCATACCACTTACCCCTGTTTGCCTCAGTTTCCTCATCTGTAAAATGAGCAGGAGAAGGAAATGGCAAACCATTCCAGTATCTTTGCCGAGAAAACCCCAAATAGGATCACAGAGTTAGACATGACTGCAATAATTGAATAACAAAATGAAGAGGACTGGACTACATGAGCTCTAAGGTCTTTTCCGGCTCCTTTGCCCTCTGCCTTCAAGGTCAGCATTCATTAAACTAAGATATGCCAACTCTTGATTTAACACGAGGCCATATGCTAGGCCTTCCCAAGACCCCTTAGAGTAGGATCATAAAGCCTAAGATGGCATTGGAGTCAGGGTTAGACTTTCCAAGACAAAGTAAGTTAAACATCTGGTGTGTCAGCATGAGGCATGGAAAGGATGCTGTATTTGGAGCCCAAGCACTTGAGTTCTAGTCATGGCTGTATGCTGGGCACACTTCTGTTTTCTCTTGACATTCTTTTAGTATCTTCATCAGTTCCCATTGGTGAAATCATCATATCTATGCAAATGATTCCTAGCTCTATATATCTAGCAATAGTCTCTTTTCTGAGTTCCAATCCTATATTACCAATTCCCTGTTGGACATTTCAAACTGATTGTCCTATAGACATATCAAAATCAGCACATCCAAAATAGAACTCAGTATCTTTCTCCCAAAGCTTCTTCTCAACTTCCCTATCATCATTGAGAGTACAATTATCCTTCCAGTTTCCAGGTTTGCAACCTCAGTTTCATCTTAAAATTCTCAGTGTCACCCACATAATCAGTTGACAAATTTTGTCATTGGTACCTCCATAACACCTTTGACATCTTCTCTCTTCTCCCTAATCATACAGTCATACCCTTAATTCAGGCCATCATCTCTTTTCACAATTGCCAACTGATTTTCCTCAGGAATAGGTCTGATCTCTCTGTCTCTGTTTCTATCCACCTGTCACTGTCTGCTTTCTCTCTCTCTCTCTCTCTCTCTCTCTCTCTCTCTCTCTCTCTCTCTCTCTCTCTTTCTTTCTCTCTCTCTCTCTCTCCCTGTCCTCCCCTTCCTACCTTTTCATCTCTGACTCTAAGAATCATTGTCTTGCTTCAAGATTCAGTTTCATCTTGATTTATTTTAAACTTAGAGACCACTAAGATCCCCAAGTCTTTTTTTCTAACCCGAATAACTAGACTTGCATAGTTCTCTTTTTTAAAAACTAAATTCAGAACTTTATATTTATCCCCATTAAATTCAATCCTATTAGATAAGTTCTCAGAAGTTGTTACAGCCTGTCAAGGGATTTTTGAATCCTCATTCTGTCATCCTATGTGTTAACCATCCTTTCCAGCTCCATGCCATCTGGAAATTTGACAAATATATCATCTATGCTCTATCCAAGTTATGGATGAAAAAGTCGAACAGAGGGCTGAGGACAGCTCCCCAAGGTCTTTCACCAGAGACTGCCCTCCAGCTTTGCAATAATCCATCAATCAATCACCACTCAATGAGTCCAGGTTTTAAATGAGTTCCATTTAACTATACCATTATTCAGCCTTAATTTCCCTATCTGGTCCCCAGAGTACCTTGAGTGAAATGTTTTAAAAATACTTTGCTGAATTTGAAGTCCAAGCCACTGCACCATTTCCCTGATCTACTAGTCTTACATGAACAAATGCTCAAAAGAGCCATGGATTCATCAGTGTCAAGAATTCTCTATATGGACCTTCCTTCCAACAACACAGATCACAACTTAGCAGATAAAACTAGTGATCTGCCTCAGGCATATAAAATGGCTTTCCTAAGGTCACGCAACTTGTGTCAGAGGCAGGGCTTGAACCCAGGTCTTCCTGATTCCAAGTCCAGCACTGTATCTCTTATGGCACAAAGCATCCCAGTCTAGTAACTCTCTCCAAAGGAAAATGAGGCTATTTGGGCACGATTTCATAGGACCCGAGATTAAGAACTAGAAAGGATCACAGAGGCCACCCTCATCATTTTACCGATGAAGAAACTGATATCTAGACAATTGGAGATGGAAAGAAGGAAGGAAGGATGGAAGAAGGAAAGAAGGAAGGAAAGAAGGAAGGAAGGAAGGAAGGAAGGAAGGAAGGAAGGAAGGAA
>CM053624.1:28491115-28580337 GCA_028646595.1 Phalanger gymnotis | reverse complement strand
TGGTTCAAGTTTTTGCTGCGGTGGGGCCTAAATAAATTTCTTGTTGTTTTCTCCTTAGAGAATCTCTCATACCTTGTGATTTCGGACCATTCAAACATATACATGATTATATTTGAGATCATAAATTAGGCCTTCCTACTACAGGGTCTCAGAGTAACAACTGTACCTTGTGTATTACTTACACTCAACCCAGTCAGTGATCCCTCATGCTGGCTCTGGAGTTAGAGGAGTTGGGTTCAAATTCTCATAACTAAATGGCAACTTACAAGGAGTGCTCAAAAACCCTTTGAACGAGCTCTGAAAACATGAAACATGGTTCTCATATGTAAGACCTTGGACAGCTCATAGCAACATCAGCACTAGCATTACATGGTCTTTTATGGTTGCAGAAATGCTTTATATATATTTTCTCATTGATCTGTGAGGTAGGTTAGATAGGTGAGGCAGATGTGAGGTAGGAGAAACCTGTGAGGTAGGTGCTATTATTTTCTCCATTTCACAGATGAGAAAATTGAGGCAGACAGAGGTAAAGTGATTTGCCTAGGGTCACACAACTAGTAAGCATCTGAGGCAGGATTTGAACTCAGGTCTCCCTGATACCAAGTCCAACATTCCCTAGCTGGCATTTAATCTGTCTAGGCTTCAGTCTCTACATCTGTGACATGAGGTGGTGGGACTGGAGAACCTCTGACATTCCTTCCGGCTCTATCATCTTGTTATTATCATTGATTATCCTCAAAGTACATATTTGTTCTAGCATCTTCACCAAAGCTATATGTGAAAATTATTAATAAGTAAAATACAGCAATATGGTTGGAGTGGTAGACAAGACAGTCTTAGACTTGGGAAGACCTGGGCTCAACTCATTCCTGTGAACCGTATCATCAGCATGACCTTGAGGAAATGACTTAACTTTTCAGTGCCCAAGACAACTCTTTAATAATAGATATTAGAAAAGGGTAGCTGATCTGCAGTGGTGGAGGGGGTATCCATACTTGGAGTTCTTTAAACCAGTATAGTCACAGGTCTGCATCTTAAACACCCCTCCTCCCACAATATTTTATCCAGCTTGACTATGTATTTCAAAAGTGGGTAGTCTTTTCCCTTGGTTCATCTCACCATACCCTCCAAGTAAGCAAGGTAGAGATCAACCCAGACCCAGCATGGGGCCACACCAAACTTTGAGAAAACCCAGCCTAGACTTTTCCTAAGGCTTCCTAAGACCGTATGTCTCCTTTACAAACCTGAAGTATACTTAAATCTCATTGAACCTTTCCTGGGTTGCTAATGGAGATGCCTGATGATACTTAACTTCAAATCCATTTTGAATGCTTTCTTAATTAGGGCACCATTAAAATGATGGTTATTTGGGGCTTTTAAAATAAAAATAATAAGTTCAAAATACATCAGATCAAAGCCCAAGCAGATATTAGCTTCATTGGGGCTCAAAGATCTTTCAAGAGATGGAAGTTTAAACATTCCAACTTTTTTTACACTAGTAGCCCAACAACAGGCAAGCTCATCATGTCAGTTTCAAGTAAACTCTAGGTCTACCCTAATACAAGAGCTGGCATGAGAAAATGAAATTTCCTTTCCCCAATTCAGCCCTCTCTAAAAGTTAGTTTCTGTCTTAATTTTTTAAAAAACAGATAAATTGACAAATGATAAATGACAAATATATGATTGATAAAACTACCAGACAGTGGCTCCCTAGCAGGAAGTACAAGTAAATGGAGAAGGTTGCAAAATTACTCAAGTACCTTTTAGTAATCTCTGCAAAGACAAGCCTATGTTCCTGGAAGGAAGGCTGCCTCAGGTACGACTGGGCCAGGAGATGCTCCAAAATGATGCTCAGGGGCCGAGATCACTTATGCTAACAGTCGATGTCCACAGATGAAGTCCTTGAGATTGACCTCCACAAATAAGATAATGTCTATGTTGCTTCTTCCTGTTGGCAACGTTTCTCCATGAGTTCATCTAGAAACTGTTTTCCCTGATGTCGATCTAAAACTTTCCATATCTTAGCAGTTGCTGTGGCCTAAAAATCTGTGGTTTTCTATAGAACCTAACCTGGGAATTTTCGTGAAGGGAGTCAGCAGCTAGGAGTGAGGAAAGGCGCAGCTCACCTGAGGTACAGCCCAGCAATGGAAGACCACCCTGGGTCACCGTAAGGATTGAAGGTAGAAGATGAGTGGAGAAGTAAAGAGGGACTGAGCCAAGGGTGTGACTGACAAGGGAAGGGAGCCCAGTCCAGGTTACTACAAGATTTCTAGACTACTGAAGAGGGGGTTAGACATACCCTCAAAAAGAAAAAGAAAAAGTTTCCTCAGTCTCTGAGTCCCATAGGGTCAATGGAAAAAATGTAGGATTTGGGGGCCAGATGGGCAGGCAAGGATATGCTTTACAGAATCGAATAGCGCTGTTGGTGCCCTATAAATTTTCCACCCTGGAGCAAAGTCTTCGTGACCTTGCCCTAGTTACCACTCTGCCCTGGTACCCAACCATCTGGTGATGAGCCTTTCTTCACTTCCTGTAATTACATAACGTGAGCTGAAAGGGATGTTGGAGGAATCTAGGATCCTAGTTACCTGGGATCATAGATTTAGCACTTTAAGGGACCTCAGAGGCCAGTTAGTCAAACTCTCACCATCTTCTATAAGGTGCCTTTCCTTTTCCTCCTTAATGACAGGACTTTATTTTGCTGATTATTTCCAATTTATCCTGTATGTACCTTGTTTGTACATAGCTGTTTGTGTGTTGAGATAATATTTGTAAAGGGCTTAACACAGTGAGTGCCTGTCATATAGGAAGTACTTAATAAATGCTTACCCTCCTCCATTAGACTGGAAGCATCTTGAGAGTAGGGAATATCTTTTGCCCTTCTTTATATCCCCAGTGCTTAGCACAGCGTTTAGCACAAAGTAGGTGCATAAGAAATGTTTATTGATCATTGACTGACCAAATTTCATCCAGCCTCCTCTCGAAGATCTTAGAGTGGGAAGAAGGGGCCTGCCTTGTAAGGTAGCCCATTGCACTTTTGGACAGCTCTGATAATTAGGAAGTTTTTTGTTGTTTTCCCCTTGAGTCAAACAGAAATCTACCTCTGAAACTTCAGCTTCTGTTCTTCCTTTTATCCTCTGAGGCCAAGCAGTGCAAGGCAAATCTCTTCCACATGACAGATCTTCAAACAATTAAAGGTAGTGTGTGTGTGTGTGTGTGTGTGTGTGTGTGTGTGTGTGTGTGCGTGCGTGCGTGTCTTCTATAGGTTGAAAAAATCACCGGGTTCTTCCAGTCCTTAAATGGCATGATGTTCTGGCCCCTCACTGTCTTGGGTCACTTGGATGGGCTTCTGCGACTCAAAGTCCTTCTGAAAATGTGGCTCCCAAAGCTGTTCACAATATTTCCCGTGCGTCCTGACCAGGGCGGAAGACAGTGGGACCATCAAGCTTGAGATTTCTTCACTTCTTCATGGAATTCACCTTCTTTTTCCTCATTGGGCCATGGGCAGCGGAGGCCAGGGAGAGACAATCCTCACTGGACTCTTCTAGCTTATGCCTCCAGGTTCTGGCAGACTGTCCCACCCAGAAAGATTTCCGGTACGGCAGACCTTTATGCATTTGCCATCTGAAGAACAATTTAGCTAAGTATGGAGGAGCAAACATGATATGGGGAGAGTCTGTGGCAGGGTTGTGTAAAGAATATGACATAAGAGACCTGGGTTCAAATCCTGATTTTGTCACTAACTTACTGAGTGACTTTGGACAAATCATTTCCCTTCTCAGGGCTTCACTTTCCCCCTCTGTTAAAAAAAAAGAGGGGGTTGGAACAGGAGAGACAGGGAGATAGACTCCACGATCTCTAAGGTCCATTCCACTTCTGAAGTTCTGCAGCTTTCTGATTTCTGCATTAACAAAAAGATTTTCCACCCCCAGATTCTCATGCTCAGTTTAACCTTTCAACAGCCAATCAGTTAAGAAGCATTCACTGAACCTGGTCATGTGCTAGCTACCACAGGGGGAGCAACATAAATGTTAAATCACGTAGCAGTCGATGGCACAGTGGATGGAGTGCTGGGCCTAGAATCAAGAAGACATGAGTTCTCTTCTTTCCTCAGACACTTACTAGCTATGTGATCCTTGGCAAGGCTCTTAACTGCTGCCTACCTCAGTTTCCCCAGCTGTAAAATAGGAACAATAAAAGCACCTGCCTCCTAAGGTTGTTGTGAGGACCAAAGGAGATAATAATTGTAAAGTGCTTTAGCACAGTGCTTGGCACACTGTAAGTGCTATACAAATGTTAGTTATTATTGTTATTATGTGTTATAGGGGCGAGAACACAGGCATTGGAGCAAGAAAGAACTGAGTTTGAATCTCACCTCTCGCATACTAGCTGTAAAACTCTAGGCAATTTTCTTGGCCTCTCTTAGACTCAGTGATTTCATCTGTAAAATGGGGATAATAATAGAATCTACCCGACAGTGTTTTCATGAGGATCAAAAAGGTAACATGTGTGAAGTGCATTGCAAACTTTAAAATGCTCTCCAAATGCTAGGTAATGTTCTTGTTACTATGTGCCCCATGCTATGATGGAGCCTGGTTCCTACTTCAAAATCTTTAGCACATGGCTGGGGATGGGGAGTGGGCAACATAACACGGGTAGAAGAGCAGGAAGGATTAGAAGAACCCCTGACTGGGTTAGTGAGTCTTGCAGGGCACTCAATATTATGAAGAGCAGCCCTTTGGGTCATGGGCCTTTGGGAGATGAGACACCTCCCCCTGAGCTAGCCTTGCGATCAAATCTCTCATCGAATGGATGAGATGACTCAGCTCACTGAGCAGGGCTTCTGAGGACCACCCATGCTCTATACATGTGACAACTAGCAAAACCCATATAGTTAATGAGTGATAAACAAGACATTCAGGCTCTAGGAATCTGGAGGAAGGAATGATCGTTGTGGCTCAGGATACACTCTGAGCTGGGCATTGAAGGTAGAATCCATATATTTGGAAAGGAGAAAAGAAGAGTTAGACCATTCTAGGTAGAGGTGAAGATATAAATGCAAGACACATTGACAAAGAAGAGATATTCAATTAAATTCAAATTGAATTCCTTCCCTGGGAGGAGGAATATATGAAGCATAGCCCAGGGGTTATGAGTGGAATAGTTTGTCTAGGGTGGGGACAGTGGGAAATAGGACTGGAAAAATTGTTTGGAACCTGATTTGAGAGGGATTGGAGTGCCAGACTAAAGAGTTTATACATGATCTTGTGGGTACTGGGAAATCTTAGAATGGGAAGCTGGAGAAGAGCTGACATTTTCATTACAGTTTACAAATTGCTTTCCATCCATTGTCTCATTTGATCCTCAGAACAGCCATATGAAGCAGGGAGCTCAGATGCTTTTATCTTCATTTTACAATAAAGAAACTGAGGGATAGGATACAGGCCCAAAAGAGAGGGTGTATTTCCAGGCTGTCCTTATTCACAACCCAGACAACTAAACTGTGTTTCTCCTGGGATGCCTTTACTAGCCAGATGAATTAACATATCTACTCCTGATTGGCCCTTTCCAGCCCCATTCTTTAGCTGGACTCTTAGTGCAAATGGCCAGCCTCCCTCACATCTAGACCCTGTCCCCAGCAGCAGAAGCAGGAAGGGATTGTCTGTCATCCCTGATGTTTTACCAACAAGAGCCCAGGCTCTCACCCTCAAAAGAATGGCCGTCAGCCTCCTGCTCTGTTGCTAAGGGTAGTGACCAACAATCCCAAAGCCAGTGCCAGAGTCCAGAGGGCAGGGCCTAGACCTAGAAGCAGGAAGAAAGACAGGCAAAACCTAGCCTTCATGTTAAACATTTTTGCCTGCTAAACACAACCTATTAAAGTGGGTCAGCAAACAGACTTCAGGAAAGGGGCCAGAGCTGAAGTCCTGGGGCCAGGTCTTTCATTCCATTTCCTGGAGCATTTAAATAGCTCTCCTCTCTCTTTAATAGCAATGAAGTGATTTTGAAAACACTCTCACACTAAGTCCAGGAGGAGGGGAAAAAATAATGTTATCACACACAAGGAAGGTCTTGGTTAGGGAGCTGGGTTTTGTCTTCCTTATGGCTCAGTGCTGCCACCCAGTGGGAAATGATTGCCCACCACAAGCTGGCGCCTTGCCCTTGTCCTGAAAGCACTGCTAGCCAAGGTTCTGGTAAATGACGGGATTGTGGATATCTTAACAGGCAAGCCTGATTATCAATGCTCCTGGGACATCTGATCATCCCAGCTCAGAGAGATCTATCTCTTCTCTGATGCAACATGGTACAGAGAAGAACAGCCTGCATTTGGAATCAGAGAACCTGAGTTCAAATGTCCCCTGTCATTCACTATCTATATGACCTTGGGTAAATTACTTAATCTCTCTTGGGATCTGCTTCTCAAGTACAAAAAGAGGGCGTCAGATAGATAACCTGGAAGGCCCCATGCAGCTCTAAATATTTTTTTTTCCATTTACAATCTGGGCTATTCTTTTGGCTGTTGAACAGCCTCTCCAAGTTGGCAGGGATCTCAAAGGTCACCTGGTGCAACTTGCTGCTTCTACAACAGCCCTGACAAGTGGTCAAACTAGTCTCCAATGAAAAAGTCCAGTGATTACAAGCTCATTCAGCAGCTAATGATAACGGGGGGTGACGTAGTGGAATAAGTGCCTGATTATGAGTAAGACCTGAGTTTGAATCACTGCCTGCACAACCCCGGGAAAATTGCATCTAGACCTCATTGTTCCCACATGTACAATGAGGATGGGATATATGAAATGAGCTCGGAAGTGCCTTCCAGCTCTCAATCTGTGACCCAATGATGATGGTAGAGAGCTAGCATGACATAGGCTGGAGTCAGGAGTATTTAGGACTAAGTTCTAGCTCTAATATGTACTGGCTGCGTGGTCCTGGGTAAAGTTACTTCATCTCTCAGTATCCCCAGGAAAGTCTGTACAATGTAAGTTACAGCAAAGTTTTTCATATGTGTCAGGGAAGGGAGTTTCCATATTGGGGCTTCCCATTCTGATAAAATGACTCACAGAGACCAGGAAACAGTTATAATGGTGATGATGACCTCCCATTTCAACAGTTCACTTTGGGACATTGGTAGGAAGCATAAAATGACTTGTAACATATCTCATGTTATTATCCCGCTTTGTGCTTTACAACTTGATTGGCCTTGGGCAAGTCACTTCTCTGTGCCTAGGTTTTGTCACCTATTTAAAAAAATAAGGAGGTTGAAGAAGATGGTCTCTAAGGTTACTTCCTGTTCTAAATCTGTGGTCCTTTTCACGCTATGTCTTGTGCTAGTATTGTGTATTGTTTCTAATCCTATCATTCAAACTAAGCCTGTTTGAAAACATTTTACAGAAATAAAGACTACCTTGCTTGTACATAGTTGTTTGCATGTTCACCCCTGTGAGCTCCCTGAGGCAAAGAGATTGTCTTTTGATTTTCTTTGTGTCCCAGTGCTTAGTAAACTGGCACATAGTGGGTGCCTTTATAGATGCTAGTTGGTTGGCTTGAGAGGCAGAGATTTAATCATTTTCTCCTACTTTCATCTCCACCTGCCACAGAAGTGAGCACACATTGTGTTCCAGTAATGCCTTGATGAAGGAAAGAAAGAAGGAATGAGGACAGCTAAGGCCCACAAGGGTCAGCTGAGTCATACAGATTACCAATACCTCCATGTCTTTCATCCCTCGTCTCTCTAATCTACTCCAAGCTGCTCAGCTCAATGGGCTTTATATCTGGACCCACAGAATTGACCTACCACATGGAACTACAGTCGCTGAACAAGCTGGGTAGCAACCACAAATGCTAAGAGTTAACACATATACTCCAAAGTATCAGGCAACCCCAGCTGATCTACCTCTCCATGGATCATAAAAATTTCAGATTTCCACAGGAGACAGAGAAGAATGATAAAATCATAGAGTTAAAAGGAACATCTAAGGTCATCCTGAATCATGAATCCCCTCTACAACATTCTGACAAGTAATTTTCTAGATTCCATTTAAATACCTCAAGTGATGGGGAATTTACTACCTCACAAAATATCCCATTACATGTTCAGGCCAGTCCATTATAAAATTTTTCCTTGAGCTGAAATCTACCTACTTCCATCAACTGTAGTAGTTCCACATCTTATAACCCCAACTCCCCAACCCTGAGCCATAGGAGTCATAAATTGAAAGCTGAAAGGGAAACTTATAGGTGGTCAAGTCTAATGTTCATTTTACAGATGAAGAAACAGGGACCCAGAGAAATGAAGGGACTTGCCCTAAGCTAGAATTTGAACCCAGTTCCTCTTTGAATCCAAATCTAGCCCTCTTTCCAATAAGTCGATCTGAAATAATTGACCATTTGATTCTTCAGTTATTTGAAGACATCTATCATCTTCCCCCCATCTTTCTTCTCTAGGCTAAACACCCCCAGATACTCAATGAAGATACATGTTCCTTGGAATAATATTCATAAAGTGCTTAGCACAGTTCCTGGCATGTAGTAGGCACTTAATAAATGCTATTCCTTCTTTTTTCCCCCAGTATGTTATAGTTTCAAATCTTGTTACTAATCTAATTGACCTGTGAAGGCTACATTCTATTTTCATCAACACCCTTCTGAAAATGTAATGCACAGAAAGAAACCTGATTTTATAGGCGTAGTTTGAGCACAGCAGTGGACAATAGAGCTCTCATGTCCCTCGCTCTGAACACCATATTTTTATTGTGTCCTAAGATTGTACTAGCTTTATTTGGCTGCCACATTACAATATTGAGACATAGGAGCTTACAGTCAAGTAATACTCCCAAGTGCTTTTAAGAAGCCCTAGTTATATCTCTACCTTCTATATTTGTACTGTTGACTTTTTTAACCTTAAGTGCAGAACTTTACATTTATCGCCGTTCAATTACACATAATTAGTCATGAAATTGTTTTGGTTGATTAAGATCTTTTGTGATCCTAGTTCTATCACCCTGCACATCATCTGCCAGTTGAGTAGACATGCTATCATGCCTTCATTAAAGTGTTTCATTTTAAAAAAAAATGATAAACAGAACAGGGCTAATTAGAGAGTCTTGTGGATACCCATTCAAGAAAGCTATGAATTCCAATACCTTTGAAATCTAAACATTCAAGGATTTCTAAACCTACTTCATTTTGTCAATTAAGCCCACATTCTTCAGTCTAGTCCATTGGAATGCCATGCCAAAATATAGATATATGCTACGTCTGTGGCATTCATCTAATTTATCAATCTAGTAGCCATACTTTTGAGAAATTGAGATTAGTCTAACCTCCACCAAATAGTTGTGATGGGGTGGGGAAGAGACAGTAAAGGTCAGACCTATGATTTTTAAAAAAAATATTTTGGCAATTGTGTAGGGTGACACTGGATACCAGTAGACCAGTTTAGATGCTCCTAACATATGTCAGAAAGTGGAAAGAATATGAATTAAGGTCTAAGTAGGAAGGCAAGAAGAGGAGATCAATGGGAGAGAGAGCATGGCAATCAGCTAAGTAGGTCCAGGCCATGGCTATTTGAGCTGAGGGAGAGGAAAGAATTCAAGAAAATTCTGTGGTTTCAAGCCTAGGTGACTGGGACTATAGTTCTGGTATCAAAAGAATAGGGTAATAAGGAAAAGAAATAAGTCTATGGAGGAATACAATGAGTTTATTTTGGGGTAAATTGATCCAGAGCTGCTGAGAGGATATCCAGGTGTGGATAGGGCAGAAGCTCTGAAAAGAAGTTGCACATGAAGCTTGACATCTGAGACTTAACTTCTGAGAAGTGATAATCGAAGCAATGGGAATAGAGATCGCAAGGGAGAGGGTTTTGGGTCTTCATCAGACAGTCTTTAGCAGATACTGACCGAGTCGTTGGAGGGGGCAGCTTCCAGACACTACCCTTTTCCTAATTGTGTGATGTGGATTAACCTTTTAAAGGCATATAAATAACTGCTGACCTTCCATTTGGGCTCCTTCTGACAGAGCGAGAGTCCCTGTTAAAATATTTATTTCTCAGTCTGTTTGCTTCTGTTTTCCATTCTGCTTCCAAATCCTTGCCTTTTGCCTAACATTTTGCCATTCTCACCCATTCCCCCCATTTTATGCTTTTGTTTATCTCTCAAATGTCTTAATAAAACATGAAACATGAAAAATATTTATACTAGGAAAATAAATAATTTACAGTGAGTTATGACAATACTCAATTTGGTTAATTATTCATCAACAATAAAGAATTTATAAATGCTACCTTAATTTAAGGTATTACCCATTAGAATTCAAATATTAATAAGCCCTCTGCCATTTTAATGGAGGAGAAGAAGAAAAAAAGATGAAGAGGGGAGGTAAGGTTAACAGGAGTTATGAGTGATCATGGCTGTTTGGAGTGTGATAAGGCCAGTGAATAAAATATAAATATTTGCCCGGAAATCAGTGAAGGAAGCATCCACACGTTTGTTAGAAATGCTAGGTTAGCCATAGGGCTTGCTCTGATTTCTGGAAAGGTGATTACTGAGCAGTTATCTGCTGCTGGGGGAATCCCACCTGGGTTATAAGTCTCTCCTGTGCTGTAAGAAGCCTTTCATTGCTGGAGAGGTCTCAACCAGCCCTAGTTCAGCCAAGGTCCACATCTCTAGGTCAGTCTGACAGCCGGCAGAGAGACCAGTCCATAAAGGCTGTGGCATCTGGAGGACATGGTATCCAAATTTAGTCAATCTACCCACTCAGTCTTGATGGTCTATGCAGGCCACAGTGACCAGCTCTCAATCACACAGGAATTTCTGACTCATTCCTAGAAAGATCTGGAGTAGGGCATCTCAAACCATAGGCTATAAAAATAAAAATTTCTTGAAAAGGAGTAGGAGAGAGAATGGAGAAGCAAGAATACTAGGGCAGAGAAAAGAATTGCAATTTAGGTTGAAGATTAACTCTGAAAAGGTCAAGGGGATGTCACTTAGTCTAATTCTTATTAACGATGTCATCCTCCAAGCTCCTCCTTCCGTCTCCATTCTTTTCATTTTCATCTCTAAGTTATAAAGAATTATGGAAATGAAAGAGGAGAATAAGGCGTGAGTTTCTCAGAAGAAATAAATATATCTCAAGGCTAGGCACAGTGGTACATGGCTGTAATCCCCGGGATGCTGAGGCTAGTAATGATCTCTTAAGCTCAGAACTTCTGGGTCACAGTCGAGCTAAGAGAATTGATTATCCGCACTAAGTCCAGAACCAACATGGTGATCCCACAAGAGTAGAGGGTCACTAGGCTAACTAAGGAGGCATGAACCAGCCTATGTCAGGAAGAAAATAACAGTAGATTTAAGCTCCTAGCCTAATCATTAGTAGAATCAGGAACTTCCACACTGGGCAAGATAGAGATCCATTATCCAAAAAAAAAAAAATACTGGTTCATAGAATGAGAGAAAAGAGCTAAGAGGAAACTCTAAGAGGATCTATTCCAAACCTTCACTTTAAAAATAAGGGAAATGGGACCCAGGGAGGAGAACTGACTTACCCATGGTCATACAGGTAGGAAGAACGTATATATCAGGCAGGTAGAAGACAAAATGTTGGCTTGTGAGTAAACAGAACAACAAAGAACAATTCAACTGTGATGAATTACAAAGGCCAGTCTTAACCCCTAATGATGAAATACACTTCCCTCCTCTCAATACAGAGATGGTAGATTATTGGTATGGAGTGTTACATATGTCATCAGACCTCATTGCTTTGTTATTTGTTTTTGCTTACTTATTTTTCTTACACAATGTGATTCCATTGTGGAGGGGAATATCAGGAAATGACTGGGCAATACCATTTCAGCAGAAGGTCCTTGGCCCTCAGAAATGATGACACCTTCCACTATACCTTACCTATCTTATCGTAAGGGCTTTAGGCAGATGCAGTTTGAAAATATGCTCTCCATTGATTATGTGAACATGGATACTAACTAAGGACCAACTTTTGCCAGTCTCATTAGCTGGCTTCTCCCACGAGTAACATTTTTGCCTGTATCCATGTGCATATCCCTTATGTGGAGATGGGTACTATTAATCCCCTCTGAGGTTCTACAGCAGAAAGTTCTCTGATGTTTCTGTGGATGCAAAGCCCCAAAGCTGATGCTTGCTAAAACTAAATACAAACACAGGGTGGGGGCTCTAAACTATATTTGTTAAACTGAACTTTGTTGTTGCTTGGTCTTTTTCAGTCATGTCTGACTCTTCATGGCCTCTTTGGGGATTTTCTTGGTAAAGATACTAGAGTGGTTTGCCATTTCTTTCTCAGGTCATTTTACAGATGAGAAAACTGAGGCAAGCAGGGTTAAGTGATTTTCCCAAGGTCACACAGCTAGTAAATGTCTAAGACTGAATATGAACTCAGGACTTCCTGACTTTAGGCCTGGCACCCTATACACTGTGCCACCTAGCAGCCCCTAGATGAATTTAACTAAACTGAGCCAATAGCTCCAGACCCTTCAATGGGGTAATCTTCAGTGGACTGCTTGTCATCTCCTTTGGGTCACCATTTCTCCAGTTGTTGGACCAGATTTTTCTATCCCAATGGAAGAAGTTGCTGATATTTACTTTCCAATCTTATCTCTCATTACAAATTTTTTGAGAGTGAAGGACGAACAAGATCTTCCACAAGTATAATGAGCATTAATATCACAGAATACTGTTTGCTATGTTTCTCTTTGTTCTTGTGGTCACCTTCTACTAGACTCTAAGCCCTGTAAATGGTAATTCTGTCAGTGCCTAGTACAGTGGACTTCACATAGGAAAGGAGAAGATGGAGGAAGGGAGAAAAAAAGAAGGGAAGAAGGAAGATGGGAAGAAGAGAGTGGAGAAAAGAGGGGAGGGAGGAAGGAAGGAGGAAGAAAAGGAGGAAGGGAAGAAAGGAGGGAAGAGGAAGGGAGATACCTATTTCTCCTGGCTTTTATGCATATGCTGAAGACAACCAGAGCATAGTATAGAAACTGGTGCCCTCCTCAGAGCTATTGCCTAAGCTGCTTCCTTGCTGCTACCACTACCAACCATCTGCCTTGCCTTTTGGCCTGTGCTAACACCACCAACCAACCTCTATCTCCATTGAAGTCCTATTGTACTTATTTTCTGAACCATAAATTCAGCTCTTCATCATATATAGTCTCACCTTGTTCTCTAAATGTTTGGTATTAGTTTTATCTCCTTCGCAAACCATAAGCTTCATAGGGACAATATCTGCATTTCCCATTATATTCCTCACCTGGCCCATAGTACAGTTGAACATACACAATTTTTTGTCAATGGATCATTTGAAACAAAGGAAAGTGATGAGACATCCAGAAAAAAAAAGGTCAATGTATCAGGACCAGGTATATTTGACATAAAGGAGGGGAGATCCATTAGAGAGATAAGGGAGCTACCTTTTAAAATCAAACTTACCAATAGGAGGGGAAAGGGAACAAGAAACAGAATAAATGCCAGATTTCAGTAACCTAGTCCCCTTTCACCAATTAATGAATGAAAAATGAGGCACTAGTAATGTGAATTGTAAACAGAGGAATCATTATGAGTGGGATTTTTTTAAACTTATTTATAGCTCGCTAGTTCCTCATTAATGATTTTTATTGCATTGCCAATGGCACATTATGCTTTTGGTCACACGGAAATTATTAGCACACACATTCTTACCTCATACATGGGCTGACACTGTAAAAAAATTAAATCAAGACAGAGGCACATGGATTCAGAAAACTTTTACTCTTCCCAATTTGTCTTATCTCCTTTAGAGTGGCAGGGGGGAGTCCTGAAGCAATGAAGTCACAAGGAACCCCCTTCAGTAATAAAGGGAGGAAGTAGGGGGAAAGAATGAGGAAGAGTAAGCTCTGGCCATATCCCACTTCCAAGAATGCTGCTCCTATTTCCCATGACAATCTAGTCAAATAGTAGCCCATGGGCAAAACTGTGTGGCCTTGCCAACCAACTACTGATCACTACATGGTCACCCCATCTCCGGGAGATGCAGTACAGAAGGGACGGGAGAGGGAAGGACATTTTATGAAAAGACATGGGTTCCAGGTCCTCGAAGCAGAAAATAATTTATCCACAACCTCAAGAGGATAAGGGGAGAGAGTGAGAATAATCAGGGAGACACCAGTTCTGAGATTCTCAAGTACTTCCTGTCTAGGCTACAAGTGCCCCCTCCCCCAAAATGAGGTGTGTAATGAGATCAGAGAGCTCAGAGAACTTGGGGATCATAAGATTTTAGATCCAGAGCTGGAAGGGTCCTCCAGTGTCATGGAGTCCAAACTTCTCATCATACAGATGAGGAAACAGGTCTAGGGAGCTGAAGTGACTTAACCTGGGTCACACAAGTAGTATGAAGTAAAGCTAAGTTTGAAACCCAACTCCCCCACCTCCAAATCTAATTCCCTTTCCATTAGATGATATTTCCATTTAACCACAAAGGTTGACCCAAGCCTCCTGCATCCTATCTTGAGACGGAGTCTTTGCTCACTCCTTTAATACCTTTCAGGTTGGATAGGGTAAATTTAAGGAACTAAGGCCCAATGTAGACCATTCGCAGGCAGATGAAACACAAACTAACCCAGAGAAGGAAGGGACAAAGCAGGAGGCAGTAAAGGAAGAGCCTGGGAAGGGAAGTTTATAGGCAGAATCACCACACACACCCATGCCACCTACATGTACACATACCCCCAAATAGAGTTTTGTAGCTTTTAAAATTTGGGGAAGAGGTCTGTATTAACTAACTATCCCATTTGCCATTATGGTCATCAATCTATTGACCTTCAGAAAAACATGTTCATCTGTAATGGTTCCTTTAATCCATATATATAGTGGCATCATTAGTAAGCCACCACATCCCAGAAACTCCCATTCATATCCCATTTGGTCAGCAAACAGATTCTATTCTTCTTTTACCCTTCCAGCCATTGTGATTTTCGAGACAAGAATAAAGAGACGTTCTTCATTAGGGTCCATAAACAAGTCAATTTTTCTCCCTTTTGAAACAATTAATCCAAGTTCTAGCTGGTATACAAAAACTAACTAATGTTCTTTCCTTATTCTCTCCAATTCTGGTGAAGTTAAGGATCATAGGCAATGTCATCAGAGGAAAAGGAAATATTGTTTAAGATTCAGGAACCTTGGGCTTTCATTCTATCATTGGCTCCAAGTAACTTGGCCTTGGGGAAGATCATGTCTTTGAGCCTAAATTTTCTCATCTATGAAATGAAATCATTATGCCAGAGGATGTTGATAGTCTCTTTCAGTCCTGACATTCTGAGACTCTGTGGATTCCTGTGGTCTCAATTTTTTCATCTATAAAATGGGAATTACAGTAGGTGTTCTGCTTACTTAACTGCATGTTTGACCATTATCAAATTCTAGGTCATAACCATTGACATGGAAGCATCACTGAATGGACCACATGTATGAGGGAGGAATGAACACAAATCCATATAGCTTACCATCGACTGATATGCATTCGAGAGGAGTAAAGGAACATGCCCAGATAAAATCATAAAATTGGGCTCTGTGGAAGGCATTAGGCACAACATAGAAGGAAACCTAATAGGAAGTAATTCAATATTTCTTAAGAAAAAATGAGGTAAGAGAATTAATAAAAAAAAATACTCATGGGTTCAGATCTCTATATACCAATGAAGAGATTATAGGTAATAAATGAAATAGGCTTGAAATTTGAACACAAAGAGGTCAATTCCATCTCAGTGGTATGACTTAGACTTAGTGAAATGATCCAAAACCTCACCTAAAATCAGGTTTAGGGAAAAAGTGAAGGCCTTTTTAGTTATGCTCATAGGAAGAGGAAGAAGAATGAATCAATAGGCTCACACCTCAAGGATAATGGCAGAATGCCAAGAAATGGCAAGCGAAAGGCACGACTTTTCAACTTCGATTTTGCTTCTGCTTTCTTGCTCATGGCTTTATAAAGAATGATTTGAAGCTCAAGAAAGGAGAAGAGATACTTAAGAAGGAACCTATGATCTTAAATGAATTCAAGACTGGTATTGAGGGCCCTCCAAAATCTACCCACCAACCAACTTCCTTTCTAGCCATTTTTTCACTTTCTTTTCCTTCCCGTACTCTATCTTTTGACCAACTAGACCATTAGCTGTCTAAGATTGCCCTGTCTTTTCCCATCTCACTATATTCACATTGACTTCCCCTATGACCAGAATGAACTCCTTTCCCATTATTATTTATTGAAATCTATCTCTTCTTTCTAGACCCTCCTCAGAGGTCACCTCTTTCATGAAGCCATCCCCTCTCCCAAGAGCAAGTGACGGTTTCTGCCTCAAATGTCTTACAATAATTCAAGTAGATCTCTCCTTTCCCTTTCTCATATTTTCACCTTGTGCCATATGTACTGGAGTCTACTCAACAGTGTCATGAATAAGGCACTGGACTTAGAATCTGGAAGCCTAGGTTAGAATTCCACCTCAGACACCACGCAACCCTAGGCAAGCCACTTAAAATGAGGCAGCTGGACACATAAAATCTCAGGTCCCTTCCAGCTCTAAATCCATATATGATACCTGCCAATCAGTTGTTGGAGTGCAGAAACTGTAACAGTTTTGTTTATGTATACCCACAACCCAGCACAGTGCCTAGCACATGGTAGGTGATGAATAAATGCTTGATGAATAATAACAGCTAACAGGAATAATGATTGATAGCATTTATATAGCTATATGTAAACCTTATTTGTAAGGCTGCAAAGTATTTTCCATATGTTAACTCATCTGATTTTCACAACAACCTTGTTAAGGTAAGTGTTATTGTTATCCCTCTTTTTTTACAGATGAGGAAACTGAGGCACAGAGAGGCTAAGTGACTTAGCATCACTCACAGTGAGTTAATGTCTGATGAATGATTTGAACTCAAGTCCTTCTGACTCCAAGTCTAATGCACTATCCATTGTGTAGTAGAAATAATGCTGGATGAGAAGTCATGAAACCTGACTGAGTTTTGGCCCTGCCGCACATCAACCGAATGGCTTTGAGTGGCCTTTAGGCCTCAGTCTCTACATCTACAAAATGGGGGGAGGGATAATTTTACTAGCTACCATCCAGGATTGTTGAGAGGAAGGCTTTCTGTAAACCTACAAAATACCATGGAAATGGGAAGTTATTCTTACCATCAGGAAGCATTCTAATATATCTTTGTAAGTATGCCTCACCAGGTGAACTCCTGCATTTTCTTTTATCAGACAATAAGAACTATATAAGCCAAAGAATTTCCTTTTTGTTTTGTTTTGGGTTTTGGCCTTGGCTGCCAGGAAGCTCAGAGCTAAATTCGGCATTTATCTGCAGGAACGAACTCATCTGAAATGCGTGCTACCATCTAGTCCCAGATTCCTTTTCAATTTTGTTTTCCATTTGAATTGCCTTACTGTTTTGGTACTGAGAAGCATCAGACATAGGATCTGAACCCAGCTCTTTCTGCCACCAAGGTTACCCCTTTCTTCATTGCAGTACACTGCCTCTCTCAGATCCAGATGCGTTACATAACCAAGGCCAACATCATCCGAGCAACTCTTTAAGATTGTTTCAGATAGCTGATTATCTGCACCATAGAAGGGAGTTTTCACCCCTGGACATCCTTAAAACAATGACCTTACAGTTATGTGATGGACTAGGGTTCCCCACCAACTTAGCACTCTGTACACAGTCAATTATAGTTTGTTGAATGAACCAATGAATGCAAAACAAATATTTATTGACTACCTACCAGACTCTGTGGAGCTAGAGACAGCTAGGTGATGCAGTGCATGAAGTGCTGGGCCTGGAGTCAGAAGGTCCTGTGTTCAAATCCAGAATATGATACCTCCTAGCTGTGAGATGCTAGGCAAGTCACTTAACCACTATCTGCCTCAGTTTCCCCTACTGCAAAATGAGGATAATAATAGTACCTACCAGAGGTTGTTGTGAGGATCAAATGACATAATATTTGTAAAGGACTTATAGCATCATACCTGGCACATAGTAGACATAATTTATATAATAAATGCGTATTTCCCTCTCCTACTATGCTAGGTGTTTTTTCAGATACAGAGACATGCATGACATGGTCCCTATCCTCATGAAACTTAGTTTTGTTGGAGGTAGTTATAATAATGATAATGATGATGATGATGATGACGATGATGAATGCTATGGTTTCACTGGTATAAGGAACTCCCAGGTGAGGAAAGCCTTTTCCAATACAAGTAGGCACCTTCTCTTCAACTTACAGTCTTAGAGAGCTGCCTTGATCAGTGGAATTTGAGTAACTTGCCTGGGGTCACGCTGCCAGTATGTGTCAGAAGCAAGATTTGAGCATGATCTTTCTGGTTCGGGGGCTAGTCCTCTATTGACTAGGGTACACTGCCTCTTATAAAATTATATTATTTGCTAATAATAGTTAACATTTTATATATAACCTTTAGACTTCCAAAGTATTCTATGTGGATCTCATTTGATCCTCCCAACAACCCTATGAAGTAGATTCTATTATTATCCCCATTTTATAGATGAGGAAGGAAACTGAAGTGCAGAGACTTTAAGTGACTTGTCCAAGGTCACACAGGAAGTATGTGTCTGAGGCAGCATCCAGAACTCAGATCTTCCAGAATCTACAAACAACACTCTATCCACTGCACAACCTAGCTGCTCAGTTATTTCATCTGGGCCTCCCAACAGCCCTAGGGTTAGTCACTGCAGAGGTTACTAGCCCCTTTTGTATATAAAGAAATGGAAGCTCAGAAAGAATAAGGGACTTGCTGAGGATTATGAAACTATGTCATGGGCAAATTGCTACCTTTCTCTGATCCTCAGTTTCCTCATCTGTAAAATGAAATTAGACTAGAACCAGCCAACCTCTAAGACCACTTCTAGCTGTGATCTTCTATGGTCTGTATTTTGTGTGTTTTAGTTATAGAACAAAGGGGCGGGACTCAGTGGCCTCTAAGGTTGCTTCCAGCTCCAAACCTATGATCCTATGTCAAAACCAGGGTTTGAACTCAGGTCTTTCTGGTTCTGGATCTAGCCACTATCCCACACAGCCCCTCCCACAAGACTCAAACATATGAAAGTATCTACTCTCCTTTTTTGAGAAATTTGGATTAAGAACAAAAAAATTTATTTATTCATCCTACTGAGCCTCTCTCTACTCAGCCCAGTTCTAAGCTGTGGTGCCTCTATTTCTAAGGCAGACTTCATATTCTCAACAGATAGCAAGGGGGTCTTTGGGTAGACTTCATATACTCAAGATAGCAAGGGGGTCTTTGGCCTAAAATACTATCTGGAGAAAACTGAAAAACGATCCCTTCGGATATACCAAGCATCTCTAAGAACAACGGAAGAGCTCCAGAGTTCCACTTTATAAAAGTACCTTTCCAACTTTGCCCTTATCTCCATGGGAACATGATCCCATTGGCTCAGGGCTAGGGAATAAAGCCTCTCCAAGTATAGATGCTAAAGGCAATGCGTGCTTCCCCATCGCCTCACTTAGATCTCTTCTCAGTGCCCTCATAGCTCTGGTGGTGAGAGGATTCAGCTGTTCTCTGCTCCACCCCAACCCCGGCCCCTGCTCAGGCAGCCGGCACCGGTGCAATCAAGAGAGAAAGCAATCGTGTGGCTGACTTCTCAGCACCCAGAGCCCAGCCCATCTCTTCCTTCTTTGCCTCCCTCCTCTGGCTCAGCCTCAGGCCAGAGACAGGGGTGCATCCCAGGAACAAACAGGCATCCCCGAGCCCCACTCTAGGCTTGGACAGGCAGCGAGTATCACCCATGTCATCTCCCCATGTGGCTGTGAGGAAGCCTTAATCAAAAGGAACACCCCCAGAAGAGGCAAGCCTGACCCTGTTTAACATTCAGGACAAGCCGTTCTGCAGCCAGCCAGCCGGACTTCCCTGAAGCCCTGGCAGCTGATTGGCCAGTGCCATCTCCTAGCGACTGCAGGCCCCTCGGATGCAGGGGGAGGCGGGGTGGCTGTGTGCGATAAGCTGCTAAATGCTCTGTTTGTGCCCAACAATGTGCTAATGCTAAACAGGGCAGATAGAATTCTAAAGAAATGAGCATTTTCAGGTGGCAGTGCCCTGCTTGGGGAGCCTCAGCAAGAGGGTGGTATTGACATAGAGCTACTTCTGGACACCTAAACACTTCAATATAAAGTCATTTGTCAGAATAGGGCATTGGAGTCCTCACTGTTCTCTCCAGCCCATCCCCACTAGTCAAGCAGATAGTCTGCTTCATTTTGGCCCTTCATTGAGGCCCTCCATTTGGGCCTCACTCACATAACCATCACCCTACCACTCCAGGCCAGACTTTGTTCCATCCATCATGAAATTAGGCAATCAGTGAGCATTTATTAAGTGCATACTATGTGCCACGCACTAGGGCTACAAGAACAGAAATGAAACATCCACTGCTCTCAAAGAGCTTACATTCGATCAGGAGAGACAATATGTCTATATGAGTATATACGACATTAATACAAGGTAATGGGTGGGGGTGGGGGTATGGCAGAGCAGCAGCATCTAAGGATCAGGTAAGACTGCATGTAAAAGGGAGGAAAACTAAGCTCCTGAGGGGGAAAAGTTAGTAGGAAATGCAGTGTAGGCATGGAATATAGCAGGTCCAGGGACCCAGAGATGTGAAATCATGTGTCATGTGGAAGAATAATAGATTACAAGCTGGTAGCGGCCTTAGAGCCAAGGAAGTCTAAACCCCTCACTGTACAGATGAGGAACCTCAGGTCAAGAGAGGTCAAGGAGCTTCCCAAAGGACAAACAGAGAAATAGAGTTCAGACTTAGGTCCTTTGACCCCAAATCCAGCATTTTTTCCACTAGACTTTGTATCTTCTTTGTTTCATCCTTGATTTCTCCCTCACTATAGGCCACTAGCCTCTTGCCCACAAAAATGACCAAGTCTCCTTTGAAACAGATATCTCCTTTTCTAAAAAACCAAAATAACAATTTTTCCCTTGACCCAGCCACAATCTCAAATTGTTGTCCTCTATGTCTCCTCCCTTCAATGTTAAACCAGTTATTTACTTTCACCAACTCTATTTCCTCATTCCCCCATTCTTCCATCCCTCTCTAGTCTGTCCTCTGTTGTGTTCCTCCCATTTAAGCTGCTCTCTCCAAGGTCACTGATGACTTTTAATTGACAAATTCAATGGCTTCTTCTTAGTTGTCATCCTTCCTGACCTGTCTCCAACATCCACTGCCTTCTCTTGATCTGCTTCCTCCTCATCTTCCATAGCACCCTTCTCTTCTGTTTCTCTTGTCTCTGACTGTACTTTCTCAGTCACCTTAATCAATTCAGCTTTACCCTCCTGTATGCTGAATATGAATGACTCCCAGTATTTCTACAAGGCACCCTGTCCTCCTCTCCCTGTACTCTTTTCCTTGGTGGTCTCACCTAATCTCAGAGCTTTGATTATTAACTCTAGAGATTAATCCCAGATCTCTATCTCCAGTCCAAGCTGCTACCCTGAGATTTAGTGTCTTATCTATTTCCTGCTGGATGTATCCATTCAGATGTCCATCAGCTGCCTGTTGGATGCGTCCATCCAGATGTTCCATGAGCACCTCAAACTCAACATGTACAGAATTGAATTCATAAACTTGCCTCCACATCCTGACTCTTTGCCACGATCAAGTAGTAGTCAATTCCTATGAATTTTTTATCCAAAATACCTCTTGCCTTCATCTTTTCTTCTCTACCCTCACTGCCACTAGACTAATACAGGCTCTTATTTTATTTCACTAGGACTGTTATATAGCCTTCTAATTAGTCTTCATGCCTCTAGAATCTCATTTCCCCAACCATCTTTCACCAAAGTGCCAATATGCTCTTCCTAATACAGATGGGGGAAGCCCCAATAGCTGATTCAAACCTTGAATTACATTCATAGAAGCATGATGTCTAGAATAAAGGAAGATGATAGTCTCACTGGGCTCTGCCCTGGTCTAGCCACATCTGTGATATCATGCTCTGGGAATCATAATCTTAATCTTTAAAACTGACAAACTGGAAGCCATCTAGAGGAGACTCAGATCCATTCAGGCAACACTTAGCCTGAAAAAGGAAGACAAGAAGAGGACAAGGATTCTTTGAATATTTGACAGGCTTCTATGTGAAGTAGGGATTAAACTTGTTTTGCCTGCTCAGGAACAATGAGTAGAAATGACAGAGAGACAGATGTAGGCTCAATGTAAGGAAACATTCTCTAAACATTAGAACTATCCAACAGCACAGCAGGCAGAACGTTGGAACTGGAGTCAGGATGACCTGAGTTCAAATATGGCCTCAGATATTTACTACCTGGGTGACCTTGGACAAGTCACTTGACTTCATTTGCCTCCATTTCCCTAACTATGAAATGGGAATAATAACAGCACCTTCCTCCCAGGGTTGCTGTGAAATGTTGAATGTGATAATATTTTTAAAAAGTGCTTAGCACAGCGCTTTGCACATTGTAAGTGCTATATAAATAGTTATTCTCCCCTCCACCCTCAAAATGTAGGACAGATTGCTCAAGTGAGTGACGAGTTCTTCATCACCGGAGATATCCAATCAGAAGCTAGACAACCACCAGTCCAGGATTAAGTAGAAGAGACTTTTGTTTAAATATGGGTTAGATGGGATTTTTGGTACACCTCCTAACTCTGAGATTCTGTAATTCTGACAACTCTAAGCATCATATTCTCTCACCCAAAAATCCTTAGCAGCTCCTCATATTGCACAGAGGATTAAATATAAACTCCTTAGTCAGACATTTAAAGCCCTCTGCAGTCAGTCCCTAGGCTATCTTTCCAGCTTTGTTTCACTGTGGTCTCCTTTGCACATCTATATTTCATTCAGACTAGAAAATTCCCCAGTTTCATCCTTTCCTTCCCTTTTCTTTTTTTTCGGAGGGGGAAGGCAAGGTAATTGGGGTTAAGTGGCTTGCCCAAGGTCACACAGCTAGTACATGTGTCAAGTGTCTGAAGCCGTATTTGGATTCAGGTCCTCCTGACTCCAGGGCCAGTGCTCTACTCACTGCGCCACCTAGCTGCCCCTCCCCTTCCCTTTTCATCATGAATTTCTACCAACTAGTCTTTTCCCCAGTCTTACTCCTATTCCTGAAGAGTATTCTTTCTATAGCTCTACTTCTTGAAATCCTTCAAGATTCATCTCAGGTACCAGCTCTTCTATGAAGCCTTTCCCAATCTCCCCAGCTACACATGATCCCTCTAGGCTCATCTTTTCTATAATATTTTATATTCTATATATTCTATATTCTATATATATATTCTATAATAATCAACAGTCTTTCTTGTATAAGATATATTTGTAAATGGTGCATCCAATGCTGAGCACAATATTTGTCATATAGTAGGCACTTAATAAATGTTTCTTGATTGACTGCATCATTGAATCGACATCATGTCTTTCATGCATCTCATTGACAAGGCCCTCGTCTCTGGGCCCCATTTTGCCAACAAGTTCAAATCAGAAAAAACATATTAGAACATTTCAGTGGACTCAAAGCTTCAGATAAATCAAAAATGTAACATGGCATCCAAAACAGTGGATGCCAACTTAGACTTCCTTCAGAAGCACTAAGTGCTCAGAAAGGAAGCAGTGGTCTCTCCGTATTCTCTCATGGTCAGGCTATGCCAGGAGTATAATGTTAACTCTTAGCAACAAGCTTAAAGAAGGACATTGATAACTTGGTGTACCTCCAGAGGAGGTTAAACAGGCTAGTGACAGGATATGAAAGCATATCACATATGAAGCACTTAAAGGAACTGTGGACATTAAGGCTAGAAAAGAGAAAATGAAATTAAGAGAGGAGACATGCAGAGGAGAGATGAGAGGGTCGTGAGGGGCTCGATATCTATCTTCAAATACTTTAGAGACTGACATAATGGAAAGTGAATTAGATATATTCTTGGTCCCAGAAGACAGAACCAGAAGGAACAGGCAAAAGCAGCAAAGGGGCAGATTCCGGCTCAGTGTAAACAAACAAAGACTTTATGACTCTTATGTGACTCTCATGACTCTTACATTCCAAAGGTGAAATAGGCTGGCTCAGGAGGTAACCAGCATAAATTGTACCCAGGGAAAGTTGTCAAGTGGAACATGCTTGACCAGTTGGCATGTGGATATTGTAGAGAAGACTCCAGCTCAGGCATGGCTTAGACTAAATGACCTCAGAAGCCCTTCCTTCTGATTTTGTGATTATGAGGTTTTATGAAAGGAGAGTATCTGTCCTTGAGTCCAGTCAGTTATCGAATGCCTTTTCTTCAGGATCTTGCACACTTGTGGCCCTCCCCATCTCATGGCCCTCTCCCTCTCATGTCCCACTGCTCCCCGTGTTCTGAATAGATATATACACGTGGATACTGGAGAAAGGGCAAATTGTGGCATCAGGGAATTAAAGATTGCTTGCTGATTAGTCCCCATCCATATGAGAGAGGCAAGAGGAAATCAATTGAAAGACAGCTAAACATAGGACAGAAAAGGCCAATCTTCAAATTAGGGAGACCTGCGTTCAAGTCCTGCTTGTGATATATGCTGGCTGTGTGACCCTGGGAAAGTTACTTGACCTTTCATTGTTTCAGACAGCTCTCTAAGAATCTCATTGCAGAACAGGCTTGTCGCATCGGTAGACCCAGCATCAGAAGATGCCACTCTCTTCACCAGGAGCTAACTGTACCAATAAAATTCCAGGTCCACAATAATAGTGACAATAGTTGTGGTAATGATGATAATAATTAATAATAATAATTATGAATTTTATTACACCGGAAAGGTTTAAATTAAATATAAAGAAGAATCTCCTGGGAGTGAAGCTTATTAATGAATGGCAAGGAATGTGGAATTTCAGCTTTATATATCTATCTGCCTGCCATCTCCCATGCTAGCCTGAGCTCCAAGACTCTTTGAGGACAAGAGGATGGGGTGCCTTTCAGTCACAGAGGAAAATGACCTTACTCTGCCACAGACTTCCTATGACCCACAGCCTGCCCCAAGACCTCTCTCACCTCTCCTTTAAGAAGACTTTCAAAGTACAGTGAGTTTTTTGGAGATAGGAGGGGCATCTGTACTTCAAACATCTCAGGTTTCAGGTGCTTCTGAGAAGATAGAGAGGGAGAAATCAGACATCTCTTGTTGCCAACAGAGTTGGGGATGGCTTTCACTGGGGATGAAGGGTGATCTTTGCTAGTGATAATGAAATTTTTCACAGAAGCTGCTGCTTTGAGAAAATAGAAAAAAAGATGACAAAATCCACAAGCTGGCCCTGAACTTATAAAAAGCTCTATAGGCAAGGCATAGTTTTTCTATCAAAACATTTCTCTCAAACAAGGAAGGGATATTGGCACTGACTTTTTGTAACAGGGAAAACAGAATCAGTCATTATCTTCATCAGCCAGTATTTGTTGGGAGTCTGAAATATAATACGCTTAGCAGATTGGGTTGGGGGCACACAGAGGAAGAAGACTTGGTTCCTCATTGTACACAGTAACAGCAACATTGTGTAATGACTGACTTTGATAGACTTAGCTCTTCTCGGCAATGCAAGGATCCAAGACAACTCCAAAGGACTGTTGGTGGATAATGACATCCACATCCAGAAAAAGAACTATGGATGCCATCTATATACAGGTTGAAGCATACTATTTGTTTTCTCTCTCTCTCTCTCTCTCTCTCTCTCTCTCTCTCTCTCTCTCTCTCGCTGTTATTGTTTCTTCTTTCTCATGGTTTCTCCCATTGGTTCTAATTCTTCTTTACAACGTGACTAATGTGACAATGTGTTTAAAAAAAAGATGTGGATCCTGCCCTTGAGAAGTTTATCCTATAGTTGGTTAGACCTGAGCATTAAAAGATAATGAATAATGCAGTAAGAACTAGCATTAACACAATAACATTTTCAGGTTTGCAAAGCACTTAACCTTCGTGATTTCATTTAAGCCTTGCAACAGCCATCAGTTTCCAAAGGTATTATTACACCCATTTTACAGATGACGAAAATGAGGGTTGGTGAGGTTAAGTAACCTTACAAGGGTTACACAGCTAGTAACTCTCTAGGGAAGGATTCAAACTCAGCTTTCTCCTAACTCCAATTCCAACAATGTTTCTGACAAACCAGGCTCCTTCTCTACAAAGCTCTGTCTGTGTTTTAAGCATCAAAATGATTGTTTCGAGCAGGAACTAATGTAAGATCTGGGGGTGGGGCAGGGAGAAGAGGTGTCTGCAATAATCAGGGAAGGTATTCTAGAGGAGATAGGATTACCCACAAGGAAGGAGACAAGATTCCAAGAAGAGAGAACAGAATGAGCAAATGTAGGGAAGGCAGAAACGAAGACCACTCAATTGATACGTATGTACTAAGTATTACAATATACCAGACGCTATGCTAATCTCTGGGAATGCACAGAAAAAAAAAAAAAACGTTCGGCATGTGCGTTTAGTGTATAAATCTGCCCCTCAGTTCAAGTGCTCAGGATAGGGCGTTCCCAGAATCGCATCCATCCCCTTGGATGCTCCCAATAAATCCCTAACTACTACTCAGAAGTAGAAAAGGACCACAGGACGGCATCTAACTGGCCTGACTGAAGCAGAGAGTTCTAGTTGAAAAAAAGAAGCAACAAGGCCAGAAAGAGAGTGAACTGGAATTTAGGGGATCCCTGAATGCCTGGCTGAGTTGTTTATACTTTCCACAGCAGGCCAATGAGAAATTGAAAGTTTTTGAGGAGAAATGGACAGGGAACATTTCATAATGCCATGTTTAAAGAAAATCATCTGGGAGGAGGGAAGAGATGGGAAGCTATGTTCTTGGACCATGTGTTCACTCTTCCAAGAGGTTCTTATTCTGAAAAATGGGGAGACAGAAAGATAGAGGGGAGAGGGGGTGTGGGAGAAAGAGAAGGAGAGAGAGAGAGAGAGAGAAAGAGAGAGAGAGACAGAGAGAGAGAGAGAGAGAGAGAGAGAGAGAGAGAGAGAGAGAGAGAGAGAGAGAGAGAGAGCTGTAGCAAAAGACACATTCTCAAAAAAAGGAAAAGGGTAGCAGCTACTCTACTCTGGACTTTCAGGGTTAGAGTTTTAATGTCTGAGAACCTAGATTCTACCAAGCAGCTCTTTCAAAACTCAGTCCTGTGTCTTCAATTCAAGTGTGAAAGACAAATTACCTGCTGAATCCCACATATCTCCTTAGCTGCTCCCAAGAAGAGTGACACTGACCTCTAACTGTCTGCTGCCTGGCTACAGGGAAGAGCCCTAGAACACAATTCTCCCCTAACTGCTGCCTTCCTTAGCCTCCTGTTGTGTATCACATAGACTCCAGATATTGGACATTTCCACTTCATAGACTATGGATTACAAAACACAATCTCCAGGAGGCTCCCAGTTCTACAGCATATTTCATCAGATGGTGCTAATGTGCTTTATATGTATACTTTGTATTTCCACCAACCTACCCACCACCATAGAATGGAAGTTCTATGTAAGAAAGGATTCCTCCCTTTTCTTTTTTAATTACTTTTTTAAATTATCAAGCATTTATTTTCATTCTCCCCTACCTCCCCTGCCCACTGAGAAAAGAAAAAAAGAAAAGTAAAACTCTTGTAACAAATATACATAGTCAAACAAAACAAATCCCTACGTTGTCCATTTCTCTTCTCCCAAAAGGTAAATCTCATTCAAGCTATTGAGTCCATCAATCTTCTGTCAAGAGGTGGGTAACAATCTTCATCATCAGTATTCTGGAATTATGTTTGGTCACTAGATTGATCAGAAATCTTAAGATTTTCAAAAATATTATTTTTACAACATTGTTATATAGATTGTCTGGGTTTTGCTCACTTAAATCTACATCAAGCTTACACCAGTTTTTTCAGGTTTCCCTGAATTTACCCCTTTAGAGATTTCTTATCAGAAAATAATATTCCTTTATATTCACCTATCAAAATTTGTTCAGCCATTCCCCAATTTGTAGTTTTTATTTGGTTCACTTCAAAGTTTGATTTGGGGGCTAAAAGAATGGTATTTCTCTTACTGTGACTAATCCAATTCAATGAAATCCAATCCAAATTCATCAATTGGATATTACATTTAAGGCTTTGTCTATACACTGGGAATATAAGGACCAAATTGGACACATCACCAACTGAGCAGGGAATCATTCTTATCCAGCTAATATCTCAGAGCTATTTCACTGCATAGGCAGGCCCTGGACCATCATTTGCTAGTGCTATGGGCAAGAAGCATGGGGAATAATACAGGGTAACTGGATGGGTCAACCACATCAGATGCATGGACTATGAACTTCTTCAAATAAATGTTCCTATCCCTATAAGGCAAAGAAAAGGTAGAAGCATGAAGAACTTAGGACTCAATTGTCTCTCATTTTTCTAAAAAGTAAATAAACAATGGAAGCCTCAAACCTAAAATAAGTTCCAGGAACCAAAAAAATCAAAGGTTCATTTGTCCATCGTCCTGAAGATCAGAGCATTGGGGTCAAATCACAGCAGTGAATGATATTTTGGATGGATGCACATTTGGGTTTTGTTTCTTTGAGCTGTTGTGCGTTTTGTTGTTTTTGTTTTCTTTAATATAAGAGATGGTGAGAGTCCTAGAATTTTGGTTAATAAGAAAAATTAAGAAATTTTCTAATGCTAGTTATTCAAAATGTATTATAGTGGGGTCTTAAGTCTCCCCCGCAATCAACTCAGCTGTGAGGGAGATTGGTTGCAGACATTCCTCCCACCCCACCCCCCAGCCCGGGGGGCGGGGGGGCTGAATACAGCAGCCTTCTTTGTGGCAGCTTTAATGTAGCATGAACACGCTCGCTTCTGGCATTTCCGGGAATAACTGATTGGGGCTCTGGGAATGAAGCTGTGGGCGAGCCTGACTGCCACCCGCTGATCCTTTCTAACTCTAATGCCCACTAATTCCCCCTCAGAGACCTTTGAAAAAACAAACCAGTCCCAGGGTATCAGCATTTCACCGAGTGTGCACCTAACCATGAACCAGCTTGAGGAAAACTCTATAGCACATTCGAGGTACAGCAAGCTGCTGCCTTGTGGGACCTTCCCTCTTATGTCTCCTGATTATATGAGTAAGCCTTTATTTGCACCACCCAAAGGGGGCTTCATCCCTGGGCCCTTTCTAATGTTGCTATAGATCATTGTTGCAGTAACTTAAGGGTTTTCTAGAGGGCAATTCTATGCCCAAGCATGTATGAGCCTCTTCGGGTTCTTTATTCCATTTCGTCACCCTGCTGGTGCAAATTGTTTGCACAAGTAGAGAACAATTGCTCTGGATATCACAATTGGCCCCAGAGTCTATCTGGTAAGTAGCGACACTGGGAATGAATTAAAGGTAGAAGGCATAATAGGATGGGATTGATAATGAATAGAAGCCAAGGAATTGCTAGAAAGAGAAGCCTTTTAAGTCACGGCTTGAAGAGTACTTCAAGATCACTTAGATTCCACCAGCATTTATTAAGCACCACCTGGATGCCATGATTCAATACTAGCTATCAGGTGGAGCAAAATTGCCCAGTGGATAGAGCACTGAGCATGGAATCAGGAAGACTCATTTTGCTGAGTTTAAATCTGGCCCCAGATACTTACTAGCTGTGTGACCCTGGGCAAGTCACTTCACCCTGTTTACCTCAGTTTCTTCATCTGTAAAATGAGCTAGAGAAGGAAATGACAAACCACTCCAGTGTCTTTGCCGAGAAAACCCCAAATGGGGTCATGAAGAGTTGGCCATGACTCAATAATGAATGAACAACAATAACAAACAAGGCCTAAAAATGTAAAAAAGAAACAAGGTCTCTACCTTCAGAGATCTTTCCATCCTACTGGGACAGTACAACATGTAAACAGACAAATACACATATGATAATTTCAGGAGGGGAAGAACGCTAACAATTTGAGAGAGGGAGTAGTCAAAAAAGACTTCATGAAGAAGATAGTACCTGAACTGGCTTTTGCAGAAAGCTAAGGATGCTAGGAGGTAAGAGAGAGGATGGCATGCATTCTAGACAGGCAGGGTAGCCTATTCAAAGGAACAGAAGCAAAAGAAGAAATTACAGTTTCAGAGTACAGCAAGGCCAATTTGGCTTGAACATAGAATTCAAAACTTAAAAGAAGGAAGGGGGAAATTTTTTCCTTTCTCTTAGGCACTTCCAAGTCATTTATCCTGCCCCCTAAACAATGGTATACCCCTTCTCAAAAAATCATATTCCTCTTAATTACTTAAAGCCAAAGTAATATTATCCCCAGACTGGCTAAGCAGGAGAAATCTGGCATCTGTTAGTGTATAATAATAAAAGATATTAACATGATTTCAAGTTTCGATACTGTTCTACATGCATTATCTCATTTGAGTCTCACAACAACCTGTTAGGTAGAAGAAAGTGTGAAAGGCATTGTTAATCCCATTTTTCAAATGAGCAACTTGGGGCTCATTGAGGTTAAGTAGCACCTATGGTCACATAGTAAGGGGGAAGTGGAAATAATTATTCTCTGACCAATTGATTCTGTCTTCCCACCCCCAAATCTCATTGATGTAGTCACCAAAGGTAGGAGGCTGATAATAAAGTGTATAACTTCAAAGATGTTATCCTTTTATAGAGAATGAAAAGTTTCTCCTTGGTTGAATTAGGAGAGCATAGGCATTTGTCAGGGGGAAAAAAAGACCATTCCCTGATTCCCTTAAAAGACAGTTGAATGCTTAGAGAGTTGTTCAGTTTGACAGGCCAGGTCAGGAGCAGCTTTGTAGAATGTGACCTCTGGGTCTATATCAGATAACCACAAGGAGGAAGGAAGGGATTTTTCTCTCCTCCCCGCCTCCATTGGCTATAGTGCGGGTAAGTCTGAAGCACTGTTGAGAGGATCAAGACACACCCTCCAGTAAGACAGACACAGCAAAATAATCACTTGAGGGAGGAAGCATATTCAACTAATGTGACTCCTAGCAGCAGAGACGAAAGTTTGACCAAGGATTCAAGGGAAAACTAATCCTAGTAATCAAGAATTGAGCTGCTGAGATGACTCTATTAGGAAAGAAAGAACATTGAGGCTCTGTGGTATCAGAGGTGTGAGTTGCCTCTTGTCACTATTCTCGTATTCTGTGTGTGTGCTCTCTTCTCACAGACACTGTGTTTGTAAGCAAACTTGCGGAAGGTTTAGGAGACAAATATTTTAAAGCCACTAGTCTTGCCATACCATTTTAGTAAATACCTTTGCTTTGAGCTAATTGTGTCTACTGGAAAACTATTAAAGGTAAGCACACTGGTAGGGGCTATAGTTTTAAAACTACAGATACTCTTTGAACCCAAAGGAGTAATAGTCACCCTATTGGAAATCCAACCTGTGAATGCCAAACTGGTGACATTGATTCCTCCCCAGGTGAGGGTTGCCCCATAATCACCAGAGCAAGGATTTGAACTCAGATTTTACTGACCCCAAGTTTAGAACTCTATCCATCTTGTCATTCTTCCTCTAGAGAGAGGCTTCAGAAGCATTGGACTGTAAATCAGAACACCTAGGTTCTAGTCTTAGAACCACCTACTAATTGTGTGACTTTATAATGCAGTGGAGAGAATGTTGATTCTGGAGTCAGAGCACCTCAAAGTCATCTGTCCGGTGGGTCTCAGCTCATCTATGAAATGAGGAAGTTGGGCAATGTGCTCTCAGGGTCCTTTCAGCTTTAACGTTCTGTGATTCTATGCTTTCTACAATTCACCGCGTGGCTCCTAACTCCATCTGCCGAGCATGATGTGCCTGCCCACAAAAGCATCAAAAACATGAAAAATAAACAAAAGCCTCTAGTTAATTTAATATTCAAATATTCACACCAGGAACACTTCTGATGGAAGGAGGAAGCGATGTCTCCAGGCCAGGTACCCCCAGATTTCACCAGCCTTTGGTACCCTTCCCCATCCCAACCCCTCTTTTGGGTCAGGTGGGTGCAGCAGTCATTCAGAAATGCAGTGCTGCTCTGGTCCCAACCCCATGGCCTGGCCCATTATTTCAATCAGTGGTACCCAACAGAGTCCTGATTACATATTTCATCTTATTGGAAAGCAAGTCAGGAAGGGGTAAATGAATAAGTTTTAATGCCACCATTTCTGATCAGTATGTAGTACATGTCCGCCAAAGGCAACAAATCGACAAGCTGGTAATGTCTGTGTTGAAACCTCATTTTTTTTCTCTTACATCCCAAGCAGAGAAACTTCATTCAGGCCCCTTGGCTTAGCAGCACCCTCTCCAGAAAGCAAATCAGACTTCCAGCTGAAAATTTTGAGATAATAGAGTTAAAGTACCTGAAAACACTCTGGGCAATGGGATCCTCCATGTGACCTTCTCTGCTGCCTCCTTAACCTCAGCTTGAGGCAAGAGATAATTCTAATAGCCCCAGTTTCCTTCTAAACATCCAATCTCTGAAGAAGGAAATAAGAGGCGAGGGGAAAGGCAGTTCTGAATTTCTTTCCCAATCTTCTCCCCTTATAATTCTCAGTGTTTCCCCAAGATATATTTTCCATTTTTATAATTTCTATTTTATTTACCTATCTGTTTAAATTCTCCACACCCACAATCTGTTAGAACGGAAGCTTTATGGGGGCAAGAACTGTTTCATTTTTTGTCTTTGTATAACCAGAACCCAGCAGAGTACCTGACACATAGTAAGCCCTTAATGAATTGAATAATATCGATTGAATCCCAGACTCTCAAAATTTACAGCTGAGTTGATGAGTCAGCTGGTGAGTCTCCACTAAACCAGGAGGTAGTCAGTCTCCTGCTCCTGCCCTGCTAGGCCCTGAAGGAGCTGCAAGGTGGTTGACAGACGGTCTGGTCACACCTTCCAGATAGAAGGTGTCCTGCTGCTGGCTGACCTGCTCACTTACCAATACATAGCCCAGGAAGAGTGAGAGTGTTGCCAAGCAAAGGCTGAGCAGGAAGGCCTCTGAGTAATTAGGTTCTGAGATCATTAAACATTGTTCCAGAGAAGTGGCTGACACTGGGCCAAGTCCTATTCCTTTCTCCCTGGGGCAGACTATTGATGTGGCTGCTTCATTTAAAAAATGTTGAGCACCTACCAGGGGGAAAGCACTGAGCTAGGCTTCATGGGGAATGCAGAGGTGAATGAGACACAGCCAAGCCCTCGTGGAGTCAAGTCCAGTCAGGGATACAAAATGTGGGCACAAAAAAAGTACCATAGCAGAATTACTAGTCACATCATTGGGGGAGCTTGGTTTGAAATATGACACTCCTCCTAACTGGTTGTGTGTCTTTGAGCAAGATATTTCTCCTGGTTGGGCTTCATATTGGATTAAATTATTTCTAAGGTCTCCTTCTGGCTTTATAGCTTATCTTCTTAGATATATCACACAAGTGTTTGTTATTATATTAATGCTATTATACACTAGTTATTATTAATCGTTATATTAATATATACTCTTCTGTAATATCTAAAATGATGTCAACAAATACTAATAAATGGTATTAGTTATAATTATTAATAATTACTAGTATAAATACTATTTAGTTATAATAGTTAGTAATATTATAATTAATGACGGTTATTTATTGCTAATAGATGTTTAGTTTATGGTATTATAATTAGTCATACTTGTTTGCTTTAAGGTTCACAAAACATTTTCCTTATATTATCTCATTTGATCCCCATAACAACCCTGTGAAATAGCCATGGTACTATTAATCTCACTTTACAGATGAGGAAACTGAGGCAAAGAATGGTTAAGTAACTTAGACAGAGTGACAGTGAGTAAGGGTCAGAAGCAGAACTCAAACTTGAGTCTTCCTCACTGGAAGTCTAGAACTTTATTTGCTAAACTACCCATACTAGGGCACACCACCAGTCCAAAAAAGTGAGTGATTCATAAGACATTAGACCCCAAGGTCAATTTAGGGACAATCACAACACTACTCAAGAAACATATTCACTTGCCCATTGCTTCTAGGATAAAACACGAACTCCTCAATTTGGCATTCAAATTCTTCATGATCTGGGTCCAACCTGGCCTTCTAGGATTGCTGTACGTTACCCCCGCCCCTCACAAACTCTATGTTCCTTCCTAATTGACCTTCTTGGTGACCCGTACAAATGTCATCTTATTTCCTGCCCCTGGTGCCTTTGATTGACCTGTGTCTCATTGCCCTCTCTCCTCACCACTGCCTCTTACAACCCCAGCTCCCTTAAAACTTAATGCCACCTTTGATAATAGATTTTCTTTATTTCCCCAATTGTTAGGCTTTCCTCTTTTATGTTTATTGTATATATAAACTTTGTATTTATTTACCTGTTGGCATGCTCTTTTCCCCTTACAGATCCTGGAGGGTATTGATTTGGGTCTTTGCATTTCCAGAACTTTACATATGTTATATGCTGAATAAATGTATCTTGTTGAGTTGTCCAATGTAATTCAACATTCTCCTCCATTTTGCAGATAGGGAAACCAAGATCTAGGTGTACTCAGGGCTCCAGAACTGCTCTGTAGCAGAGCTAAACCTTGAACCCAAGCCCACACGACACTAAGAGCAATATTCTTTTCACCACAATCAGGGAAGACATCAGAGAGGAAATGCACCATAACATATTGATTTTGCTTCTTTCCATAAAGATATTTGTTAATTTGTAATATTTATTTTAAGTAATATTGAATATAAATATTATAACTTCAATTTTCCCAAAATTAAATTTTACAATGTGGGGGTAAAAAAAGAAATGTACCACCATCCTTCCAGGATCCCAGGTTCACAACCGCCACATTGCCCCAAACTCCTCACTCTTCCTTATCCCTCATGGCCAATGAGTTCCCATATCTTTCCATTTTTTTTCCTCTCTTACCCAATGCCTTCTATCTACTCATGTAGCTACCACCTCAATTCAGGCATGACTGCCTCTTGCTTAAGTTCTAGAAACCACATTGTATGACGTGAGAGACAGCAAAGGACAGCCTAGCATGGTGCATCTGTATCAAAGAGGGTGCTGTGCTCTATGAGTGAAGCAGAATTGCAGTAGCTCAAAAAGAAACATGAGATGCACAAATTTAGAGACATCTCTGTTCCACTATTTGTGCCTGATCTGTTTGAGCCTTCTGGTTTGTATTAGTCTGATCAGCCACAGTCGGACTGTACCTTGACTCCAATGTAGTTATGTCATTTTGGTCTGCTTTGAGAATGAAGGACAACAACCAACCAACCAACCAACCAATGAGTCTCCCTGCCTCAAATCTCTCCTCACATCAATCCATCCTCAACACTATTGCCAAAATGATTTTCCTTAAGAAGAGGTCTGACCATGTCACTCTCATACTCAACCAACTCTAGGGGCTCCCCTGGATCTTCCCTCTAGGATCAAATGTCTCAATGGGCTTTTAAAGACCATCACAGCATGTCTCCAATCAACCTTTGTAGGTTCATTGTATATTATTCCCCCTTCCACTCTAAAATCCAACCAAATTGACCATCTATCTATTCATAACACACAAGACTCCATCTACTGTCTCCCTGCCCCTTTGCTAGGTGTCCCCAATGCCTAGAATGGACTCCTTCTTCATCTCAGCCTCACAGAATCCCTCTCTTCCTTCAAAACACAGCTCAAATACTACCTCCCATTTGATCTAACCTGCCCTTTCAAGTACTTTCCTTTCCTATCTACCTTGTATTTATTTGTATTAATTCAATTTATATTTATCCTACATATAGGGTTATAGGATATATATGGAATATATATTATTGTTCTCTTTCAGTTGTTTCAGTCATGTCCAATTCTCCATGACCCCATTTGGGCTTTTCTTGGCAAAGATACTGGAGTAGTTTGCCATTTCCTTCTCCAGCTCATTTTACAGATATGGAAATTGAGGCAAATAGGGTTAAGTGGCTTGCCTAGAGTCACACACCTAGGATGTGTCTGAGGATAGATTTGAATTCACCAAGATAAGTCTTCTGACTCTAGGTCTGGCACTCTATCTATTGTACCACCCAGCTGCCTTTCATATGCTTATATTTTTCTGTCTTTATTATAAGTTCTTTGAGAATATTGTTTCATTTTTTTCTTCCTATCTCCACCACCTAGTATGGTGACTGGCACATAGTAGACATTTAATAAGTACTAATTAATTGATTGATATGAAATTTGAGCTAAACCTTGCAAGACAGGTAGATCTAAGTGTGTCAGGTCGGGGAGGAGACATGAAAGTTGCAGTAGTGACGGCGATAAATTGCTCACTATAATGGAGGTTTGTGGCATTGAGGATGATTGGGGAATGTTTCCAGGAGGCAAAAAAAAAATACCTATGTCTTCAACACTAGCAATCTTATTCAAACGTAGCCACTGGCATCCCAAGGTAACTTTACACCTGTGTAGGCAGTGTTGTTCTACCTGAAGACAGGGGACAATGGCCTTAATGCCTAGTGAATCTAACTGCATGATGCTTCTCTGAAAACAACCATCTGGAGTATTTCCCACCTGAAATAAATGTGACAATTTTCACACCAAATCCCAAGGTTCAAATCTCTTCAATTATATCCAGCTGAGATGCTGAGAATTGGTGTCACACAGAACATACTGATTTCATCATATAGACAACTGGTTGGCTCCCCTTGACTCAGCAATCCAGTTTTAAGAAACATTCAAATAGTTGTGTTTCTGTTGTCAAGTCGATGCTGAATATGCCTCAGCATTAAACAACCCAAGAAATAATAATAACTGACATTTAGGCAACACTTTTCAATAAGGCTTATTAGGTTCTTTATGCATAACATTTCAGTATTTTATATATTGTTGTAATCCTCACAACAACTTTGAGATACAGGTGCTACAAATAATATTGCACACATTTTATAGATGAGGAAGCTCAGGAACAAACAGGTGAAGTAACTTGTTAGGCCACAAAGTTAGTGACAATGCCAAAATTTGAATACAGGTTCAGTATTCTTTTCACAACACCACACTTCACCTCAACCTATAATTTAACTTTTCTTTTACTAAGTCATCCTGTGAAATACCCTAGTACAGGTCTTCATTACTACACATTTGGATTATGTTAGAGATGGGATGATAGGATCATAGAAAAATGCCATGGATGCTTGGGGGCTATGTAGTCCAACTCCCTCCTTTTGTAAATGAGGAAACCAAACTCCACAAAAGGTTTAGTGAATTAACAAAGGACACATAAGAGGTAAGTCAAAGAGGCAGGGTTTGAACCCAGATCTTCTGAATGTCAACAAGTTTCTAACAAGCTTTCCCAACTCCACTTTCTCTCCCTCTCCTCTGGATACCACAACTGAAACAATCTTCCTGCTATGAAAATGTGGAAATGTCTCTGCTCAAGAATCATCAGTGGTTCTCAGTAATTTACTGAACCAAACCCCAACTCCTTTGCTTTAGTGTCAGAGCCCTACCCAATCTGGCACCAATGTAGCTTTCCCAGATTTATCTCAGAACCTCTCCCTTCTCTACCCATGATTCTGAAGGCTCACAGGAATCCTCTTTGGCCACATGCTGCAACCAGGCCATCTCCATGATTTTTCTCCTGCTGTCTCCTATGTCTGGAGCATTTTCTTCTCTCCCCTATGGATGCCTGTAGAATTCCCACCCATTCCTTAAGGCTCAGTTCAAATGCCACCCTTCCTCCCTGAACCTTCCTGTCAGAAATGACCTCTGTTCAGGGACCTCAATCAGAGCTTTACCTGAACCTCCCTTACATACTTATACCATAATATTGTTCATCACGATTATTGTGTTTGCATTTTCTCCTGCGGTTAGACAAGAAGTGCCATGAGGGCAGCAAATTTGCCAATTTAGCTAAATATGAATCATTCTTTAGCATGGTGCTCTGCATGTAATAGGTACTTGATTAATGTTTATTGAGTGAATGAATATCCAAGGAAACCATTCCCCAAGGCTGAGGACCAAATCTATTTATAAGCTTTAAGAATAACTGTATTCAGATGAGGCCCATAGCTCAGTGCTGCTTTTCACACACATCACTTCACATTTTTAGCCAGAAAAAAACAGGAGGATTTATGCCTGAATCCTGCTTGGGGACAGCCATGTCTGGGAGAAACATTAGTAAGTTCTCTAACCATGGCTAAATAGCATCACCCTGGGGAACAATGCCCATAGTGGAGGGAGGGATCAGCTCTCCATCTACTCCTACCACCTTTCCATTGAAGAGTAATGAGTCATGAGGACCTTGTGGGACTGAGGACTCAAGGAGGGAATGCTATGGAGAGCTATCTATCATCTGGAAAATGCAAAGCCTCCCCCAAGGGCTTATTCCTATGTGGAATAATAAATAATCACTTAAATCTATATTGCTTACTTCTTCACCGCCGCCCCAGACAGTGAAAAGTGTTCCCATTTTACAGATTAAAAAAGTGAGGTGAAAGGATTAGCCCATCTTCCTTTTATTTCCTAATGCCTGCCATCCTGCCCCCCCCCCAAAGAACTCTCCCTTGTACAATTAGGCAAAACAAATCTATACACTGCCTCTCTAGAAGTGATTCTTTAAAACTGAGTGAATGAATCTCAAAAAGCCTTTATTAAGCACTTGCTATGAGCACAGGTTTTGGCTAAGCAGGGGGAATAAAATGGGAGAAGAATGACAGTGTTGATCTCCAGAAGCTCACATTCTAATAAAAGGAAAATTCAAGTTGCACTGTCCTGGATGGAATCACCCTTTAAAAGGAGCAGCTTCTACACTAGCCTTTGTCTATGTATACTTTGTAGATTCTATCGCAGAGTTCAGCGCAGTTCTCACCCTCCAGGATTTCACAGTCTAAGACAGACAATGAAAAATGGAAAACAAAAGATACACAAATACTTGAATAAATGTTGAATAAGTAGATGATTCACTCAGATGAATCATGTACTAAATTCAGGGCCTAATACAGAGGTAAGTTTATGTTTCCAAGTGATGGATTTAAGGAAGTCTTAGAAAATCCTCAAGGGAAGTCTCAACCTCTATTCCAGTTTGGTCACCCTTCAAGACACAACTAAAGTCCTTCCATAAAGTCACTTCTGACTATTCCAACCAAGAGGCATGGCCAGTCAGCACCATGCCATTAGACTAAATTATTGGTTGTTTCATGTTTTTGAATGGCTTCATGTTACTTGTGCTGCTCCCTGACTCAGTGGAGACTTTAGCTTATTGTATGGGCCTATGGCATTTCCTTGTGCCTGACTCAGGGAAGGTGAGGTTGAAATATCTCATCATTCTTCAGAAGACTATATGTGACACATTCCTACTGACACTCAGAAGAGCTAGAGGCCCATGAGTGAAGAACAGGGCTTTCACCATCAGACATAGGCAATGTTGATTTGTTCTGCTTAAACTATCCTAGGGTAAGTTCTATCAAGTAGAGAAAGGGGGCAGTCATTCAGAAGTAAAAGGAAAGGTTTTATTGGCTCTTTGCAAGATTTAACACTGTTGACCATCTTATCCTCTAGAATATTCTTTCCTCTCTGGGTTTTCAGGACACTAGTCTCTCTAAATTCTCCTTCTACCTGTCTTACCAAGCCTTTTCAGTTTCCTTTGCTGATTCATCATCTGCATTTCACCCCCAAAATATGAATGTACTCCAAGTCTCTATCCTGTGCCTTTTTCTGTCCCCTCTGTACATTCTCTCATTTAGTGACCTCATTAGCTGCCAAGGGTTTTAATTTTAATCTCCATGCAGATGACTACATATATATATATATATATGTATGTATGTATGTATATATACATACACTTATATGTGTGTGTTTGTGGGGTATATACATGTGTGTTTGTGTGTATACATATATGTGTTTGTGTGTATGTATATACATATATGTATTTGCGTATATATACATGGATGTGTGTATGTATGCATGTATATAAAAATCCCAATCTCTTCCCTGAGCTTTAATTATTCCTCTCCAACTGCCTATTAGATAGTTCAAAGTGGATTATCTTATAGTGGCCTAAAATTCAATGTATCCAAAATCAAACTCTGTCTCTCCCACCACCCCCAGCTAAGAAAAGAAACACACTCTACTTCAGAACTTCCCTGTTTCTACCAAGGGCATCAGCAACCTCCCAGGCAACTAGTATATACCTCACTCTTCCTAGCCCCACACATCTAATCAATTGCCAACTCTTGACATCTTTACTGCTGCAACATCCTTTGCATCTGTTAAATAGTTTAGTCAGTACTTTGAGTTCCTTTTATCTTAACCAAGTTATTTGTGTTATTTGTGTACAAAAGGAAGGATCAGACCGTGGATACCAAAACAAGTTTCATAGCCATAGTCTCCCCTCAAATGGAGTATGGTTGAAAAATGTATAGTCTTACAAATATATTGAGGAGAAAAAGAAAAAATGGGACCCAGAAATGCTTGGACAGGGAAGTCTAGAGTTAGGAGACTGAAGGAGATAGTATGCTTAGGGAGACGTCATGACTGAGTTGTGACTGGATGTCAGATTCTCTAGAAGCACAAAAAATAAAGTCCTTGGGTCTTGCCTTTATCCATTTGTCTATCTACCTCTCTCCCTTCCCTTCACTGTTTCTCTTTATCTGTCTCTCTGTCTCCATCTCGCTGTTTCTTTCTCTCTCTGTGTGTCTCTGGTGTGTGTGGCTCTTTGTGTATTTCTCTGTGTGTGTGTGTGTCTTTCTCTCTCTCTCTCTCTCTCTCTCTCTCTCTCTCTCTCTCTCTCTCTCTCCTTTTCCTTCTTCTCTCTCTCCCTCTCCCTCAACCAATCACCTTACCTCAAATGACTCCCCTCTTTATCTTCCATACAAGGTGCAGGGTAATTTTCCTAAGGTGCAGGTCTGACCAAATCAGTCCCCTATTTAATAAATGTCAGAGTCTCCCACCCCTTGGTACCTTTCCAACTTTATTATACATTATTCTCCTTCCCACTCTACGGTCCAGTCAACATGACTGCCTTGCTGTTTCTTACATGACTCTCCATTTCTGACTTTGAACTGGTTTTCTCCCATGCATGCAATGCACTCTTACCTCACCTCTGCTTCTTAGAACAGCTCATTCCCTTCAAAATTCTGGCTGTGAGAGCTACTACATATAGCCTTTCCTGATATCCTCAGTTACTAATTATCTCCTAACCAAAAAATATTACTTTGCATTTATTTTCTGTGTCATAGTTGAATGAGACTTAATCTTAGAGTCAGTGAGATGTAGATTTGAGTTCTTCAATATACTGACTGCATAACCCAGAGCAAGTCACTTAACCTCTCAATGCTCTATTCTAGCTACAGTCTCGAGGCCACATATGGCCCTGTAGATCCTCAAGTGTGGCCTTTTGACTGAACCTAAATTTCACAAAACAAATCCCCTTAATAAAAGCATTTGTTCTGTAAAACTTGTACAGGGCTTTCATCATCAGACACAGGCAATATGTTGATTTGTTCTGCAAGGCTGCAGGTTCCCCACCTCTGCTCTAGACAAGCATCTGAGAGTATAAGTTGCAGAGAAAGTGCCAACATGCATTGCTACAGGTAGTTTCCTTACCCCGATATTCCCTATACCACTGAAATCACAATCTACTATGTATGTATGTATGTATGTATGTATGTATGTATGTATGTATGTATGTATTTATCTACCTACCTACTCATCTATCTACCTTATCTATCTGCATGTATGTACATGTATGTGTGTATAGGTATACATATATGTATCATGTGTGCATATACATATATATGATAGGAATGATTGCTTCATTTTTTCTATGTAACCTCAGTACCTAGTGCAATGGCATATAGTAGGCATCTGATATATATTTGTTGACCAATTCATAAGTTGACATTTAAAAGAGCACCAATGAAACATTTTCAAAAATAATCAATTTTATTATGACTTACTCTGCTAGGAAATCCAAACAAGTCCCTCTAGTTTAGGCTAGATTTTGCATTTTTCTGGAACAGGCACCATGCCCTCTGCTACTCCTCTGTTACCATACCTGGCACAGGCCTGGGGACTTTTTCATTCATTGTCTTCATATTCTCAGTATCTAACACAGCACCTCGTGCAAAGTAGATGTTCAAGAACTACTTGCTGATTAATCATTATCATTAGCCAGCCCAGGTGTGAAGGAAGTGAAACATCAGGAGGTATTTGAGTAAGAATAGGTACCTTTGGGGCAGCTGGGTGGCGCAGTGAATAGAGCACCAGCCCTGGAGTCAGGAGGACCTGAGTTTAAATCTGACCTCAGATACTTGACACATTGGCTGTGTGATCTTGGGCAAGTCACTTAAGCCTGTTTGCCTCGGTTTCCTCATCTGTAAAAATGAGTTGGAAAAAGAAATGACAAACCACTCCAATATCCAAGAAAATGGGGTCATGAAGAGTCACACTTGACTGAACAACAAAAACAAGAGATACCTGAGAGTAAAAAAAAAAAGTTAGCCAAGACTTGGGATGTGCTGAATTGTAATAGGAGTAGTAGAGATGTAGTAGATACTGTGAACCTTTGAAACAAGACAATTCTCAGCAAGAAAAAGCCTGTGGCCCCTATACCCCTCCAATGGCAACAGACACCACCCCCAAGCTGGGACGCAAATACCACTGCTTCTCTGAGCTCAGCAGGTTTCCACGCACTAATTAGGAGACTAAAAAGGTCACTGCCATATAATACAAAGAGAATTAATATACAATGTCTTTGCCATTTTCTTTGATTTGAGTGTGTGTACACTGCCAAGAGATTTAATGCTGTGCATTTTATTTGCATTCACTTTGTCAAAGATCTCTTGTAGAAAAAAAAAGTATTGAGCCTAAGATGAGACTATTCATATCAGGAGCAAACTGAAGAACTGATAAGTATATTGGATTTCCATGAAATACAACATGGTAAAGAGTGGGAAACAGCAGTGCTTCCTTGGTGCCCTTAAAGGGTTAAAGACTAAGAAAAATGCCCCTAGATCATTGAGGAGGGACCTTATAGAGGCCTTTTGGAAGAGTCTGGAATTAGATGTTATGGATAGATTGTGATCCAGAATAGTAAAAGGAAAACCCACATCACTGAGATGAGATGTGAAAGCCTCCACAGAGGCAGTGTAGAATACTAGCATGCTCCTTTTGAAGTCTAGAAGACCTGGGTTCAGATCCTTCCTCTGATACCTCCTAGCTATGTGATGACAAGCAAATCACTTCCCAGATGGGAATCAAATCACAGATCAGAGAACCAGATATCAAAGCTAATTGCACATTTTTTCTATGTTTTATAGAAGTGTTAGGCCAATGTCCCCAATGGGTAGAACTGTCCTGAGAAAAGGAATCTATGCTCTGGAAAAAATCAAAGGTCTAGAGCAAAAAAGGAGCCCAAGGGAAGAGAAGGAAATGGTGCCATAACAACCAAGTGACCAAGGAGTTACTTTGTAGAACTAGACAAAATAATAACAAAATTCATCTAGAGGAACAGAAGGTCAAGAACTCAAGGGAAATAATGAAAAAAGTAGGAGGGAAGGGGTCACAGAATTACCTGTTCTCAAACTGTACTATAAAATAGGAATCATCAAAAGCATTTGTTGGAAAAGCTGTTTGATGGGAGAACCAGGCAAGACTCAAGAGCAATCAAACATAGTAGTCTAGTGCTCAATAAACCAACCTGGAGAGTAAAGATAATTGAACGAAACATTTAGTACAAATGTATATTATACTGTTACCTTATACCATGGAGCACAACATGGCCCAAATGGACACGTAGCCTATATGTAATGGTTTTTGAACATTGGGATGGAAGTCTACTTCTGACCTTTCAGCAGAGAAGTGTTTGACCATAGGTTAGACATTGTCAATGTGTTCATTTCTTTTGCATAACTGTACTTATTTGTTACAAGGGACAATTTAATTAGAGGAGTGGATATCCCTTGGGAAATATTTTTTTAAAAAAGAATATAAAATCAATAAAATATTTTTAAAAGAGAGAAGAAGACATGTAAGGCATAACAGATTCATAGAATCTCAGTGTTAAAAGATTTTAGTCTAATCAATATCTCAAATGGTCATGCAGCTTCCTATTAAAGAATTTTAATGGCTGGGAACTCACTATCTCTTGAGGCAGGTTATTCCACTGTAGGGTGGTATGAATTGTTAAGAAGGGCTTCCTTTTATCCGGCCTAAATTTCTCCCTCTACAAATTCTAATGAGAATAATAATATGAGTCCATGTCTATACAGTTGGTTAAGGTCTGCAGAGCTCTACTGGTTTCCTTAAAATCTCAGCTAAACTCCAACCTCCTACAAGAAGCCTCTCCCAACTCCTCTTTGTTCTAGTACCTTCATTCTCTTGACTATTTCCAATTTATCCTGTATGTAGCTTGCTTATACATGCTTATTTACGTGTGGTCTCCTCCATTAAACTGTGCCTGTCTTTTGCCTTTCTTTTCATCGTCCATGTTTAGCACAGTGGCAGGGGAACAATGGTACATCATAGGTGCTTAATGTTATTGACAAACTGACTGGCATGCATAATATCACCAGATCCTTACAACAACTGTGTGAGATAATCACTATTATTGTCCCCATCCTACAGATAATAAAACTAAGGCACTGAGAGATTAAATAAAATAACACAGTAAAGTGAGAAGAGAACAAAATTTGGGAGTCAGAAGACATGGGTTCAAATTCAGTCTGTCACTATCTGTGTGTCCTGGGATAAGTGGCTCAACCTTTGTGGACTTCTGTTTAATCACCTATAAAATCAAGGGGGTTGCACTAATTGATCTCAAAGGTTCCTTCAAGCTCTAAATCTATGATCTTTTTTATGTTTAAAACATGGGCTAATGAAGTTTCCTGAACTAATTGTTAAAATAGCTAAGGAACTGCCATGAACACAAGGATAGGTTGAGGTAAGAGGAGTAAAAGTCATTTTATACATAGGCACACAGAGTTAAACCAGTTACCAGTTACTGGGGAAATATATATTCCCATCCAGCTTCTAATTAGATCTGATTTAATTCAATTTTACAAAGCAGAGCACTAAATTTGGATGCCAGAGATCTCGGTTTAAAGCTGTCTCTGCTTCCTCTTACTAAGTTTGTGACCTGGGGCAAGTCAACCTCGTTAGGACTCAGTTTCCTCATCTGCAAAATTAGGTTATATTAGATGTTCTCTAGAATCCCTTTCTAGTTCTAAATCTATGATATTTATCATAGCATCTTTTTTCTAGAGCTAGAAGGTACTTTAGAGAACATCTTCTTTGACTTCCTCATTTTACAGATGAGGAAACCAAGGACCAGAAAGGCTGATTTGTATAAGGTCACACAGGTAGTGAATGTCTGAGCTCCTAATGATCGAAGTGTCTGTTCCATCACAGAACCTAGTACTTGTTTAGGTAATGCATGATCCTTGCCTTCAGGAAGTACACAGTCTAGAAGGAGATTGTCGAGTGTAACAGGTATGGGATATATTAATTTAAGGAGGAATCATGGAGGAAACCTAAGTATCCTGGAGGCAAAAACAGCAAACAGCTCATTCCCTCTCTAGAAACTAAAATTTTATTGGTTCAGCTTCCAGCTCCATTTAGCTCCCTGAAGCACATCAGCCTTAAATGGACCCATGAGAAAAACAAGACCATGAAAAGGTTTTTGTTTTCCATTCCCCACCCCCAAGCATCTGCAGGATCCAAGCTGCATTCGTAGCCTAGGCAGAATCACAGGATTTGAGTCTGAAGGGACTTGAGCAGATAAGCACCACAACCCCCACCCAAAGAGAATCCTTTCTATAATATACCTAAAAAGTAATCTCTACCCTTTGCTTGAAGACTTCCCAGAAGGAGGAGGTCCTATCCCCACCTGCTAGGAGGGAAATGGTAGAATAACTAGCATTTATATAATTCTTTAAAGATTCCAGGTCACTTTACGTTTGTTATCTCATTTGAGCCCCAAAACAACCCTGACATGTAAGTTTCACAAATAATGTGATAAGCATTTTACGGATGAGGAAATTGAAATTTGGAAAGATTAAGTGACTTACCTGTGGTTACATAGCTAGGAAGGGATAGAAGCAGAGTATGAACCCAGGTCTATCTGATACTAGGTCCAACATTCTAACCTTACACCATGCTGCCTCTGATACAAATATATGCACAATGATCAGCAAAGTACATTGCATAACCTTATTTTGCAGATGAGGAAACTGAGTCCTGGAGAGGTTGACTTGCCCAAGCTCACAAAGTTATTAAATGGCAGCAGAGACAGCTTTAAACCTAGATCTCCAGCATCCAGTACTTCCAATGACCTTGATACAAGCAGCAGCTAGCAAAATTCTGGGAGTTCTAAAGGGGAGGTGTATATTCCTGGCAGAATCATTTGAAGCTGGGGTTTGAGTGGGGAACATGAGAATAATCCTCTCTTTACCTCCAGCTACTTGGAAGAGCGATTAAACTAAGCTTGATAGAATTCTAAAGGCTTAAAATAGATCTGGAATCCCTACACCCACACTCCCAGCACTCAGTCTCAATCTACACCCACCTAACTGCTGCCAGTTATTTTTCTTCATCTTCTCAGGTCTCAGAATTGAGAGCTGTCCATAGTTCTGACCAGGAAGGTGGTATTGCAGCCTTGGGAGGTCAGTCTCAGGTGCCAAATCAAGTTTCCCGCTGTCTGCAGATTGGTACTAGCTGTGCGACCCTTGGCAAGTCAGTTAACCCCATTTTCCTCAGTTCCTCATCTATAAAATAACCAGAGAAGGAAATGGCAAACTGCTCCAGTATTTTGCCAAGAAAACCCTAAATGAGGGTCACAAAGAGTTGGACATAACTGAAAACAACTGAATAACAACAGAAGACCTCAGGAGCTCTTGGGAGGTAGCCAATGGGATTCACACTGTGCCTGGCCCTTCCTGGGGGGTATTTCACTTCACTGCCTCATCACCCTAGATGAAGGGGGGGCGGGGATCTCCTTCGTTCACACAGAGGCATGGGCTATCCAGTTGACAAAGTTTGTTTTTAATACCTAGCACTTTCCATTCACTATCCTTTTTCCCCAAGGTCCTTCCTCTCCATCCCATGCCTCACTTCCCACAGGCCTTTGCTGTCATGAAGATGACATGCTATTAGCATGATATAGTAAAGGGAATGCTGGATTTGGAGTCAGAAGACCTCAGTTCAAATCTTACCTCTTTTATTTACTATCCATATGAACTAAGAAAGTCATTAATCTCTCATCTTTATTTTCCTTATTTATAAAATGAGTGGGTAGAATTAAATGCCTTCTGAGATCTCTTAAGCTCTAAATCTATGATCTTAAGAACTAATCTTGCTCATTTGAATTTAGGTGATAATAATTTAGCATATAACTCCTCCCAGAGCCATGTTAAGAAGAAATCCTTCAAGATCCAACAGAAAGTGTGGAATATTACACTAACATCAAACTCATTTGACATGTTGGTTAGTTTTGCCAAGTTTATTTTTCCTTTTTTAAAAGTTTTTATTATGAGAGATAGCTCTCTGAGAGAAAGGAAAGCCTGGGAAATGTGGGAGATCTAAAATGCAAGATATCAATAAAAATTTATTTTAGACAAAAAGAACCAACAGAAGGAAGCTATTATGATGTAATTTAAGATAGCATAACAATTGGAACAGAGACTTATCAATGTTCCTCAGATCTCTCTGCTCATGTGGGGAAATTTTGAATGCCTCAAACTGGAGTGAGGGCAGGCAATACCCTGGGTAAAGGGTGGATGGGGTGAAAGGAGATACAATAAGCATTGTGACCCACTAGGGAAGGTCAGATGAGCCCGAACCAGGACATTCAGAAAAACAGTAAGTACCCTCCATGCCCTGGAATGATTGTGCTTGGGTTGAGTGACAGGTAATTGTCATTCTATTTTAATCTACCGGGAGAGGAGATAGCATTCATATCTGATCTATTCATCCTTAAGAGATGTACCTTTGTGAGGACGACCCCTGCCAATCTCCCAACCCCCATGCAGGCCACCCTCCGGGCAGAGGGAGGGGAGGGGAGGGAGGGGAGGAGCAGAAGGAGGACATTCCACTTGTAGAAAACTTTCATTGGAAAGGAGATTGGGGATGTTTTTCTTAGCATCATGGTTTAATTTACCTCTTTGCAGCTTCAAATCATCATTCCTAGTTGCATGCTCCATTCTTTGGGTCAAAGAGAACAATCCTAATCCTTTTTCCACATACAAACCAGAACTAGAAGGATCCACCTTACAGAAGCAAAGGCCAGGCCCTACATTAGGTTTCTGTCCCCACTTTGACAGGCAATGCAATCTGTAGTCCCTTGGTGTGGCCAATGTTCATATCAAGCTTAGCCCATTACTTCCAAGAAGGAAACAGTGTATTGTGGAAAGCACCAGTCTTGGGGGGAGGGTAGGAAGAAAAAGGAAAAAGCATTTAGTAAGTGCCTTGGCCAACAATAGGTCCTAGCCCAAGCTTCACTGTGTCATTGTTGGGGTCCTGATGGCTCAGAGTAAATGTAAATAGCAACTGTCTGTTTCGGCCAGAAACCCTGAGGGTCTTCCCCTCCCAGATTGATTCTTTGTTTTGTTTTGTTTTTGAAGAGGTACAAGAGACCATTCATTGCCTCATTTCTTACCTAGTCTTGATCACTGAACAGGCATTGCCTCAGACAAACCAAGACCTGGGAAAGACCTTAGCTTAAAAAGGCCAAAGTCTCCAGTTGTCCTGATCTATATCTTGTCACTGACCCAGATGGCTCTGGAGGAAAGTAGGAGGCTAGTGACTCTGCACAGTCCTGCCTCACTTAAATCTAACTCACTTACAAGTCCCCACATCATCTTCCCAATGTTGTGGCCCTCTTCAAAAACAAAGAATTAACAACATTCCATGCCAAGCACTGTGCTAAGTGCTTTACAAACATGGTCTCATTTGATCCTCACAACAACCCTGGGAGATAGGTGCCATAATTATCCCCATTTTACAGTTGAGGAAATTGAGGCAGACAAGGGTTAAAATGACATGTCCAGGGTCACAAAGCAGTAAGTGTCGGAAGCTGGAATTGAACTAAGTCTTTCTGACTCCAGGTCCAGAGCTCTATCCACTGTGCCACCTAGCTACCTCAAAGGACCCCAAGTGGATTTGTAATCCACTAAATCACCCATATCTATGTGTCTAATAACATATGAATTACAGCTCTAACAACATCTCCCCCAATCTACACATTGGCAGTTGAGTTTTTCAGACATGTAGGTTTTTTGAATTTCCTCATTAAAATTGACTCCTTGTTTTTAACCAACCTCTTCAGATCAATTGAGGTGCAAATTTTGTCATTCAGTGGATAGACTATCTCTCTTAACCTTAACCTAGCCTTCATTCAAAGTATAAAGCATACTTTAAGTATAAAACTTTGTGACAAAAAGGTCTGCAAGAGACCTCCATTCAGGTTGACATCAGCCAATTAAACAACACTCTTTGGGTTCAGTCATTCTAATAGGTATCACTCAACCTCACCCTGAAGGCTATTAACACAGCCTCTTTCCCTCTTTTGTCCATAAAGATAGCATGAGATACTTGGCCAAATGCCTTGCTGAATCCCAAATATACTATGGACATAGCATTCCACTGATCTACCAGGTGAGTAACCCTGTCAGACAAGAAAATGAGGCTAGTCTGGCATGACTTGTTCTTAGTGAACTTGCTCCTCATGTTTTCACATTCACCTAACCATGAGACGATCCTGCAGTAAACCATAATCAGTCTTACTGAGCCAGAACTTGAACTGGATATGATCAATGAGTAAGTAGCTCCCTTTGGAATGGTTGCTAACAGACCCCCATCTTCTCACTGTCAGATGAGCAGCCCCACATCACCTGCCCTGGACATCCTGGATTTCAAGAACAAGTCCCATGACTACACCAGTCTTCCTCTCATTCCAAGGCTTCATTGAAAGGTTGCCCCTCAAGCCACTGAGGCAGCCCAGGAGCCCTACCATGGACAAGCTGGAAAATCACTAGAGATTCTTGTATAGCTCCTGATAGCCCCCAAGGGAGCCCTACAAACTCACATTATTGGTCAGGTACAGTAGCAGCTTAAGATTCTCTGCAGCTCTTGTCAGCTATGCTCCCCAGGATCATAGGAACATAATATTGAGAGATGGAAAGGACCTTTGAGATTATCTAATGAAGACTGGAAAACCGAGCTGGGTTTAGAGACAAAGAACCTGAGTATGAATCCAGACTCTGACACTGACAATGTAACCTTGGGGCCTCACTTTCTTTTCCTGAAGCATGAGTGACAGGAAGAGATGACCTTTAAGCTGCCTTTCAGCTCCAAACCCATGATTCTGTAATCTAGTCCAGTCTTACAGACAAGGAAACAGAGGATCTCAGAGCCTGAGGTCACCTTGGTACCAAGTAGCAAAGCTGGGGTTCAAACACAAACCTCTTCACCTGAAACTCCTTTTTTGGCACCACACTGTCTCCAAGAACCCCAGAATCTGCAGGTTGGAAAGCATCTCACCTTCTAGTACAATCTCAAGCTGAACAAAACACCACCAATCTCCCATTATCACTCACTCGCTGCCTCCTGAAAGAGCTCATTCCACATTTGGACAGGGCCAATTGTTACTAAGATTTTCTTTCTATTGAGCATAAGTCTGCCTCTCTATAGCTTCCACCCATTGTTTCTAGTTCTCCTCTTTGGGAGCAAGCAGAACAAACTCCATCTCTTTAAATCAGGGGTTCTTTCCCTTTTCATATCATGAACCCCTTTAGCAGTCAGGTGAAGCCTATGGACCCTATCTCAGAATGATGGTTTCAAAGGCACAAAATATAACACACTGGAATGCAAAGGAAATCAAATATGTTGAAATAAAGATGCATTTTTGTCCATCCAAATTTACAGATTCCTTGAAATCTATCCAGAGATTCTTTAGGGGTCTAGGGATCCCAGGTTAAGAATCCTTGCAGTGTAAGACATGTGCCCTTGGAGTCTTTTCTTTTCCAGGTTAGACTTCCCCAATCCCTTGAAATTTTCCAGCATCCAGGGGCTTCTGGCCATTTCCATTGAGTAGGACTGACTCTAGGACAGTGACAGGGCTCTAAGAGCCTTAGATCTTAGCAGTCTAGAGGTTGATAGTAATAGCCAAAAACTGACATTTATATGCCACTTTAAAGTTTGCAAAATGCTTTTCGTATATTCCTTCATTTAACCCTCACAACAATTTTGTTATTAGGCCCATTTGACAGATGATAGAGATAGGATTTACCCAGGGTCACACAGTGGTGACCTAAGTCTATGGCAGGATTTGAACACAGGTCTTTTTCACCTCAATCCAGAGTTCTATCCACTATGCCATCTAGTTGCTTCCAACTTAGGGCTGGTAGGAGCCTCTGAGGTCATCTAATTTAATTCCCTCATGTTATAATTGAGGAAACTGAGGCCAAGGAGGTTGGTGACTTGCCCAAGATTGTGCAGGTGGCATCAAGAAGCGATTTGAATACAGGTCTTCTGATTTCCATGCCAGTGGTCTTTTTACTGCCTCCCTTTGGGAAAGCATTCAGAATATTAAACCAAACTCTTTGTGGTGAATCAAAGATCTTAGAACTCAGAAAATAACTGGCTGGAGAGAGTACAAGATGCAGAAAAACAACAGAAGTCTTACAGTCTTCCGAGAAAGAATGAAGAGAATAAAGAGAAAACTGGATATCTGAACGTGAAAAGGAAAAAACACTATTTCCATAAATTTTACATTTTACTTAGGGGGGGGACCATTTCCCCAAAAAGAAAACAGCTAAAGTTACAAACCAACTGGGCTTTCTCATGCCTGGCAATTCCCATTTTGAACAGGTGGTGCGATAACATGTTCAAAGACCAAGAATCCACATCACACAGATTTGATTCTCGGCACTACAAAATCTAAAGGGAAAGCCGGCTGTGTGAAAGGTACGCCAAACTGAGTATGGGTCATGAGCCAAAGGGAAGGGAAGGCAGCTCCCAGAAAACCCTGCTTCACAGGTAAGCTCTGGAAGATCAAAGCAAGGCCCACAGAATTCAGGGCCATGCTAGTCTTGAAGGAGAATGAATAGGGAAGGGAACTGAGTCTAGAAACTTGAGACCTAGGTGGGCTGTACCTGGGAACTTACCTTCTACTTCCTGGGGTATCTTGTCTTCAAGTGGCCTCAGAAATAGCCTTCTAAGTAAGAGTAAAAGCAATAATCCTGGCAGCAAAGATTCCTATGAGGCTTTAAGGACGACAAAATTCTTCCTAACAACCCTGACATAGGTAATGTAAGCATTAGCCCAAATTCACAGATGGGAGACTTGAGGCTGAGACAAGAAGTGACTCATCCAAGATCACACTGCTCCTTTTGGGTAGACAATTCAAAAAGTAGCTGTGTTTCTTGATTCAATGAAATTCCACAAAGATCTAAGAGTGAATCATGAATTCCCTTGGACATAAAACTGATGGACAGAAAGCTGGGGTACAGCTGCCATTCCTGCTGAATAGTGAGACTAAACCATTACATTGGATGGATCCTTTCCAAAAATCATTTATTTATGAAGTCCTACACTGGGATACCTTTCCCCTCTGCCCATGTCTGCATTTTAAAATCCTACCAACTCTTTAACACTTAGCTCTAATAACACCTTCTCCATGACACCTGAACTAAGCCTTACCAGACTAGAAATGAATTTTCCCAACTCAGGCTCCATATAGTACCTTATTTGCATGCTTCTAATATCCATATCTTGTTCTACTTTATATTATAGCTCTTTGTATATAGATCTTTCCTCTGCCAGAATATCAGCCCAGTGAGGGCTGAGACTTTATTTATAGTGCAGGGGTTGGCACCAGGCCAATGATTTCACTGATACAGAAAACTCTGGGATGAAGATACTACCTTTATCAATACAAGGTAGCACATTCTCTTCAACTTATACCTTAGAGAGATCCCAAGGGCACTCGGTGGTTAAGTGACTCACCCAGGATCAAATAGCCAATATGTGGCAGAAGCAGACCTCGTACCCAGGCCTTTGAGACTCTGAGGCCAACTCTTGATCAGCTACATTTTGCAGCCTTTTCATTTATAGTATTTATAATAGGCAATAGAATGGTCATTGAATTTAAATGAATCAAGAAACATGGATAGTTTCTGAATTGTCTTCCCCAAAGGAACAATGTCACTTTCCCTTTCAGGGCCACAATTTCACCAACTACAAAATGAGAAAGTTAGACCAGATAGTCTCTATGGAGCCTTCTGACTCTGGCATGTTTATGTTCCAGGTTCTCATATGCCTTCCATATCCAACATATCTATGTTCTAAGGTCCCTCCCCTCTCTAACATTCTATATTCCACATTGTGAGAGCCCAGCTGTGACATTTGGTCTCCTAAGGCTCTTCCTGATCTGATATTCTGTGTTCTAAAGATCTGAGAGCCATCCCCAGCACCCATTTGCTCTCTCCACCATGATACTAGAACAACAGAGCTTGCCACCAGTCCATCATCTGCCAGGAGCTGCAACCCCACAGGCCCAAACTGAAAATTGAAATCTGCTGACTTGATGAGATCGCGGCGCTGGGAGACGTTTGCACGAGTTCAGCACGAGCAAGAGAAGCTTTTAAGAAGCAAGAGTGAAAACAACTGTGAAGTTCATAGACAAACTGCTTGATCAAGGCAGGGAGTAATCGGGTCCATGGACCCACGGATCCTAGCAAGCAAAGGAAGATCGGTTTCAAGGTCTCTCTGGTCTGTGAAAGAGACTGCCTGTGAAAGCATCAGTTTTTCATCCACACATGCATTGTGTTCTCCTCCCTTGTATCCTCTTCCATTGAGAAACATGAATGGACAGGGACCCAGGTGATTGAAACATTCATTCTGTACGTTCGTTTCTGTTCCCAGCAAGAACCCAGTTTCAGGGGCTCTGAAAGGAAAAAGCCAACGTGGGCCCTGTGAATATCAACTCCCATTTAATGGCTAACATTTATGTAGCATTTTCAGATTTGCAAAATACTTTCCATATATTATCTAAATTTAGCTTCATAATAACCCTGTGAGGAAGATGTTATTATCATTTCCATCTTAAGGAAGGGGGGAGGAAATAAGCATTTATTAAGTGCCTACTATGTGCCAAGCACTTTACAGTTATTATCTCACTTGATCCTCACAACTCTGGAGGTAGATGCTATATCTCTATCATAGAAGTGAAGAAACTGAGGATGAGAAAAGCTAGGTGATTTGCCCAGGGTCACACAAGTAAGTGTCTGAGGCTGGATTTGAACTCAGATCTTCCTGTCTCTAGACCCAGTGCTCTATCCATAACTCCACTGATTGACTTCATTTATTTCTATAGAGCTTTAACATCTACAAAATCTTTCTTCCCAACATATACAAGTGATAGATTTGATAAATGAGAAAATGGGGCCTGGAGATGAAAAGTAAATTGCCAATGATTATATAGACAATGGTTAAATAAAGTGAATTGCCAATGGTTTTATAGCCGGTAAGCACCAGAGTAAGATTTGAACCCATATCTCCCTGACTCTTAAGGTATACATGGCAGTGACACCCAGTGAGTTAGTCAAGAGCCAGGATTAGGAAAAAATCGCTATCAGGATCTGGAAGGAGACCAAGGATCAGTGACACACAGGGACTAGAGGCCATGGGCCAGGGAAGAGCTGAGCTCAAATCCTTCCTCAGACACTTAACAGGACCACAGTGAGACCTAGGGTAAATCAAGTAACCTCACTCAGCCTCAGTTTCCTCATCTGAAAATGTGGACGATATTAGTACCTACTTCCTAGGATTGTTGTCAGGATCAAATGATATGATATTTGTAAAACATTTTGCAAACCTTGAAGCACTATAGAAATGAAAGCTATCATGATCACCATTATTAATTATTAGCACAATTAAGGTCTGAAAAGTAGTTAGCAAGCTAGGAAAGAAGCCTTATATCAGCTGAAGTCCAAGGACAGAGATGGCCTATTGTCAAAAGTACTTGCCAAACTCAGAAAAGACTCCACAGGGGCCCAAAGGGTGGGAGAATGCCTCCATTAGGGACCAGGTTTAAGCTCCAGGTAGTGCAAGCTGTAGGCCAGGTCTGTGGAAAGGAAACTTCAGCCTGGTTCATATGTAAATTCAGAATCTTTCACAGTCAGTAAATTTTCCTTGAGGAAACTGAAATAAACCTAACCATTTCCAGAGGTCACCAATGTAATTAATTACAGCAAAGATTTTAAAGAGTTCCAAGGAACGAAAGGCTCCATATCTCACTAATGCAATTATCCTAGACGCAGCAGCTGCTTCCACGGGAAGCCGCTGCCTACCTGGTGATACCATCACTCACTCCTCATTTCCTTCAGGGAGACTCAGCTCAACCAACAGGTTCTGGTAATTTTGTCCAGTACGTCAGTCAGTCAATCAACACGCAAGGCCATGTGCAGAGTAAAAGGCAAGATAGCAAAATGGCTACAAAGATGAATGTGGCTGTCCTACCCCACAGAACGCTTATAATCTCACTGGGGAGGTGACAGCCAAAAATGACAGGTTAAAAGGCAATAAAGAGGAGAAGATAAAGTCCGTAACAAATGCCAAATGAGTAGTTGTAAAGTGTCCATTCCCGATGTGGGCAAGTGGGAAAAGTACTGAATTTGGAGTCAGAAGTACCAGGTTCAAATCCTCATCCTGGTTCTTAGTAGCTGTTACTATGCATAGTAGTAGCTGTTGCTTTGTAGCTACATACATAGTAGCTATTACTATCATAGTAACTATAGTTACTAGGACATGTTGCTCAGTCCCACTAAAAACTTCAAAGTTCTCTATTAATATCAATTGTCATTATTCCTGGGTAGCCTTTTGGACAGCTCTAAGATTTACATTCCCCTCTACAGCCTCTAGACAGGACAGAGGCCTGCTTTCCCAGCTTTAGCCATTCCCAGCTTGACTTAGCTTCTCAGTCATCTATTTTTCTTTACTTGCTCTTTGCTTATCATCATCCCGAGCTGTTGGGACACCAAAGGGGTAAGCCTTACTATTGTTCTACTGCTGAAACCATAACTGATCCCAACATTTCCAAGAACTGGTATTCCAGCCTCCAATTTAACATTCTCAGTGACAGGAAACTCACTACCTACTAAAGTAATCCATTCCATCTTTGGATGGCTCTGATCGCTAGGAAGCTTTCCTTTCTATTGAGCTACCTGTCTTTCTGCAACTTCTATCCACAATTTCTAGCTCACCCTTGTCTCTCTCAAACTGTCTATCGGGTGATACAGTATATAGATCTCTGGACCTGGAGTCAGGAAGACTTGAGTTCAAATCCACCTCACTTACCAAATGTGTGGCCCTGAGCAAGACAGTTTGCCTCTGCCTCAGTTTCCTCCACTGTAAAATGGAAATAATAGCACCTACTCCCTAGTCATGAGGATAAAGTGAGATGTTTGTAAATCACTTTGCAAAGTTTAAAGCGCTACATAAAGTAGTAGTAGTAGCAGCAGCAACAGCAGCAGCAGAAGTAGTGGTAGTAGTAGTAGTGGGGGGGGGGTGGCAGAAGCAGCAGCAAAGATCTTATTGATCTGAATTGAATTGAAGTAATTCAACCACACCTGGAAAATTCCAGAATCAATGCTTTCCTGTTTTGGCTATGAGGGATTCTGTTTTTCTAAAATATACCATATCATAACCCTGAAGCGGAAATTTCATTTATCATAAAATTAAGAATTTTGTCTTGTGAGAAGTAGAATGACTTAGCACTAAAAGTTTACATATTTCTCACATACATCAAAATATTCATGGCAGCCTTTTGGGGGAAGCCAAGAACTGGAAACAAAATGCATGCTCATTGATTGAGGAATGGCTAAACAAATCGTAGTATCTTGATGCAATGGAATACTGTTGCGCTATAAGAAATGATGAATGTCGAAGTGAGAGACACATGAAAAGATTCATGAACTGATGGAAAGTGAAATAAGAAGGATGCGGAATAAAACATGAACAATGATTATAACAATGGAAATGGAGCCAACAACAACAAACCAATTGAAACTGAATGCTGCAAGATTATAATACCAAGATTGGCTCCAAAACAAAGATAGGAAATGGCACCTTCCCCTGCTTCTTTGCAGGTGGGAAACTGGGTGTGGAATACTGCATATAATGTCAGACATTTTCAATACATTGGCCAGTTTTGCTAAATTGTTCCTTCTTTTTTAATTTCTCATTATCAGGGATGGTTCTCTGGAAGAGGGAGGGAATAATAATCCATTGAAAAACATAGATGATATAAAAAATAATATGATATAAAAATATTAGAAATAGCATATGTTATTTAATGTTTTACATGTGCATTTGTACAAAATCGTTGAAAAATTTACCTTCTTTGCACCTCTCCTACATTTTGTGACTTAGCTGACTGCCTACCTTCCTTTCCCCAGTGTGATTTCTGCCTTTTAGGAGAATGTTTTCCTGGTTGGGGGGACAGCTCAGCAGTAGTCATCTGAACCTGAAGAAGGAGATGGAATCAATGGCCGGAGACACAAAAATGATGGGGTGAAATTTCCATTGGACCCAATTCTTATAGGTCTGCTTCAGAGCTTTTAATGTCCACTGATGCCAGGAAAGGCAGCATCTTCTGAGAAGTTAGAAAGAAATAGGGGTTGGGTTGAAGGTGTAGCTGGGGGCAAACGCTTACAGGACCTCATCCAGAGACTAACCACTTCAAAAGGCCAGTTCTACAGTCTGATTGAAGGGAATCAGAGTTGTACAGTGCAGAAAATTGTACTGACTTTTGACCATTTTTTCTTTTTGAGGCAGGAAAGGGAATCTGGCTATGATTTCATCAGCATAGGCAACTCCTCGGGTATAAACTCCCTCCTTCGCCCCCAAAACAAATTCCTTCCCAGCTCCGAAAGCACAATCAAATCAATAATCCAGTAGTCATTGCTATTAGAAATAACACGTGAGTCATTTCCTTTTTGATTTCCCCATCTAAAACAGCACTCCCTAGCCAACACTGCCCTGTGCTTCGTCTCCTCCTATTAGAATTTAAGTTACTTAAAGAACACTTAGACTTAATAATTTTCCATTTGTTTTTTCATGTTAAGGGAAACAACTTTCCTAATGATCAGAGCTGCCTCAATGAATAACGTACTGCCATAGGAGATGGCGAATCATCAACGAAGACTACAAGTCTCCATGAGGTCTAGTGGGCCCCTAGTCAGTGATATTGCAGAAGATAATCCCACGTGGCAAAAAGAAATTGGAAACTGATGGAGTGCCCATCAATTGGGTAATAGCTGAAGAAGTTAGGGTATATAAATATGATGAAATACTATGACGATGAAAGGGATGGCTTCAGAGAAACCTGGGAAGACTCTATGAACTGACGCAAAATAAAGTAAGCAAAACCAAGAGAAGTTTATACACTAATAACATTATAAAAATATAAAACTTTGAATGACTTAATCTCTAATCAACCTAACAACCATCCACAATTCCAGAGGACTCCTGATAAAATGTGCTACCTGTCTCCTGATAGACAAGTGATAGTCAGAGGTAATTAGAAGATTGATATATGTCTTTTTTGGCATGGCTTTGCAGGATTTCTTTTTGCTTTACTATTCATGTTTTTATGGAGATTTTATTTTTCTTTCTATCTCAATAGAGGGAGGGGAAGAGATAGCAGATTTTTGTTTACAAAAAAAATTAATTTAATTTTAAAGAAGAGAATTTCATCTAGTTATTGCTTAGGCTCTAAATTCTCTTCAGTTAAATCCAGCCAAGATCCAATCAATAGGCAGTTATTGCAGAAAAGCAGTTTGATAGAAACTAAGTTTAGACTAACCTCTTCTACCATATACAACAAATTGCAATTGGATACATGACATAACCATAAAAGGATATATAGTTTTAAAATATTTTGAGAAGAAAAGGAAGGAGATACCTTTTACAACTATGGCTAGGGAGAGAATTTTTACATAAATAAGGCATGGAAAAGATTGTAAAAGATATAATGGACAAGTCAGCAAGCATTCTAATTACATAAAAGTTAAAAGCTTCTGCATAAGCAAAATAAATACAAATCAAAATGACAAAGGAAATAATAGGGGCAAATCTTCACAGCAAACTTCTCTGATCAAGGTCAAATATCCAAGACATACAGCAAAAATAAGAGCTATTCCCCCAAAGATAAGTGATCAAAGAATATGAACAGGCAGCTCCCAAACAAAGAAATATAAGCTATCAGACACATTTAAATGTTCCATGCAACTCAAAAGTAATTTTAAAAGAATGTTAAATCATTTTCACATGTAATTGAGAAAATACCATAAAAACATTGTTTTAAAATGTTTTCACAAAAAAATGTTTTAAATCACTAATGTGGAAATTATATAGCTCTAAGGGTTCCTCTCACATTCATTGGATTAACAAAGATTACAAAAACAAAAAGTCAATAAACATTTAGTAAGCACTTACTATGTGCCAGGCACTATACTAAGTACTAGGAACGTTGTTCAGTCATTTTCATTTGTGTATGACTCTTCAGGACCTCATATGGGGTTTTCTTGGCAAACATACTCTAGGAGTTTGCCATATCCTTCTCCAGTTCATTTGACAGAGGAGAAAACTGAGGCATATAGGGTTAAATGACTTGCCCAGGGTCACATAACTACTAAGAGTCTAGGGCTAGATTTGAACTCAGGTCTTACTAACTCTGTCCAGCATTTTATCCACTGAGCCACTTAGCTGCCCAATTACTAGGAATACAAATATGAAAAAAAGAAATACAGTCCCTTCCCAGAACAAGCTTACAATCTAATGGAGAAAGACACCCAAAAGGAACCTAAAACCCTGAGGGTTGGGGGAAAGGTTCCTGAGCATAATAGATGCATAGTCTAATCTTCTCCTCCTTAAATATAGGTTTTAGCAGTCATGGCCCCTCCCTCCAATTAGAAGGGAAGAGAGTACCAAGTCTGAATGGATCTTGCTGAGATTTCCCAATGATAAGGCTCCTGGAAGGCAAGATGAAGTTTAAATAAGTCTTTAAAAGTGCAGAGAAATTGTTATAGAAGTTGTGGATGGACAGACACCCTAATGCATTATCAGAGAAACTCTGAGTTGGTTCAATCAGTCTAAAAAACAATTTGAAATTATATCTAAAAAGTCACTAAACTATACATACCCATTTGACCCAGTGATATTACTATCAGGCATACGCTGCCAAGGGAGTCAAGGAGAGAGGGAAAGGATCTATGTTACATAGCAGCAATTGTGTTGTAAGCAAAAAGCAGGAAAGAAAAATTGATACTCGTCAGTTGGGGTTTTGCTGGACCAACAGTCATTCATGAAGGTAATGGAATTTTCTTATGCCATAAGAAATGATGAACATGACAGATTCAGAGAAATATTGAAAGACCCATATTAACTGATGTAAAGTAAAGTGAGCAGAATCAGCAGGAAAAAAAAAACTTATTCAATGACCACAATAATAACACAAGAGAAAACTACTTTGAAAGACCTTAGAACTCTGACCCTTTAAGCAGCGACCAGTCATGCCTTCAAAATATTGATGATGAAACATTTTTCCACATCTTAGCAGAGAAATGACGAACTAGAGATAAAATAACATATTACTTCTCGGACATGACTGATGTATTGATTTTGATTTTATTTGTTTACACATATTTGTTAAAAGAAATAACTTCTACCTGAGAGGGAGTGGATACAGACATGGGAGGAAAAGCATAGGTTAATAAAATAAATTCAGAAGAGGGCACAAATAGAATAATTTTTTATTATTTAATATATGTTTTTAAAATAAATGATGTAACAAAAAACCAATTATTGCATAATCTTTCCTCTTTCTATATTGAAATATACATATAACGAATATTGAAATGGTTATATGTGTTGCATATTGTATATTGAAATGGTTATGTGTTAATGAATAAGTTTACAATCAAATCCAAAAATTTTAAAACCAGGAAATTATTAATCATTTATTACATTCCAAGTACTAAGCTAAGCTCTGGGAATATACAAGAAAGGTAATAATAGTACCTCCTCTCAAGGAACTAATAGTTTAATGGGGGGAAACAACATGTAAAATGTAAGGAGCAAAAGATCTATACAGAGTAGATAAAGTAATCTAAGAGGAGAAGGCTTCAGTCTGGGAATCCAAGAAAGGCTTCTTGCAGAAGGTAGAAAATGACTTGATTCTTGAAGCAAGCTTGCGAAGAGCTTTAACTACTAGAGAATTTTATATTTTATCCTGGAGATAATAAGAAATCAGTGTGGTTCACTGAAGAGGGAGGTGACACGATCAGACTGGCACTTAGGAAAAATCACTTTGGAAGTTGAGTCGAAGATAGATTGGAAAAAAATGGAGACATGAGGCAGTGAGATCCAATAGGAGGCTATTGCAATAGTCTGGGCCTATAGTGATGGCTATGTGGGTAGGCACAAATGTAAGAGATTCTGTAGAGACAAAAATAGCATGAATTGACAATTGATTGGCTATGTGGGATGAGTGAGAGTGAGAAGTCAAGAATGATATTTATGTTATAAGCCTGTGTGACTTGGAGGAGGGGGTACACCCTTTTCAGAAACAGAGAAGTTCAAAAGAGGGGAGGGTTTTTTGGAGGGATGGAGACAATGTGCTCTATTTTAGAGATGGTGAGTTTTAGATGCCTCTTTTACATCTAACTCAAAATATCCAACAGGGAAATGATGATATGAGACTGAAGCTCAGGAAAGACACTAGGGATGGATATATAGATTTCAAAGTCTTCTACATTGAAATAATAATTTAACTCATGGGAGCTAATGAGTTCATCAAGCAAGAGTGCAAATAGAGGAAATAGATGAGGACCCAGTATATAGCCTGAGGCTACACTCACAGTTGATGGGCATGACATGCATGTAGAAACAGCAAAAGGAATTGAGGAGTAAGCAGTTACATAAGAAAGCCAAGAGCACAAAGCAAAAAACAAAAAACAAAAAAAAGCAACTCACAGAAGATAGATAGTCCAGGGCAGGGGGGTCAACAGTACCAAATGTTGTGGAAACCTCAAGAAAGATGAGAATTGAGAAACGGTCATTGATAACTTTGGAGGAGGCAGTTTCTGGTTGAATGACAATGTCAGTACCAGCACATCAACCCCACTAGATAGGGAATACCAACATAGAAGCCACCAAGAACCTCAACGAGCTAAGTAAATTCCTCTTACCTAGGCTAGGCCCAACAAGCTGTGCTGAGATGATGAAAAAGAAGCTGCCTCCTGGGCTGGATGAAAGTCGGTTGGTACCCAGACTGGCTCCAGTCCAGTTTGTCAACTTTGACAGCTCTGGGACTTGGGGAGAGATTCGGGGAAGTAACCTCATTAAGACCTTTTGGAATATCCTTAGCACTGTGGAATGTGGAACACAAATGGTATTAATACTCCCAGTGCCTGTCTCATGGGGGACCTCAGAGGCTTAATTCTTAAACAATGTTTATAATTGTAAAGCTTTGGGAGTACCATGGATGAGCAGCATTGGAAGAGCACAGACTGTTATTATCCAAACCACACTTTTTAAGCTTTCCCCATCACGACATTAATTCACATAATTTTCCTGTCTCCTATTTAATTATATGGGTCTAGGAGGCTCAAAACTAAGCTGCTTAGTTTGGGGTGTATGTGTGTGTGTGTGTGTGTGTGTGTGTGTGTGTGCTTTTTATCATAAAACATTTATCTGGTGAATGCATCCTCACTGCAAGCTTAGAGTCAATGTACTTGGAAAAAGCTTCCTAATGGGGGCTGATTGTTGGGCCTTGGTGGGGCTCATCTGCATGATCTGACACTCTCAGTGTGGTGTCCTTTTCCCTAGAAGGACGGTTCTCTACCAACTCTTCCTTCTGCGTGTGAGGGACTAAAAGAGGGAAAGGGAAGATTACAAGTCTTTTGCTATAACCAACTGCCCCCAAATCACTGGCTATTTAATGTGATCACTTAGGATTAAAACATTAGACAATTGAGAGATAAATTCATCAACGGTATTGGATAATGGATTTTTGAAGAGTTGGGAAAGACTGTAGGCATCATCTAGTCTAAGCCCCCTGTTTTACACATTAGGAAACCAAGAAGCAAAAAGTTTCTTGACCTTGGTTGCAGAGCTGGGATTTGAATCCTGATCTGATCACAAATGCTAGGCCTCGACACCATCCACCACACCATGCTAGCACTACTCTTATTGCTTTTAAAATCGAAAACTTCTCCATAATCCATTTTTTCTAATCATTTTTCATAACAACTAATGTTTACTTCTCTGTATCATTTCAGCAATGGCATTTGATCTCAGGGATCACAACTGTGTGTGCTCTTTCTTTGGGAAAGCCAAGATTAGAAGGAGATAGTGGCTCTTCTGTCCCCCCTAATTTGTAGTTTGGTACAGAGAGAAGAGAACCCTGGATGCTCCCACAGGCAAAGGTTTCTGCCTTCCCCATGCCAAATTTACCAGGAGCCTCTGAGTGGACCTCCCTTTCAGATAAAGCAGCTGGCCAGGGAAGGCACAATAACTGGCCTCCCTCCTGCTGGACTGTGCTGACCCCACACAATGACCCAACCATATCCTAGCAAACAAGTGACATGGAGTGGAGTTAGGGGGCAACATGTCCCCAAAGCTGTCCAAGGAAGAGGCCTCAGAAATGCTCACTCTTCTGCCTCAGCCCCCAAGCCAAGGCCTTGAGAAAAGAGTCTGGAAATTAGGATTCCTCCTGCCTGGTCTACTCCATTCATCATCTGCTTCTCCCTTCTCCTCACTGACTCTCCTCACCCTCTCACCCCCATGACCTCGATTTACTTGCCCTGTTTCTTCCTGATTCCTAAATCCCATCACCTCTATAACCCCTTTACCCCTATAATACCCATAACCTCTATAACCCCCTCACCCAATAATCCCTATCACCTCTGTAATTCACTCACCTTTATAACCCCCTCCCTCCCACAATCCCCATCACCTCTATAACCCCCTCAACCAATAATCCCCATCACTTCTCTTACTCCCTCACACTCATAATTCCCATCATTCATTTTCTCCCAGGCCCCTCCCTCCCACTTCCTTCTCCTGTAAAACTGCCTTCCATTCTACTATTTGGACATTTCCTGAACCTCTCCTAAACTGATTAAAAATCACACTGTTTGCATCTTTTAATTACCCAGAGAGAATGAGGAGCTCTTTATATAAGTACTGTTGATTGCTAAGCAATTGCCAGGCACCCCCACAGAGGCTATGGGGCCTGCCCTCCCAGCACTGGTCATGGGGCCATGGCTGTCCTAGCTAGATGAGCTCACATCTTTCAAGCCTCTCTTCCCAGGAATCCAATCCAATCTTCCTGATTCCCTGGCTTATAGGGTATCCACAACACAGCTTCCTCCTATTTGGACTAATGAGGAGGTTGAGAAGGGAAGGCTGATAGGAAGAAGAATGTGCTGCCCTCAGCTGGGAGCTCCGCAGGTATATGGAAGAGGCAGGGCTAAGCCCCCAGCTTAAGAGCCAGAAAATCTGACAGAAGTATCTAACCCTAGCCTACCTACTTCTTTGAGTCTGGTTTTTGATTCTCTGTGTATTAATTCTAAAGTGTAGGCCCTTGACCTCTGGATGCTCTTATACCTTACCTCTGGAACATTACATTATACAAACAGAAAGAGAGAGAGGGAGAGGGGGAGAGAGGGGGAGAGAAAAGGAAAGAGGGGGAGGGAGAGAGAGAGAGAGAGAGAGAGAGAGAGAGAGACAGAGAGACAGAGACAGAGACAGAGAGACAGAGAGAGACAGAGACAGAGATAGAGAGAGACAGAGACAGAGAAAGACAGAGATAGAGAGAGAGAGAGAAAATCTTTCATCTCGCAGTGACTTTAGGAGATCAAATACACATAGTGTCAAATTCAGATAGAAATGGTCCCTGTAGACCTCATATTGACTTAGGAAACCACAAACTCACATCATCTATGTTGTATTTTTATTTATTTTTGCTAAATATTTCCCAATTACATTGTAATCTGGTTCTAGCCTCACTGGAGAGTTTGGGGGTCTTATGCTGCCCACAGGCCTGAGTGTGATATCTTTGGCTATAATAGGCAGCCTTGCTCTACAGCCACCCCAGGGATCATCCAGTTACCACTTTAAAATCCCCAGTTTGGGGAAAACCACAGGCATCTGAGGCAGCACATTCCCCTAGGGAACAGCTCTCAATGTTAGGAACTTCATTTTTTTCTCCTGCCATCAAGCCTGGAGATCTGCTTCTCCTTGGGAGAAACCAAGTGATGGGAATTACAGGCATGAGGGAGTTAGAGAGATGATGGGAATTATTGGTTAAGGGGGTTATGGAGGTGATGGGGATCATAAGGGTGAGAAGGTTATAAATGTGATGGGAATTGTGAGGGTGAGAGGTGATGGGGATTATTGGGTGAGGGGGTTATAGAGGTGTTGGGGATTGTCAGATGAGGGGGTTGTAGAGGTGATAGGGATTATAGGGGTGAAAGGGTTATAGAGGTGATGGGATTCAGGAATCAGGAAGAAACAGGGCATGTACATCAAGGTCATGGGGTGAGAGGGCAAGGAGAGTCACTGAGAAGGGAGAAGCAGATGATGAAGGGAGTGGACCAAACAGGAGGAGTCCTAATTTCCAGACTCTGTCCTTCAGGGCTTGGCTTGGGAACTGAGGCAGCTCTCCCTCTGTGACCAAGTAGGACAGGGCTGATCCCTCTTTCACATGATGGTCTTTCAAATCTTTGGATGTAGTAATCATGATCGCCATATATATATATTCTCTCCTCCAGTTTACACATCCCCAGAGGTAGGGGAACAGTAATAGCAACTGATATGTGCATGGCATAGTGTTGGTCTGCTTCTTATCTCACTTTATATCTTTATCTTTAGCTCAAATCTTTAGCTTCAACTGTGGGCATTTTTATTCCCACTTTGCACCTGAAGCTCAGCAAAGTTATGCGACTTGCCTATATTCATATAGACAGTAGGCCAAGAGTAAAGCTAAGGTCTCTCCTACCTCTAAACTAAGATACTCCTTATAGATCATGGACCTGAATCTCCATCATTGTCTGAGCCCAGACTGAGAACTCTGAGATTTCTCAGCCAAGTGCTGTAAGCCTATACCATCATCCCATGCGAGCTTCCTGGGTTTACCTCTCCCTGACTACCTCAAAGCCTGCCACCATCTTGGAGGACACCTAGCTTCCCTGCCTTCTGAGCTCCAATACTGACCCTATTCCTCCAACAGACAAGGCGAGATAATACGAAGGAGAAACTCTGCTTGGATTATAAATAGAATAATGAATTGTATGAATGGCTATCACACAGATTTGTTTGTAAAAAAAAAAAAGAGAGAGAAGGGTTTATGTTGACAATTCAAGACCAGATCATTGCTAGCGGAAATTATAGAAGGGTTTTCCTTAAGGAGCACAGACTTAGTGATCAATAGAGATTATACAATGAAATGATGGGAATTACAGACTGCAAAATTCAGCACCTACCAAAAACCCAGCAAGGCAAAATCAGTTATATATCAGAGGCTTTCATGGACTGACAGATGACAAATCTCCCACAAAGAAATATGGACTCAAATCTTCCTATAAACTACAGTGGAACTACATTCATCCAGGTACACAATAATCAATAGCTACTTAAGCTCTACATTTCAAATGGACGCCACCATGCCAATTATTCAGTCCTCAAGCTTAATGGAACAAAATGATTTCAAAATATAGAGACCTATAAGAAGAAATGAAAATTGTGTAGGAATTGGAAAGGATTTATATTCTTCCCCTCATCCTGTCTGCTACTGGAGCTGTATACCAAGGATCTGTTGGAGAGTCTACAGAGATGAACTTAAAGCCTAAGCCTTTGATTCAATTGTAGAAAGTGGTTATTTTAATCTCTGTAAAAGTCCATAGAATATTAAATATAAAAGAATAGCTGTTAGGCACTGATTCATTCCAGGACCTTTTCAATCTGGACCCAATCAAAAAGATACTAACTTTAATAATGATGAGGATGATAATGATGATGATGATGATGATGATGATGATGATAACTAACACTTATATAATGCTTTAAGGTTTGCAAAGAGCTTCACATACATTATCTCATTTGAGCCTCAGAACAGCTCCGTGATGTTGGTAATACTGTGGTCTACATTTTACAATAAAGAAGTGCAGGGTAAGCTCATAATCTCATGGAATGGAAATCTACTCCCCCACTAAACTTCCCTATAATTTGCTAGACCAAAGCATTCTTTCCTGGCCACCACTCCCTTTTGTATGTTGTCTCCTTCATTAAAACATGAGAGTCCTGAGAATAGGGAAAATTTTTGTTTCAAATATTTTTATCCCCAGCTCTTAGCACTTTGCTTGGCACAAAGTAAGTGCTTGACAAAGTTGTTCATTCATTCCTTCTTCCTTTTTCTACTATGCCTGCATTCATTCATTCTTTCTTTCTTTCTTCCTTCTTTTTCCTACTATGCCTGCATTCATTCATTCATTCATTCTTTTTCATGCATGTCTGCATTCATTCATTCTTTTAAACGCTTGCCTACACTAATTCATTCTTTCTTTCTTTTCCATGCATGGCATCATTCATTCATTCTTACTTTCACTCTTTCAGACTGAAAAATGTGGTGGATTTGGAGGGGAAAAAAAGCCCAGGTTCAAGTCCTAGTTCTGCTATCTTCTACCTATGTGACCTTGGGCCAGTCACCTACCCTCACTAGGCTGCAGTTTCTCATCTGTAAAATGAGGCAGTTGGACTAGATGTCTTGCAAGGTCCCTTCCAGCTCTGAATCTATGATCCTATATCTAATTATGTCTATCTATATCCATCCAAGTTTTTCTATCTATAAATACATATGGAGAAAACTATCATAGCTATAGGTATAGCTATAGATATAGATGACATGGATATGACTTTATATGGGCCTTTCCCGAGAGTATAGCTAATGTCTATCCACCCTATATGGAGGAATACCACACCTTCCTTTTTTTTCCTTTTAGATGGCATTTCTGAAATAAAAGGCAGCAAAGACCAGGAAATAAGACAGAGAAATCCTTCACTTGCCTCAGAGCCATTTCTCTGTTTAATACTCGATCTTTTCAACCACAAATCTCATCACCTCGGGTACTTGCTTCACTGGCATAAATTACAACCACCTAAGCTTTCTCATCCTATGTGATTCCTAACTGTGTTTTTTGATAAATCCTGCCCAGAGGATGCACCTAATACTGGGGAAGCCTCCATCTGTTTTTGGCCCAGGTACAAAAGAAGTAAGTTATTTCTACGATTCTCAGCCCTATACTTATAATCATAACTATCTAGTCCCCTGAAAAACTTTACTAATATACATACCATATACATATGGAGTTACTATATTTCAGACTTGTAGAAGCTGTGTTTACTCCCCTCTCTGTGTCCATGCTTAGATTCTGTCCCTTGACTAAATTTGACCCCACCCACCTCTAGACTGACATGGTGTAGTAGATTAGGTGACAGATCTGGAGGCAGAAGAACTGTGAGTGTTGTATAGATAAAATGAGACAACTTCTACAAACCTTGAACTGCTGTATAAATGCACTTTGCAAACTTTAGCTAAATAAATGTGAGCTGTTACTGTTTTGTTATTAGGGAATAGACTTAAGTTATTCAAATCTATATTCATCTCTAAACTAGTTACTACTAATTATCCAAAAAAAGCATTATTGTGTGTCCATACTTCATAAATGCCTAAGATCATAGGACTTTTTTAGCTACAAGGAAACATACATTGAATTCAAATTCCTCTTTTTAGAGATGAGTAAACTGAGGCCCAAGGAAATAAAATTACTTCCCTAGGTTCTGGGCTCATAAAGCTATCTGGCTTTTCATCCACTCAGTAATTCAATACACACACACCGCTCCATGTGTGTCACTGAGAGTAGAGTTAATGTTTTGTACCTTAGGGGACTTGACAAAGGTCAACTCTGAACTCCCTCCTACACCCAATGTAGTTCCAAGGGGACATAGAAAAGAGGTCACCTGTCCTTTTTGGTTGATAATCCAAGAAGATTAATGTGAACATTTTTTAAATCACATCACTACACATACCCCTAAGCACAAGACACCAACTGCAGCTTTTCTCCTGGCATCCATTCAAAGAGTCATCAATCATTAGAGCTCTAAGGGACCTGGATTCCATAAGGTTCAGCTTCCTCCTTTTACAGATGAGAAGCTGAGGGTCAGAAAGACACAAGGTCACTCGGGAAATTGATGGAAAAGAGCCAGAACTCAAGCTCAGGTCTCCCGACTTCTGATCGAATGAACTTGTCTCTGTCTCATTCATTTATTCATTCACTAAATAATCATCAATTAAGCTCCTACTGTGTACATAGGACTGGGAAGGCAGAAGAGATTATCATCTGCCATCCCATTCAACAAGCATTAAAAGTCTACTATGTGCCAAGCATTTAGTAGGTAGTAGAGATGTAAATAAAAACTTAATAGTCCCTGCCCTCAAATTGCTTACATGTAAGGTTGTTCAGTCATTTTTCAGTCATGTCTGACTCTTTCTGACCCCATTTGGGGTTTTCTTGACAAAGATACTGAAGTGGTTTGCCTTTTCCTTCTCCAATTCATTGTGCAAATGAGGAGTCTTCCAGGTAGTCTTCCTTGAGCCCACAGTAAGTAACAAAGGCAACCTCAGTTCCCCATTAGCATCCCCATAGTACTTCAGCATCTAAATATCTCATGCGTTTATCAGGTAATAATGTGTCAAATGAGACAACAGCACCTACTTTAGAGGGTTGTTGTGAGATACAAATGAAATAGCCTTCTAAAGTGCTTTTCAAGTCATTAAAATTATCATACAAATATAGTTATTAGTTATTGTATTATAACCAATGTTATATAGTACTACATAAATATATAACTATTTGTTATTATTACCGTATGATAACTAGAGCCATATACGTATGTGATTCTTAGCAGTTCTGATTGTCATTGCATAATAGCTAACCGTATTAACTCCTCTCCCTTCCTAGATTTTTAAGCTCCCAAATGGTGGAGAACGTGTCTTTTCTGAACTTCATACCTCCTGGTCAGCATAAAGCAGGGGCTTAATTAGTCTTTACGATATTGATAATGTCTGTAGTGTCTAGCTCCTATTACAAGGCCCAAATGAGAAGAGATTTTGAAATGATTTTGAAAATTTGTCTGAACTTGGAATCAAAAGACCAAAGTCCAAGTCCTGACTCTGCCACTAACTCATTCTATGACTTTGGACAAGTTGTCTGTACTTCAGTTTGTCGTTGTTGTGGCTCAGTCAGTTTTATCTGCGTCTGACTCTCTGTGACCTGATTTGGGGTTTTCTTGGCAAAGATACTGAAGTGATTTGCCATTTTCTTCTCCGACTCATTTTACAGATGAGGAACTTGAGGCAAACAGGACTAAGTGACGACCAAGGTCGCACACCTAGTAAGTATCTGAGGCCAGATTTGAACTCAGGAAAATGAATCTTCCTGACTCCAGACCTGGCACTCTATGCACTATGGTGCCACCTAGCTGCTCAAAGTATCGATTTAAGGCATCTCATGTGTTATGTGTGCTCTATCCACTACACCCCCTACTGCCTCTGAACTTCGGTTTCCTTGTCTATAAAATGAAAGGGTTGGCTATTTTCAGCTCTAAAATTCTGTGATAATATCGTGTTATGATCTATGATGTAAATTATAAAGCTAAGTGCTTTACAATTATTATCTCATTTGAAAATTGCCACCATTTTACAGATGAGGAAACTGAGATGAAGAGTTAAATGACTTACCCAGGATCACACAGCCAGAAAGTTTCTGAGGCTGTATGTGAACTCAGGCCATCTTGATGCCAGCCCTAGAGCCCTATCCACCATACCTCCAGCTGCCTCTAGAGTCAAATCACTTGGTTTTGGATCCTGGCTCTGTCACTTATACCCTGTGTGACCTTGGGAAAGTCATTTCACATCTCTAGGCCCCAGTTTCCATATTTGTAAAATGAAGAAACAGAGCTTAATGGCCTCTAAGGTAATGTCTGGCTAGAAATCAATCCAGTGACCTAATGATAGACTGATGTCACTGAACTCAATCTGCCAGGAATGAGCAGCTTCTAGAACCCCTCCAATCTAGTCTAAGGGTTAAGGCTGATGGGGAACCTCATCAGGGGCCTTCCATGAACCGTGGGGTAGAAGCCCAAAGTCAATAATATAAGACTTATTTTTTAGCAATGCAAATAGGAAACAGCCCCATGTGTGTCAGCCCAGCTTGTGGGACATAATGAGTGATTAACAAATTCTTGTTGATTAATTGGTTAGAAGGAACTTGGAGGGTGGTAAGCTTGTGGGCATGGCACGATGGGCAAAGAGGTAGACATCAAGCTATTTGGTACCTCTAGGCTGGGTACACAAAGTCTGCTAGATGTGTCAATAGATATGGATGGATCATTTTCTCAGTGACAATGAGACTTAGCTAAATTCCATAACTAATGAGTCTGCTGGTTGGCTTAATCTATCTATGCTCAGTTATTAGCCACTTAACTCCCATATTGCTTAATGTCTCACCATGGGTGCCTGGAGACTAATAGCTCCCTTGTCTCCCTCACTCTGGATCTATAAAGACCTTGTTTGTGTTCCTGTAGGCCACAGTGATGCATCACCATCTATCACTGAAGGCCTTCTTCCACTCAGGGGCATTGGAGTATGTATGCTAGACTAGGAATCCAAAGAGATCTACATTCAAATTTCTGTCCTGACACATACTGTCTGTGTGACTCTGAGCAAACCGTTTAACCATTTAGCCTGTTTCTTCATCTATAACATAGAGATATCAAAACTCGTGACAGCTACATCACAAAGTTGCCATGAGGAAAGTCCTATGTAAACCATAATATGCCACTTAAATGTGAACCACTACTATCCCACACTGGGAGACAGCATCATATGTTAATGATTGGTAGCAGCCATGTATTGTGGCACATTCAGGTTGGCAAAACATTATACATCCATTATCTCATTTGAGCCTCACCATAACCCTGCTAGGAAAGTACAGCTAGTGCCTTATTAGTGCAGATAATGAATCTCATGAAAATAAAGAATCCCATGAAGTCACGTGTATTCCCACTATTCAAAGTTCTAATTATTTAAAATATGGTCATTGGCTCCGACCCAATGGAAGTATTCAGTGTAAATTTGGACTGAAATATTTTCACACTGTATTATTATCCCCATTTTATAGACAGGGAAACAAAGATTCAGAAAAGTGGGATGATTTGTCCATGGTCATGCATCTGGTAAAGGCCGAGGCAAGATTTGAACCTAGGTCTCTCTTGACTCCAGGTCCACCAACCAACTGCTGTCCTATTGAAACACAATCATAACTGGAAGGGATTTTCAAAGTCATCCAGTAGAACTGTCCATGCCATTTTATCGCTGAGGAAAACATAGGCCATTAGCATTGTCCACAGTCAAATAAGTGGAGGTCTTTAGGCTAGAGGAGAGAAGATGTAGAGACAGAAAATTGCTGTCTTCAAGTATCTATGAGTCTGTCACATGGAAAAGAGATTCAGGTTGTTCTTCTTGTCCCTTCCTAGGGTAAAGAACTAGGAATAATGAGGGGAAATTGCAAGGGGGAAGATTTTGGCCAAGTATCAGAAGAAACTTTCTAACAATCGGAGTTGTCCAAAAACAAATTGGGTGAGTGTGCCATTTTGGCAGGTTTTCGGTCAAAGGCCTTGCTGACCACTTGTAGGAATGTCTTCTTATTCGGGTGCAGGTGCAGTTAGATAATCATCATGGGGTAATGGAATGTGTACCAATTCAAAAGTCCTGGGTTTTAATTTTGGCCACTTCACAGAAAGAGTCCTTCAGACTCCAAAGGGACCTTAAGAGTTATATCATCCAGCCCCTGACTTAAAGTGTGAAACCTTTCCACAACACCCCTTGCCATGCCAAACATCAAATATTCATATAAATTGAAAACTCCAGTTCTACTATAGATTTAGTTTATGATGGAGACATTCCTTTTGGTCTCACACTCTCCTTCTCTGTGCCTCAGTTTCCTCAGATCTTTCAACTCACCACCAGGTACTACTGCCTCCAAGAGTTTTTCTTGATCTCTCTAGTTGCTAGTATTCTTCCTCCATCCCCTGAAACCCCTTGTTTTTATTTTTATATACTTGTTTGAGTGTACCTTTTATCCTTGAGGTCAGGGATAAATTCCGTGAAGGCAGGGGCTGCTTTGGTTATCTTTGCATCTCTAGTACCAGGTACAAAATAGATGCATAAGAAATTCTCATTGATAAGAAGTAGCCTAGAAGGCTGTGGGTGTGTGGAGATCCTCATTGTTGTCAGTCATATCCAGCTCTTCATGATCCCATTTCAGGTTTTCTTGGCAAAGATACTGGAGCAGTTTGCCATTTTCTTCATTAGCTCATTTCACAGATGAGGAAACTGAAGCAAATGGAGTTAAGTGACACCCATGGTCACACAGCCAGTAAGTGTCTGAAGCTGGATTGAACTCAGAAAAATGAGTGTTCTTAACTCCAGGCCAGGCACTCTAGGGAACAGGATCCTGTAATATCTGTTATCTCCATACTCATAATCTATAAGATGGTTCTCCATACACACTGTATATCAAGGTATGACTAAATATCTGTTAAATGCAAACTATGAGTATTGCTCTCAACAATCTCGATTTTAACTCAGGTTTTCTTCCCTCTAGGTCATTCGCTCTATTCAAGGCAACACCTAGCTGCCCTGAGATCCTCATTAGATACTCAATAAATAGATACTTCAAATGAATTAAATTGAGTTGAATTGGTTCTGAAAAAAAATGAAAAGTTTAGATAAGATGGTGTCAAAAAATGTCTTTCAGGTCCAAACCCTTTGATCATAATATTAAATTGTCTCTAAATCCAGTGCTTCTATGTAACCTTAGTTCTCTCTTACAGGTTTGAATCTAAATGATTCTCTGAACTGAGTCTTTGAAAATTGGACCATATAGAGTTACAAAAAGTTAAATTTAGTCTATATTTTAGTTTTATTTTATTTTCTCACATTCACTTCAATGGGGGCATTTATTTGGATCAAATCCCATTTTAATTGCCATTGTATACAAGGCATGGTGCATGGGTATAAGGAAGATGTGAAAACTGAAAATGGCATGGTCCCTGACCTCAAGAAGTTGACATTCTGCTTCATAACAAAGGCGCGTCAGTTGATATACTTCATCATGTGTAAAACCAGATACCGAAATGATCTTTGAGTAGCTAGTTACTTTGAGAATCTGGACAATAATGGAGTGTGTAGGATTTCCATCAATCGAAGTTTAGTAGAAAAAAAGTCTTTGAGAGTTATGGCCAAAAAATCTGCCACCCAAGGCCAAATTAGTGGAGATCCTCTCTGACCTTGTCAAGCCTGGTCCTTGGATGACAAACATGTAGGGTATTACCAGGAACAACCTCAAAGCTTTGCCAGCTTGGGCAAGCCCTGCCAAATTTTGCCTTCTGCTGGCACACTCTTCAAGAGCCCAGGGTCACCTAGATGTAATGAAGATGCATGAGAATGGTATTTTAACAGGTTAAATGGTTAACATTCAATGAAATTAATTTGGATATGGTTACTTAAATAGAGAGATAGCATGGTGTAGTGAATAAAGAGCCATCCTTGAGGCAAGGATGACTTGGGTTCAAGGCCTGCTTCTGACACATACTGACTAACTGATCTTGGGTCTCATTGTTCTATGCAGCTTTCTAGGACTATGAATGTCAGATAAGATGCTGACTTTCATCTGAAGAGGAAGTCTCCCCAGTCAAGAGTACACTATATCCACAAAATTACGAGGTAAAAAAATCTCCCTGTAAAAGGAACGTGTTCACCAGAGTGATACAGTAAAACGACACTGGCCTCTGGTGGAGAAGATTTGGGTCAAATCCTACTTCTGCTGCTGACCTCTAAGATCCTATTTAGCTAGATCTATGATTCTTTTCCAATTTCAGCCCATTTGGAGCAATTTCGAAATTGAAGCACAGTGTAATAATTTAATATCTCTTGCAAGATGATTTAGACCTCGTTGTTTTCATAAACTTGGGTTTTGTGCCAGGGTTAATTCCCCGAGTTATTTAAGAAAGGCATCAGCTCTGGGCAGTTGGCTGGAGACAGGTCATAAACTACTGAAAGGCATGATTTGCTAACTGGAAAGGGCCTCGAATGCCATCAAATCCAACTTACACCCGAAGCATAGATGCTTTGGCCACCACCTCTGGGCTTGGCACCACCATGCCAAACACACATCAGTGAATCCTTGGGAAACAAAAGATAGGATTCACAGTAACCAAGTCATTCTCCAACTTGCAGGGTCCTTTACTTTGATGGAAAGACCAATAAATGAAGAATCCTGGGCTCCAGTCCTGGCTGTGCCACTGGCTAGCTAAAAACCTTGGGCGAGTCACTTCCACTGTGTTGTGCAGGGGAAAGAGTCAATATCTTAGATGGCCTGAGTTCAAATCCTGGTTTTCCCATTTGCTTAGGGCAAGTAAATTCCTCTCTTTCAGTCTCAGCTTCATCCTCTAAAAAACGAGGGATTTACACTTGATAACAAAAATAAAAATAATGTTTATATAGTATTTTAAGGTTTGCAAAGTGCCTTGAATAGGCTATTTACTTGGATCCTCATGACAACTTTGTGGTAAATGTCATTATTCTCATTTTTCAGAGGAGGAAATTGCGGCTGGGAGAATTTAAGGGACTTCCCAGGATCACACAACTAACAAGTAGCCAGAGCAGGATTTAACTCAGGTCTTCCTGGTGCCAAGTCTAGCACTCTATCCACTAAACACTGCTAACATGCCCTCCGTGGTCCTTTCCAACTCAAAATCTGTGATCCCTCTCTGGGTCTCAGCTACAGTCCTTCTGTGGATGCTCTGTAAAATGAAGGGGTTGGACTAAATGACCCTAAGGTCCCTTCTAGATCTACAATCCTATGATCTGAGTCCCTGGATCTTGGGCTTTTAATCTCTAAACTGGGAGTCTTGAGATCTGACATTCTAATTCTAACCAGGAAAGGTCTCCAGATAAAGAGATTTGGATGTGAGGAAGAAGACTGTGTAGCACAAGAGAAATGGAGAATATTATACCTCTGCTTGAAGGTTTCCCCCTCCCTCCCTTAAGGAACAATGAGAGCATAATCAGGCCCAGACATAGGCTGCCTTTTAAGAGTAGTAACCAACTCCTATCTTTCCCGTGATCTGTCTTCCTTGTAGCAGCTTGGGGTGGGGACAAGACTACAATTTATTTTATTTTACTTTTTATGAGATGGCTGAATTTTGATGAACTCGGCTAAGCGAATACTTTGCATGTGAATGGAGATGATTATCCTGACAATTTCTCTGCTGTTTAGTAGAACTTAAAGCTTCCCTCCCCTCCCCAGGTAAAAAAAAAAAAAGTGGAAGCAGCCACATTTCTGAGGAGCCTCTGATAAAGCATAGGACTCTTTAAAAGCTGCATTTATTATTAATGCTCAGCATTGATAAATATCTTCATTTAAAATTCTTAACTTGGAAGAAATCTTTAGATTGTATTTTAGGATAACTAGCAGGATGGCTCCATCCAGGCCCCAAAAGTAGCTTGCTATCTCTGACTCTGTCAAGGGAAGGAGATTAGGCAGTTTAAGTGGTACGGAAAATAGTACCACTTAAAGAGAAAAGTGTGTGTGTGTGTGTGTGTGTGTGTGTGTGTACCTGAGATCAAATAGAGACAGAGACAGAGGAGAAAACAGAGGGAGGAGAGAAGGAGAGGGGGAGAGAGAGAGAAAAAAAAAGAGAGAGAGCACTCCAATACCCTAGGACCACTCTTTAGAGGTTGAGATCCTCCCTCTGTTAGCTCAAGTTTTACAAAGGAAGAAACAATGGAATTAGAGTGAAAGGACTGGTGTTTAAATCTGCCTTAAACCTTTACTAGCTGTGTGACCCTGAATAAGTCACTGAACCTCTCTGAGCCTCAGCTTCTTCATCTGCAAAATGAGAAGGTTGGACTTGGTGATCTTGACAATCTCTCCCAAGTAAAAAGCTATGATCCTATGAAGCCTGGCCCTGCTGCTTACTGCTTACTGCTTAGATGACCTTGAATAAGTAGATAGCTGAGTGGTAAGTGCTGGATCTGGAGACAGAAGACCCAAGTTCAAATCTAGCCTCAGACACTAGTGAAGTGACCTTGGGTAAATTATATCATCTCTGTCAGCTTCGTTTTCTTCATCTCTTAAATGGGGAATTCTAATGGCACCAACCTCCCAGGGTAGTTGTAAGGCTTGAATGAGCTCATTTTTGGAAGGTGCTGTGCAAACTTCTAAGTGCTAGCCATTGTTACTGCCATTGCTGTTATTGATTTGCCAAGTCGAGTTGAATGGTTTCGTTAAGAATCATTTCTAGAGGTGACCAATTTCCTCTATTCTGGCTTTACTTACTAATTGACATCTCCATGTTCCTGAAATTGGAAAGAATCAACTTTCCCCTTAGCACCTCCCAACAATTGGTTGTCTCCTCAGACTCTGGCTTTAGAAAGAGGCAGATCAACATTGAGTCAGAATGAAAGCTCCTCAAACAGCTCGATTCCAGCAAACTTTGACCATTTTCCCCATTTGATTTCATGTAGTCAACTGACTCCTGAGAATGAACAAAAACACTTCGAGAGGACCATGATTAAGCTTGAGTTATATGAGAAGGAGAAGGAGTAGGGTTTCTGCATAGGTACATAGTCATGGAATCAGGAAAAGCTGAGGTCAGGTCGAGTGCTGCTTCTGCCACATGCCACTGCCCCCTTGGTAAATCCCTAAGACCACACATTACAGAGATAAGGTCAATTTGCATTGATAGAAAAGTTTTTTCTTTCATCTAGAATTTTCCGATACCAAAGAAATCATGGACGCAGTCTCTCTATGGGGAACACTATGCTAAGCCATGGGGGGAGAGGAGAAACAAAGACAAAAGGGTAACAAGGACCAATAGAATATAAGCATCTTGAGGACACAAATGGTTTTTTTTTGTCTTTGTATTACCAGCACCTAGGACAAAGTCTGGTATTCAGTGGTGACTTGATACATGTGTATTGTTTGACTGATTGAATCCCGGTGAGTCAAAAAACTTATGTAATCTTAGGCTACATTAAGAGAGGTCGTAACCTCAGAACAAGAGAAGGGACAGTTTTGATCAACCTGTGGATAGAGTATTGTCTTTAGTCGTTATCACCACATTTTAGAAAAGATATCAGTCAACTGGAATGTGGAGGTAGTTAGAGGTTCAGTGGATAGAGTACAGGGCCTAGATTCAGGAAGTCTTGACTTCAAATCCAGCCTCAGACATTCACTAGCTACATGACCCTGGAAAAGTTACTTAAAATCTGTTTGCCTTAGTTTCCTCATCTGAAATATGAGGTGGAGAAGGAAATGGCAAACCATTCCAGTATCTTTGTCAAGAAAACCTCATATGGGTCAAGAAGAGTCAGACACAACTGAACAACAAAAATCTAGAGTGTGGCCAAGATAGGGAGGTGACTATGAAGGAAAATTAAAGAAACTGATCTGTTTAGCCTAAAAAGAGAAGACACAGGGGACAACATGTTAGAAGTCTTAGAATGCTCAAAACCTTATGTAGAAGAGAAATTGTATTGATTTTAATTAATCCCGGAGGTCAGATCTAGGAGCAAGGAGTGATGTTAACAGAGACACATATTCACAAGATGTAAAAAAGAATTTCCTAACAACTTTTCCTGTCCTAAATAATAACTGAAATCAACATAGATCTTTAAGGTTGTATTGATTGTCTCTAGGGTCCTTTCCAAGTTGGAGATGTTGTATGGAAGTCTGAAAAGATTACATATATATATATATATATATACATATATATATATATATATATATATGTGTGTGTGTGTGTGTGTGTCTATGTGTATGTATATATATGTGTGTGTGTATGTATGTGTGTATATGTGTGTATGTATATATGTATATGTATGTATATATGTATGAATGTATATGTATGTGTGAATGTATCCTTGCAGCTTCATTGTGAACCTGTGAGGTGGGTATTTACAAATATATTAGCTCCATTTTGCAGATTAGAAAACTAGGGGTCAAGGAGCTTAAGTGATTTATCCACAGATACAATGATATTTTTTAATAGAATTGCAAGACCGGGAGACTGAGGAAATGGAAAAAAAAAATACACGGATTTCAGGCAAGCCTTTTGACATCAGAGCTGGAATTTGAACCCAAGTCTCTCCTCTGATCTTAAGTTCAATGCTCTTTTCATTGTGCCTCTAACTTTGAAGCTTCCCCTCATCTCCTCACACAAAGGCTGGTACCACCACTTGTTAAAGATTTTGGAGAAAGGAGTCCTATCGGGACTAAGTTGGGTAGGGTCCTTTCCAGCTTTCAGATTCTGTAGATAAAGGCTTGGTTCCTGACCTGTAGAAGCTTGTTGTCAAATAAGTCAACTTAATACCCTGTAAAATGGACATAAGCACTTATTACTCTCAGAATGAAATCGAGAGAAGTCTTAGCAATGAAAGTCATCAACTCCTCTTCCAAAATATACACTCAAGAATCTAGATGTACTCAGGGATCAGAACCTTTAACAATTGACCTGACTGTTTGGAAATAACTTATGAAGATGTGAAGTTGAAACAACAAATTAAAATTTTATGGGGTCTTTGCTTTATAAATCTATTAAAAAGTAAGTTTCTTGGGGGGGGGGGATGAAAAAACCCTTTTTTCCAAACAACCAAAGGATCTTGCAGTGGGCCTGATGGACCAGTCAGTTTGTTCCTTCCATGGTGTAAATCTTTAATTTCATTTGCTGCCCCTGTTACTCTGACCCCAGCAGTATTCCATAAATATTTAGGCAGCTCTCCCTCAGCTTGCTTTCAGCTTTGGAATGTTAATGCCAGGCTGGAGGAGGGGGAGAAATAATGTCTCTGTGTTGGAGCTAGCCCTCTGCCCATCAACCATCCATTGTGTTGGCAAGAAATAAAACAGTCATTAGGGAGACCCAGGGAACCATTGGATTCTTAATGAGTTGGGATGCAGTCCTCAGAAAATCACCAATCTCTTTACCTGAATATACATTAATGTTGTAACAACCAGCAAAATCAATAGCGATATAAAAGCCTCAGGCAGGGGAGAGGGAGAAACATCCCGACTGACATGCATACAGATAGACTTCCCAATAAAAGAACCAGACCAGCATGGGGCTCACTCACTTCTCTGAGCTTCCACAATACTTACTGCCTGTAACAGTTGGCACTTAGTAAACACTGCCTTGTAACACCTCTGCTTCTGGTTGTCTTGTTTTATTATTCAACTTCTTCACATGTGGGAGGCTAGTCTGTCCAACTGTTTTTTAAGCTCCATGAGGGCAAGGACAGAGACATCACAAAAACTCAGAATCAGCAGCTATCTAGTATAGCCCCCACCAAAACAGGGATGCCTTCTACCACATCCTTGACCAACAATCAATCAACCTCTGCTTTAAGGAGAAACTCAAAAAAATGAGACAATACATTCCAATTTTAGGCATCTCTCATTGTCATTCCTTCACATCCCCGTTCCACCCTCTCATGGGTTTCCTTCAACGTGTCATAGTATCTGTCCTAAAATGAGGTGCCCAGAACTAAATGAGATGCCTCAGATTCAGTCTGCCCGGAGCAGAAAAGATCAGGACTGTTATTCCCTTATTCTTGACATGGTATACTAATGAATGCAGCTGAGGATTGTACTAGCTTGAATGGCTACCGTACCACACTGTTGACATAATGTGCTTGCGGTCCACTAAAATCTTCAGATCTTTTCTGGACAAAATGCTGTCCAGCCATGTTCCTTTGCTTTATACTTCGGAAATGGAATTTTTAAAGAAAAATGGAAACTTAGAACCTTATATTTATACCTTTTTGATAGGCAGATAGGAAGATAGATGATTGAGGTAGATAGATGATAGATAAATTATAGATATAAAATATAGATATAGATAATATATATAGTTAATATATCTATATACTTTTGTATTATATAGATATAGATAATATATCTATATAAATAGATAATAGCTAGGTAGATAGATATAAGAGATAGGTACATGATAGATAGACAGCAATGGTAGGATGAGACAGAGAGATTTATCAAGCTTCTACCAAGTGTGCTAAACACTTAGGATACAAATACAAGCAAAATGGTCTGTGATCCAAAGGAGCTTACATTCCAGCTGGGGACAACAACACAAAAAGGGGTGCTGGGGGATGATTAAATCAATCTTTTATTTTTACTTCAGCCTTTTTGTTCTAGTCTGTAGAGATCTTTTCGGATCCTGGATCCAATCGTCCCTTTGAACCAAGAAGTGGACAAATGTCTAATATCAGTCACCCCTGATGAATTCCCTAGGCTAGCTTTTCCCATGCCATTCCACTAGCCAGAAGTTAATGTTATTTTCTATCCCAACAGTCTGACTTCTCACCAAGTGATAAGAGCAGGGAGTGGGTCCACCAAACTGTATTTCATGCAGATATTTAGCTTTACTGAGCAAGCCTTCCCTGACACTCTAAACACTGCCCTCGACCTCTGTCTCCAGCCTATCTCCTTCCCTGAATTGAAGCTAGGCTGGTTTAATTGTCATCCCATGGACCTACCTGCGGCCTTCCTGCCTCCACACTGTGGCTCGCAAAATTTTCCCAACCAGAATGCCTTCTTCCTTTCTTTGTTCACCTACCAAAGAGTTCTTCAGGACAATAGGATCCAACAAAATGTTTAAAGGCCTTGGTGGGAAAGGATTCCTGCAGAAGGTGGGAGGCAAGCTGAATCTTACAGGAAGCCATGAAAACAAAGAGCTGGAAGTGAGGGTGCAGAATATCACAGGCATTGAGGTTTATGGGAATTGGAGTGTAGTATTCCAAGAACTGTCTGTATCACATCACTGCCCTCAAGGTGTTTACAGTCTAATGAGTGGAAAAAAGACATACATATACATGAGTAAATAGGAACCAAAGACTAAGAACTATAAGACATACAGCGAGAGATGAGTTTCAGGTGGCTGTGTTTGAGGGGCCATGAATGCTGAAGGCAGCATTGGGGCTGGGATCTAGAAGGAAGAGAAAGATTTTAATCAGTGGATATATGAGGACTTTTTTTTTCAAGCCTTCACAGAATATGGTGAAGCAAGAAGGGGCAGGACAAAATGGGAGATCGATATTAGGCTCTCTTGGACAGAATCTAATATATACAAAAAGAAATTGAAGAAAAAGAATGAAAACACAATTTGGGGGGATCCTTAAGTGCTTTTGCTTATAGGCAATGAGGAACCACAGAAGACTTTAGAGCAAGGAAGCACATGGTCAGACCTGTGCACTAGGAAGATCACTAGGGGAGAGATGAGACAGGCAGACAATACAGAATGCTATTACAAAAGTAGCAATACAAAATGAGAGATGGAACTGCAATGGTGGCAATTTGAGTGGAAAGAAGAGCACAGATATAAGAGAAAACATGAAAGTAAGATTGATAAGACCTGAAATTGTTTAGGAAGCTTCACTCCAACATGGGAAGATGGCAGGGATTGGGGGTGGGCATGTTAAGAGAAAAGGTGATGAGTTCAGGGTAGAGGGTCAAATGAGATAATATTTGTAATGTTTTTACTCCCTGGCAAATAGTAGGCACTTAATAAATGTTTGTCTTCTGCCTCCTACCCTGGATCTGTAGAATAATGTCAATAGCACCAGATTTAGAATTAGAAAATGTGGATTCAAATTCTAGTTCAGACAGTTATGCGCTCTATAACTTGGGGCAACTCACTTCACTTCCCAGGGCCTCAATTCCCTCAACTGCAAAATAAGGAAGTTAGGCTAGAGTATCACTAAGTCCTTTCCAGCTCTTAATCCCACAAGTCTATGTTGAGTTTGAGGTGCCAGAAGGATAGGAAGGCCTAAGAGGAAGTCAGAAATATGGAACTAGAATTTAGGAAAGGGATTGGGGCTGTATATGTAGATTTGGGTGCCATCTGCATAAAAGTGAAAGCCATGGGAATTGAAGAAATCTTCAAGGGAAAGAGTATGAGAAAAGAGCTCAGAGCAGAGGCCACAGTGATCTCTCCCTCCTCCGAACTCAACACTGTTCATCTAAACACTTAGAATCTCAACATCTCAGAACTGAAAGGAACCTCAAAGGCCACCTACTCCAACCAAATATGTACAGGAAGCCCCTTGATGATAGCCCTGATAAGTGGTATTCTGGCCTCTGGAGACTCTCAAAGATGGAGAACCTTCTACTTCCTAAGACAGCCCATCCTGATCTTGGAAAGAGAGATAGTATGATAAGATGGAAGAAGTACTAATAGCAATCAAGAGGATATGGGTTCAAATCCCACCTCTGAAGCTTTCCACTAATTGTTACCTTAAAAAAGTTACTTTAACTTCCTTAGGCCTATCTCCTGTAAAATGGGAATATTGGGCTAAATGACCTCTGACATCCTCTCTATCCCTTTATCATCCTATGAAGTTTTAATTGTTAGGGAGGGGTTTTTTCTCCTTCCATTGAGCCAAAATCTTCCTTTCTTAAAACTTACACTATTGCCCCTAGTTCTTCAATCTAGTGCCAAGCAGAATGGGTCAAACAATTGGTAATTTCCATTGAAAAAACTTAATGGGAAACTAATCACTTACTACTATTGCTAGGGTATCATGTGATTTTGGCACCTGTAAAAATCCGTTAACTCACTGATACGGGTACTCACTCCAATGGTTCAGGTCATAATCTATCTAAACATTTTCTTCTTTTCTAATTCCTGTTTGTATTTGTCTGAAAATTCTCTGAGAAGGTGGGAAGTAAGGCAGGAAAAGTCCACCCAACATGCTACTAGGTTTCTTGATATAGAGCAAGTGCTAACAGGGCACACAGACCATTCTTGGCTCATGCTGTTGTAGTAACAATCTGCTAGCAGCTGCTGTAGGGGTGTAAGACCAATAACACCAGCATATAGAAGGGTTGCTAAGACAGCTTCTTTGATCTGCTTTTCTAAGGAAAGCAACTTTAAGGGGTTAACTAGCTCAGGTTAATCAAACATACATATACTTATATCATTCACTTAGTTCAGGGGAAAAAGATTAGCCCCCTGAACTTCAAGGCAAATACAAACAGAAACAGAAAGACCTTGTGTGATTCAAATCACAATTCATAGTTACCAGAGAAGCACTAACATCTATCTGGGTTACAAAGCTGGGGGCGGGGACAAGTTCAATGACTTTCCCAGAGTCACATCACCCACATTCTTTCGGAGAGTGTACCCCGAAAAGTCAAACACCAACCTTGGGTCTTATATGCCCATCTCAGGGCCCTGGGGCACTTGATTACCTCAGTGCTAGAAGCACTCAAACAAAGAACGGTGAAAAGTCCCATTTAGGGTGTAGGAAAGTTAGTTAATCCCTAGTACCACCATGTACAAGGTTTCCATTCCATGACTCCCAATTGTCTTAGTGCTGAGAAACACTCCAAGACAAGATCTCACTTTATCAGCCCCATTCAATCAAAGGCCAAAGTCATTAAAGGCATTTAAGAGAAGAACAGTAAAAAGCCCCGCCCCAATTACCATTACACCTGTTAATCTAAATGCATGAAGGCTACACCTTCTTTTCTGATTATACATTTCCTTCATGATATTCTTTTCACTTCTTCTTCTATGTCATTTTCCTATATAATATACTGCAGCTTACTCACACTCATCACAAATGTTTCATTGTGGCCCTTGGGTAACCCACAATGTTAAGTCTTCCAAAACTGTGTCATTCCATGGTTTGTGTTCATTGAGCACCATCAGAAGAATATTAGTGTTAAAAAGAAAGACCTTGGTCAGAATTTTCCACCATCCTTCTCCATAACATTTTATAAATTGGTTTATATATTATAAAGTCATGTTGTTCTTAATGCCACATCTCTCTGATCAGGAGATCAAAGGTTCTGTGGCCGAGACAGTTTCAAAGCTCTTTTGGCCTCCTTGTTGTGGCAAGTGATTCCTTAATCATATACTTGGAAAATAATGACAACCTCAGGCTACATTCTTTCTCTTATTTAAGAGCATTAATAGCTTATTTAAGTAGGTCATGTTGAAATTGTTTTAAATGCACATCATGTCTTCTCATTTGTATTCTCTCTTCTGATTTGGTATTGATTTTTATCTTTGCTCTAAGTTGGTGGTTGGTGCACAGATAGCTGATTCAGAAATAACTCCCACATTAGTAAACCAGTTGTTTCCTGTCTGTTATACTATAATCAATTTCATTTTTTGTGATGTTATAAGTGCTGCCTTGTCTAATGCTTCCCAACTCTCTTGTTGGAGAAAGCACTTCATGGTATAATTAAATTAAGGTGAACAAAAATTTATTAAGTTTCTATGATATTCAATAAACTGTGGTAAGCACTTGAAAAGAGATAAAAAATGACAAACAGTTCCTGCCTCCAAAGAGCTAATATTTTCTATTCTGAAAGTATGGCTGGACTTGAATTGGAGGACTTGTGTTAAAATTCTGTTTCTGACATAAGCTGAGTGATAATGGGCAAATCACATAACCACTCAGAGCCTCCGTTTCTTTATCTGCAAAAGTGGATAAAAATCCCTATGCAGGGTTGTTCTGAGGCTCAAATGAGTAAATATATATAAAATGCATTGCAGCCTTTAAAGACCTATATAACTATCAGTTATTATTATTATTAAAACATACAGATGTGAGACTACTGGGTAGTCTACAAGCCTACAAATTGTTACTTTTCTTCTTTATTTTTATCTTTACCATAAAATTAGCCTTTCTTGAGGTTTTCCTTATATATGTTAGAGACATGTTTGCCCTTTTCTTTAATTACTACTCTCTTAAAACTATCCTGGACAAAATAAAAGAGAATTCAACTTGCCTCTTATCATCTTGCCCCCATATTTGCATGGCACTTATGTTAAGCATATCATGTTTGCCCACAAAAATAATCGCTCCAAAGTCTTCTTTTTCCACTAGAAAACATTAGTGTCAAGGGAATAGCTCTTCCTAATTATCCCTCTAGGCTCAATTCATTCCACTTCCTTCAGAAGAAACCAATCAATGTATAGCCCTAGCACATGGTCACAATGACAGAGAGACTTTTTACCTGTCCTGGGGAAACTCAGCTACCACTTTCAGGAAAGACACTCTCATGCTCTAGCAAAGTGCTAGGCCCTGGAGACAATGGCACTAAGAGAATCACAACAGCAGGTAGGTGAAGATTGGCAGAGGGGATCTGGTCTGAGCAGCCAAGAAGTCTGGGAAACCTACCTGAAGCCTGGCTCCCAATCAATGAGCTGCACGTTCCTATGCTTCTAATCCTGTTCTCCTGGATGGTACACACATACATACATACACACACACACACGCACACACACACACATACACACACACACACACACACACACATACTCTTTGTCTCTCTCTCTCTCTCTCACTCCCTCTTCCTGCTCCCCTCCCTCCCTCTATTTCTGTTTCTCTGTGTCTCTGTCTCTTTCTCTTTGTCTCTGCATGTCTCTGTGTCACTCTCTTTGTCTCTCTATGTCTCAGCCTTTGTCTCTCTGTCTCTCTCTTTCTCTCTATCTCTTTGCCTCTGTTTCTCTATGTGTGTCTCTCTCTTTGTATCTCTCTGTGTCTCTCTGTCTGTGTGTGTGTTTCTGAGTGTCTGTCTCTGTCTATCTGTCTGTCTCTGTGTCTTTGTCTCTCTGTTTCTGTCTCTGTGTGTCTCTCTATATCTCTGTCTGTCTCTCTGTCTCTGTATGTGTCTTTGTGTGTCTGTGTGTCTATGTCTCTCTCCATGTGTGTATCTCTCTGTATCTCTCTCTCTCTCTCTCTCTCTCTCTCTCTCTCTCTCTCTCTCTCTCTCTCTCTCAACAGCAAAGGATGTCAGAGATGTAATGGAGCTAAGAGGTCATCTAGTGCAACCTATACCCCACCAAGAATCCTCCCTGCATTATCTCTGATAACTGGCTATCCGGTCTTGCTTTAAAATACATATTGACAAACACAAAGGAAAGCAGAGATGCATGCATACACCAAAGTCTACAGACACACTTTTTCAACCCCTCCCCTGTGCTGCTCCTGCCTGGGATCCCTTGGAGCTCCTGAAGTACCACTCGTCTGCAGCACTCGACGAGCTCTTCTTTGCTTCCTTTGCGTTGTTATTTAGCAATACCAAATCTGGAGTAATGAGTTCACTTCTAGGTACATTATAGAAAAGGCACAGCTGAGCAGGACAATGTGCAAAAAGAAAGTAACCAAGAATGGTGAGGAATTTAGAAAGCATGTCATCTATGGATCAGTTGAAAGAATTGGGAATAGTTTCCCTGGGAAAAAGGAGAAATGGAAGAGGGAGGAAAGATGTGGTACCTAGACTCCAATCCAAATGCATTTATCAAGAACTTACTACATGCAAGGCCCTGTGCTAGGCTCTGTACATTCAACGACTTGAAGAAAAGTAATCCTTGACCTCAAGGATCTTACATTCTACTGAGACAATAAAACATATAAGCAAAGAGGTAGCTACAGAATAATTTAAGGAGAGAGAGAAGATTACTTTAATCAGATAAGATAACAACTAAATCTAATGATATGATTTGGAGAAGTGTGAATTTCAAAACTTCTCTTTTCAAAACAAGGTATCAAGCTCTAAATATGCAATTAGCAGGTGCATAGTTAAATGTCTACATGTCCATGATGAACTGACATCAAGTAAAAATGGGATTCCAAATCTAAAAAGAAATATGAAACCATTATTGTAAAGGCATGCCTACAACTTCAGCAACAACACATATTATCCCCCAAATGAGATGCAATTTCAAAATGAAATATTTGATATAAAATAAAATTAAGCATTTTGTGGCTGTGGTATTAATATTTCCCATGAGAAATAAGGTAGTGGTAATATATTTTCCTAAATATCTCTTTCCTCTCCTCCTTGGGCTATTACCTATTAAAATAAGGGAAGAGCCTTGAGTACTTCTTAACCGTCTATTCTGCAGGCACAGACAAGGTCCCGAACATGAATTAATCTCTCATTGTATTCCAAGCACTATGATAAAAACCACAATACAAGCAAAAAGAAAGATAGTGTCTGCCCTCAAGGAATTTATATTCTAGTGAAAGAAGGGGAGAATATACTACATAAAACACTGAACCAAGAGAGAGAGAAGGTACCCAAGGTAGTTCAGAGAGAATCAGCAGCATAGCTAGGACAAACAGGACTGTATTTAACTTAAATCCCTCTACCAATACAGGGCAGCATCTTCTATGAAATTGAAGATCTAAAAGAATTGCAAAGAGCGCTGAAAGGATAAATGATTTGCCCAAGGTCAAACAGCCAAAACAAACCAGAGCTCTAGGTCTTCCTGACTTTAAGGCTGGCTCTCTAGCCACTATGCTGCACTGCCCCTCCAGTTCTATAAGCTAATTCTAAAAACATGTTAACAATCTTCTTAAATCAGAGAAGTTTCATTAATAGACAAAGTATACAGGATGCCCCTCAAGTCTTAGTGCAGTTTTAAGCTACTAAAGCTTAAAATTGAACTAAGACTTTTGGAACACCCTGTAGTGTTGGTAAAGGATCATTTCCAACCCATCTAGAGTTCCCATGTGGCTTAGAAATGCAGCAATGTATTTAACTGACAAGTCAAGCATTTTTCTGAAAAATAAGTTGACTATAGAACACCCTTCCTCCTCTCCAGAGCCACAAAGGTTCCAACCAGGCAGCATCAAGAGAAGTGATTTCACTTTGAAGCTATTCTTTTTTATTGCATTTTTATTGATTTTATTAAATGTTTACAAATTATATTTAAAAATAATGTTTAAAAATTGCATTTTAACATGGTTCAAGCCACACTTGTTGAGAGCCTATGGACTATTGACATCCCTGTTATAGATAAAAGTATGTTGGCAAAGAAAATCATCATTTGTTATGGTACTAACTTTAGTACCCCCAAAATCTGATTTTTTTTTATATGTTTAGTTTTCAGCATTGATTTTCACAGGAGTTTGAATTACAAATTTTCTCCCCATATCCACCCCCCCACACTCCAAGATGGCGTACACTCTGGTTGCCCTGTTCCCCAGTCAGCCCTCCCCTCCGTCACCCCACTCCCCTCCCATCCCCTTTTCCCTTCCTTTCTTAT
>CM053624.1:28448830-28490615 GCA_028646595.1 Phalanger gymnotis | reverse complement strand
TTTTCCCACTGTGGGTTAAGAGGTCTGGTAACTGCTGCAGCTCACTGATTCAGGGCGCCAGTGCACGCTCCACCCAGCTCCCAGTCTCATTGGTCTGACTCTGCTCCGCTCAGCTCCACTCTCCTCAGCTCCCAGCTCCGTGTGGGATAGACCTTACCCAGAGACCATCCAGGCTGCCCCGGGCTGGAGCCCTGCTTCCCTCTGCCACTTTGTGGGTTCTGCAGTTCTAGAATTGGTTCAGCGCCATTTTTATAGGTTTTTGGAGGGACTTGGTGGAGAGCTCATGCCAGTCCCTGCTTTCCAGCTGCCATCTTGGCTCCGCCCCCACTTTGAAGCTACGCTTAATAAAACTGGTCACTGAAACCTTCAGACATGTAGCTGTTAAATACCAGGGTTCTCTAATCCTTCATCCCCTCCTCATGGTGAGAGACTTGTCTGGAGACTTTTAGTTATATCTACTGTGAGGATGACATCCATTTTTCTTGGTGGGAGAAAACATTCTTTTTGGAGCTCTTGTTGCAACAATTCGGCTAGCAGCTGCTGTGGGGGTGAAAAACCAACACAAGCCTAACAACAGGAATGCTGCAAGCCCAGGTTCTTTTGATCTGCTTTACTAAGGACAGCAACGTTAAGCAATGTATAACAATGTCAATTAAATCAAACATGCAAATATCATTCACTTAGTTCAGGGGGAAAAGCCAGCACCCTGAACTTCACAGCAAATACAAACAGAGCAAATAAACACGAATCAACAGACAGATTTCTATCTGACAAAATCACAATATACAGTTACCAGAGAAGCATCAACATCAAAGCCAGGGAGCTAATAACAATGGCGGGCCTAGAGTCACGCACCACTCCTGCTGTGGCTCAGAACTCCGAAAGAGAAAGCCAACCTTTGCATTTATATATCTTGTTCAGGGTCAAAGGTGAGTCACACATGCAACTCACCCATGAGACCTAAAATCGTCACAAAAATGTGACTTTAACCCATGTAGTCTAAAAGCCTCTGATGTCACAAACAATGTCACTCAAACCCATGTAAACTAGGCTTTACCTTGAGGCAAGGAGGTCATGAATGACTCCTAATTTAATCAAGGAAACAAAGGCCAAACTTTTTAAAGGCACTTGGTTGAATAAGTGCTAAGAGCCCATCTTAATTCCCAATACAGCTCTTCATCTTCTACTTCCTTTCAATGCCATCACTTTCTTTCAAGGACTTCACTGCATTATGTCCCTGGACATGACTGTCATTTGTGCTTTTTGATGATTTGCCTCTCTTCTAAAAAGAGAAAGCAGAGATTGGACTACATTTCAACATCAGCACCTTTTACTCAGTGGTCCTACTGTGGTCTCTCTTTAGAATATCATTTCCATGGGGTGGTAGCAACCGATTTGCATGGAACATAGCTATCCCATGTGATTTGCTAATTCAAAGAAAAATGCATGTGAAGCTGCTGCTACCGTTTGATCTTCACCAGAAAACTATTAAAAGACTCTTAGAAAGTCCTAGAAACCATGACATTAGGTAAAATACAAGTCCTCATGTGCAGGCTTAGATGACTGTTGGGAATGATATACAGGAAACTCCAGCTCAAAAGACATTGGGTCACATGTTCTCTGGGATCCCCTTCAACTCTGAGATACTGTGATTACACATTTATCTATGGCCTCTCTTACCATCAAACTATAAACTCTCTAAATCCAGAGATTTCTGAGTGTTTCTTCAGATCTCCCGTTGTGCTTAGCATCAAGCTAAGCATACAGCAGACCTCAATACAGATTTGCTAGAATGTAAACTCCTTGAGGACAAGGACTCTTTCATTTCTACCTTCCCATCCATCATGGCCGGCACTTAGCAGACACTTACTAAATGATTGGTGAATTGAATTAATTGAATTGCCTCTCAAATAAAATGCCGATTTTTCTGTTTGGCACTGAAAGACCTTCACAGTTCGGCTCCCAACTACCTTTCAATCCTATGACATATCACAATACTTCACGCACCCCTTGTTTCAAACTGGTCTGCTATCTGTTCCCCACGTGTGACCTCTGTGCCTTTGTACGTAGGCCTTCTTACTTGGAATGTCTTCCTCCACCTCTTAGAATTCCTAAACTCCTTTAAAGAACACTTCACATGCCACCTTCTATGGAAGTCCTTTTCTGAATCCTCCAATTAATGATTCTACTAATTCCTAGAATGTAAGCTATTTGAGCATAGTAACTATTTCTTTTTTTTTTCCTTTTTCTTTTCTATTCTTTTTTTTTCTTTTTCTTTTTTTTCTTTTGGTCTTTGAATCTCCAGTGCTCAGTACAACCTTAGTAGATGCCTTAGTAGATACATGTTTATTGGTTTGAGGATTGTTTGGCTGATAAATCCACCCTGGTTTTCCCCTTAGAAGCCTCAGGCCAAGGAAGACTGTGCCATGGACTCCCCCAGGAATGAGGAGGGAATGGGGAAGTCAACAAACTAGTGATATATGTGACCCCTCCCAATTGCTCCCATGATACCTCCTCCCTGTGACTTTCAATCTCCCTGAGATTGTTGGAGCCTTTACATGCATTTTTAAAATTCAATTAAATTAAGTGAAATTTGTTGTCTCAGAGAATATCTCCCTTGGCAATGGTGTCAGCAGTTTCTTACATGGGTTATTGTGAGGTGGGTTTTTTTAGAAATACAAAATTGCTACAGAAATGCCGGTTGAGTTAATGATAATATCATTGTTATTGTTAATGATATCATCATAATCATTATTCTCCTCCTTGGGGAAATGTGTCTCATATAAAGAGTCTTGCAGTATGGTGAGATGAAATCAGCATGGCTTCTTTTATAAATAAAGTGATAAAACTCTTAAACAAACAAGGGATAAAAATGATCTTCCTACTGACATATTGCCACGGGGAGCCAAGTGGCACCTGAATGCATCCTGTTCCATGAACATATGGGGAAATGTGTCTACACAGAGAGGTGGCTTCCCAGGACTATAGGGGAGGGCACGCTTACAGAATCCCAGAATTTCAGATCCAGAGGGGACTCAAAGGTCATCCAGCTTAGCCCATAACTGAACAAAAAGGCCCCTTACAACAGACCCCATCCAGCTCTTACTTAAAGGCCTCTAATAAAAGGAAACCCACTATTGCCCAAAGAGCCACATCTTGTTGGGGCCATTCCAGTGAAGTATTAGGGAAATACTACCCTAAAGAGGAGGAGACCTGGCCAATTTTACATGCTATGTAAGCTTCCAGCAGAGGGCCAGGTTAATAGCCCCAGAACTGGAAATGATTTCATAGGACATCTAACAAAATCCTCTCATTTTACAGATAAGGAAACTGAGGTCCAAGGTAGTAAGGTGACTTACTCAAGATCATACAGGTCTTAAGAATAAGAGGTGAGATTTGAACTAAGTTCCTCTGACTCCAGAGCCAGAATTCTTTCTACCCTACCACATTCCCTCTTGCTGTTGGTCGATCCCTCACATTTGTATAATGCTTCTAATATCTTTTTAATAGTTTATTATTTTAATTTTATCAATTATTTTGTTATTTTTTGACAAAGTCAATATCTTTATTCCCTGCCCCCACTTAAAAAATCTGTAGCTTTTGAACTGAACTATGTAAGGCTCTGGTTTCTGTTAAAGTACAAATGTTGTATTGAAGAATATAACAACAAATATTTCCATTTTAGTATAAATGAGTCACAGATCATTTTTGAGACCAAAATCTGATAGGGAGAGAATGATTCCTGGGTCTAAGGAAGGGAACAGCAGGGAACAGGAATGCAGAACTGGGAAATCCAAAGACAAACTCCCCCCACCTCAAATAACCTCACTACTCCTTCAGGCTCATTGACTCAGAAGCTAAGGGTAACTAGTCAAAATGGGCAAAGTCCCAGAAATGCTATTATCCTGATTTTAAAGGCATGTTTGCTTCTTTAGATAATGGAATAATTAAATAATGATCCTAATCATTATTAATCTCTATATGTTCTTCTCAATCTTGCCCTTGCACTATAGATCATCTATGTGACCTTGGAAAAGTCACTTACCTTGTTTAAGTACAGTGTCTTCAAAAATAAAGCGGGAATAAAAATGTGGGGTTGCCTGTAGTTTTATATATTTGCATTAATTCCTTATATAGATTTAAGGTTAGCAAAGAACTTCACATTTGCTTTGTTTTCTCTTTCTTATTTAATTTATTTTTAGTTTTCAACAGTCACTTCCACAAGACTTTGAGTTCCACATTTTCTCCCCATCTCTCCCCCCCACCCACCCCAAGACAGCATGCATTCTGATTACCCTTTCCCCTAACCTGCTCTCCCTTCTATCACATCCTACTTCTCTTATCACCTTCCCTTCTATTTTCATATAGGGCAAGATAGATTTCTATATCCCTTTGCCTGTATATCTTGTTTCCCAGGTGCATGCAAAAACAATTTTCAACATTCATTTTTAAGACTTTCAGTTCCACATTCTCTCCTTTCCTCCCTCCCCATCTACTTTCATTGAGAAAGCAAGCAATTCAATATAGGTTATACATGTGTAGTCATGCAGAATACCTTAATAACAGTCATGTTGTCACAGACTAACTATATTTCCCTCCATCCTATCCAATACGCCCATTTATTCTCTACTGTCCTTTGACCTTGTGCCTCCTTGCTACTGATTACTCCCACTTCCCTTTTGTCTTGCCTTCTATCATCCCCGCCTTATCCTCTTCTTCCCTACTTTCCTGTAGGATAAGATAGATTTTCATAACCAGTTGAGTGTGTATGTTATTCCCTCCTTAAGCCAAATCTGATGAGACTAAGGTTAAAGGAAACTTCTTCTTGCCTCTTTTATGTGACATAATTTACCCCATTCTACAACTCCCTTTCTCTTTCTCCCAGTACATTCCTCTCTCTCTCTCACTCCTTAATTTTTTTAGATATCATCCCTTCATATTCAACTCACCTTGTGCCTTCTGTCTGTCTATATTCCCTCCAACTACCCTGATACGGAGAAAGGTTTTATGAGTTACAAATATCATCTTTCCAAGTAAGAATGTAAACAGTTCAGCTTTAATAAGTCCCTTATGATTTCTCTTTCCTGTTCATCTTTTCATGATTCTCTTGAGTCTTGTATTTGAAATCCAAATTTTCTATTCAGCTCTAGTCTTTTCATCAAGAATGCTTGAAAGTCCTCTATTTCATTGAAAATCTTCTATTTCATTTTTTCCCCTGAAGTATTATATTCAGTTTTTCTGGGTGGTGATTCTTGGTTTTAATCTTATTTCCCTAGACCTCCAGGATATCATATTACGAGGCCTCTAATCCGTTAATATAGAAGCTGCTAAATCTTGTGTTATCCTGATTGTGTTTCCGGAATTGTTTCTTTCTGGCTGTTTGCAATATTTTCACCTTGACCTGAGAACTCTAGAATTTGATTACAATATTCCTAGGAGTTTCCCTTCTGCCCTTCTGGTTCTAGACCATCAGAACACTTTTTCTTTATAATTTCTTGAAAGATGACATCTAGGCTCTTTTTTTGGTCATGGCTTTCAGGTAGTCTAATAATTTTTAAATTATCTCTCCTGGATCTGTTTCCTGGCTCAGTTGTTTTTCCAATAAGATATTTCACATTGTCTTCTTTTATTCATTCTTTTGGTTTTGCTTTATAATTTCTTGATTTCTCATAAAGTCATTAGCTTCCATTTGCTCCATCCTAATTTTTAAGGAATTATTTTCTTCAATGAGCTTTTGGACTTCCTTTTCCATTTGGTCAGTTCTGCTTTTTAAGGCATTCTTCACCTCGTTGGCTTTTTGGACCTCTTTTGTCATTTGGGTTAGTCTATTTTTTAAGGTGTTATTTTCTCCAGCATTTTTGGAGATCTCCTTTAGCAAGCTACTGACTTATTTTTCATGATATTCTTGCATCACTCTCATTTCTCTTGACAATTTTTCCCCTACTTCTCTTACTTGATTTTTAAAATCCTTTTTGAGCTCTTCCACAGCCTGTAACCAATTCATATTTTTCTTAGAGGCTTTGAATGTAGGAGCTTTGACTTTGTTGTCTTCCGGTTGTATGTTTTGATCTTCCTTGTCACCAAAGTAAGATGCTACAATCTGTTTTTTTTCTGCTGTTTGCTCATTTTCCCCACCAATTACTTGAAGTCTTATCTCTTTGTTAATGTAGGATTCTGCTTCCACTGTAGAGGGTGTACTATCCCAAGCTTCAGGGGTTTTATACAGTTGTTTTCAGAAATATTTCTAGGGACCTGGAAATTTTCAGTTCTTCCAAGGTAGTATGATCAAAGGAGAGGTGTTTATTCCTTTCCTGGTTTGTGCTATGGTCTGCGAGTGACCACAAACACTGTTTTCTGCCTTGGAACTATGAGGACTATTACCTCTCCACCATCACCACAAGCTCTGCCATGGCAGTGTTCCTTCTCTCCCCAGAACCACCACCCAGGACTGTGACCCAAAGTGAAGCACCAGAAAAGCAAGAGAATCCTACCTCAGCACCAGCAAAGAGATCTCTACAATCCCTCTCTGATCGGCCACTTGATCTCCCCACTGTCTGTGGGCTGAGAACTCCAGAAGCAGCCACTGCCACTGCCACAGCCTCTGTTGCCACCCTGGGGCTGTGTCTAGACAGCACTCCTCTCTCTGAGGTCTGACAGACCTTTCCTAATAACGTTCTAAGTTGTTGTTGGCATTTGTGGGTTGAAAAGTCTGGAAACTGCCATAGCTGCCAGTGATTCAGTGCCCTGAGGCCTGTTCCGGATTTGCTACAGCCCTGTCTGTGCCAGTGCAGCTCACACTGGACTATGCTCTTCTCTTATACTGGTGCAACAGACCTTTCCTATTGACCTTTGAGGTTGTCTTGGACTGGAAATTCATTTCACTCTGTCATTTTGTGGGTTCTGCTACTCTAGAATTTGTTTAGAGTCATTTTTACAGGTATTTGGAGGGATTTGGGGCAGAGCTCAAGCAAGTCCCTGCTTTTACTCTGCCATCTTGGCTTCACCACCCCTCCCATATTTTTATGAATCCATCTCTCCCACTACCTCCACCTTCACTGAGCACATTAAATTAAAATTAAAAACTGAACAATAAAGCCCTCAATATATAGCTACATAGGCTGGCAAAATAAATTCCTAATTGGCCATATCTGAAAATGTATGTCTCTTTCTGCAGTGCTTTGAATCTCTCAAAGCACTTTTATGTGCATTACTTCATTCAGTTCACACCCCGGCCCTAAAAAGTAGGCAGGAATAGCTGAATTATCCCCATTTGACAGAGGAGTAAACTGAGCCCTAGAAAGGTTCAGTGAATTACAAGCAATTCATTCCACAAGTTAGTTACAGATCCTCTTAAAAGAACCTGACTCATAACTTTTATTTCTGGGATGTCTCTGTTCACTACGTCATGTGGACAGTATGACACACTTGAAAGAACTACTGGAACTATATGTACGAAAGACATGGATTCAAGTCTTGCCCCTACTATTTGCTAGCTGAATAACATTGAAGAAGTCACTTCATCTCTCTAAATCACAGAATCTTCATTTATGAAGCGCGGTAATGATGCTTATGCTACCAGCCTCTCAAAGCTGTTCTGGAAAAAGTGTTTTGTAAATGTTAGAGTGTTATCAAGATGTGAAAACTTATTACTTCTTTCCATTTTTTTCTCCTGCTACTTTTCTACATTAATCCTACAAGGCTGGTTTCCTCACTGCCTCCAAGTCTGTCTTTTTTCATTCCCATCTCTATGACTTTATTCCACCTGGAATAACCTTCTTCTCTTGATTCTCATTTCTGGAAATCATATCTATTCTTCAAAGTTCAATCTAATCCATCAAGCATTTATCAAGTGCCTAATACACAAGAGGAACCACTTGGGTTCTGAGATACAAAGACAAAGCCCTAGAGATGATTAAATTTAGGAGGGGAAGCAGAAAAAGATACAGATTGTACACATAAGAATTCTGTGAGAATTTGGGGAAGGGTGAAGCACTTATACCTGGGGGCTGGGAACTGTCCCTAGTGCTGAACCTTGAAGGAAGTTAAGAATTCCAAGAGGCAGAGGAGGGAATTCTAGAGGCAGACTGTGGAAAGGTACAGTGGTTGAAGATAGAATGCCAAATCTGGGGACTAGAAAATTCACCAGTTTTACTGGAATGGAAAGTGCATGAAGTGAAGTGTTAAGCCTAAAAAGGAAGATGAACAAGATTATGAAAAGCTCTAAATGACAAGTGGGAGAATGTGCATTTTATCCTACGATACAAAGGAAGTCAAAGAAAGCTCTTGAGCAGAAGAGTGACATGGTTAGACTTTTTCTTTTAGAAGATCAAATGTTTAAATATCATTTTTATCAGGAAACTACAAGTGCTACAAGTGCCTACTCTTCATCCCTCCAGCCCCGCCCCGCCCCCTTAATCTCTGAAGCCCCACAGCACAACATTCATATTCCTAAGGGCATTTAACGGATACTCTACTGCCTGGTACTAAGGTCACTTATGTTTCTGCCATTTCTTCTACTATATTATTAACTCTTAGACCTAGACAATAGAGATTATGTCATACAGGCCTTTTGTGCCCCTACTACAATCACAGCCATTAGTGGTTAGGACCAAAGGGACTTCAGACATGTCAGTATTTGGAAACACATAAACCAGATGAAATATTTCAAGGAAATTCTTTAAGGGTCTTGGAAATCCCTTTGAAGATCTACAAGTACTCTGCAGCTTCAGAAGTTTGCATCAGAAAGTATTTGTCATTGGCTATCTAAGGATAGGGCCCACTGAATTGATCAATCATGCCACCTCACTTAAAAGTAATTACTTTTACTGGATTCTCCTCCAGATCATGCTCTCTAAACCCAGGTGTCTCTCAGAGTTCTGTCCTGAGTCCTCTTCTCTTCTTTTTCTATACAATTTCACTTGGTGATCTCATCAATTCCCACAAATTTAAATACCATATCTTTGCTAATGATTCTCAAATCTACTTATCCTGCCCCACTTATCTCCTGACCTCCAATCTTGCAATTCCGACTGTCTTTCAGACATCTCAAACTGAACGTCCAGTTGATATCTTAAACTCAATATATCCAAAACAAAACTCATTATCTTTCCCCCTAAATCTTACCTCCCCTTACCTTCTCTGTTACAATAAAGGGCCATATCATTTTCCCATTCTCTCAGGTTCACAACCTAGGACTCATCTTGGATCTCTCACTATCTCTCACCACCCATATCCAGTCTGCTGCTAAAGTCTGTAGATTTTACCTTTGCATTATCTCTTGAATAAGCCCCTTTCTCTCTTCTGACACTGCCACCACTGTAATGTAAATGCTCTGTTTGGCATTCAAAAGCCCCCATAACCTAAACCCCTCCTGCCTTTCCAGTTTTCTTCAGGTTACTCTGCAACACATGCTCTTTGACCCAGTGACACTGGCTTCTTGGCTATTACACAAGCGAAACACTCAACTGGCTCCAGACATTCTCTCTAGCTATCTCCCATGCCTAGAATGTTCCCCTTCCTTCACTCCAACTACTGACTTCCCTGGCTTTCTTTAAATCCCAACTAAAATCCAACTTTCTACAGGAAGCCTTCCCCAATCCTTCTTAATTCCAGTATCTTCCCTCTGTTCATTATCTCCTACTTATCTTCTATACAGTTTTATTTGTATATATTTGTTTTCACGGCATCTCACCCATTGGATTTTAAGCTCTTAAAGCACAAGGACTGACTTTTGCCTCTTTTTGTATCCCTAGCACTTAGCACAGTGCCTGAAACATAGTAGGCACTTAATAAATGATTGTCAAATAAAAACACTTCCTGTGAGCCAACGAATGGAAGGAATGAATTAGGTATGAACAAGAGCTAGAATCTTCTGCTCAACTGATCAAAGGCATTTCAACCTGGAACAACATGAGGTATGTTCTGAATGGTGAAGGAAACCTCCTATGGGCTTCTATAAAACTAGGAAACTGGTTTGGAATCAAGCATTTGAGTGTATGGTATCTTCACGGTAAGTCAGTCCAGTCAAGATCCTAAGAAAAAAATAACTTGAAGGAAGGGGATAAGATGTTCTCTAAGGTCCCACTTAGCTCTAAATCTATGAATCTCTGACCTATACCTCCCCTCCCCATCAGTAATGACCTTTACCCTCTGACCTCACAAAGCATTTAGTCATGTCCAAAGTACAGCAAGTGATTCCAATGTCTAGTATAGGTATCTGCATTTATATCTCCCCCCAACTAATGCAATCCAATAAGCATTTATTAAGTTCCTAATATTTACAAGGCACCATTTTAAGGCTATGAAGTTGCTATGTAAAGACAAAATGGAAAAAAATCCTTTCCTTCAAAGAGCATTTAGTATATAGGGAAATACAATATGTAAACAGACAAGTAAATACATGATAATTTGAGGATGAAGGAGTGAGCATTAAGGGAAAATCAAGAAAGGCCTCCTGTAGGAGGTGGTATGAGAACTGAGCCTCAAGTAATTGAAAACCAAGTAACTAGTCTATAAGCACCAGGAGAACAGAAACCATGTCTAATGGGAACTTTGTATCTACCTCTCCTTCACCACACAGTTCTCTGCACATAGTAGGTAATTAAATAATATTAGCTGAACTAATGTGAATTGAAGTTTTCCTCTAACACCATCTTTGCACAACAATCTGATCGAGGGGAGTCACTTCAAATCGTTAACTTAAACTTCAGGCATATTTTGTATGGCTATTTCCACTTTTTGGTTCAATTAATTATGACAATATCAATAGATCTTTAATTTTCTCATCAGTGAGTAATGGGAATGAGGCTGTATTCTACAATATAATTAATTAGTAATGAGCTTTCAAGTACAAGTTCTTATCCGCAGACCTGCTGGGATGAACTACTTCTCTGCAGGCGTTGATGAGTTCCCACCAGAGGAGACCAGCAATAGCATCTACTCCCTGCTGGGGGGATGAGGGTGAAGAGAGGCATACAAGGGCAGAAAAGCTCTGAGACCATAACCCTACCCTCACCCCTTACCCATACCACCCTCCAAGCACATTGGCTTTCACTGAGGATAGAGGATAGATGATCCTGCAAAGAGAATCCTGATTATATTCTCCTCTCTGAAAGAAAAAAAAAGACTAGATTAACATGCTATGGTAGGAAGAGCACTGAATATGATGCCAGAAGACCTGAGTTCAAATCCTCATTTATCTACTTCCTATCTTTGTGACCTTGGGTAAGTCACCACTTCTCTGAGCTTCATTTTCCGTATCTATAAAATGCAGGATTGGACTCAAGGTAGTTGCTTTGAAGGGAAGGGAATTGGAAATTGACAGGGAAAAATAGAGTAACAATAAAACATTTTTAAAGTGCACAGAAAACAACAGAAAGAGGTTCAGAGTGCCAGCTTTAGAATTAACATGATGAATATATTATAGATAGACAGATAGACAGACAGACAGACAGACAGATAGTAGATAGAAGTAATGGACTTCACAGTTTCAAATAAAACCTTCCTTTTCCATTCTTACATATGGAACTACTAGTATTCATTGTTGTTTTTCAAGTGCAGCATGAAAAAATTTTAAATATAAATGATATAATATATTATATGATACATAATACAATATATTACAATATAATGACAATATAAATAAATAAGTCATGCTGTTCTCTACCCTGACCAACTGAGAACTTGAGTGTTGTGCTTGGTATTGGGAGGGGAAGTTGTTACCAACACAGGGCAACTGAGGTTTTCTCAAAAGCACCAAGATGTGTGTGTTGGGGGAAGAGGGGAGCAAAGGAAGGATTTCTTCCTCCCTGAGAGACATGCTTCTTCCATACATTAGATCACAGGCCTTACATCTTTCTGAATTGTCCTTTGCTGAGAGTCACGTTTGCCCCCAGGATATCACCATGCTATTGTCAATAATTATTGCTGCTGTCCACAGCAGCACCCTCTCTACAGTACTTAAAGACTGGCAAAGGGTTTTCCTCACAACACCGCCTGAGAGGTTGATCTGAAAGATTTCCAGCATCTTACATATAAAGAGACTGAGGCTCAGAGAGGTAGGACGACTTGTCCATAGTCTCAAGGCTGGTAGGTATGAGTTGGAAGCCAAATATCTTAACTTCTCACCTATATTCCACTGGAAGATTCCTTTCTGATCAACCAATAAAACGCTAAGCACCAATCAGTTACCAATTTATTAAACACTTTCTATGTGTGCACCAGGCACTGGGCTTGGTGCTAGGGATACAAAGAAAGAATGAAACAATCCCTCTTCTGAAAGGGCTTACGTTCCATCGAGGGAAACAAATACATAAATACATAGAGAATAAACATTAAGGAGAATAAATAAAAGTAAATACAAGGTAGTTTGGGAGGAGGGGCACTAGCATCAGGAAAGGCTTCACATAGAAGGTAGTGATTAACAGCCCTATAATGACATAACCTTGCCTTTACTGTTGGTACAGACCGTAAATTTCATTAGTCAGCTACGGAATGTATGTGTGGGACTGGACTATGAGTCTGTGAAAGGTTTTGGATAGATACTGCTGTGGGATGGGCAGGATGGACGCTAGAAAATGACTCATCAATTTGGGAGCAGGGAAGTGGGTGGAGTGGACAGTTAGCCTGTCTGCTAGAAGAGTGAAATGCTTAATTGGATTCAGACAGTGTCAGCCTTGCAAATGGGCTGAAGAAAAATGGTGGCTAGGAAAACCAGATTTTAGTGAGAAGAGAAAGGAAGGAGTGGACTTGGAAATGGTAGAGGAGGGTGAAGGAGGTTCAGGCGATTGCCGCCTTACTTGGGTCACTCCCCATAGCGAGGCTTGGCCCCCATGCTAATTTCTTACAATCATAGACTTAGGAACTTAAGGCTCTTTGGACCCCTGGAAGGGACCTTAGGAGTCAGCTTCATTTTACAGATGAAGAAACTGAGTCCCAGAAAAGTGACTTGTCCAAGATCATGCAGGTAATAAATAACAAAATCATCTGACTCCAGATCCTACACGCATTCTACAGAATCATTCAATAACAGCTGACAGTTATATTTCCTTTGTACATTGTAGAGCACTTTAGGTAGACTTTCTTCTCCAATTTTAATCCTCCACTTACAGGAGACTTCCTTCTTTTCCCTCCAAATGACCTTGAATTATATATATATAGTACCTATTACATATCTTTATCTTGTGGTTGTTGTTGCTTAGTCATTTTCAGTCATGTCTGACTCTTCATGACCCCCTTTGGGGTTTTCATGACAGAGATACTGGAATGATTTGCCATTTCCTTCTCCAGCTCACTTTACAGATGAGGAAACTGAGGCAAACAGGGTTAAGTGACTTGCCCAGGATCACACAGCTAGTAAGTGTCTGAGGCCAGACTTGAACTAAGAAAGATGAATTTTCCTCTATCCACTGTGCCACCTAGCTGCCCCAGATATCTTTATATGTACATATATCTTTACACATACATATGTTGTATAATATATGTATATATGTGTGTGTGTGTGTGTGTGTGTATATATATATATGTATATATATATATATATATATATATATATATATATATATATATATATATATATATATACACATCGCACACACATACACACTGGAACCAGTTCAAACCAGCTTGCCAGAGCTGACCATTGAAGTGTTTATACCTCATAAATTATCAACTGCTACAAATCAGGACTTAATTATTTTGTTGATTGTCTAGACTTGAAAAGGGATGAGGAAATGTCAGTAAAAGTACATAGGGCATACATTTTTTTCAGTATCAATTGTTAAATAATTACTTTTTATTATACAGATGTAGAAATTGAGGCACATAGACATTGAATGACTTGTTCAAGGTCACTAAGCTAAAAAGTATCTGAGGCAAGATTTGAACCCTGGTCTTCCGGACTGTATGTCTTTTATCTAGCCCATAGTAGATGCATAAATACTTGCTGAATGAAAGCATGATACACACATATAAAAAATCCCTCTGAGAATGGTAGCTAAAGTAGTGTAATCTTATTTTGTAGGTGAGACACAAAAATGTTAATCTTTTCCCAAAGTCACATGGCTATTGAGTGGCCCAGCTGAGCTTGAAAAACAGATCTGAGTCCAAATCCATTGTTTTGGGTGCTACACAGGAAAGAGGGCACCTTAGCCCAGGAAGCTGAGAGGGGTATCTCAGGGGAAATGAGAGCTCTCTGGGGATATACTGACACACTCTGAGAGTTGCTTTGCATAATAAACTTTCTCTGAAGTCCTAGGCAATCCCCCTCCTCCTCCTTTTCATAACACATCTTTTTCTTGGGTGAAATTAAAGTAAAAGGAAGGATGTGTGCCCATACCTCAGCTAGGTAAATCTGGCACCTAGGTGTCATAAGGGACAGAGGGCTGGACATGAAGTCAGGAAGCTCCAATACTATCCCAGCCATTTATTGTGTGTCCCTGGGACAGTCACTTAATGTAGTTTCAGTTTACTCATTCAAAACCACTCCAATCATCATCCCTAGTATTTACTATGCTGCCTGGCACATAGCAGGTACATAATAAATACTAGCTGTCTGACTCATCCACAAAAGGGTGACAATAAAAATCCTTCCTTTGTGGGATTGTCATGATGCTCAAATGAGCTCATACCAGGTGTCCCAAAAGTCAGAGGGCAATTTTAAGATTTTACAGCTTAAGATTGCACTAAGAATTTTGGGACACCCTGTGTATGCCAAGTGTTTTGCAAATCTTCAATCATTACATAAGGGTTATTTATTGTTGCCATCATTATTACTATCTGAAAGTGGGACTTGGAGTCTCTTCAAGGATCACTGGTAACAGAAAAGAGGAGGCTGGGGCTCGCCTACAAGGGCTGGAGTTTTCCTGACTAAGTACATGTCTCTATAACATTGTCCCCAGAGAGGAAGCAGTGACCTGACCTCCCCCCTTCCCTGGGCAGCCCTCAATGGCAGAGCTCCATCAATGGAATTCACTTGTCTTGGAAACAGCTCACGACTGATCTCTGACCCTGGTCTGGCTTCTGCTTCACTCCTGCCCCAGCCCTGAGTCTCCCGAGAGCTGCTCCTACTCCCTACATGCACTCGGCCTCTGCCAGCTTGATGATCTGCTTCACTCCAATCCCTTCCTCCATACTGGCCCCAGCTTGAACTCCTGGTCCACCTGCTCAGGGCACAGCTGGCTGGCCAGATGTTCCTTCTACTCACCTCATCCTTATCTTGGTCTGGATTTCTTGGTTCTGATTTTCTGCTGCCAATGGCCTAGAAAATCTATCACCTGCTCCAGACACTATTCTGGACCAATTTTGCCAGGGACCAAACATCACTCTTTACCTATTGATCCAGTTCTGGGCTGTCTTTTCTGTCCCTCAACTGAACCTCTGTCAGGTCTGAAGTGTATGCCATGGGGGAATAGGTGAGGCCAGTGGAAGTCGGGGGAAGGGAGCATAAAGGGAACTCAGGGCCATGCTGTGGATGGCCCTCTCCTCCTTGAGGGTCTGTGAGAAATGCAGCTTCCTGGGAAATAAGGGATCTGAGATCCAGGAATCTGATTTGTAGGTCAGGTCAACAAGTACTTAGTATTTACTTATGCTAATGTGCTGGGCACCATGCTAAGTGATGAGGGTAAAAAAAATCAAAAGGATGGTCTCTGGTCCCTTCCTGTTCTTCATCTATGATCTCCAAGGTGACATGAGATTTAGAACTGGAAACAACCTTAGAGATCCTCCTGTGAGATCTCTGCACTTTACAGATGACAAAACTGAGGTCTGAAGAGGTCACACAGCTAGAAAAGTGGAGAGATGGGAGGCTTTTGATTGCTGACCTAGTGATCTCTCCCCTACACCATGGCTGTCTCTCTGCCTTTAAATCCTATGAGCCTATAAATAGAATGGAAAATCATAGAATCAAAGATTTAGAGCGAGAGAGGATGGGAGGCATGATCTAATTCAATCCCCTGGTTTTACAGATGAGAAGAGGGAGGCCCAGAATGGTTGGGTGACTTGCTCAAAGTCACACAAGAAATAGTAAATGGCAGAGAGAGAATTCAGATTCTCTGGAACTAGCAGTCTTTCCAGTGTCCCATGATACCAAACAAAAGGGAATGGATGAGTAATGGAGGTGGCTGTCTGCATGAAGGCAAGAGCTGACTAGGGCTGAATTACCTATAGCTCTCTTTAGTTGTGTGGGTCAATCTATGCCACCAAAATTGCCCCAAGAATGAAAACAATTCCCTTTATAAGTTATTCAACCAAAGCTGTACCATAGCTTCAATAGGGAAGAAGAGCAACCAAGCACATGTTCTGACCCCAACATTTTTCTGACCAATGTTCCTCCAAATTCTTCCAAGCCCTACCTTACCAAATACACTGGCATCATCCAGGACTAGCATTCTCCACATCCCACTTCTACCTCTGGGCTGAATGTCTAAGATTGGGGTGGCTTCCTCCTCTGTCTGGCACTGCTCCCCTCTTTCCTCTAACTTCAGCCTTGGGTTAGTGTCCTTCAAGTCTCCATCCCCTTTCCATGGGGCTCTGTCCCTCTCTACCACCTGAGGATATCTTTTGTGCCACCTGCCCCATGCTCGCAAGTTTCTAATTTTAGCTCTGCCTCCACTTCCCCTAAACAAATGACAGGCCTGTGGCAGGTGGGGGAAGGGAGATAGTCGATGTTGATGTTGATTGGATGAGGCAGGTCATGGAACTAGCCCTATCTCAATGTCAACATCAGTGTGTTACTTCTCCTCTTCCCCCACCAGAAGGCAAAGACATCACCCATTCTCTTGATCCCCTTCGTACTTTCAAGGAATAAATCAAGGAAAGTCAATGTGGCAAAGCCTACCAGTGCCATATAATGGACATTGTGCCACACTGGAAGCCCTAGCTCTGTCACTTGCCAGCTGTATGACCTCGGGCAAGTCATTTTATTTCTCTGGGTCTCATTTGCCACCTCAGCAAATTGAAGGAGGCTGGAATATATGGTCCCTAAGGTCCCTTCCATTTCTGTTTACCTGGTTGGCATGAATGAAAAAATAACTGTATTCTCTAAAGTTGAGAGTCACCTGGGAATGCTGGATAAAATCAAGAGTTATCTGGCGATCATGGATAAACCCAGAAATCATGCTGATACTGAATAAAATAAGCAATCACTTGGGGTGCTGAATAAAGAAAGAAAGCATTGGGGATCATGGATAAAGTTAATCATCACTTGGGGATGCTGGATAAAGTTAAAAGTTACCTAGAGATCTTGAATAAATCCAGGAATCATGCTGAGATCCCAGGTAAAGTCAGTAATCACTTGAGGATGCTGGATAAAGTCAAGAGATCTCTGGGAATTCTGGATAAAGTTAGTCTTTTGGGGATGCTGAATAATGTCAAGAGTTATCTATGGATACTGGATGAAGCCAGATATCATGCTGAGATCCTGGATAAAATCAACACTTATTTGAGGATGGTAGGTAAAGACAGAAATCACCTTAAGATCCTCCATAAAGTCAGGAATCATATAGGGACCCTTTATTAGTCACTTGGGAATATTGGATAAAACCAGGAGTCCCTTGGGGATGGATGCTAGAGTATCAAGAGTTATCTAGGTATGCTGAGAAAAGCCAAGAATCATCTGAGGATCTCAGACTTCCAAAGACAATCTGGTGCTTCAGAGACTCAGTAAATGACAGTAACTGGAATTTGCATCATGTTTCATGGTTTATAAAGCACATTCTAGAAAAAAATAGTCAAGATTTATATTCACTGACTTACTTGAGCCTCACAGCCCTAGGAGATAACTAGTGTGGATATCATCATCCCTCATTTTGGAGATGAGGGAACTGAAGCGCCACGATGGTTACTACACTGGCTCAGGATCCCCCAGGAGCAAGCTGGAATCTTGACTCCCAAATCGGTGCCCCTCCCCACCTCTCCACAGCTCCCACAGTGGCTACTCTGGAGGCTCCAAACTTCCTTCTAGCAGCAAAGACAAGAGTCAGTAGAAAAGTAATTGGCTGATAAGAGCCATAATGATTTAGATGCTCGAGTCTAGATTTCTTTAACTGATATAGATTAAATAGGATGGCTTCCTTGAATGAGGAACCTGATTTTGTGTGGTTCCAAATGTGCTTAGACAACTTGCCATTAGGCTAAGTGGTACAATATTGCCTCGGTTGCATCTTGTTTTCATCATAAATCATCTCTGGCAGAAGCCAAGCGAGACGGCACCTAAACACACACATTTAGCGTGGAGGGTGGGCAAAGGGGTGGGAGGTTGTTTAGAGAGAACAGTGTATGGATTTCTTCCCCCTTCCAGGCCCCACTTCCCCTCTTGTATCTCCGAGCCAGGATGATGGGCATTCCCAGAAGCAGTACTGACGTGCTTCATTTCAAGAAGCTTATTTCCAGGAGCCAGTGCCAGATAACACTTGAATATCCTCAGAGATGTAAATTATGTGGGTTGAACTAATGAGCTATATATGTATCTTTCATCCCCTAATTAACTGTGGTTTAATGAATTTCTCAATGCATTGCTGCTGGAATAGCCTCCTAACTCCAAAGACTTTTTTTCCTTTCCATTTCAGGTAAATATTTAAACACCCCGAATTAAAGAGAGCACTAGGGTCCAAAATTGGAGTCTTGGTTCTCTCCAGCATAATTAGGCCCCTGTCTCATTGATTCAATGTTTTCATTTTTTTTAAGTTCTCCTCTGGAGGTGGTGTTGGAGGGGAATCCTAGGAGCTGCAGCCCCTGGGACCCACTCAGGACCTATCAAGGTCTCAGGCAATTACCGGTTACTCCCTCTGTCCCTCAGCAACATCCCGGATTTTCTGCAGAATGCTGCCCAGTGATGGAGAAGGGAAATCATGATCTCTTTCCTCCCTCCAACAACAGTGACTGTCTTCACCTACCATGCCCCAGAAAACATGAGAGAAAAGTACCATTGAGAGGTATCCACCCCCTATGGATGGCTTCAGGACTTGAAAACAGCAGAGTACTGATCCCACGACTCAAGAATCTTTCCCATGAGTCTGAACTCAGCCTTGTCTCTTCCGCCCAGGAACATGGCCAACACACTCTTCCCTCTAAGTAGCCAACTAATCTCATTAAGGTGTTAATGACTGATAATTCCAGGTATTATTCCTTCCCCAGGGATTTTTGTTTTAATAAGAGAACCTGGATGGTGGAAAAGCTATCAAGACCTACAGGAATAAATCCCAGATGCTGGAATTCTAGGCATTGTGTCTGTCTAGGTCTCACTGTGCGCAAAGATGCTGCTGTGAAGAGATAGCTCCTACATATATAAGAACAGGGAGCCAAAAAGCTAGGCACGTTGATTAGCCCTGTTTGGTTTCTCAGTTGGTATCCTTAATTTCTGATCTCTGGATACCCCAATAAGAAGGGCCGACACATCTTATAGCCCCGTTACAATTACTTCTTGTCTGTCTGCTCTTCTTTGTTAATAATCATAGTGTGTCATAGTGAATAGAGAAACCTCCTGGGACAGAGGAAGATCTAGGTTCGAGTCCTAACTGTTGATTACGTCATTTAATGTTTCAATGGCCCAGGCAAGCCTCTAAAATATAATTATATCAGATTCTAATTGCATAGCAAGTGGCCATCTGTGTTGGTAGGGGGTGTTTTCTCACTGGGAGCTCTTTGATTTCTGATGACCTCTGAGGTTCCCTCCTGTTCTGAAAACTGGAGCCCCACAGAGCCCCAAGGATGCCTCCACACAGACCCTGACAGGCCCTCCTGAAGGCCCTCCTCTGGTGACCATGGCCTGATGGGAAGAAAACCACTTAAGAGAGAGACGGGGAAGAAAGAGTAATGTCAGGAGACCTCCCTGGCTCTCCAATTCTATGATTCTATGATTGAGCACAGTTCACAGCCAAAAAGGCCATGTAGGGTTAATGCATTTGACCGGAGAGCACAATTCAAATCTGAAAACTCGGAGCAGAGGTTGTTAGGACTTCTGCTGAGAGTTTGTATTTTCAACCCTTTCTCTCCCTTTTTTTAAATACTAGCCTCTCTCCTGGTTCAGCTCAGGGCCATGTCTGGCAATAAGACTGTGGAAAGGGAGGAGAGGGAAGAAAAGGAGTACCCTTCCCATCCCCACCTCCCACCACCACCCGGCTAGATTATGCAGTTTGCCTCTAATGTTAAGATGTCTCTAAAATAGAGGGCTGTGAGAGAAGAGTAGTTTCCCTTCTCTTCACCCTTACTGCCCCACTGCTGCTTTCCCCAACTCTAGCGATGCTATCTGGGGAAAGGGGTGTTTGACATTTGAGTTAAACACCAGGAAAAAGATCTTCGTATCTGACCCCCATTAAGAGAAAGCTACTCAACATCTGACGTCACCAGCCAGTTAGCATCCAGCACCAACCCTGCAAGCTCAACACATCCAAACCTAAACTCAAATTACAGAACTTGGGAACTAAGAAGAGGTTCAAAGATAGGCTCTCTTATTTTGAAGATAATAAGACTGAAATCCAGAGAAGCTGAGGGACTTGGCCAAGGTCACACAGCCAGTTAATTCAAAGCTAGACCCATTCAGTCAACTATAGAATTATAGACCTAGAGCTGGAAAAGACACTCAGAGGACATCTTACCCAAACTCTTCATGAGGAAGACGAGGAAATCCAACAAGCATCTGTTAAGCACCTACTGTATCTCAGGCATGGTAGTAGTTCAAGCATATACAAGAACCTCAAGCTTCTCACTGCTAATACAGCCTTTTTTTCTCCTACAAAATGTCTCCTTCAGGGTTCAGCATCCCTCTTTCCCCAAACTCAGTTCACCTATAAAACATTGTTATAAGGCATCCAGCTTCAAAATGTAAGGAGTCTTCCCTTTCTGCCATCTATAATTAAATTGTTCTCAAGTCTTGTTTATTCTTCCTTAAATAAATGCCTTTCTCTCTATCCATTCCCTCTTCCGTCACCGAGGACCTAGTCCAGGTATTTATTATCTCATTCCTGAAAGATTTTCATGGCCATTTAGTTGGTCTCCAAGTATCCAATGTCACTCTGATCCAACCTAGACTGCGTACCATCTCCTGACTAATCTGAGAAGCAAGATGGCTCAATGAAAAGAGCTCTAACTCTGGAGTCAGAAAAATTAGGCTCAAATCCCTCCTTTGCCATTTACTCTCTGTGTAACCTTGGATAAGCCACTTAACACCCTCAGCCTCAGTTTACTTGTTTGCAAAATGAGGACATTTGTCTAGATGTCTCTGAGAGTCCTTTCAGCTCAAAATATGTGATACTTTAATATTATTTTCTATATAAACCTTTATTTTATATAATATATTAAATTAAAATGGCTTTACTATAATCTATAATGGTCCCTTATTCCCTATCACATTGATGTCAAATGTGGCATTCAAAACCCTCTACTATCTGGTAATACTTTATCTCTCCCAAATCTCCAACCTGCACACTCTGTACCAGCCAGAACTTTTCTTTATCTTGCTGTTCCCCTCAAAAGCCATTTTGCCTGCTACTTTATGTCAGAGCTTTTGTTTTTATTCCCGCAACCTATCAGGTCCTGGCCTCTGTATTCCACAAGTGGATAGAGTGCTAAACATGGAGTCAGAAAGATCTGGGTTCAAATCCTACCTCTGACACTTGCTAGCACTGTGACCAAGGATTAGTCACTAAACCTCTCTGAGCCTCAGTTTTCTCACCTGTAAAGTGGAGACAATACTATAGTAACATCTACCTCCCAGGATTGTTGTGATGCTGAAACAGATAATACTTCAAGGGATTTTGCAAAATTTAAAGTGCTATGTAAACGTAAGTCATTATCATTATCCAAATCCTCCCCAGCCTGTGTCCAGAAGCATTCCAGTGGTTGCAAAGCATCATGGAAGAAGCTTAATCAAGAGACAGAGAACTGGATTGGACAAGAACCTCAACAAAGTTGAAGCAAAAGTGTCTGGTTTTTCACTAGTGTAATACATAATCAAAAATCCATGTATGGGGAAAGAGGATACATGATTTTTTAAATAGTTATAATTATTGAAACAAATCTACTAGCATGACATCTGTGATAATGAGTCACACAGCAAAGGAGGTAGGTAAGTGGAGGGGGGAGTGGCCCTGGGGTCCTACTATTTTCCATATGCTGACTAATTAGATGAAATCATTTCCTGCTAACAATCCGAGGCAGGCACACTCTATGAGACAAATCACATTTGGTAGGTCCATGGGCTGCATGTTCAACTAAGGAATGAATGCTCTTGTTTGAGGCAAAGATTTAGGACAGGAACAGTTGGGTTGGGAAAAAGAAGCTCAGAATTTCAGAGTTGGAAGGGACCCTAGTGACTATCTAGTCCAACCCAAACCTCTCCTCTAACCCATAGCCACCCAGCCTCTGTTTAAAGACTGTCAGTGAGAGGGAAGCCCATTACACTTTGGGGTAGCTATTATTGTTAGGTTTCTCCTTCTTTGCAGCTGAAATCTGGGGTCTGAAACCAGCCGATTTGCTCCCTTCTCTGGGGTATGGGTCATGAGTCACTCTTTCTCATGCAGAGGTGAAGAACCTATGGCCTCAAGGTCACATGTGGCCCTCTAGGTCCTCAAGTGTGGCCCTTTGACGGAATCCAAACTTCACAGAACAAGTTTGGATTCCATCAAAGGGCCACACTTGAGGACCTAGAGGGCCATATGTGATATTGAGGCCATAGGCTCCTCACCCCTGTCATAGAGCCTCTGGAACTTGATCTAACCACAGACAAGTCTTCAACGATATTCTAATTGCACCTGAACTCACCTACATTGGGACCAAGTTCAAGTTTATATAATGAACTCAGGTTCAAGTTTAAGTAATGCTCTGCTTCATCAATTTCTAACCTTGCTCCCTAGACTTTGAGACCTCCTGTGTTGGTTCTAATCTGTTAATTCTTGTCTCCTGATTCTCACTTGCACTTGGTACATGAATTGTACTTTTTTAATCTAGATCTGTGATTTCACTGACATAGGGAACTATAGTGAACAAACTCTCTCAACTGATACAGTCCCCAAATATTCTGAAATTTATAGTCTTTTTAATTACATAAAATTTATTTTTAATTTGATTTTTTTAATCTGAACTTAAAAAATAAAACAAGAATTTCCATAAAGTATAATAGAAAAAAGAAGACTGCACATGAAATTGCAAATCTATTATATGCATCTTGCTTTTCCTTTTAAATATATAATGAAGTTATCATGGAACTTTCTTTTTCTCCCTTCCTCTTCACTCCCATGCTAGAGATGGCTACCATTAGACAAAAATGTGTATCTATATGTAAAACCATACTATATATATAGTTCTATTTATCAATTCTTTCTCCGGATGCAGATAGCAACTACCTTCATAGGTCCTTTGTAGTTAATGTAGGTATTTATAATAATCAAAATTACTTGGTAGCTCAAAGTTTTTCTTAAAACAATATTGTTGTTACTGTATACAATGTCCTCTTGGTTCTGCCCGTTTCATTCTTTATTATTTCATGTAAGTCTTTCTATGTTTTTTTTCTAAAATCTTTGTGCTCATCATTTCTTATAGCACAGTATGAAATTTATAGTCTTAGAGAATTGTTTGATTCATGAAGAAATTGAGTGACTTACCTACAGTCACAGAATCAGTATGTGTTAGAAATGAGTGTGAAATGCACATCTTCCTGACCCTAAGAGGGGTACTCTATATTCCATGTCACACTATCCATCAAGTACGTCTGGTACCCTGCTTTGGAACTTCATATAGAATGTTTGTGTGATAAAGTTCCCATCCTGGTGAATTGTCTCAAGTCCAAATATCTCAAGTCTTGGAAGGTAACATAGTAAAATTGGAGTTACAGGTCTCACAATACTAGGCCTGAGTACCTTGCTACTTCTTCAATGGGGCATGTCATTTCATCTGACTGGGCCTCAGTTTCCTCATTTGTAAAATGAAAGGGTTGAACTATGTGATGACTAAAGACCTTACCAATGGTAAAGTTTTATAATTCTGTGATTTTCCTTACTGTCTGATGTGTACTATTTTATGGACTAGACTAGAACAAGAGTTCTTGACCTTTTTATGACATGGATGTCTTTGGCAGTGTGGTGAAGCCTATTTCTACAAAATAATGGGCTTTCTGAAATTCATAATTTAAGGAAATGTTAAATTTCAGGCCAAGGTTAGTGAAAATAAAGACATATTTTTCCCATTAAAATTCACAGAACCCTTGAGGATCCATGGACCCCAAGCTAAAAACCATTAAATTAGAAGGACCAAATCCAAGGTAGATCCAACAAAATCTAGATCTGTGACCCTATGGAATGTTGTCTCTCAATCAATAAAAAAAATCTTTTAGTAAATGTCTACTATGTCCTAGGCACTGTTCTAGGCAGTGGAGATACAAAGACAAAAATGAATCTGTCTCTATCCTCAAAAGGCTTAGATTATCTATAATTAAAGTCCTAAAGGAGCTTGCACTGTCTATAATAAAAGTCCTTCAGTGAGGTCTTCCCTCAAAGCCTCACAGATGGTGACCTCAGGCTTTTGACTTCAAGCTTGCAAGGCTAAGCCAGAAGCAAGGAAGCTCTAATTGGTCTCATCACACTGGCAGGTTTGCAGAAATGGGTCCAACAATGCCTTTGTTGTCAGAGGGGCTCATCATCAGAAGACTGGCCATTGGGTGAGGAATTTGTGCAGCCATAAAAAGTCATGACAACCATATATTAAGGCATGGAAGACATGAGATTTGCTCCAGTGGAAGATGGATTTGCACTGATGAAGTAACAGATTCCCAAAGCATTTTAATAAAAAATTTCTATTTGTGTGTGGAGGAGAAGAGAGCAAAGACCTCCCCATTTCTTTTCCTCTGTCATCAGATAGCAGTTTTCTTTTAACTTCCTTTGCCTCAAAAAAACAAACAACAAAACCCCAACCACCCCCAATCAGAACTCTCCCCCTTTTCAAATTCTCAAGCTATCCAACCATAAAGAGAAGTCCACAAAACCATCTAGAACCAGGGTTCCTAACTCATTCTGGGTTTGTCATGGACCCCTCTGGCAGCCTCATGAAGCCTGTTGCCCCATTCTCAGAATAACATTTTTAAATGCATAAAAGAAAATTTAAAGGATTACAAAAGAAAACCTATTATATGAAATGAAGTTACCAAAATATCTTTTAAAAAACCTAGTTCATTGACCACAATTAGGAATCATAACCTTAAATGAAGAAAGAAATGATAAAGGTGTATGACTAACACCTCCCTCTTTTCCCTGATGAGTTCTGGGTATTTTTCCATTTATCTGTTCACAGTAGTGTGAGTGGTTTTTCAGGTCTCAGTTGAGAATGTGTTTTCAACATACTTACTATGACAAAATTCCACTTCTACCAATTTAGATATCATAATAATCAATAAGCCAGCATTTGTTCTCACAAAACAGAGATAGACTAGTATAGGTTAGTTTGCTATAATGGAATTTCACTTACAGAACCAGCAGCATCTCTAAGAAAATAACTTGTTCTTGTAGGCTCAGGAAAACGTGGGGTTGGCCCATAACAAAATGACAATCTCCAACCTCCCTTCATCCACCATGAGAGTGGTACCTTCTCTAGCTGGTTAGAACCTGATTTTCTCCTTTGAGCTAATGTGAAGCATCCCTCTTGGGGCTCACTGGGCTAGCCAGTACCACCTATTTGTCATGACGGAGACACTGTATCCAAGGATCTGTCCTCTAGCTGATCTGCCCTTTGAGTGTTTTGCATTATAAATAAATTTTTAATCTCTGTTGTATTCCTGGTGGCAGAGAGCACTCTCAGCCCAGTTCAGACTGCCTTCCACTTGATACAGGTATTTTCTAAGCTACTTTGCTTGCATACTAAAATCCTTTCTAATATCCCTACAACCTGTTTTCCAAATCACTGGTTCCCATTTTTCATACTTTTGACAATGAGAAGGCAGTCCCAGTAAAGCTGGCTTTCAGGCTGAAAAGAGCTTTCTAATTAAGCCTTTATCTACCATGTGTCACCTTCAAACCACCACTTCCCCTCATGGCCATGGAAGAGAACAACATGGCTTCTACTGGAGAGAAGTAGGCACCAAGTCTCCCACCTTCTGCTCTCTAGACCCAACTCCCTTTGTCTCTGTAGTGCTCCAGCCCTGCCATTCCAAAGATACTCTGAAATAAAAAGGCAGGCTCGATGAGACCTTTAGATATCCTGGCCTAATCCCTGGGCCACCTGACTCTGGTGTTCACTGCCCAGCCAGGGACTGCTGGTGTCAAGACCCACCTGACCTACAGGCAGAGATCTACAGGTGTCTCTCCACTCCCAAAATTTTTCTACATGCCCACTATGCAATCCCACCACAGTAGATGCCTCCTTTGGGGTTAATCACTCTACTCTCCAGACTCCTAAAGATGGAAAGTCATACTGCAGTCTCTCATCTCTCATTTTCAGCTCAGGCAGCATGGCCTACATGAGATTTAGCCTGAATCTAGTGACCTCCCACTCCCAGAAATGACTTTCTGCTTATTTTTGTAGGCATACATATTTGTATATAATTATCTGTGTTGAAGCTATTTATTTCCACTAGAATGTAGACTCCTTGAGGGCAGGACTTCCTCCATCACTCACCTCTCCTTTCAACTCACCTTGTCCTTTCAATACTACAGGAAGAAGGGGTCCTGGACAAGCCTTTTCACCTTTTTTGAATGGGATCCCCTGATCCTTAGATCATTTCTCTCTAATCCATTACACAAATCTATTTTAAGTACCTACTATGTGCCAGATACTTTGCTGTGGTGATAAAATTCTAGATCCAGAGCTGAAAAAGACCTCATAAGCCACTTATTGCAACCTCCTTATTTTTATAAATGAAAAAACTGAGGCCCAGCAAGGTGAAGTGTCTTTCTTGTCCGAGTCATACAGGTGAATACATTAGGAGAGGGATTTGAACCCAGGGCCTCAAACTTCAGAGCCAGGGTTCTTTCTACAATAACAATTGCTCTGCATTTGTCTTTGCAATCCCAGTGCCTAACACCGTGCCTGATGCTTGACAAATGTTGCTCCTATGAAAAGTCCACTGCATCTGGGGTCAGAGGACCTGACTCTTTCACAAACTGTGTGACTTTAGACAAGTCATTTAACTTCCCTAGGTATCAGTTTCCCCATCTGAAAAATAAGGGGATAGAAATAAATCATCTCTCAAGTCACTTTGAGCCCTAAATGTATATGACCATGGCACAGTGCCTGGCACACAAGGGACAACAGGAGGGCCCTGAGAGCCTTAACTCATTCTAAGCTAGAAAGGTTAAGTGACTTAACCAGAGGCCCTTTGCCCTGTTGCATTGAAAAAGAGGGGAGCAAAGGTAGAAGGGCTGTCCTGAAAGCAAACCTCATCAACTTTCCAGGCCTGGCTAGTTTCATCAATACTGTCAAGATTGGCCATGTATTACCTAGCCCAGGAAGAGCACACAGCCCCTGCCTAATGCGCCTTTCAGAGAAAGGATAACTAACATGAGAGCCAAAGTTTCATTTCTGTCAAAATCTGTCTATACCAGAGATGCCAAGTGGAATTCCATGTGAAGACCACCTGGTCGTGACCATCTAAGAAATCATTCCCAATGTTCTACTTATCCCCAAAGCCACCAAATAGGAATGAAATTACTTGGAATCAATGACCAGGGAGCCTTGATGCTGGAGGGTAGGGGAGAGGAAGATCTCCAAAAGCAGGGTAAACACTCATCCACCTGGAATGGCTTAGGTCCAGATGGCCTTTCTGGTATTCAAATTCAAGGTTTCAGTTCATTTTCACTCAGATGTCTTCAATTTTTCTATCTTCCATTGTATAAATTTCTCTACCAAAAGAAGTCAGATCCAGCATCAGATGGCCTGGCCTTAAATCTTGGATCCAGCATTTCCTACTTAGATGACCCTAGGCAGGTCACAACCTTTCTAGATCTAGGGGTTGCCTTCTATAAAAATAAGGGAATTGAACTAGGTGACCTTCCAAGTGCCATCATAGCTCTAGATCGATAATCCTCTAAGTAACCTTTCAAAAGATAGAATAGATAAAGGATTGAATTTCTTCTTTTTTATAGAAAAAAAATTTCAAAATAATAAAAAAACACAGCAGGCTTCATTCCTTTCTATGTTAGATGGAGGGAAGGAGGGAGGGAGGGAGGGAGGAAGGGAAAGAGACATAAGACAGATAGGTAGAAGTAGAACAAAAGAGAAAAAAGCAGAAGAATAGTGAGGCAGAGGATTGAAGAAATAGACAGAGGCAGATGGGGAAAAGATAGAAATGGAGGGAGGGAGTAAAATGACATAGAAAGATAAACCCGAACAGGCAGAGAAGCAGAGGGATAAAGCGAGCAGAAATATCATCAAGACCATTAGAGGCTGTGTCTTCTCAGACATGCACAGGTGAAGCTGCCAGTGTGGGCCCAGTGAAGGACTCTCTGTTTGTATTTGGAGAACCTGTCTAGCTGAGTGCAGAGACACTCATCACCATCAGACTGGCTATCATCTGCCTCATTTTTTTGGCCACAACAACTCATGTAAAGGCATGGAAGAGATTCTGATCTCCATTGATGGAGGGAGAATCCATGGATCTTTTGAATTATTGGTCTATATATTGGTTTGTTTGTAAATGCACACAAACACCATAAAGATACATACTTCCTACAAATACAGACATACAAACACATAGATACATACTAATACACACACGCCATGGAGCACCAAAATCTCCAAAGAAATGGAGTTGAGGATCACTCAAAATTTGCAAGCTCTCTCCCACATTGGAATGCAAGCTCTTTGAAGGTAATGTTATTGTTTTTCCTTTCTTTGTACCCTCAGCACATAGTCCAGTACTGTGAATATAGGATATATGCTGCTGCTGCTGATGATGATGATGATAAGATGGGACATGAGCAGGCTGACACATATTACAAAGAATGACATAAGAGAAACCCACGTAAAGGTGGCATCAGGGAAATGTATGACCAGAGAGGGGGGAAAAGACAGACTGGCCTCTTAACAAAAGTAAGGAAAAACCAAAACAACAACTAAATTCCACAAGAGAATTCAAGGAAAGATCTCAATTGGGTTAGACCCCCTTCCCTATCAGTGGTTTTGTGGCTGGCCCATGATGCTCTATGCCACCTTTCATATTTATTGTCTATGTATGTTATACATATATATATATACATTTATATACATATGTATACATTCCAAAAGAGATATTTGTTAAAGTTTTATAGCACTGTTTTTGAAAACATGATTAATTGTTTCAACAAACATTTTTTTAATTAGACTATTTAATTTTCATAGAATCCAGGTAGAGTACCTAAAGCATCTTTTGCATAGCAAAGCAATTCTCATATTCTTAAGCTGGGGTCTGTAAATTTTTCAAAAATATTTTAATAACTATATTTCATTATAATTAATTGGTTTCCTTTTTAATCTTAAGAACTTTATCTTATGCATTTAAAAATATAGTTCTAGCTTTACCAGACTGCCAGACACAAACACAGAAAGTTAAGAACCCTTGGTCTAGATAGATGGTTGGATGGATAGATAGATAGATAGATAGATAGATAGATAGATAGATAGATAGATAGATAGATGGATAAGACAGATAGATAATGTACACACGTTCACCATATAATCATAAATATACCACACTACAATTCACCATATATAATATATTCATATATATGCATATATTCAAATATGCATATACATACATACAGACAAATAATTGTGCAACATATATGTGTGTGGGTAAGGTCTAAATTGGTGATTTCTTTATGCTAAAAGCTCCTGTCCAGGTGATTCCCTCCACCAAGGCAGATCAGCAGCTCTTCCACAGCAGAGTTTGAGAATGCTGTGTAGGGCACTGTGGAGGTAAATGACTTGCCCAGGGTCACAAGTCAATACAGAGCAGATGTAGGACCCCCAAAACCAACCCCTCCATCCACAAAGCTACATTTCCCCTCCCGTGCACATGCACATATATACTTGGGGAAATCTAGGTCATACCACCAACTTAATAATATTGAGAATAGTCATAGCTTTGGGAACGGAAGCTCTGAGGCAAATACCATCAGTCATCAAGTTGTGTATCTCTGATAGATCATCAGCTCTGTCCATGACCTGGAGTTCTGAAATGGTGCCTGTCCCAATTTCCCAAGCAGTCAAGATTCACCGGAGCCAATCTAGCATCCCATCTCTCTGGGGCTGGGGCTGGGGCTGGGGCTGGACCCCAGCAGAAATGAAAGGGGTACCAAGGATCAGTGGATGGAAAACACTGAAAACCTCACCCAAGATTATAGTCTTATCGCCACCAATCAAAAGGGAAAAAAGTGCATTCCTCTTCCTGTCCTTGCGATGCGAAATGTATTTTCCAATAACCATCTTCAAATGTAAAAGTCAAAGCAAGTCTGGAAGGCTGCCAGGGACCCTCAACCAAGAGGCTATTTTTCCATTATCATTCAAAAGCATCAGTGAGGTGCTGAGTAAAGAAAAATGCTAGCGAAACCAACCCTTTGCACCTGCCTTTAAATCTCGCCCCCAACAAAGGTCTTATCTTAACAATGTCGCTTTGAGATTCCTAGATTGTCAGAGATGGAAAAGAGCTTAGACATAATTTAGTCCAACACCCTGCTTTTACAGATGATCAAACTAAGGCCCAGAGAGAGAGACTGACTTTCCCAAGATTGCACAGGTAGAGAAAGTAGAAGCAGAGTGGTGTTTCAAACTCAGGTCCCTTGATGCCCCAGCCAGCGCTTGTCCTATACCAACTGTGACACATCTCAAGCTCCAGACGTCTTGTGTTTCCAACTGAATTGGGAGCATTTCTGTAGGATGTCCTGCCAGTACTTCAAAGCCAATATGTGAGCTGAATTAATGACTCTGATACCTTCCAGATCTATACCAATGGTCCTGTGGTCCTAGGCCAAAAACCAAACTCAACAGCTTCCAGTCCAAAGGGGAGAGGTACCAGGAGAAGTGTGTTTATCACCATCTACTTTATACTGTACTTACCTGTGTAACCTAGCTTCAGACGTCAGTGATGCGAGGTCAGGGACCATGCCTTCCTCATCTCTGTATCTCACTGAACATCCCACTGGGCATTGTAAACCATGTATACATTGCAAACAGTAAGCATTTTGCAATTTATAGAGAGGCATCCTGATGTTATGGATTCTCATCTGTAGAAGGGAAATAATAAAACCTATAGTACTACCTTGCAGAGCCTCCTCTTTGTTAGGGTAATGACTGCTTTTACTGTTCTCTCCATTGTGCTAACACATAGTAGGTGCTAATAAATGTTTGTTGACTAGACTGAGATTAAGTAACAAATGTAAAGCCCTTAGGATCACAGGATTATAGATTTAAAGCTAGAAGGGACTTTCAAAGCTTTTCAGTCCAATTCTCTCATTTTATAGATGAGGAAACTGAGGCAGACATGATTTGCTAGCAAGTCTACGAGAGGATTTGAACTCAGGTTTTCCTAACTCCAGGTCAAACACTCTACCTGCTACGCCACCTAGCTGCTATTCCACATACTATTAAGTGATATATGCCGGTAATTTTTAAATACTCTTTTAATTTGATATAAGAATATGATGGGAAGTTCAAAGCAAGAAACATTCAGAAGTTGGAATAGAACAGATAAGTCCATTGACTGATTCGTTCACTCTGAGTTGAGATACCCAAACCATCCTGGAGAAATTAGAATTGCTGTAGATATTTCTACAAGTTTGCAAACTTCCCCAAATTGTATCTCCATACCTCAAACCTTTCCACAGCTAGATTCATCTTTGGCATAAAGATCACTGGTTCTGGAATCGAAAGATCTATGTTCAAACGACCTCCGATACTGACTTCCTGTATGATGTTAGTGAAGTCAGTTATGTTCTCTCAGCCTCAGTGTCCTCTTCCTTAAAATGAGAGTTAGACCAGATGGCCTTTGGGGTCCCTTCCAGTTCCAGGTATATGATGCTATGCTATGTTGACCATGTCATTACTTCTCACCCCAAAAGCTTTCAGTGGCTCCACATTGCCTATACCAGGATGGCCCATTCTCCTTGGCCCGTCTCTCAACGTCCTTCGCGATCTGACCTAAACCTCCATCTCTAGCCTCTAATATTTGTTCTCTATTTCCACTAGGCTGGTCTACTCATTTTCCCAAAAACATGATATACAAAAGTTCCCTTACCCTTTACTCCCATCTTCTACCTTTCCAGCCTTCGGCCCATACCCTACTCTGTGTCTCCATCGCTGTCTGAATGAAGCATCCCAGGCCTCCCACATCAGACATTTTATCAGCCAGGTACCAAGGCTGAACACAGAAGGACAACCTATTAGGGAGGGCCCAGAATAACTATGAGCTAAGGAACTTTTCAGAAATGAAGATCTGATCTTTCCTCTCTCCTCTCTCCTCTCCTCTGGTCTCTTATAAAAATTTATTCATTCTAATTGTAAAGACTCCTAATTATAAAGTTCTGGAAATTCAAAAGAAAAAAATAAACAAACCAGAGAGATACCGCCTTCAAAGTCAACTTTCCGCCTTCCTGTCTTTTGCCTCAGGTATTCTCCACTCCTCAAATCCCTCATCACTTCAGCCCTCCTTTGAAGCCCAGCCAAAGTGCCACTGCCTCCAGGAAGCCTGATGTGACCACCTTGGGTCAGAGTGACTGCTCACCCTCCAAAGATCCAACAACACATATTTTTGTAGGTCTTCATCAGCACCTGTCTCATCTGGCCTTGTGTCGGTCACCTCCCCAAATGCGGTGAAAGCTCTTCAAAGACAGCTACTAGTTATGCAGCAGCCAAGAGGTGCAGGAGATAAAGCTCCAGTACAGTGAATAGAACAGTGGACATGAAGTCAGAATGTCCTTGGTTCAAATTCAACCTCAGCAACTTGCCAGTTGTGTAACCCTTGACCAGTCACTTTAACCTATGCATGCCTCAGTTTCGTCATCTGTAAAATGGGGATTATAACAGCACCTACTTCCTAGGGTTGCTGTGAAGATAATATGAGGTAATATTTGTAAATGCTTTGCAAACCTAAAAGGAATATACAAAATATATAAAAGGAATATTCAAACATAAATGTAGTATATTAATGCATGTATTGATATGATAAAATATAAATAGAAAATACAAAAAATATTATATATTATATACAAAATAAAGGAATATATAAATGTCAGCTATTATTGCTGTCATTATTACTATATCTCATACTTCTAATTTCTCTACAACCTAAATCTGCCTCCCCCATGAAAGACATAATAGCAAATAGCCAACTATAATTCAAAGCAGATATCAGTAAATGTTTCATGAATGAATGATTGATTGATTGAATGTAAATTAGGTAAAGAGCAACAATCCAAGCCCTTATAGGCTGTTTGGCATCATGGAAAGAAAACCGTATTTAGAGTGAGAGGACCTGGGTTTAAATATTGACTCAGTCATTTACTACCTGTTTGACCTTAGGGAAGTCATGCAATCTCTCCATGCCTCAGTTTCCTCACCTGTAAAGTAAGGACGTTGGAGCTGATGGCCTCTAAGGTCCCTTCCTGCTGAGTCCATAATGCTATGATCCTTAGGCAAGGTCATCACAGGAGCTCAAGGTCTGATCGCACTCTTCAGTCATTTACCCCAGTCGCAAAGTTCCCTTCCCAAGGAAACGTGAACAATCCGACCAATCACTTGATTTGGATTAACTGTATTGACCCCCATCCCATTTTGTCATGTACATTATCCCTGATCAATATATGTCCAGACCAGGAAACGCATGTGTCCCCTAACGAGCCCCAACATATGATTTCAGTTGTTCCAGATTAAAGATTCTCAACACTGCTCACCTCTCATTGTCGAGCCAGAGAACCCCAGCTCATGCTTAATGGAATCCTTGGTTGGAAGGCTGTTTTTACAGAGTTTGTGCTCTCTGGAGAATATTCCTGGACTCTGAGGTGCCTCCGGTCTAATGTGAGATATTGGCAAACAGCCTGAATTATCTCTGCAGTGATTTCATGCTGAATTTGCGGTGGTTCAGAGCAGAGCCATAAATGTAAAGGAGAAATGCTTCTCTGGGTATTCACCACATCTTTCATCCCCAAAATAAGTGGTAATCATATTTGTAATATGTTTACTGACAGAACCTAGGGCTCTGGGCAGATAAGTCTTTCATGACACAAAAATACTTAACTAAGATGGAAAATGGCATTACTCATGTTAAATTCAAAATGAGCATTTTGTCCCAGATTGCTGGGAAAAAACAGTAAATGTCATTAGCTATCTGAGGTTACAATGAAATTTGCGAAGGGTTATCCTCTGGTAATTACATTTACTGTAGCTATAGAAACAAGTAACACAGAATCTGCTAGAAATGACAACTCCATCTCCACCCTGTCCCCTCCCCCAACTCAAAAATAACCCTCTTGTCTTTTATATCCACCATGCTTAGCACAGTACCTAGCACACAGTGGATGCTTAATAAATGTTTGTTGGCTTGACTTGACTCACATCTCTGGGCTAGCTCTTCAATATATTCCATAGGTTGGCCAAATCTGTAGTCCACCCACCCATCTTTCTTCCCACATTTGGGGGAATTTCTTTCCCCCAACAATCCTCAGATTTGAGGGAAATATGTAGTTGTCAGATTTAGGTTACGGGTTTCTTCCTTCCTTCCTTCCTTCCTTTATATAAAAAATTAAAAAATGAGAAAACTCATCCAAAGATGAGAAGTCGCTTACTTCTGCTTTTGCTCTACATATGTCTGACAGGAAAGTTATGGCTGATTGTGTCACTGGGATACAGATACATTATTTATGGGGCACTTTATATTTTGCAAAGTGCTTTTTGATTGTTTTCATTTTCTATTCCTCACAGTGATCACGAGAAGTAGCTTAATATTCTTCCCTGAAGGCCAATAAGAAAAGCTGGGCTGATAAGAGGCCCATCATGGTCAATCCAGGGCTTTCAGCTGTCTTGGCAACTTGTTTGAATTAGAATACGGTCAGTGGGACTTGTTTCCTTTCTGAGATCAGGAAAGAGTGACTGGACCGAGAAGGAGTGTGGGGGGTTTGTCCATGTGAAACTCAGCCTTGATAGAGAAAGCCTAAGCCTCAAAGTTTTGTCTGACAATGCCATCATTAGCTACATAGGGAGTCAACACCCCCATTCACCCACCACATGCATGAATGAACACCCTCACTCTGCCACTGAAGAGGCAACCTACTCAATCACCACATGGGAGTGAATTTATGTTATCTCATCTCAACTGGGCTCTCAATGCAGCATGGTAATCCTTCTACTCCTGCCCAATGATTATCCCATATTCCACAAAACCATTCTAAATCTTTTCTCCTCACCTAAATACTCCCTTTGTAACCCCTTCCTTCAGCCCCTTAGCTGAGGTCTTTACCTCATATTTTCCTGAAAAAAATGGAATCCATCTGCCAAAAGGTCATCTCACAGCCCAATATTTTCTCATTTCCTCATGTGTCTGGTGATGTGGCTTTTCTTAACAAGGGCAACTTTTTTACATGGACTCTTGTTCCCACCCCCCCTTACATCTTCTGCAGCAGGTTGACCCACTATTTTCCCTTTTCTACCTCTCTCACACCTCATCTTCAAGGTCTCAGCATCTACTGGTTCCTTCCTTGGTGCCTACAAACACACCAAAGTCTCCACATACTTAAAAAAAACCTTTTCTAGATCCCAGCATCCCTGCTAACTATCATCCTATATCTCTTTCCCTTTAACTGGTCTTGAGATTTCTTGTTATAAGAAATTCACAGATGAGAATACTCCCTCTTCCAAAATGCTCAGCCTTAGTTTCCCTATCTGTAAAATGTAGAGAATGCTATATGGAGTATTTAACCTCACAAGGTGGTAGTGAGGAGCAAATGAGAAAAATACGTAAAGCACTTTGTATTCCTTAAAGTGCTGTATTAGAAAATATCAGTGGTTAATGTACTTCCCACCTCATGGGGCCATAATGAGAAAGTGCTTTGTAAATCCTACAGCACCATGTAAATCTGAGCTGGTATAATCACTGCAGAGACTGCTTGGAAAAGTAGACAGAGTTAGTGCCAGGCTAGGAGTCAGGAGGATGGGAGTTCCTATTTGTCTCTGACATTTAATAAGATCCTGCAAATGAAGGCAAGTCATTTAACTTTTCTGAGCCTCAGACAACTTCCTACAACTCATCTATTGAGGTCAAAGACAAGCTGAAAAAGCACAGATCTTTTATGGATACACATATTGCCACTACCATCACTAACACCAATGCCAACACCAACACCACCACCATCACCAACACCCACCATCACCAACAACATCAAAACTTTGGCTAGACTGTGGAAAATATACTTAGTAAACAACCCAACTCAGAGAATCAATTTTTTAATCACTTTCTGGCCATAAGGTTAGTATCCAGTGGATACTAATGGTTACAGAAGAATACCTGGAATTAGAGACAGAATGTTGCCCCGCCCTCCTGATCTGTTATATGTGTCCCATGTAAGTAATCTTTGCTTGCCAATCAGAATAACCTGTGGTACTTCTTACACTGGACAGTTGCCTTAACAATCATCTAATTAGTTAATCTTCATAATTAACATCATCATTGCACTCTGTAAGGGTCAAAAATTCTCTTTTTGTCCTTTACATTAGGGTTAAAATTAGATTTTTTGTGCCGTATAAAGTCTGTAACTTCCAGGTCCCATAAAACTCTTTATTGTCTCTTACAGTCCAAGAAGGAGATTTTTCTTTGGTGGTTCTCTAACGCTTACAAAGCAAAAGTAAAACTCCCCTACTTGGCAGTCAAACCATTTTCCATCTGAGACAGACCTACTTTTCTAGAATTTGAATTTATTTTGCCTTTTCTTCATTATATGTGTCCATACTATGCTATTCCCTGTGCCTGGATTACCCTCCCTCCTCATGAACCAAAGGACGGATGGGTGGGAGATGGAAAAGCATTTACTAAGCGCTCACTATGCACCAAGCACTGGGAATACAAATACAAGCAAGAAAGACAGTCTAAGACCTCAAGGACTTTGCATTCCATTGGGAGAGACAACACTTGAGTAGGAAAGGTATTAATGGGTGAGGGTCTAGGGTGGGTGTTACAGAGACACAGGAGTGGGAGTTAAAGGTTCATACAGGTGAGAATCACAAGGTGACAGAATGGGAATCTGGGTTCTGGACGGAGACAGAGGAGGTCTAGACCTAGAGGCATCAGGACATGGAAGAAGCTGTAAAGTGGCATGCTGGATGAATGGAGACCAGAATAAGATAAGGAGAAAGCTCTTCAAGCTTCCCTTCTGAGGTCTCGCCCAAACTTCAAAGCCCAGCTCAAGGTCAGTCTCTTATCAGAACTCTTCTTTAACAGCTTCTATTGCACATTGCCCGTGGACTTCACATAGCACTCTATTTTGTATTTCTCTGATGCACTTAAACTATAACATTACATTTACTGTGATCTGCATGTCCTATTCCCCTACTGGACTGTCAGATCCATGAGGGCAGGCACTCTCTTGTGTATGAACTTTGTACCATCCATCTGTCCCTAGCATAGTGCTTAGTACAAAGCAGTGCTGAACTGGTGTTAGCTGGATGCTGAACACTTCTAAAGGCCATACATTGAGAAGTTCTGTTGAGGAGATATTCTCCAAAGGGAGAATAAGAATAAATCCAGTTTAGAGTACTGGACATTGAAGACAGAGGAAGAAGAGATTGACTAGGGGAGCCATAAACCAGCTGAGTCCATGACACCTTTCCAGATCAGGCTTGATTACACATTAAGCAAATTAACCCAGGAAATGAATCCCAACATTCATTCCAAAGATGCCTTGACTTTCTGGTGCCTCATCAGTAGAGAGGGCTTTAAGGATGAGATTGACAAGCATTTGGGCTTAGGGGCCATCCTCTTTCTGATGACACTACCTGAGCATGGCTGACAAGCAAAGAAAATAGAGCAGATAGACCAGGAAGAAGATGAGAGTCACTCCGCCAAGAGACGTGATCATGTGAGTCATACATCAGCAGTGCCAAGGGGCAGTGGCAGACATCAGGTGAGATGTCTGGAAGCAAGAAATCAGGGCTAGTATCCAGAGGCAGAATGAAGACAATAGCCAGGAAAATTAGCATTCATATTATACTTTAAGGTTTGCAAAGCACTTTACATATATCATCTCATTTAATCCTCACAACAACCCTGAGAGACAGCTGCTAATATCATTCCTATTTAACAGATGAGGAAACTGAGCCTAGGAAAAATTAAGTGATTTTCCCACTACTTCAACACTAAGTGTCTAAGATAAGATTTCAACTCTAGTCTCCCTAACTCCAAATCTAATGATTTATCCAACAGACACCTAGCTACATAAAAAGAAGTAGTTAGGGACCTAGCACTCTACAATCATGGGTGGGTTAGCTTCTTCGCTGGGGATGCAGCTGAAATGAGACAGATGAAAGGAATATAAACTTTGCTTAGATGGACAAGAAATACTGGGTAGCTTATTTTAAGTAGGTCCGTAATGGGAAAGAAAGAATAGTGGGTGCAGCTAACAGACCTCCAGTCACTCCTGGCTCCCTGACCTCCCTCCTGAACCCAGCTTACCACCTGAAATGACAATGAACTGCTTCTTCACCCTAGCTGCTCCACGAAGGGGCTAGCCCCTAGTCCTACATGCATTATTCTACTTTTCCCATTAGAAGTATCAACATCGTAGGATACGTGAAAGAGCCATAGACAGGAAGAGAGAAAAACAGACTCAAAGAGAGACAGAGAAAGAGAACCTAGAGAGGACGTGGAATAGCAGAAAGAGTTCTGAAGAAGGCACCTGCCCCTCTTCCTTTACAGAGGTGCAGGTCCATAAGAATGGAATACATACATACATATATATATATATACATATATATATAAATGGAATGGAATACATACATACACATATATATACAATGAAAAAACTTGATGTTATAGTAGGGGATATATATATACACATATATATACATATATATTATATATATACATACATACATATACATATATAGTAAATGTTTATTATATATGTGTATATACACAGATACAAATCTGTTTGGTAAAAATTATATATATAATGACAAACATAGTACCAATGTTTCCATTATATCAACCGGTTTTACTGATTTTTTTCTCTTCTTCCTGTTTTTTTTTCTCCAAAAATTGTGCTTTGTTTTTATAAAATGTCTCTCTGGTAAGGGGGAGAAGGAAAGCTATAGCGGGAAATCTAGGCAATGTAAAAACAAAAGATATTAATAAGACTCTATTTTTCTTTAAAAAAAGAAAAGGGAAAAATGAGTCCTGGACGTGGAGTGTAAAGACTGAGAAATTCTGCCTCTGCTATACAATAACTGTGTGAACCAGGGTGAGCCACTTCCCCACTGGGGAGTGTGGGTTCATTCACTCAATCATTTATTCATCACACACTTATTCCTACATACACACTCGTTCAACAAGCCTTCCTTTTTTTAGGCCCTCCCATGTGTTCAGCCATGTGCTTGGCCCTGTGGGGGGCCTAGAGAATAGAGAAGCAGAAAGGAGGGTCCTTGTCGTCGAGATGCCTGCGACCTAGTTGGGAAAACATGACATGTACAAATAGTAAGATAAGTAACAAGACCAAGGAGCCTGAGCAAATGGTGGAACAGTGTCTAGGCTTGGGGGTGGGGAGAGAGGAGGCCCTTGGGAGGGAGTGTTCTCTGAGGGCTGGGGGCTGGAGAAGTCTACTCTGGAATAAAGGCGAGAAGCTCCGTGCCATCACAGAAGGGAAAATCAGTGTGCAATGTAGCATCCTGTGCCTTTGACTGAGGATATAGGCAGCCCGTCACCCCTGAAGGCAAAGCCTCCCATCTCCCTGAAGAGACTCCTCATTTCCTGGCAACCATGCTCTGTGTTCAAGTCTGCCAGCAGCCAAGGCAGACAGGGCCTTCTCTCTGTATCTTCACTTTGTATTTTTCTGTTCCAGGCTTTCATTTGGAACTAAACAAAAAAATCTGCAGGTGGGAGATGGATGTTGGCAGGAGGCAGAGTCGCTGCTTGGGGAGTCAGCTCTATACCTCGATAACACATGTTTTTAAAATGAAGGAAACTTCCCCCATCACTGAGGCTTCAAATGATTTTTCTAGGCCCTGGGCAGGGTTTCCAGAAGCCAAGTTAGTCCTAGTTTCGTCTTCATTCAACGTGTGGAATTCTGGGGTGCCACTAAGTCCCTGGGCAGTCGGAAAGACACGCTCTAACATATCTGTCCTTGTTTACAGGAGGCCTGCCATCTTATTTAACAAACACTAGTAACGGGAAATACTGTATGCAGAGCAAGGACAAAGCTTAGACAAGATACTGCCTCGGTCCTTTTGGAGCTTACACTCAAGCAGACAGTGAGAGATCTACATCTACCACAGAGGTACTGTGTGGCATAGTGGATAGACACCTGGCCTCAGAGCCAGCAAGCCCTGAGTTCAAGGCTGCCTCCAATATACACTAGCTGTGTGACCCTGCATGAGTCACTTAACCTCTCCAGGCATCTGGAATCTCCCTAAGCCTATAAATGGCTGAGGAGGTGCCATTCTGTATTGGTGGAGGGAATTTCTTCATTTAGGAGTTCCCAATAGCAATAAAACCACAGGCCCGATCCCTCTTCTCTTTTTCCCATAAGTTTTTTTTTCAATGTAGACAGCATTACCCTCAATACAAATCTGAGGCCCTACAGGTATTCTTGCCCTTCTCACCCATCCCCCACCCTACTAACTTTCACAAAGAAAGCAAGCCAGACTCTGAGAGGTCCAAAGATGCAGCCACAAACATGAAGCTATGGAGTTTGAGAGCTGGGAGCCTTTGGACTCCAAGAGCAGGACTTTTTCTACTACAGGCACTGCCTCTTGAAAAAGAATTTCGCGGGTTCAGAGTATACAGTTATCTCTTCCACATCATGACTCTCTCCATTGTGGTTTCGATATATTTCAGGTCGGCAGAAGAAATTACTACCAACCTGTGGGCATCTTCCCAGCCACCACTCCTGTCTCTTACTGCTAGAGGTGTAACTTGGCACATTCACCTCCTCCTACAGAGGGCTTTTAAGTTTCATATTTATTTTGTATTTCTTTTATTTCTTTTTCATGTAGTATTTTAACTTAACGTTGACCTACATACAGCCTATGGCCAAATGCTTAACTCAAATTTTATAATAAGGTACTGTAAACACTCCATAAACAAAAAGAAAAAATCAGACTTCTTTAATAGGGAGGGCCAAAAAATTTTACCAGGATTTTCCAATGCGGGGACAACTCCCCTAATCCCCTCGATGTGGAAAGGATAACTGTACCACCTACCTCCCCCTCCCCCCACCCCCATCATGCTGGATGAGCAGGGCTCAATGATCTGAGCTCTGTGGTCCTCAGCATCCTTCACCTCTGGAGCTTATGATCTAGACCTCTCAATGAGCAGGTATATTTTGTTGAGGAGCTTGGTTATCTTTGCATGCTCAGACCGTTTATCCCAGCTAGATAATGAATTCCTGGGGAAAGCTACCATATATTATATTTTCCTAGGCCCCATAGGTCTAACATGGGAATTCACACTACTTTGAGGTTACCATTCCATCTCCAACTCCCCTTCCCAGCTAAACTTCTTCAAAATTATCCACAATCAATGTATAGTGTAATGGAAAGAACACTGGGTTTGAGACACCTGGATCTGAAGCACAGTTCTGCTACTAAATGACTGTGTGACCTTCATCAACTTAGTACCTTCTCTGGGTCTCAG
>CM053624.1:28417754-28448330 GCA_028646595.1 Phalanger gymnotis | reverse complement strand
AAGAAAGAAAGGTTTAAACTAGATAGTTTTAATTAGGTTTTTTCCAGATCTAACAACTTGTGAATCCAGTTCTGGATAATTTAAATTACTCCCTCTCCCTTTACTTTTCTTCAGGCTCTTGAAATCTGGTGTCTGTTCTCATCATTCTTAGAACCCTTTATCTTTGACCTAGTGATGTCGTTTCTAGGTCTGCACCCAAAAGAGACCAAAGAAAGAGGAAAAAGCCCCATATGAACACAAATATTTGTAGCAGCCCTTTTCACAGTGACGAAAAACTGAAAATGAAGGGAGTAACCATCCTTTGGGGAACTGCTGAACATGTTATGGTATATGAATATGAATGTAATTAAATAATTGAGACATAAAAAATAATTAAAAGTCCTGTTTCAGGGAAACATGGGATGCTTGCATGAACTGATGCAGAGTGAAGTGAGCAGAGCCAGGAGAATGATTCTTACAACAGCAACAAATATTGTGAAGACAAAGGCTTAAGAACTCTGATCCACACAATGGCCAAGTCCTGAAGACTGATGATAAAGCATGTAATCCACCTCCCTGATAGAGAGTGAACAAACTCATGGAAATACAGAATGAGACAGACATTTTTAGACATGGTTGATGTAGGAATTTCTCCAGCTTGACAATGCATATTTCTTACAAAGATTTTTCCTTTTTTTGATAACAGAAGTAAGAATGTGAGAAAATAAATGGATTAATTGAAATAAAGTAAAACAAAGTCATTAAAAAAGAAATTACTTTTTGAAAGTTCCTAATGATCTCTTAATCACTAGATCCAATGGCTTTTTCTCTGCCTTCATCTCTCTCAGCAACACTTGATGCTCTCTTCCCTTGGTTTCTGAAATGCCATGTCCTCCTCGTATCCCCCTTACCTGTATGACCAGTCCTTCTTTGTCACCTTCATACCCCCTTTTCCTGATTCCTCAAGTCTCTCAGCCCTTTTATGTTCTCTCTATATACTCTCTTCCATCCACCTTCTTCCACCTCTACACAGATGCCCAAATCTCTGTCTCCAGCCCCAATAACCTCAATGTCTCTGCAAAGATCCAGAGCTAACCTTCCCACTGTTTACTGGACCCAGAATCGTGAGGTTTAGAGATTACTCAGTAACACTCTCTCTGCTGACCAAAGAAGAAGCTAAAACCCAGAAAGATGAAGTAGTTTGAGGGTAGTGATTACTTGAAAGTGTGGCTCAGGTGCCAACACCTAACTCAAGGCCTTTCCTAATTCTTTCAGTTAATAGTATCCTCTCTCCTTCTTAAGATTTCTTTGTACCACTGTGTTCATATAACCCCCCAATACACACACCTGCACCCCTCTCCTCCATCGTTGAGGGCAGGGACTATCTCGTGTTTGTCACATACCCCCAGTGTCTCACCTACAGAAGGCATTCGATAAATACTTGTCTAATTGAATTACATAGGACTCAAATACTTAGCAGAGTCAGGCTTGGAGCTCAGGGCCTCTGCCTCCAAATTCACTGCCCCCTTCATTCAGCTGGACTGCTTCCACCTTGATGCACTGGCAGCATCTCAAACTGACGGCAATGTTTCCTGTGGGCATTCTCCTCCTAAAGTGTCTCTCTCTGAGTTCTCTTTCTCTCAATGACGCCTCCATTTCCCTCATCATTCATTCCTAAAAGCCTGATCTTTCCCCTCTTCCTCACTTCTCATGTACAATCAGTCGCTGAGTCCTGGTCACTGTATTTCCATGATATTTCTCATATCCTTCCTCTCTTCTCTCTTTCTACTTCAATGACCTGCAGCTCTGTGTCTCAGCCCCATCCACCTGGACTATGGCAAGACCCTGACAGATCTTCCTACATCTAGTCTTTCCACAATGGATGGATTAATCTTCTTTATGCCCAGCTCTGATCAGAAGTCCTCTCCCTTTTGCTACCTACTAAAAAAAAAAAGCCCCAATCTTTTGGGCCAGTGCGCAAGATCTTTCCCAGACTTATCTCATATCACCTCCTTTTGAAATATGTTAGACTCTAGCCAAAATGTACCATTCACTATCACTTTTCCCCTTTCCACTTTTTTTCCCACCTCCATGCCTTTGCTTGCCTAGAACCTCCCAACCTCTTCATTCCTACCATTCCTTCCTTGTGAAACACTACTCTGCTTTCAGTGCCTAGCCTCAGTTTCCTCTTCTGTAAAATAAGGGGTTAGACTAAAACAACCTCTATGTTCCCTTCCAGCTCTAACTTTCTATGACCCAATCTATGGCCCTTTCCAGTTCTGCCATTCTATGATCGATATCACCAGTCCCCTTATATGTTAAGCAGTCTTTGTTCTATTCTCTAGGGCTCCTTCCAGATCTTATATTCTATGTTCCCAGTCCCTTACAGGACTAACTTTTTTTGCTCCATATTCTACATTCCCTCCCTATTCTAACATTCTACATTTGCCATTTTTGTTCAGTCATTTCAGTCATGTCTGACTATTCATGACCCCATTTGGGTTTTTCTTGGCAAAGATCGGGCCATTTAATTCTCCAGCTCATTTTACAGATGAGGAAACTGAGGCAGACAGGGTTACGTGATTTACTCCACCGGTAGAAAGTATCTGAGGCTGGATTTGAACTCACAAAGAAGTCTTCCTGACTCCAGGCCCGGAGCTCTATGCACTATGGCGACACCTAGCTGCCCCAACATTCTACATACAGTCCCTTCTATTTCTTCCAGTCTATGTCAGTGCCACAAGGTCCCTTTCGGTGCTCACATTCCATGTTAAAAGTTCTCTTACAGAGCTCCCGTTCTGGGTTCTGTTCCTTCCCAGTTCCCCCTGACAGGTCTGACATTCCACAACCTCTGAGCCTGTGCCTGATAGGCAGGTATCCATGCAGAATGTGCAAACGTGCAGGGATATACCGCCAGGCTCAGAACAAAGCCAGCCCTCCTCTCCAAACACTACTTGTTCTTTGCATAGACAAGAAAAGAGCCTTCGGGGAGCAAAAGCCGGTTTGGAGGGCTGCTAGAAGCACGAGCATGGTGGCTCCTTTGGGAAAAAGGAATCTGTGTTGTTTATCCCTGATTCGGAGGGCACCCAGGGCAGCGAGAGAATGGCTTCTCAAGTAAAAAGAGTCGGCTTGCTGCTTTAAATTTAGCTCAGGGGTAAAGCTGAGCTTTCTATACTAACATTCTGGCCCTGCAGTGGCTCAGTGGGTGTGCTGGCAAATGAGGAGGGGGCAGGAGGAGGACAGGCGAAGAAGAAGAAGGCCCTGTTCTCTCTGAGGCCCCTGCTCCTAGCCCTTGCTGTACAAGCAGGGCTGGGCCAACCCACAGCAGCTGTTGGAAGCAGCTTAAACGTTTCATTCCCCCTTCCGAGGTACTATCTCACTGGGCCTCAGAGCCTGGATACCAGTCACTTTTCAATAGGATCTAGTTCACAGCATCTCCTCCTTGGGCCCCTCCCCCAAAAGTTCCCTCTCCCCAGAACGTGCCCCCAAAAGTTGAGTGCCCAGTTGGGACTCTAAGCCTTTTCTTCTGATGGCAGCCTGTTTTAACATTTCTTTTATAATTCCTAACCAAGAGCTTTTGGAATAAGAGCTATTTTTTTACCAATTTTAATAAAGGGAGCTCTTTTGCACACATGGGAAAACAAACACACACACACACAGAGCAGCAGCAGCTAGGTGGTGCAATAGATAGAGTATTGGCCTAGGAGCAGGAGGACCTGAGTTCAAGTCTGGCCTCAGACACTTACTAGCTGTGTGACCTTGGGCAAGTCACTTAACCTCAGTTGCCTCAAAAAAAAACCCACTCAGAAGAGAATGGATTTGCCATCACTGGTGTTCTTCAGCCAGAGGCTGGATGACCACTCTTCCCATTTACTGGTTCTTCCCTTCTTTACCCCCTATCCTTCAGAGCTGAGTTATGCTAGACTCTAAGAAGCAGATACATGGGAGGAAAATGACTATCCCTCCCAGCTCACTGAGAGAAGACATTTATTCGGTAGAAAATATTCTCATTTTGCAAGTGAAAAAAAAGCACTTGCAACAATTTATTGCACTGTTCTTGGGTTCCATTTTTGTAGCTTTGAGGCAATGCAGAGCATTATAACAGATCTCACTGTCACTAGCTATCGTAATGCCAAAACCCCACTCATTTATCCATTGATCTGACATTATGGCCTCTGAATTTCATCTGTTGTAATAAATGTGGTGGTTGTAGCATAAAGAGCAGCTTCAATTTCATAGGCCCAGCAGCTGTATTGTTACCCCATTCAAGGCTCACGTGAGCCTGGCACCACCTCAATTATTCCAGCTGTGATATAGAGTGCAATGCCAACCTACGCGTCCTCTTTTCTCCTATCTGGGATCTCTCTTCTCCACCATCAAGGGAGAGGTTGAAAGTCTGTTGCAGGAAGGAGAAGGCCACGGAAAATTTTCAAAATGCCTCTAGCCACAGAGTTGTCTGAAGCAACTCCAAGCTAACAAGGCTATGGACAAAGGTTGCCATATGCGGCTCTCTAGGTCCTCAAGTGTGGTACTTTGACTGAATCCAAACTTCACAGAATAAATCCCCTTAATAAAGTGATTTGTTGTGTAAAATTTGGACTTAGCCAAAAGGCCTTACCCAAGGACCTAGAAGGCCACATGCAGCCTCAAGGCCACAGTTTCCCTACTCCTGAATTCTAAACAGTGGCCCAGGAGACAGAGTGGAGCAGTGGAAAGGGCTGAATGCAGAGTCAAGACAGCTGGATGCTACTCACAGCTCTCCTTCCTACTCACCTTCTGGGCCTCTATCAAAAAGGAAGGACTTGGGCCAGATTTCCTCTCAAACCATCTAAATCTCAGATCTTACTATTTTCGAAGTGACCTCAGGAAGCCATGGAGTCTGAACTAGAAGGAGCAAGACTTTGGATTTTCTTATTGTTCTTATTTAGAGTTATGTGATTTCTTCAGTATAGATAACTCCCAGAGAAAAATTTCCTCCTCCGATGCAATATCATCTTCTCTACAACACAGAGTCCAAGGGAGCTAACTGAGAAATCCTTGCCTGAGATCACATGTCCAGCATGTGTTATAAGCAAGACTTGAACCCAGATCTTCCTAATTCCAAGGCCATTCTACATGTACTCAGTCACACTGTCTCTAAGTAGAAGTGACCTTAGCAATTGTAGAAAGGGCCCCAGGCTCCAAGTCATATTTGGGTTCGGGTCTTGGTTCAGATACTTCATGACTGTGGACATAACCTCTCCTCATCTATAAAATGGGATTATGTATGAACCAAGCTCACAGAGCTGTTGGGAGGAAAGCATTTTGTAAAGCTAGAAGTACCGTACAGATTAGAGTCATTGTTCCTATCTAGTCTGCACCCTCTCCTTTTACTGAGGAGGAACCTGGGGCCCATGTAGGGGAAATGGCTTAGCCCAGGTCACACAGCAAATTAGGAGCAAAGCCAAGTTCCCCAGCAGGCAATCCCGAGCTCTCTCTAACTTCCCCTCTCAGCTTCACACTGTCTCATTTGGCCTTGGTTGGTGGTTGTCCTTCCTTTTCGAAGAGGACCGAAATGACATCACTACGCTAAAGCCAAGTTCCAATGTGTCTACCTGTGGCTGATGAGACCAATAATAGCTCGGAATGCTCTACCACAGGTCAGGCACAAATAGTCCGTGTGAACATTTGGGGTGGATCCTCTAAACTTGCACATCTCGCGTTTCTTTTGAGCTACTTCAATTCTGCTTTGCTCATAGAGCACAGTACCTTCTCTGATGTGAGCCATGCTGGGCAGTCCTGTGCCAATGTCTCCCATGTTACACAATCAATTCCAAAGTTCTTCAGAGAGCCCTCGAGAGTATCCTTGTATCCCTTCTTCTGACCACCATGTGAATGCTTGCCCTGTATGAGTTCTTCAGAAAACAGTCTTTTGCATTTCAACAATGTGGCCAACCCATCAGAGAAGAAGCTGACCACCGTGTGAGCACTTGCCCTCAGATACCAACTGTCTGGGTGCCTCAGGGCAAGTCATCTGACCACTTCCAGCCTCTGTTTCCTCATCTGCAAAGTGGGATGAAAATAGCACCTGCTTCACCCAGTTGTTATGAGTTTCAAATGAGACCGTGTGCAAAGAGCCCATGGAAGGCCTCACAGAGATAGGTAAATGTCAGCTGTTGTCATTTTTATCATCAGTATTATTATTACAGCTTCTCCACCAGACTATAGCTAACTACAGAACCGAGCGTACGAATCAAGGCAAAGGGCTTCTCCTTCCTCAATGCACACTTGACAGAGGAACAGCTGCCCATTAATGGTGACTGACAGTCTTTTTAAATTCCTTTTTGCTAAAAGGAAAGCTTTACAAGTTACCCTGTATTGACTTTTACGGATGGAAAAGGGAGAGGCATGACAGTGATGTAAACAGAGAAAAAAGGATTCTTCAAATTAAGAGCAAACCAGACCACTTACCTGTAGCACTAGACACCCCCTTCCCCAATTTCATTAGGAAAACCAGAGAGAGGAGCAGGCAGACACAGATGAGGAAGGGATGAGCTCCAGGATTTTCTGTCTCTGTCTGAGGCCCTGGGGTCACCAATACCTTCTGCCTGAGCACCATCTCCTCAAGCCTTTGGAGAGGGGGCTGACTCAGAGGGGACACCCACCTGACCCCATGATCCAAAACCATCATTATAGTCCCTCAGCAAGAGCCAGCTCAGAAGGAAAGGGAATGCCAGTGTAGTAGTGTCTTTTTCTTATATTATTTCAGCCACAAATGCATCACCATCATAGCTAGCATTTATATAGGGATTTAAGGTTTGCAAAGCACTTTACAAATACTACCTCATTTTATCCTCATGACAACCCTGGGAGGAAGGTGGCATCATCTTCCCCATTTTACAAATGAGGAAACTGAGGCAGACAGAAGGTAAGTGTCTTGTCTAGGGCCTACAATTGTAAGAGCCTGAGGATGAATTTGAATTCAGGCCTTCTTGACTTCGGGCCCACCAGCTTTTTATGGAACATCTACTAGGTTCACCATCCTGAACTAACATCATGGGAGAAACAGAGATGTAGGACATTGAAGAAGTAAATCTTAATGAGAGGAAGGCAGCCAGGTGGTGTCATACCTTAGGAAGAGCTATTGAAGGAACTGGGGAGGAGCGGCAAGGAAAAGACTTGGGCATGTGTTTGAGGGTTTGGGGCGGGGAGGAGAGGGGATGTGGCAGCTGCCCACTTCCTGACACAGAAGTGATGGGCTCTACTTGCAGGAGACATATTTTTTGAATGTGGTCAATGTAGGAATTTGTTTTACCTGACTATGCAAAGGTGGGGGGGGGCTTTTGTTTTTTTTTTCCAATTGGGTAAGGGCAGGTGGAAGAAACATAAAACAGATTTTTGTCCATTAAAAAAAGGAAATTAAATTAAAAAATGCTAAGTTCAGAAGATCATAGATATAGAGGTGGAAGGGACGATAGAAACCATCAACTCTAAACTTTTTATTTTATTAGATGAAGAAATTGAGGTACCAAGAATTTCATAGGATCATAGCTTAGATCTAGGAGGATCCAAGCCCCTTATTTTATAGAGGAGACAATTGAGACACTAAGAATGTAAGTGACTGGCCTAAGGTCATAGAGCTATTGCATGTGTCTGAAGGAGAATTTGAACCCAGCTCTTCCTGGCTCCCAGTATAGTGTGTTCTATCTACTATACCATCCTGGCTTGAAGGAAGACAGAGATCAGCTTAGACTGGAATGTATAATCAGTGGACACTTGTTGGAGGAGGCATGATTTGACCAGGGGGTTAAAGTATTTGAACAAGCAGAGAACAGAAAAGAAAGCATTTTCAATCTAGGACCACAATCTGAGCAAAGACACAAAAGAAGCAGACATTTGTTGGGCCTGTTCAAGGGTCAATGGGCAGACCAACCCAACCAGGTGAAGGATTTATGCCGGGGAGCTGTGGGGGACAAGGCTGGAAAGGCAGTTGGGGGTCAGATTGTGCAAGGCCTTGAAGGGCAGGCCTACAGGTTTGAACTTTGTACCATCTGCAAAGGGAAGACTTTCAGATGGGTAACTGACATTATAAAGGACTTGAATAGGGTCTGAGAGTGACTTTTAATTTCCTCTCTCTACAGCCCAACAGTTTCTACTGATTGTTGCCATAGATTCCAAGACTGTTCTGTCAACCCCCAATCTTCACCCCACTCCCGCCCCCTTCCTTCTTGTACATCGCTGCCAGATTAATTGTCCCCCAGCATCACTTTAATCCTGTTTCATCATGTCTCTTCCTGCTGAAAATACCAGTGGCTTCCCCACTAACCACAGGACAGTTAGAAAGGAAAAGGGAAATTTGCCAGAGAGCTCTTCTGCCCATTAGCTAAATTCGAAATTGCTTAGGTGAGAATCCAAGGGCCTCTATAATCTACTACCAAACTCCCTTTCCATTCCTATCTCCCATTCCTCTCCCCTACATTTGTACATACTCTACACTTTAACCAATCTTGTCTATTTAATGTCTTCTGAAATGTAGCATGTATAAACCTACTTCCTTACCTTTGCCCATGCCATTCCCCTCACCTAGAATGCCCTCTTCTTTTCCTTTCCTCTAGCCGAATGCTACCCATCCTCGAGAGCACCAATCAGGTATCCCCAGGTATTTGACATTGGGGCACAATGGCGCCCATGTGAGTGAGGAACCAATTCTCCCAACTCTACATGGCTCCTCCCTTCTTTACTCAATACGTGCTCGCCCACCTCCCAAAGCTGTTGGGGGGTTGGCCCCTTCTGGACTTCTCTACCATCCCCACCATCCTGAGTGCTGTTTCCCTTCAGGAAGGTATTTTTCCCTTGCTCTTTCCTTTAGTGGACTCAAGGCCCTGCTTCGTTGTGATTTTTCATTAAAAAATTTTTTCCAGTGAATTACAGAAAAGAATTAAAAATGTAAAAAAAAAAAACTCATAAAGCCCAGAATTTCCAGTTTCACAGCTGTGGAGCCTTAGTTTAAGACATCGTTGATATAGCAACAGTCACAAACACAAAGGAGGAGGGTAGGGCTTTCAGGTGGGAGGATAGGAAGACAGCAAAGGTCAGAAGGTAGGAAAGGAAGTGTGATAGGTCTAGGAAAGGTCAAGTTGACTAGTTTGCATAGATCATAGGCTAAGTGAAGGGTGGATAATCAGAGAAAAGGCTGCAGAGATTGTTTGGGGAAGACCGTGAAAGGTTTGAATGCCACACTAAGAAGTTTGAATTTTATCATACGGGCCAAATAGCTTTATAGGCTAACCTGCCCTGCTCCCATTTAACCAGACTCTCAACCTGGCCGACCATGTGGCCAGCTGCCATGTTGGCCCTGGAGGTGATCTGGCATATGTTTCTTCCAACTCCAGCCCCCAACCATCATCAGCTCTTTAACTCAATTCAATTTGACATTCATTTGTTAAATATCTCTTCTGTGTAACATATTATGTGAAGTGCTGAGGACACAGAGACAAAATTGGAAATGTGCCTGACCTCAAGAGGCTTCTGTTCTGCCAGGGCAGACAGCATGTAAACAAAGAAGGAAATACAAGACAATTTAAGGACAGAGAGAACGCTAGAGACTAGCAAGGGCTTCACATAGGATGTAGCATCCATCTGTGCTGAACCTGAAAGGAAGCTGGGGATTTTAAGCGATGGAGGTGAGAATGGAGGGTATTTCCAGGCATGGGAGATAGCCTGGAAAAAGGCTTGGAGGCAGAAGACAGAATAGTTACTTTGAGGAGAAGTAAGTAGCCCGACTTGGCTGCCATATAGAATGCTTAAAGGGAATGAATGTAAAATAAGTCTGGAATGGTGGGAGAGAGTCCAATTTTGAAGGGATTTAAATGCTATTATGCACAACTATTACATAGTAAGTACATTAGAAAGGCACCAAGTGCCATGAGAGTTCTGAAGGAGAAGGTTCTTACAAACAGGGATGATTTTGGGAAGGCTCCATGGGAGAAGGAGCATTTGATTGGTGCTTTCAAACAGGAGTAGGAGTTGAATGGTTGCAAAGGTAGGGAGGCCTTCGAGGCACAGAGCACATGGGAAGGGAGCAGAGTGTGTCTAGGGAACAGAGAACAGCCCAGTTGGGCTGGAACGTGCATAGAGGGAGAACTAGAAAGGTATGGGTGCTGCTAGTTTGGGGGGGGGGAAGTGGTTGCTCCAGGAATGAGCACTTCACTCAAGATGGGCCAGGGAGTAACAAGTAACAAGACCTATTTGAAAGCTTCTTTCAGCAGTGATTGGAAAGTTAAACTGGAACAGAGAAAGGGGAGATAGGGGAGAGCCTGGTTAGAAGGTGACTACCATCATCCAGGCAGGAGGTAATTAAAGCCTGGACTAGAGTGGCCATGGGAACAGAGAAGAGGATGGACCAGAAACATGTTACAGCAATAGAATCAGCTGGCCCAGGAAACCGATCCCATAACAAAAAGGAAACAGGGAAGAGTTGAAAATAATTCCAAGGGTGCAAACATGGGAGGTTTGGCTCATGGGTGTGCCATAGAAACAGTCAAGAGAAGGACAGGTTGAGGAGGGAATGCAGTGGGCTGGGTTTGGGGCATGTCGAGCTTGACATGCCATCAGACATGCAGGTGGAGATGCCCTGTAGGCACTGGAAATGTGGGTGTAGAGCTCAGAAAAGAAGGCTGGACCAGACAGCAGAGAGCCTACCATGTGCAGGCAGAGGGGATACAGAGATAAAAATGGGCCCTCTCTGCCTCCACTGAGCTTACATTCTGCTGGGAGGAGTCAAAAGCAGAGTTCATGGCAGTCCTGTGTATTAACAGGGAGTCATGATGTGGATGTCCAAGGTCAGGGTCCACAAAGGAAGCTGCCAGGAGCTGGGGGCTCTTGCAGGGCAAAACACAGGAGCAGCTGTCCTCAGAGACCACCTAGTCAAACCGCCTCATAAAGAAGATGAGATGAGGAAACTGAGGCCCAGAGAAGTTAAGTAACTGTCCCAAAGTCAATCGGGTCATGTCAGGGGGGATTTGAACCCAGGGCCTTTTATTTGAAGCAAGTCATTTAACATATCTAGACTTCAGTTGTGAAATGGGGCAGGGGGAGGATTTGAACCAAATGGCTGCTAAGGACCCCATCATCTCTAAAGTTATGATCCTATTACATGTCATCACTGATGTCTCTAAATATTTTGACACTGACATCCCCAATCTACTGAATGAACACAGGTCCCCTGATATCACTGGCCTAGTTCAGGATGTAGGATCATAGATGTTGGTCCAGTGAGTGGTTGATGATCAGCCTTGGAGGGGGTGAAGGAAAGGAGCAGAGGTGGAGAGCTAGCTTGTGGTAAGATTATGGGAGCTATGATCAAGAGATTACAAAAAAAAGAGAGCATCAGAGTAATGATTCATTGGCCCTAGGGGAAAGAGAGAATGAGTCTGTATGAAGGAGAAAGGAAGGAAGGGAGGCAATTGTGAAGGTAATTTCAACAAGTGACTCCTGAGGAGTGAGAGAGAGAGAGCCAGTGTGTGCCAGAGCAAATGGGGAGCTGGAGAGACTCAGTCATTCACTGAACCTTGCCTTGAGAGAAATCACATACGGGGAAAGGCAGTAATTTGTGAAGACTCAGACATCAGGGCTGCAATCTGTATCAGTGGAGAAAGTCCCCTCGAAGATGAAATCACAGCACTTAAAAAATGCCATTGAAACAAGACTCTTCAAAATGGATTAGCCCAAAGATACAGGGTGGGGTGGGAAGGTCATCCCCAGACCTCCATGCCAGAGTGAAAAACTTCGAATGATTCAAATGGACAACACCTTGCTCCTGACTCCAGTTAATAGCTAGGCCCACACTAGCACCAAGAGGGTGTTCAGCTGTCTCGAGCCAACAGCAAAAGAGGATGTATCATATGACACTATTTGAAAGGACTAAACAAGCTTTCTGTTTCCTTCAAGACCACTGGAGACTTGCCTATCTGTGGCTGAAAGAGGAAATCAACATTATGAAGCAATAAAAGGATGTTCCTGGTCATACATCAAACAAATCCATCTTCTCAGACAGTTAATTTTCATTTTGCACTTTTTTCTGGTGACAACACAAGTAATGACCCTGGAGGATCTGCGAAGTCATTGATCAGTGACATTGCCTTCCAAGCCTCCTTCACTACCAGACACCCAAACTGGCGAGGCACCTCGTTCTTTGCTCATCCGACTCCCCCGCCTCTCTCCCATCCCTGCAGAGATTGCAAAGTTATCCTGAAAGAAGCCAGTCCAGGTGTCCTCCTAATGCCCTTCGAAGCCAGCTAGGCACAAAAGAATACAAAGACTCCCCAAAACCATTGACCACAACATGCCTGATTGGGGGTTGGAGTCAGGCATAGAAGAGTTCTCTGAACAAAGTATCTCAGAGGAACTCATGTACTTCAGCTGCTGAGCTCTGATTAGAATACCACTCATTCTGATTAGAATGAGCACAAGCAATGGGATAACCCATTAGCTACCAAAGTACGGCACACTGGAAAGAATACAAGATGTGGAGACAGAAATCCTGGGTTCAAATCCTGGCTTTCTCACTTATTACCTGTGTGACCTTGTGCAACTCACCACATCTCTGTGCCTCAGTTTTCTCATCAATAAAATGGGAAAGATGGACTGATCTCTCTCAAGCTAGTATCTCTCTCAAAGTCTCAGGCTAGTATCCTAGATATGATTCAACCTGTAGATTCTCCATTGATCAGAGGCAAATCCATATGCCTTGAGTCAAAAGTTCAAATGTGCTTAATTCATCATCATTGACCAACTTAAATAAGTGATCTTCTCCCAATACCCCATCCAGAGATACTTGAATACATTACCACTAATCTCAGAATTCTACTGTCACTGACTTATGAATATAAACATCCTTTACTCCCCCCAGATAAGCCTTCATTGATACACCAAATACATCATCACTGAGCCTTCAATGTACCACCCATTGACCCCTCCACAATATGCTGCTGACCCAAATGAACCACCACTGACCATCCCAATACCTAACCCTCAATTCCTCCTATATTCCATTTCTGATCCCATAGATCCATCATCACTGACTTGGGAAATGGGCCCCTAGGACATGGTATAGTGGAAAGGAGATTGGATTTCAAGTCAGACTCCCAGGGTTTGAATATGTGTGATGTTGGGTAAGTCACATGTCATCCCTGGGACTCTAAAATGGGGGGGGGGGGTAATGCTCAGACCAGAGGACCTCTAAGCTCCTTTCCAGTAATAAATCCTACCCACACCTCCACTGACATTCTTCTAGACCATTGTAGTTGCCTTCCATAGTCCTTTGTTTAAAAGTTCCAGCAGGGCATTTTTCTCTCTCCTTCACCATTTTCAGTTTCTTAGCCTTTTTGATTATATCGACAAGGATCCAGACAAACATTCTTCACAGTCTTCATGAGATGGGTGCACTGGAACTAGCTCATACTAGCTAGAGAAAGTCGATGGCTAAATTTTCAGTTGAATATTTGCATCTCAGAAATCAGCAAGTGCTACAAATCAGACTTAATTTATTGTTGTGTTGTCTAGACTTAAGAAGGTAATGGAGAAATATGAATAATTCAGATTAAACTTAAAAGTATGTCTTATGCATTTTTTCCAGAGAGCTGGTTGTTAATCACTTACCAGCACACCCCTGAATAAAGACACCCCATCCCCCTCCTCAAAAAGGGTCTATTATTCCTGAATCATAACATTGGTCTAGAAATGCATGTTCTCCAGCGCTCTCTCTCTCTCTCTCCCCCCACTCTGTCTCTCTCTCTCTCTCAGATTGCCTTCTGTTTATACTATACGTATCTTCTATATACACAATTGTTCATATGTTATTTCCCATTAGAGTTGAACTCCTTGAGGACAGGGAAAATGTGTTTACCTTTTTCACAACTCCAGTGTTAGCACAGTGCTTTACATGAAATAGTCATCAATAAATATTTGTTGACTGACTTACTGATCATCTGTGTAAGCAGCTTTCATTTCCATTACCTCTTTTCTCTTTCAGAATCCTTATCTTCAATTAGAAAATTAAAAAAAAAACCTAGCACCTGTGCCCTCAACTTCTTCAGACCACTGCAATTTCTTCCAGAGCTTCAGAATTTGACATGTTCGTTCGTGAATCCTCAGAAGAGGGTAGAAGGTGCCAGGTTTGATAACTCTTGTCAGGATGTCCATTATATCCTAGAGGCAGGAGGACAGCACCCAGCACCCTTGCCAATTGGTCATGCTAAGTCTGTTCAGTTGCCTCCTTCACAAAGCATCTCATCCTCCTGAAGCCTCCTTTTTGCATTCAAGTTTGAATTCTCCTTAATCTCCCATAAAGCATTAGTTCCTACTCCTTTCTCAGAAGGCTTAGACCTATCCACTGTGGCCAGAACCTCATCTTTATTCTGTAACACCAACATTCTAGAATTTCTTTCCCTCCTCTTTCTCCTCTGTGACATGTTCTCATGCCCACCAATTGTTGAAACTAGTTATTCATCTATTTACTTTTCATTTCTGCCTCTCCGGGTTCTTTTCACTCCCGGTTTCCATTTTGGTCCATTTCTTCCATCCCATCCAGGAACTCTTCATCCTTCTTGGTACACCAAAATGTAGAGAGGTATTCCTCAAACACATTAACTTTTTCATCTAGCAAGGAGAACCATTTGCCTTTAAGACACACATAGCTGGTGACTGCCTTGAGCAGGAAGATAAACATAACCCAATCCTGTAGATCTCTTCAACCTGACTTGGGCTTCAGCTGAGTCTGAAGAGGAGACATTAGGAAGTGGATCTACTGGGGGGTGCAGTGAAGATCTAAAATACTGGCTGCCCAAATGCAATAGAGTGACACCTATGGATTTCCAAAAGAGAAATAAAGAATGCAGACCATGAGGCATTAATCCAGCTCCAACTTGGGAAAGAGATCAGAATGGTTGACATAGAACCTCCCCTGGGTCTCTCCTCTCTCTTGTCTTTCTCCCTCCCCATTATTAGTTCTCTAACACATTTCAGAGTAAAATACAGTGTCACAAAAAAGATCCTCTTCACTTCTCATCACATCCATGGGATCATGCAACACATCTCACTTCAAAGATTCTGTTACACACACCATTAACAACTCTTCTGCAAGGCCCCTTCTTCAAGACATTAATCACTAAACTAGTCCATGCAATTATGTTTTTATTTCATCTGTAAGCTATCTTTTTCCACTCAGATGCCTTCAGTAGCTGTTTTTTCACTGTGTGACAAAACTCAACTTTTCTGTCTACTGAGCACTCAGTCCATACAGACAGTTGCCCAGAAGCCAGGAGTGGCCTGAGGGCTGCATCACCATGTTTATCAGACAATAATTTAGCAGCAAGATTTTCAAACCATCACCACTCTTTTCCTTCCCAAGAAGCAGTGGGTATAGTAAATTTGGATTCACAGGGCCTGGATTCAAATCTCTGCCCTGACACTTACTATCTGTGTAACCTTGAGCAAGAGCTAATCCTCTTAAGTCTCAATTTCCTCACCTATAAAATGGGAGGATTAAACTCGATGGTTCCTTCTCTAAACTCCAGATCTGTAATCCTCTGGTCTCGCTGGATGTCAGTTTCTTCATCTGTAATATGAATCTTTGATGGCACTCTCTGTTTTACAGGGCACTGGAATGGGGAAGGATCTCTAATGTCAACAGCAGACTACGCCCCCTCCCATCCAGAATCATCTCCAATGCCAACAGGCTCTTATTGCTTCCCTTTCAAATGTTCCCTTCCTGGAGGCATCTACGTGGTGCCATAGTGCACAGAGCACTGAGCCTGCAATCAGGAAGACCTGAGTTCAAATCCAGCCTCAGATACTTACTAACTTTGTGACCCTGGGCAAGTCACTTAGTCTCTGTCTGCCTCAGTTTCCTCAATTGTAAAATGGGGATCATAATAGCACCTACTTCCCTGAGTTGTTGTAAGTATTGAATGGGATATTTGTAAAGTGCTTAGCACAGTGCCTGGCACATCGTAAGCACTTAATAAATGCTTGTTTCGTTCCTCCCCTCTACTCCCCCAAATCATGTTCCTCCCCTTCAAAACCCTACTCAAAATTTACCTCCCAATGTTTTCCTGGCTTAATTCCAATTAGATTTGATCTCTCTGATCACTCCAGTTTCCCTTTCTAGGTCTCCCCAAGATGTCTGCTTATAGCTCTGTTCAACTCCATTAAGAAAGACTTTAAGTATCTTGAAGGCATCAATTTCCTTTGCATTTTCCCACCAGGTTTAGCTCTTTCAGGACATTGGACAGTTCATACTATCCAACAAAGAGAGTGCCTCTCCTCTTGGAAAGTCAATCATTTCCCCTCTATACCCAAGGAAAACAATATAATCTTCAATATTCTCTAGGCATTTTATACTTCCAAAGCCAAGCTAGTACTTGATGCTTAGAGCAAGCCATTGAGGTCTGGATGAAGAATAGGAAAAATAAGTAGGCTGAGAATTCCCCAAACCCATGTAATCATTGCCCCATGGGGATTACAGCTCTAAGGAGTCCACAGGTCCTTGAAGACCACCAGTCACAAAATGTATTCTACTTGGTCCTTTTTTCCTTTTACCTGGGATGATCTCACACCTTTTAATCTTTCTTAAATGGAGTCAGAATTATGGCTTTATGGCCAATACAGCCTCTGATAACTATTATCTCTCCTTTATAAACATTTGGAGAACAGCAGTCTCCAGATTCAGCCCCCATCCTGACCACATCAATCATTTAATGTAGAATATTAAACCTTGAAGGTACCTTAGGAGTCGGACCTCCCCTTTGATCCAGTGGTTCCATGACTGAGATTATATCCTAAGGAGTTTACTGGTAAGAAAAAAACTGACTAATCTGAACAGAAAATATGCCTGGTTGCACTATTTTTATTAGGAGAAAAAAGGAAGCAAAACTAAGTGTCTGACAGTTGGAGAATGCTTGAACAGACCATAGTATATGGATGTAATAGAATATTATTGCACCATAAGAAAGGACAAATTTGAAGAATTCAAAGATAAATGGGAAGGCTTATTTGAAGAGATGCAGAGTGGAGAAAGTGGAACAAAAAAACTAATACACACTGCCAGTATAAACGAAGCTAATACTAACCACAACAAAATCATATTAAATTCACAAGTAACACTTCTACCCAAGCTGGAGGTGGTTTTCCTGAGGGACAGCCTGTGACTACAAGCTAAATATACAGAATGAGACATGACTCCTGATTGGCTAGGAGATTCCTGAGCCCAGCTGGCTCAGTACCTGAGTAAGGGGAGCTAGGACACTTTGGAAGAGGAGTTAGAGAGAGCCAAACAAGGATTTTTGGATAGAGGACTGGAGATCTCCCAAAGTTGCAGACCTATGGGCAATATAGCCCTCACCTTGTCACTGATTTCCAATGCTCACAACACTTGAGATGACCAAAAGCAGACTACCCCCCATCCAAAATGTTCTTCCTTAGTTAGCTGAGGTTTTATCTTTTGTTTTCATTTTTGTTTTGCTCCAAAGTCGAAGTATTCATTTTTTACTCTGGTGTATTCTATTGTCTACAGAAATCTGCATAATTCCTCTGATTTCTGTTTACTGTTTACCTTGATAAAATGATTTACTAGCTATTTCTGATGGTTCTTGCTGCAACTAGAGTTTGATAAGGTGGAGATTAATTGGTGAGAGTCAGCTAAGTATAGTGGCCTTTATTGGGAATTTATCTTCCTCCTAGATGACAAACAGACATCTGCGGTATGATAGATAGACATAATCCTAGACCAATAAGCTTCTTGGAGACAAGTGGGTGAAGGAGCAAATACCCAGCCACGACCCTCATCTTACTCCCTACCAATACAGAAATCACAATCTTACTTAGAAACAGGGTGGACCAGATCACAGATAATACTGAGCCATTTCACACGTGAGCCAGCCATGTTTATACTATAAGGCTAATACAAATACCTTACACATTGAAAATAAATTCAGTTTGGACAGTTTGGATAATACCAGTTTAAGGTAAACAAAAAGAAGCATTTTAGGATAGTGGATCAGGAACTGGCCTCAGAGTCAGAGAAACCTGAGTTCAACCTCTGCCCTTAATCCATGTTGGCTGCGTGACCCTGAGCAAGAGACCCTGAGCTTCCCAATTCTCTAAGGCTAAGTTCCAGACATGCACTGATAGAGGGAATATGATCATTGGGAGTTCCCTATGACAATGAAATCTCAACTCCTGTCCAATCCATGAAAAGAAGTGGAGGAAGAGGGATTTGACAGAAAGAATGCTAAATTTAGGTTTAAAGGATCCTGGTGATCACTTGTTCCCTGAGTAACCTTAAGCAAGTCACATTCTCTGAGCCTCAGTCTCCTCATCTGTAAACCGGGGAAGTTGGACTAGTTTCTGAGATCCCTTCTAAGTCTGTAAATAAATGAATGAAAAAGCCTTTATTCAGCGTGCAATATGTGCCTAGCTCTGCGCTAAGAGCTAGGGATTCAAAGGGGAGACAGTCTCTGCTCTCAAGAGTTCATCTTCTAATAGGAGAAACAACCCATAGACAGTTGCATCTGGCTGCAAGCCAGATAAAGTCCATTAGAGTATCACGCTAGAGCAAATGGTAATGCGTCTTCTTCAATGTCATCTCCTCTGATAAAACCCTATCCATGGCTGGTATTGAACCATTTGATAGTGTCAAGGGGTGGCTTTTCCTAGTCTCTGATTCTAAATACATACGTATATATACATATATATATACACATATATACATATATTTATATATGTACATGTGTGTATACATATACACACATATATACATATATGTATGTATATTATATTAATATGTGTGTCTATTATATTTTTATATATACACATATATATGTATATCTACATGTACTTTTCAGTAATGATTAGAAACAGAAATGTATCCACAAATATTCATCTACAACCCTTCTTTTGTTTGTATTTTCATTTGCTTCCTTTTATTTTTCTTTTTCTTATGATGTCTCGGTAATGTATTTGAATACTTGAACTTGTAATTTTCAAATAAAGTTAAAAAATAAAACTTTTTTAAAGAAATATGCCCAAAGAACCTACTTGGGGCACCTAAATGGCGTAGTGGATAGAATGCCAGGCCTGGAATCAGAAAAACCTGAGTTCAAATCCGGCCTAAGACATTTCCTAGCTGTGTGACCCTGGGCAAGTCACTTAACCCTGTTTGCTTCAGCTTTCTCATCTGTAGAACGAGCTGGAGAAGGAAATGGCAAACTACTGAAGTATCTTTGTCAAGAAAACCCCAAATGGGGTCACAAAGAGTCACAAACGACCAAAACGACTGAACAACAGCAGCAACAAAGGCCCCAAAAGATAAAATGCTTTGTCCTGGATCACACAGCTAAGCAAGGGTAAAGTACCACCTTGGCCTTCTGGCTCTGAGACCAGTGTCTTTGCACTGCTTTTCTCGTCCCATTATGCACTGGCTGGCACCTTCTGGTTGTCAGCAAGAATGCCACCTTTTGGGGATCATCCCATGACCCATCCTGTTTTAATATTCATGGCCCATACTTATAGAGCACTTGATATCATAGAATCCGCGTTGGGAAGAATTTTAGACGCTATTAAGTCCAATCTCCTTATTTTTACAAATGAGGAAACTGAGACCCACCAAGATTAAGTGGCTTTCCCATTCACGTAGCTAGTAGGCATCAGAGGCACAGTGTAAAGCCAGGTCGAGCACTGCTCCCACATAAAACAACTCTGTGAGGTAGTTAGTCATTATCCCTTTTACAGATGAGGAGATGGAACTTTGAAAGGTTACCCACCTTACTGTATGTCATACAGCTGAGAAGCATTGAATCTGAGACTGAGCCACGTTGCCGAATTCCCCATCTAGTGTTCTTTCTATCACATCCCACTGAATTGATTCCCTCCCCTTTGCCATCCGCCATCTCTCTCAGGGAGCCTCGCTGTTACCCAGGGAATAGATTTGTTCTGCACATTAGTAGGACAGCTTCTTTCCTTGATCATTTCCATCACTCACTCCCCCCATGAGTCCTCTGGGGTGCTGGCTCCAGTGCCCCAGACAGATAGCCTCCAATTCCCCAGTGGGCTATGTTTACATTGCAGATTGCCTTATTCTCAGTCTTTCCTGGGGAAATACACTGAGCACTGGCTCCTGTCCCCAAGGTCAGGCCTGCTCAGAGATGTTCCGATACAGAGCAGAGCTCCCCTCTGGGCACAAAATAAATTGGCATCATTTGAGGAAAACTGGGAAACGATCCTGTGGAAAAGGAATCAATTACATCGCCATTGTTATTCTGACTTGTGTTCTCTTGTGGGTTGACTTTTCATTCCCTCCCACTTCTCTTGGAGCCAAACCTGTTGCTTGGGGAAAGTAGTGAGGGCCAGACTGGCCCACGTGACTCTGAGCTGGTGAGCCCCGGACCAAGGCAGAGTGGGTCTCCCTGGCAACTGAGCAGCTTTTGTTCTTTGGAGAAGGAGGCTGATTCATCCTTTGGATGTTAAGTGTACATTCAGAGAGATTGTCAGAGCTGGAAAGGACCTGGGAAATCGTCTGGTCCAACCCCCTCATTCTACAGAAAAGAAAACGGAGGGCTAGACAAGGGGAAGGGATTGGACTAAGGTCACACACTTAATAAGTGTCAGAACCAGGACTCAAGTTCAGGTGTTTGACATCTGTCATCATGTGGAAAGAACATTAGCCTCCAAGGATGATTTAGGAAGATGCTATAATATACTTGCAGTTTACAGTTTTATAAAAGTCTGAAAACCACAGGCAGAGTTCACAGCCTGAGATGCAACTAGGACAAGGTAATCTGTGCTTTGCCCTGGGGTGCCAACATCTTAGGGGGCATGCTTTGTTCAGGTGGCCCATGCCTCAAGGACCTCATGCCATACCCCTCCATTCCCTCTCTAACATCCCTCATTACCCTGCAGCACAACCCTCCTGCTCCTGTGAGACAGGTCTCTTCATACTCTGCCCAGCATACATGTTCATTCCTGTGTCTCCAACTTTGTCCACACTGTCCCTGTGCCTTGCATGTCTTTCAACTCCTCTATGCCCTTCTAAACCCTAGACATCCTTCAGGGTCCAGTGTAAGTCCTCCCCACTCCATGAAGCCTTCCTGATAACTAGCCCACACAGACTGCCAAAAGTATGTTCTCACCTTTGCCAACTGTATTTTCAGCGTAAGCACTTTGTTAAATTCTATTTATCATATGTATCCTGCACCATTTTGGTATAGGCATGAATCTTGCCTCAACCCATGGGTTAAAAGGTCCTAAAGGAAGCCTAGGGATTGTCTTTCCTTTCTTTGCCTCTCCCATTCCAGTCCTCCTCCCCAATCAAGTGCAGGTCCTCACCCCCTTTCCCTTGGAATCCAGCCTCCCAACTGGTCTCTTTACCCTCAGACTCTCTCCTCCCCAAGCCACCCACCACACAGCTGCCAAGCTGATGTTCCTGTAACACCCCTTCCCAAGCAGATTCAGTGACTTCCTGCCACCTCTAAGAGAAAGTCTACCTTACTCTGTTTATCCCTTCAAGCATTTCCCAAATGGACTCCAACCTTTCTTTTGAAATGTATCTCTTATTATTCCCCTATTACTTTCCATTCCAGCTAAACATGGCACACATGTACTTCCTGCCCTGTCTTTATGTCTTTGCCCAGACTGTTCCCATGCCTAGAATGTTGTACCTCCTTCCCTCCACTGCTGAGAACCCCTAGCTCCCATCTAGAATCAACTCAAGGATGACTGCCTTTGTTTGGCCCTTTCCTCATTCTCCAGTTCTTAATCCCCTCCCCTAGACTTCACTAGTAAAAATTACTTTGTATTTACTTGGGAACCACTTTCTATCTGGATATATGTGAATGATGCAAACTCCTTTAGGGCAGGAACTATTCTCATATGTGTCTTTCTATCCCTTATTAAGTGTCTAGTAGACATTTAACAAATGCTCCTTTAATTGAATTGAATAATAGGCACCAATAAACCCTTAGGATCCTAGGACCAGAAGATTCAGAGCCACTAGCTGGTTAGTAAGTCTAAAAGGAAGCCGTAATGGGATTAAATAGGAGATGCCCACCCACCTACCCTGACTCGAAGCAGTGTGTTCTGATTGGCTGGTTCAGCGATAGACAGTCTTTGGGTCTTATCACAAGTCAAACTTTTTCACACATGAATGTATAAGCAGGCATGTTATTTTAAGCTTGGTTTGGTTAGTATGCATAGAACAGTACAACTCTCCCTTGTACCAGTGGCAAAAACATATCTCCTTTTTCTTTAGGTATATAGCTACTATATTGTACTGTGTCATCAGTCAACCAAATATTTCCTGGGTTGAATTGTTGTGTTGCTCTTAGTTTACCTTCGATTTTTAATTTTCCTCTCCAGTATAATTTTATATTTGTATAATGGATTTTAGAGATATTATCCAACTCCCTTGTCTTATATGCAAGAGACTATAGCCCATAGAGGGAGAAAGTCATGGGGGCAGTAGAGGTAAGTAGAGAAACAGAATCTGAGCCAAATCCAAAGCCAAAGATTTGTAACATCACACAGAACTGAAACTGAAATAAAATGACTCAGATCCTTTACGAGGCCACTGCCTGGTATCCAGGAGGGCATGCCCAATCTCTTTGAGGGCAGAGTGCCCCAGGCATGTCAGAATTAGTTCAAACAGCTGATGCCCCACAGCATGAACAAAGAGAATGGATAGCCAATGGACACAAGGCAAATGGCTCCTTGATCCTATTAGGAATTCTTTTCATGTGTAGGTAGGACCAGATAACCACTAAGGTCTCTTCCAACTCTCAAATTCAGTCATCTCCCATAGTGCTCTGAGCCACCATGAGATCTCCATGGGGATACTTGTTATCAGTGATGTCTAGGTCCTGCTGCTTTCGAATATAAAATGCACTTTGCTTCTGCTGCCCTGCCTGGTTTTAGCTCCACAGAAGGAGATGTCCCCTCAAGGATAAGTTCATCACTTCTAAACTTACCACCATGCTGCTAACTCAAGTCTTGATTGACACCACCTCCCTCAGCCCCCTCTCCCTTATGATTGAAGAGCAATAGAGCAAAGTGCCAAACTCCTCCCAATGTCTTCCTTTATAGAGAGTAGAAATTAACCTCAACTTACTCGACCTTGTCTCTGCTGCCTTTCCTGGTCTCAACTCCATGAACAAGATACCTCCTGCAGCCCCTTCTTCCCCCTCCTCATGCTTTTCTGTTTCTTTTTTTCTGTTGTTCCCCCTTTAGACTACGAGCTCTTTGAGGACAGGGACTGTTTCTTTTTATTAATTGTATCCTCACCACAGTGCCTGGCACATAGTAGGCACTTAAGAAACATTTATTGGGTTGGATCAGAATCCCCCTTTGAAGAGACAGAAGAGGGACTGAGCTCAACCTTAACTTAAGGATATGCTGAAGGATCTGCTCATTGTACCTATCTCACTTCCCTGTGATCATCGAGCCTTCTCACACTTGAACTTCTCCCCTTCTATTCTGATCTTGACTGTCCATTTCCTCTTGGTTCCGTTCCAAGTTGCCCCACCCCAGCCCTTCTGACCCAGTCCCTGCTTTCCTACTTTTCTCCATTCCATATCCCTCTCTGTTTTGGTGCTTTCTTTGCTATTCCTCTGTTGAATCCTTCTCCCTCTCCTTGCCAACTGTTATTCAGCTCCCTTTCCCAAGATTCAGATCAGCTGTCAGCCTTAGAGCATAGATGAGCACACCCACCTTGTCCCTCCCAAGCCAAGGAGGTGGTTGAATGTCCTGCCAGCCAGTGATGGGCTGTGACAGATGATATATTTGCCCCTGACTGCACACAATCAACTCGGAGGCCAGGCAGGTTCCCAGTTTGGCTTTCTCCCTGGGTCTGTCTTAGCCAACAGTTTTTCCATTCCATTTCCTCTTGCGCTTATCATCTCCCACTGCTCACAGTTCTGACAAACTTCCTTTCTTCCTTGATGGCAATGGTCCGACCTTGTCAAGGACCCAACTTATTCTACCTCCAGTTTCCTCGTTCCTTCTTTATCTTCTTTGCCTTTCTTGGGCTATCCTTCAGAAAATGTTCCAGAGTCTTACTGCTTGAAGGAGGGACTCTGGTTATCCCTTCTGAGCCTGGGAATTCCCTGATGTCAATAGGCACTCATCCCTCTCTGCCAATATGTAAGGGGATAATGTCAGTGAGATGTGGGATCATATTTAGAGAGAATGCGAAGGAGATCAGGAATTACTTCTAGGATGGAATGGAGGTCTCTCAACCTTGAAACTAGCTTTAAACAAGAGTTAAATACATACAGGGAAGTGAGACACAAGGACTAATGAAAATGCCAACTACAAAACCATGCTGGCATATAATTAACCTACTGGGGGAACCTCAGCAGGAAGGACCAATAGTATCCAAAGTAAGTGAAGCATGATTCATAGAGAGAAGGACTTGGGAACCCACCAAGGAGGAGGCTTTTGGGTCAAAAATCTCAGCTTTTCTGGATTGGGTGGGGGAAGGAAAGATGGAGCCCTAAGAGAAAGGCCTGGGCCCGCATAAAGTTCATCCTCACAGCATTAGATTCACCATAGATCCAAGGAAAAGGAAGAGACAGGGAGAAGAAAAGGAAGTAGAAAGAGAAAGGACAAAAGGAAAGATGGGGAAATGTAGTAATGAAGGAAGAAATCAGATAGCAGATGAGGAAAAAAGAGGAAGGAGGCAAAAGGGAAAAGAGGGAAGGGGATAGAAGGATAGGCAAAAAAATGAATGGATGAGGTTTCCTTTCCTGAAGAATGACCAGAGAGCTACACTGCTTGGACCCCCATCAGTGTAGACAGAAATAGAGCTAATCATCTGTCATCATTACCCTGTTGGATGATAGGACGGCTCATCCAAGCCTGAAGTTGGCTGTCCTCTTCTGGAACCTTAAACATTTCCAGCAATCAGAGGAGATGGTTCTGGAGGGAGAGAAAGGAGGCTCTAGACGTCACATCATGTGACTGATTCAGACTCTACGACAAAGGATCTCCTTTTGTCAATCAAGGCATTTGAAAAGTGTGAGTTTGCCTATGCAGTGAAGACTGGAGGCCAAGGAGACAGTCCCAGGATCATAGAGCCAGAGATGGAAGGGACCTTTGGAGGTCACCGTGCCAGTGTCTTCATTTTACAGATGAGGTGCAAGAAGATTAAGTGACTTGCCCAGGAGCAAACAGTCAGTCGGTCAATAACCATTAATAAATGCTAACTATATGACAGGTACTGTGGCAAGCACTGGGGACACAAATAAAGGCAAAAACACTGTCCTTGTGCTCAAACAGCTTACATTCTAATGGGAGATTTTCTAAGTGAGGGAGACAGGAATTGAACCCAGGTCTTCCCAAGTTCAGACCCACCACTCTATCTACCACTTCTTCTAGTATTGAGTTAAGTCTTACAAAGAATCAATGACTTGTTCAAGGAATTTTAGCAAATCACAAATAAAACTAATCCCTGGAGCTCCCCACAGGCCTCACATCTGTACTTGGGCTCAGCCCCTCAGCCCCCATTTTGGCAAGTGGGTTTGAGGGTCAGAAGCCTCTCTCTCTGCCTGGCTTTCCCATTCATTGAGACTGCTTCTTCCCTGAGCTATACAAACTGCCCTCATGCTCCCTGAGAGAGGCCACAGGCCTAGGGTATGCCAACTTGGGGCATTTCTAGAAGGACTGGCAGTGTTTCAAGGTGGCATTTTCTCATCCCTCAGAAGAGAGGAACAAAAGTGCAAGGGATTGTGGGAGCAGCCGCTTCCCAAGCTTCCAATTCCGGACCGGCACAATTCAGTACATTTCAAGGGGAATTTTATAGAGTGCAACAAACTGGTACAGGTCTACTCCCTGAATTAATGGCTCTGGGCTTAGTTGTGACTGAGAAAATCCAGCCTGGGCTGGGGCGAAATTGTAAGATTCATGACTCCTCATTTACCTTCTGTCCATGCCCATTGATCTCCCTGGCACTTGTTCGTAAAAACCCAAAGCCAGCCTGTTCAATGCTCTTTTGAAAGCCGCACATTCAGAGCTGTGGGTAAAGACGATTTTCCTCATAATAGAAGTCCATGGGAATGGGGATGGGGAGGGGGGAGGGGAAGGAGTGAGTCAGAATCTCTAGGCTGCCCCGGGGATCCTGCATCCTTTCGATGCACCCTTCACTCTCAGGTCAGTGCTTTGGTAGACACGGGAAGGATACAGCCACAGCATTAGCTGTCCCTGGTGCTTCTTCCCAAAGGAGCCGGGGAGAAGGCAGTACAGGAAGAAAGGAAGGAGGCACAGATTGGGCAGCTTGCAGTCTCCACACAATGGCTACATAGATTGAATCCATAGGAGAAATCGTCACTGAGTAGCAATGAAAGAAGTCCAATCTTCCTGCCTACCCAAGGCGATAAGCTGAGACCTGAATTCAGCAAATATGCAGGCTCTCATTTAGTCCAGCTGGGCAACGGGGCCACACATGGCTGAATAGTCAATAGCCATGTTCATTTCCAAGTCTGTGTCACGGACCGTGACTCGTATTGATCTTCTTCTTCTCCTATAGACAAACGCTGATCCCCTATAGAGCAAGTCCATATCTGGGACTGCTAAGACTCAATTAGCAGGATGGGGGAGCAAATAATTGGGTCTGGGGTCCACTCTGAGCCAGTCCCAGATCACGCAAAAGATCTCTTTGACTATACTGCTGATCAGCAACGAGGCCATGGAGGCAGCAGGGAAAATGCTAGAATTGTCCTAAGAGCATCTGGGTACAAATCCTAGTTTGACTATTTACTATTTCTATGTCCTTGAGCAAGCTGCTTAACTGCTCTCGGCCTCAGTTTCTTCTTCTGTAAGAGGGGAGGAGAACTAGACTAGGCAAACTTTCCTATCACTTTAAGCGTTAAATGATCCTACGGACAGATACTTGAGCTGCACCCATGTTTCCTGTCGAATCCAATATTTTTGTTGCTAATTTAACTTAATGTCCTATAGGCATGAAAAAAGGAAGGAGACAAACATTTATTAAGCACCTGCTATATGCCAGACACTATGCTAATAACTTTATAATATTATCTCATTTGATTCCCACATCAGTCCTGGGAGATGGGGCTATTTTTGTGGTTCAATCATTTCAGTCATGTCCAACTCATGACCCCATTCAGGGTTTTCTTGGCAAAGATACTGGAGTGGTTTGCCATTTCCCTCCCCAGCTCATTTTACAGATGAGGAAACTGAGGCAAACAGGGTAAAATGACTTGCCCAGAGTCACGCAGCTAGTAAGTGTCTGAGGCTGGATTTGAACTCAGGTCCTCCTGACTCCAGGGCCAGTGCTCTCTATTCACTGCACCACCTAGCTGCTCTCAGATAAGAATTTCTGCTTTTCCTTGTGAATTCCCACTTTCCCATAATATGCCTGGACGTCCATCACAATATTTGAAGGGATGAAGGAACAAGACATTCTCCGTTTTAGTGATTTCATTAATTCTCCATTTCTGGTGGGAGAGGTTGTGAGTGCCCATAGCTCCTCTACCAAGCATGATTAGAAAAGCCAGGGGAAGAAGGAAGGATTAAAAAGGGTCACTGAAGAATGAGGAAGGGGATCATGATTTAGGGAGTTAACACAGAGTAGTGCTAGTTAAAAAAAATCCACCTAAGCTTGTTTTAGCTTGTTTTCTTTTGTTTTATCTGTCAGCCTTGAGTGAAACTGTTTTTAGACACTATCTCAGCTATGAAGAGAGAGAAAGGTTATACTTCTTCCATTTCTGATGGTTAGGGGGAGGGGGCAGGAATTCTAGAAGCCCAGAAGAATGGAGGAGCTGGTCAGCTCCCTGTTATTCCTCCCCCAAACACAAAATTACAAGGTGGGCCATGTCATTCTCCTGTTCAATAAACTCTCATGGCTGCCTATTAACACAAAGTAGGTACCTAATAAAAACTTGTTGATGGATTAATGGGTTGATTTTATGGGACAGAACTATTCTCAAAACATGGGAAAGATCTCTGGGAACGGGATTCAACTTAGAACCAAAGGACTGTTTCTTTGCCCAATATCATTATCATCATTAGCCTCTGCACCACTGCCATCTTTACCACCATCATCACTAGGGCGTCTCCAGTACCAGAAGCATCAGCAGCATTTAGCAGACATCTACCATAAACAAAGCAGCATACAGAATAGGATTTAAAGCCTTGGACCTTGCTGCCTAGAACCCTACGACCAAATTATCAACAACCCAGATGAGACAATCATGAATCATTTAGACAGACAATCATTATATCAAGTCAGATAATCATGGCAAGTGACTCTCAATTCCTTCACCTCTCTTGTCTTTTTAAAAGGATCTCTTCTACTTGGAGAGATGATTCCTTCTTTCCAGAAGAGTAGTGCTGGTGAGACCGGACTATAAGGAAATTGGTTACTGTGAAGACCAATCCTAGGCTCAATAGAGGCATCAACCTCAATGCCAGGGACTTGAGTATGTTATCCAAACCTTCTGCCTCAGTTTGCCTTTCTGATATACTGATGCATGTAAAAGTGCTTTGAGATCCCTAAATCACATGGGTGGGTGGAGCATTACACGAATAGCAGTAATTTCATTGTTCAGCCTTAGACAATGAGATGTTTTTCATTCTTCTCCAAACAGTTGGAATGAAACTTGATCCAAGGTCTTGCTGACTCCAAGGCCATCTCTCTATACGCTATTCCATGAGTCTTGCCATCCTCATTTTTAATGAGAAAACTAAAGCTCAGAGATGTTAAGTTACTCGCACAAAGTCACACAGCTATTAATGGTCAGAGACCAGCTTTGAACCTAAGTCTTTCTGGCTTCATATCCACACTCTGACCACTACACCACACTCCCTTGTAAGGTACCCAATAACTGTGGATTGTTCATTATCATTATAATCCCCAGAGAGACCGTAAGCTTCCTGAGGACATGGACTATTTCATTGTTTATCTTGGTAGCGCAGTTCCTGTCACAGAGCAGACACTTAATAAACGCCTATTGGTTTATTATTGCTATTAATTATTAATCCATTTTAGAGCCCTCCGATTTTTCTGTTGTCACTCTCTTGCCAACTGCCTGGTACCAAAGAGGTAAACCATTCAGTGTCTTGTGCAGCCTTGTGAGACTAGATCTCAGAGGACATTTACCAATGAGCCCTTGCCACAGCCCCAGGTCATACTGACTCAGGGAATGGCAAACAAGGAATCAGGCCTAAAGGGAGCTATCATCAGTAAGGGGTTTGTCTGAAGCCATTTACAAAGGAAAACTTTCATGTAGAATAAGATGAGAAACACATCCGTCTATACAATTCTTCCTCAATCCTCTCGTGAGGTTATTGGCAAGTGGTATAACTTTAGATAATGATCAGGATAAACGTCCTATTCCTCTGTGACCAAAGGAGGCAGCATTTCACGTTGGGCTGTTCACTGATGTTTCTTGTGAGTGTGTCACACATTCTTTCTCCTTCCTTGAAAAAAAAGGGCATTTATCTATTACGCTCCAGGTGCCCAGTCCTGAGCTAGGCACAGTGCAGGACAGACAGCAGGAGAAAAAAAAAGGAGATATTGGCTTGTGGTGAAAAGGAAAATGGCCTCGGAGTCAGAAGAGCTTGGTTCCAAGACCAGCTATAGCATTTAACGATATGTAACAGTATATAAATGGCATCATACCTCTGCACAGGCCTTAGTTTTCTCATCTGCAAAATGAGACAACTAGACAGCCTAGATTATAAGATTATATTTTTGCAAATTGATGGAATCCTAGAGGCCAGCAAGTCCAGGCCCTTTATCTTACAGATGAGGAAACTGAGGTCCAGAGAACCTAAATGACTTATTTAAAAGGCCATAAAGGAAGTAAATGGGAAAGCCGGGATTTGGACCCAGGTCATCTGATTCCAAATTCAGTACTCATTGATGTCTAAGACCCCTTCAGCTCTGAAAGTCTGTTATTCTATGCCACTGAAGGGGTTTAGAATCTTATTGGAGAAGCAAGAGAGGGAGAGAAAGAGGGAGGGAGGAACACAGAGAGAGAGAGATGATGATGATGATGATGATGATGATGATGTTGATATATGTGCTATACATAGATCAAGATGTACAGAGATATAGTTATCTGCATCTCGATATATCTATATCTATACAAATCTACGATCTATATAGTTCTATATATCTTGATACATATATCACATATATCTACATCACATATTCATCTATGTCTAGATAGATAGATAGATAGATAGATAGATAGATAGATAGATAGATAGACAGATGGATGGACAGACAGACAAAAGAATAAAAGAAGCCTTCCTTCCCATCAGGTGAGTTATCTCACTGGCCCTTGTACACGCCTTGCTCATTCTTGCTCCCTGACTCCCCACTGCTTGGAATGGCCTCAACGTCCTACCTCCTGTGTTGTTAAGCAAAATTGTCTCATTAGCATGGCTTTTGTTTCTTTTGAGTGGAAGTACTTTCAGCTGTTAAGTGCTAAGCCCCAGGCCCAGGGCCCTGTCAGGTGTGAAACCTGTGTGGGTGTGGATTGGTGACTTAGGAGGGGCCAGCTCGGGAACCAATGGTCTCTGGTCATTGAGGCGGGGCTTGAG